>CM077166.1:122573614-123773614 GCA_039583875.1 Platanthera guangdongensis
GAAAAGTGAAGAGCGGCTCTAAGACCCTTCCGGGTGTGGAGGTGAAGAGCGGCTCTAAGACCTTTCAGGGAGAAAGTGAAGAGCCAATCGGTCCGGGTTTTGGTCGGTATAGAAAACCCAAGAGTTTTATTCCACGCCTCTGACCTCCGGCGTCATGGGATCCATGTTGTATGTATTTGTGTGTAAACATGTTTAAAATCAATCCTAATTACAAGTGTAACATTGTGTGTGACTAAATGATTCATATGAGATATTGTCTTCATATCATTGCCTCTTATGTTTACTTGTGAATGATAAGTTAGTTTCACGTGTGTGCGCACAAGCTAAATTTGTACAGGAAAAGAGTGAATAACGTAACGCAGAACATTGGTTACCCAACGCTCTACAGTAGTTTCCTATGCTCTGGTTCTGTGGACAAATTAACGCTTAAATTTCAAGAAACGCGTCGAACCTTATTCACCCCCCCTCTAAGGTTCGCTACAAGATCCAACCGTTCCTCCTTGGATTGTTGCTATGTCTCTGACCCCCTCGTCTTGTAGGCACAACATCGTGAAGACGAGGAGGACCAGAGGGAGGATCGCCCCCTCCCTTGTCGTCTGAGAGGGCTGGTAGTCCCTCAAGTCTGGACCGCCCACCCCCGGATACCCCTCGCCCGCCAGTTCCCCCCGGACTAGGGAAATCTCTCGCGGCCCTCGAGGGGGAACTTTTTCAGGGTCGGCCGGGCTCCTCTCGTCCTTCCACCGGCATGAACGACGTGCCAACCCCTGGTAAGCTCGTGCTTAGCGCTTGCCTTGTTCTCGCTCGTTTCTTCTGAATTGCCCTTTTTGCAGGCTACAACATGATCTCCTCCGAAACGGAGATGAGCGAAGGGTACTCGCCTCTGCCTGACGTGGAGGGTGTTTCAGATTACCTAGGCGACCTGACTGATGCGGTGGGGATGAAGAGGCAGGTGACGCGGCTATTCCATAAACATACTCTGCTGCTTCAGGAGCTCGTGAAGAGGGTCGACCAAGACAAGGCCGACACCGAGGCTCGGCTCGCGGCCCTGGAGGGGGCCCCGCGCGCTGCAGAAGGTGGCGAGGTCACTTCGCCTGGCATGCACATTACGCGGGCCGAGGAGCGCCTAAGGAGTGCCTCGGAGCAAGTTGGCCTGGCCCAGCAGGAGCTGGTGGCGATGCGCGACTATCACTATCCTCGCGTGCCGCCGCGATCCGGAATGCAACGGCGGGGCAGGTGGAAGTGGATCCAGTACTAATCCACCCTTCCTTCTCCCCGCCTACGGGATGTCGCCGGGTTACTACTATTTCAAAGTTATCCTGTATCTGTAACGATTTGTAACTCTCTTTGCCCGCCTATGGGCCTAATTTTCTGCTGCTGATGTATGTTGAAATTACCATGTTGTTGCTTTTATTCTACGCGGGGCGGGCTAGAGGGTACTCGCGTACTTTGCTCGCCCTCCCTCTGGGGGGGGGAGGGCAGGTCAGGGAAGGATTCGCTCTACCCGCCCTGCCGATCGGGGCGGGGGCGAGCTGAGGGGCTCGCCAGCCGGGAGTCTCCCCGATTCGCGCGGAATCCCGGGCGGGTGCGGGCCGAGACTCGCCCGCTCAAGTCTTGCGCGGATGCGGCCGGGCGAGAACCGCGCCTGATCGGCCTTGGCGGTGCGGTTGCGCGCCGGGAAGTCGAACCGTCAGGCTGATTTTTGCTACACGCACCCCTTCACTCGGCGGGAAGTTTCCCGCCCTTTCTTTATCCCTATAAATAGGCCTTGCCGGTTCTTATCCTCTCACCGGTTCAAAACACTCTCACACTTCCTGCTCTCCGCGAAGCGCGGCTCGTGCTCCCCTTCTGGATCTGTCTCGCACGTTTGGCGGCGATTCGGTGGAAATGGGCGGTGGCGGCGGCGATGCGGACAGGCGAAGCAAGTGCGACTGGACCTTCTCGGAGCAAGATTTTCCTCACGCAGTCATCTCAAAGCACGAGTACCTGGATTCCCTCGGCGACTACGTCCCGCCGGGCTTTTCGGCGAGATGGCCCGGGGAAGGAGAAAAGATCAACGATCTATCCAGGGACGAGCTCGCCATACCCCTGGCTCACTTTGAGGTGGGTCTGCGGCTTCCCCTGTGGCCTGAGGTACGCCAAGTGCTGAAGTACTTCGGGGTCGTCCTAGGTAAGATGACCCCGAACTCCATAGCTGTTATGGTGGGGTTCGCCTGCTTTCTGTGAGAGGAGCGAGTCGAGTTCAGCCTCACGGTTTTCCGGAAGCTATTCTCCTTCCGGGCGAACCGGGACGGGACCGCATATTTCTCCAGCGCCCACCTCAAGGTGCGGGAGACCGTAAATAAGAGTCACAATTGGCTCAAAAAGTTACTGTTCGTCAAGGGGGATTTCGACAACGTCCCATTCTCGCCGGTGTAGCTCAGCGAGGCGAGTTACCGCCCGCCCAGCCTAGGGGGCCACGAGGCCGACTTGTGCGGGTTCTTCGCCGGGAAGAACTTCGAGGTCGCGTACTTGCGTCGCAACCTTGATGACCTTGCCGCCGTCCCACCAGGGGGAGGTTTGCCACTCGCCACTGCTCTGTCTGCTTTTTTCTCCTTTAGTTTCACCCTCTCTTCTTGACAGGCGAGCAGGACGTCCCCCTTCATCCCCCCTACGAGAGTGCTCAGATTGCCCCCGGGGTCCTCGCCCAAGCTCAGGCCGCAGACGCCGCTCAGCGCGACGCTCCGTCGGTCCCTACCAAGAAGCAGCCGGGTGGCGGACAGCCCGCTCCCCCACCCAAGATGGCGAAACCTACGGGCCAGCAGCGCGCCGGTGGCCAAAGAAAAGGCAAGGCCCCGACGGTTCTTCCGGTCGAGGGCTCCCCCCCTATGGTCGCCTCGTCCAGTGACGCCCCCGGCGGGGCGGCAGGCACTTCTGGGCCGCCGGACGGGTCGCAACCTACCACGAAGGCGGTGCCGAGAGGGCATCGCAATTTCGGCTATGGCGAGAAATCCCTGGACGAGCTTGGTGCCCCGCTGCTGTCATGGGACAATGAGTCAAATCGCGTAGTGGTCTCGACCATGTTGCCGAGTTGGCTGGAGCAGGACACCATCGGTGGGGAGGCCTACAACTTCTCGTTCGGCCTCTACTCACGAGAGGATGCCGCTATCTACGACAAAGAGGCGACGCGAGTACTGGTTCACGAGAGCGCGCGAGCCCAGCTGCGCGGCCTAGAGCTAGCCCTTATGGTTGGGAGGCGCTGCACCCAGCTGGAGCAGAACGCCACCTCCCTCAAGAAGTTGGCGGACGAGAGGGAGGAGGCCCGAAAGCTTGCTCAAGAGGACGCAGATCTTCAGAGGAGACGGGCCGACGCGGCTGAGGAGACTCTCGCACAGTACCTGGGTGGGGTGGTATGTGTTCACCCTTAATAATCGCCCTTTCTCGCGAATCCACCTTAAGATTCTCTCTCCTTTCCCCAGGACGAGGCGACGGCAAGCCGGATGGGTGCCGAGATCGCCACCCTTGGTCAGGACAAGTCGGCGCTGGAGGCGCGGGTACGCGAGCTGGAGGCCGCCGCCGCTGTCCCTCTGCCAGATAACAGGGGCTGCTCGCTCGAACACCACTCTGACTACGAGTTGGAGGTGCTCATGCAGAAGAATGCCGCCAGTGCCGCGAAGTACACGATGCAGATGCTGCGACGCGCGGATCTCCTCAAGAGCGAGGCAGCGGAACTCTCGGCGGGCGACGTGGTGCCGGCGCTGTTCCTTCCTGTGCCGGACCCCGTGGATAAGTCCTTCCAGCACATTTAGGACTTCTCGCCCCGGATCTCGCGTCGCCCCCGCTTCTTTGACATTTGTTTATTTAGGTGTATACACCATGTACTTTTAGCTGTTTGAGATGTAAGCGCGGGCCGCGCCTATACTTTCTGGTTTTCATCTATTAATGCTCTTATAAATGCTTCCCCACTCGTTACTTACGCCCGTCTGCTGTTATTGCGCGATGTGATTTTCCCATTTTCGCGCTCGTTGCCGCTCACCTCGCATTCCGTCGACGAGGTCGTATGCCTACGGATTCGGCTTAGGAGTCATAGGAGGCCCGACAGGTCGTCCCGCTATGGGCGACCTGCATCTGCGGCGTGGTCTCCGCTGTCAAGGCTGCTCGCTGACCAGACGAGGCGAGGCGGCTCGCTGCTCGCCCAAGACATCAGATTCGTTGCGGGTTGACCCCTTTGTGACGCGACCCGAGTTCTCGCCTCCTTCCGGTCGCCGATCTGGGGGCTGGGTGGTTACGCTAGACCCCCCTTTCGGTTAATCTTCGCGATTCCAATCCATTATTAACACCATTTGAGTAGTTCCCGGCCCTGCCGGCTAGGCGGGAGACTGGCAGCGTGATTCGCTCTGGGTCGCAAACTACTGTCATCGAGTGACTTACGGCCCTGCCAGCTAGGTGAGAGCCTGACAGCGGGATCTGCTCGAGGCCCACGGATGACACCGAGTGACTTCCGGCCCTGCCAGCTAGGTGAGAGCCTGGTAGCGGGATCTTCTCGGGGTCCAAACACATTCCATCGAGTGACTTCTGGCCCTGCCAGCTAGGTGAGAGCCTGGCAGCGGGATATTCTCGAGGCCAAGGATGACACCGAGTGACTTCCGGCCCTGCCATCTAGGTGAAAACCTGGCAGCGGGATCTTCTCGGGGTCCAAACACATTCCATCGAGTGACTTCTGGCCCTGCCAGCTAGGTGAGAGCCTGGCAGCGGGATCTTCTCGAGGCCAAGGATGACACCGAGTGACTTCCGGCCCTGCCAGCTAGGTTAAAGCCTGGCAGCGGGATCTTCTCGGGGTCCAAACATATTCCATCGAGTGACGTTCGGCCCTGCCAGCTAGGTGAGAGCCTGGCAGCGGGATCTTCTCGAGGCCAAGGATGACACCGAGTGACTTCCGGCCCTGCCAGCTAGGTGAAAGCCTGGCAGCGGGATCTTCTCGGGGTCCAAACACATTCCATCAAGTGACTTCCGGCCCTGCTAGCTAGGTGAGAGCCTGGCAGCTGTATCTTATCGAGGACAAGGATGACACCGAGTGACTTCCGGCCTTGCCAGCTAGGTGAAAGCCTGGCAGTGGGATCTTCTCGGGGTCCAAACATATTCCATCGAGTGACTTCCGGCCCTGCCAGATAGGTGAGAGCCTGACAACGGGATCTTCTCGAGGCCAAGGATGACACTGAGTGACTTCCGGCCCTGCCAGCTAGGTGAAAGCCTGGCAGCGGGATCTTCTCGGGGTCCAAACACATTCCATCGAGTGACGTCCAGCCCTGCCAGCTAGGTGAGAGCCTGGCAGCGGGATCTTAACGAGGCCAAGGATGACACTGAGTGACTTCCGGCCCTGCCAGCTAGGTGAAAACCTGGCAGCGGGATCTTCTCGGGGTCCAAACACATTCCATCAAGTGACTTCCGGCCCTGCCAGCTAGGTGAGAGCCTGGCAGCTGTATCTTATCGAGGCCAAGGATGACACCGAGTGACTTCCGGCCTTGTCAGCTAGGTGAAAGCCTGGCAGCGGGATCTTCTCGGGGTCCAAACACATTCCATCGAGTGACTTCCGGCCCTGCCAGATAGGTGAGAGCCTGACAGCGGGATCTTCTCGAGGCCAAGGATGACACTGAGTGACTTCCGGCCCTGCCAGCTAGGTGAAAGCCTGGCAGCGGGATCTTCTCGGGGTCCAAACACATTCCATTTCTCTATGCAGGCTGGCTATGAAAGTACTGGAGCGTTGAAGAAATTTATTATAATGAAAGTGTCACTTACATGCTTTAGGGGAAAAAACGCTTCAAGTCGTCACCACTCCAGGTGTGACCCAGGGTCTCACCCTCTACATTTTGGAGTCGATAGCCTCCTGACTTTAGAGCTTCCTTTACAATAAATGGTCCCTCCCAGCTGGGATTGAGCTTCCCTACAGATACCGACCTCCCTGCCGCATCCACCTTCTTCAGCACCAAGTCTCCTTCCACGAACTGCTTGACCCTGACATGATTTCCAAAGTATTTGGCCATCATTCTTTTTACCTCCTCATGTCGGACAGCCGAAAGGTCCCTCAATTCTTCCACCATGTCAAGGGAGAGTTTCAGCTCCTCCTCGTTCTCGGCTTGCCATTCTTCTCGACCCTCTTTGGCCGCCACGACTCGCGGCATTTGGACTTCAAATTCCACGGGGAGCACTGCCTCGCACCCATGGGAGAGCTTGAAGGGGGTCTCCCCTGTAGCCATGTTGGGGGTGGTTCTTAGGGCCCAAAGAACTGCGGGAAGCTGCTCCACCCAGCTCCCCTTCAAATTCTCCACCCTCTTCTTGAGGAGGTTGACGATGATCTTGTTTGCGTCCTCCACCTGCCCGTTGCTCCTGTAACGCCCCCGATTTTCCAGTGATTTATTTAATTTCTTATTTGGCGTATTATGACGTCAGAGCGTTATGTTAGCGCGTGTTGGTCAGGTGACGTTGTTAGAGCGTGCTTTTAGCTCTTTAGGTTCCCTGCGTGGCTTGGTGATGCCTGGTAGCAAGCTTCCCTAGCGAGCCGGAGTCTGTTTGGTGACTCGGTGGAGCCTCTTGGGGAATGCTTGTGTTTTGGCTTCGGGAGTTTTGCCCGAGTTTTGCACGTCGGATTTTGTTACCGACTTTGTCGTAGCGCGTTTGCGTTCGTTAGGTTTGACCGGCCAAATTTTGGGATTTGCGTCGGGAGTGGGAAATTTTATATTAGGAAATTAGATCGGCTAATTTTAGACTTGCTCGTCAAGTTTCGTCGCGTTCCGAGCATTTTTGGAGCCTCGGCGCGCGATTGAAGTTTGTATGTTTTCGCGTACGCCGTTAACTTTAGAAATTATTATCTCGAACACGGTGCGTCGGAATTCGATTTCGACTTCTCCGTTGGATTCGTAGCGTCGTCATTCGCCTACGGTGCGAATTTCGTTCGTTTCGGCGCGCGTTTGGCCCTCCGTAACCATGCAAGGTTATCTTAGTATAATAATTATATATATTATTATATATATATATATTTATATAAATAATATATATATAAAAAAAAAAAATTTAGTTGAGAATCGGTGAGAATGAATCTCACCGATTCTCACCGAATCGGTGAGATTCATTCTCACCGATCGGTTTAACCCCCCCTTTCTTTTTTAAATTGTTTTATTATAATAATATATTATTAATATTATATTATCTTATTATAATAAATATATTATTATAGAAGAAATCCTCTCTTCTTCTTCCCCCGATCAGCCCCCCCCTCCTGTGCGATATTTCTTTTTTTTGCCGAGTGCGGAACCTTTCGTTCGCGAATCTTCCGGCGGCCGCCACCGCCGATCCGGTGGACGGAATTTCGATCCGATCGCGGCGTTGGAAAGCTCTCGGCGAGAGCTTCGAGATCGCGGTAAGTTTTTCCCGTTTCGGTGACCGTTTCGCCTTAGATTTTTTCGGCCCTAATCCCGGTTGACCGTTTTTTTCGTAGATCTCGTCTCCGCGTGTCCCCTTTTGGACGGATCTACGTGGTGGAGTTTTTGGGAGGACGTTTTCAAGGTCGATTTGAGGCAAGTGGATTTCTCCCCTCTTGCGTGCCTCCATGAGTTGCATTTTTGTCGTATTATTCTTTTCTCCTTGTCGTAGAATAGGTGAAATTGGAATGTTCCTAGTTTAGGGCTTGTGGTTGGCCTAAACTAGGAAGTTATCGGATTTATTTTATTTTGTTTTTTTAGTTGTACTCGGCAGGTAGGGGGAAATAACTCGGCGGGTAGGGGAAAATAAATCGGCGGGTAGGGGGAAATACTCGGCGGGTTTTGGTCGTAGAACTTGGTAGTTTCTAAGTGGTGTTGTCGGCTAGTTTTGGCGCCGAATCGTGGATCCTTAGCATGTGGTAGCTGGGTTTCTGAAGGAGTATGGTACCAGGGGAGTTCGAGCCGTGGCCACCACCATTCCCTCCTTTGGATATTTTTTTGGGTTCCTGTAAGAGGTTGGAACTCTATGTGTGTGGACCCTGTGGCGGCCCCTTTAGTACTCTTGAGACACCTGGACCTGGTTGTTCGGTTGTGACTGTTCTCAGTCTCCGACACAGGTTTGGGATTTGTGCCAGTGCTAATGATTTACAAGTTTAGGACTGTTAGTTCCTTCTTACTGTTCATTTGATGCATATTGGTTTCCTTCTGTCTCTGCAGGCTTGAGCGGAGTTTGGTACGTTTCTGTACTTGTTGCATTTTCTCTCACTTTACTGATTATTACACCTGCATTTTGTCCTATTTTGGATTCTTTAGCTGAGTTTTCGGCATTTACTCTTGCAGGGTTGGTAACCCTTTTTCTTTCTGTTCTTTTATTCAATTATTATCTGATGCTTCTTTGCCACTTGTTTCATTATTTCTTGCTGAGGTGTTATTCTTTTGAATGCCTCAGGTTCAGGTCTGTAGCCGGCTGTGCGGCTAGTTTCAGGAGTTTCTCTGTGTACTGCGCTTTGGCAGTGTTTTCCTCGCTTGTCGAGGTAGTTCTTTAGCCTTGTTGTAGTACAGACATACATGCTCACCAGCGAGTTCGTGTCAGGTTGTTGACACTCGTTGGTGATTTTCCTTTGTGATATTAAGTATTTGCTTAGCTGCTAGTTTACCTGTTTTGGTGGTAGTTTCACTTGCTCTCTGGGAATGTTTTATGCTAGGTTGCTAGTTACTTTAAACCCTATAAAAGAACTACTATATGTATTTCATGATCAGCATGTTTTATAAAAGCTCAAACTCTATTTTCCAATGCGTAAAAAGATGGTTTTCTTATAAATATTATAAATTGAAATCTAGGGTCTTGCATAGTGTAAGTTGTCCTCTTAGGACGCTTATGCGCTCTTTTAGGATGTTTAGCATAAATGAAGTATTTTTCCGCTACATATAAAATAGTTTTCAAACCGTGGACTATCTGATCCACTGAGCCGAGGGATACAGCCAATTAATTTAAAAATCAGTTTTCTATTCATTTTAACTTATGATTTGAAGGATTAGAGTGTTGCCTGAGCGTCAGCAGTTATCCCCTGCTTGACGTGGCATCACAGCTCGTAGTTTTCTCGTGCTCTGATTCATTATATAAATGAGAAAATGCGGGATGTGACAGTTGGTATCAGAGGGAGGTTGCTTGACAAATTGTCGGGCAACCTGTCCCTGTTAGTGTTAGGTGTTTAGAATCATACCATACACACACCGATATGTCATCAGCACGTCTTGGCTAAAGCACGAACACTACACTCATGAGCATAAAGAAGTATACGTGGCATATTATGTAGTATGGGATGCATAATATGTGTTTGTATATGGATCCACCATAGGAGGCAACATGTGAGGGTTATGTAGTGTGGGATGCATAACCTCACCACATGAATGCGGCTAGCACGTTTTCCTTTTCGTTGCATGGAAATGTTATGTAGTATGGGATGCATAATATTTTCATGTGTACGCCGCTCATAACATGCATTAGGGCCTTTTTAGAATGCATAGCACAATCATGCATAGCATAACATTGCATAAGCACAACTTGCCAAGCTAAAGATTTGCAGGATGACATGTGTACACACATAATTTTTGAGTCAAAAAGAATATAAATTCATGCATTCCCGATCTAGGCACAAGAGTTAGTGTGATGATAGTGAATCATCGTAGGATAAGCATATCATCATTACAAAAAAAATCCCAGAGCAAGTTAGCAGCATGAGCAAGTACTTAAGTATGTATTGTTTGTACTATGTTGTTTGGTTCTAGTGGGTGGGCTAGGTGTCTGATTAGTGTTTTGTTGTTCCATTAGAATGTCGAGGCGTCCTTCGACAAGGTTGACTCCCCAGTCGGAGGGAGAATCATCAGGTGCGCAGAGCAGCGCTGTGATAGAAGGTCTGAGACAAAGCAATGAAGCCTTGTCAAAGCAAGTAGGGGATTTGCAGTCTCAGGTCCAGTCCTTGTTAGCAGTCGTGGCAGGGCAGATTCCGAGAGTTCAGGACCCTGTGGTGGGTCAAGCTGTCCCTGTTCCCCCCGCTCCTCTGGTGCCTCCAGTCGTGGTTCCACCAGAGATGACCTTTATTTCTCAGTTTCAGCGACTTAGGCCTCCGACGTATGATGGCAAGGCAGATTACATGGTCTTAGACGATTGGATGATATCAATCGAGGAGATGTTCTCATACTCCGGGTCACTGATGACCAGAAGGTGATGTTAGCCGCATATCAGCTCAAGGGGTTGGCGAAGGGCTGGTGGCTGAGGGAGAAAGAAGGTCTGAAGGACGGGTGTTCCTGGGAGTCCTTTAAGGAGCTACTTCTGAGCAAGTTTCTGCCATCGGTCGAGAGGGACCGTCTGATGAATGATTTCCTGCACTTAAAGCAGAGGCAGCTCACGGTTAGCGAGTATGAAATCGAGTTTAGTAAGCTAAGCCGATTTGCCCCAGACTTGGTGAGTTCCGACGAAAATAGAAGCAAGCGATTTCTGGCTGGGCTAAGGAGTGACGTCCAGCAATTAGCAAGTGCCTATGCGACCTCAAGTTATGCTGGTATGGTGGAAGCTGCCTTAAAGGTAGAGGCAATTGATAATGCCAAGAATCGAGGTCAACAACTGAGGAAGGATAAAAGAAAATCTGATGAGGGTAAGAGTGCTCAGGTCCCTGACGCTGCTCCGAGGAAGAGAAATAAGGAGGTATGCAGTTTCTGTGGCCAACCGGGCCATCCATTTGAAAGATGTTATCAAAGGTTAGGAGCTCAAAAGAAAGAGCAGATTCATGCGATCCAAGGTGTCCAAAAGAAAGATTTGCTTTGTTCGGTATGCAAGAAGCCGGGGCACGATGATGCCCATTGCTGGAAGAAGACTAGAAGTTGTTTCTTGTGCGGTCAAGTGGGTCATCTCAAGTATCAGTGCCCGCAAGCTCAGCTTACTCTGCAGCCAGTTCCTCTTCAGGCCTTGCCGCCGCCGCAGCGAGTGGACAAGGGAAAGGGGAAGTTGAACGTGGTCTCTATGGACGAAGCTCAGACGTCCACGCAAGTGATATCAGGTTAGATTCTTCCCTAGTTCTAATGTTTAGCTCATAGTTATAGTTTTGAGCGTTTGCTTCCTTAGTCGCGTGTGCAATTTTATAGGACGATTTAAGGTAAAGAACCGTTGGGCGCGTGTTCTATTCGATTCCGGCGCTACCCACTCATTTGTGGCTAGGGCCTTCGTAGAGCGTTACCGGTTGGATCTCGATCGTGTTGGTGATGCGTTCTGTGTTAAGTTTCCTTCAGGCGAATCTGTAGTTTCGGACCAGGGTATTCAGAGTTGTCCAATTTTGTTAGGCGATTTCCTCGCGTTTGCTGATTTGAAGCTGTTAGATCTAGAAGACTTCGATGTGATCCTAGGCATGGACTGGTTGTCCAGATATGATGCTGTGATCCAATGCAAGGGTAAACGCTTGGACTTCAGGATGGACAACGGTCAGCCCGGGAGTGTTTACGGTTATCCGCGCCAGGATTCTCCGACTATATCGGCGGTATGTGCTCGGAAGCTTGTAGATTCCGGATGTTTTGCTTGTTTGGTTTCGGTTTTAGAAACCAAGGTTAGTTTACCGTGTTTGGAGGAGATCCCGGTGGTTCATGATTATCCTGATGTCTTTCCAGCTAATCTTCCTGGTCTCCCGCCTGATCGAGACGTGGAGTTTGTTATAGATTTGGAGCCGGGTACGCGTCCTATTGCCAAGGCGCCTTACCGGATGGCCCCACGCGAACTGGAGGAGTTGCGTATCTAGTTAGACGAGTTGCTTGAGAACGGATTTATAAGGACGAGTTCTTCGCCTTGGGGTGCTCCCGTTTTGTTCGTCAAGAAAAAGGATGGATCGATGAGGTTGTGCATCGATTATAGAGAGCTAAATAAGGTAACGATCAAGAATAGGTATCCGTTGCCGAGGATAGACGATTTGTTTGATCAACTGCGAGGAAGCGCCGTGTTCTCTAAGATTGACCTTCGTTCGGGCTACCACCAGTTAAGGATCTGTGAATCAGATATACCGCGGACTGCCTTCCGTTCCCGACATGGACATTTTGAATTTTTGGTGATGTCGTTTGGTTTGACCAACGCACCTTCTGCTTTTATGGACATGATGAACAGGGTTTTCAAGGACTTTCTGGACAAGTTTGTAGTCGTATTTATAGACGATGTGTTGGTGTATTCACGCAATATTGAGGAGCATGACCAACATTTGCGTCTAGTTTTATCAGCCTTGAGGGACCATAAGTTGTTCGCCAAGCTAAGTAAATGCGAGTTCTGGTTGCCTCAGGTTTCTTTCCTGGGTCATGTGGTTAACAAGGACGGAATCTCTGTCGACCCAGAAAAGATAGCCGCAGTTATGGAATGGACGAGGCCTGCCACACCCAAAGAAATAAGAAGCTTCCTAGGGTTGGCTGGCTACTATAGAAGATTTGTAGAGGGTTTCTCTACGTTATCTGCGCCATTGACCAAATTGACGCAGAAGAATGCAGCATTTGTGTGGAGCGATAAGTGCGAAGAAGCGTTCCAAGAGCTAAAGAATAGACTGTGCACTGCTCTGATATTGACATTGCCTACGGAAGGATTAGACTATGCCGTTTACGTGGACGCATCCCACGTGGGTCTTGGTTGTGTGCTGATGCAAGAAGGAAAAGTGATTGCGTATGGGTCAAGACATCTTAAGATTCATGAAAGGAACTACCCTACGCATGACTTAGAATTCGCAGCAGTTATTTATGCATTGAAATTATGGAGACACTTGTTGTATGGCGCGCAGTGCAAGATTTATACAGATCATAAGAGTTTGAAGTACGTCTTCACTCAAAAGGAGTTGAACTTGCGCCAGCGTAGATGGTTAGAGTATGTGGCTGATTATGAAGTGGAGATCCTGTACCATCCGGGTAAGGCTAACGTGGTAGCCGACGCCTTAAGCAGGAAGACAGGGAAAATCTTCAATCTCTCCACTGAGTTGTTGGTAAAAGAGTTCCTTTTAATGGATATTTCAGTTGGTAGATGTGACTCGCCAAGCAGTTTGGAAGTGTCTGAGCCTTCATGGATTTCTCTTATGAGGCTTCATCAAAAGGACGATCCTGATCTACTGCACCTTCATAATAGAACTGAGAAGGGGGAGCTGCCTGACTTTTCGATCGATGACGCGGGTACTCTAAAGTACCGCGGTAGATTTTGCGTCCCCAATTTTCGAGATATTCGAGATAAGTTGTGCAGTGAGGCACACAGTTCAAGTGTGGCCTACCATCCAGGGTCTACAAAAATGTATAAGGACTTGAAACAGATTGCCTGGTGGATTGGGATGAAGGGTGACATTGCAAGGTTTGTGTCAGAATGCTTTCCGTGCAAAAGAGTTAAGGCTGATCATGGAAGGCCTGGTGGAAAGTTAGCGCCTTTAGAGATTCCAACTTGGAAGTGGGAGAGTATCTCAATGGATTTCATTACTGGTTTGCCGAGATCTCCCCGAGGGCATGACTCTGTTTGGGTGATTGTTGATAGATTAATAAAGTGTGCACACTTCGTACCCTTTCAGATTGGTTACTCGATGAAGAAGATAGCAGAGCTATATTTGAATGAAGTTATCAGGTTACATGGAGTACCCGTAAGTATAGTATCAGATCGAGACTCCAGGTTTACGTCTCGTTTCTGGAAGAGTCTTCAAGAAGGATTGGGAACTGACTTGAGATATTCTACCGCATATCATCCACAGACCAATGGTCAAACGGAGCGTGTTAATCAGATTGTGGAAGATATGATCCGTTGTTATATATTAGACCACGGAGGAGCGTGGGATGAACGCTTGAGGTTGATGGAGTTTGCATACAATAACAGTTATCAAGAGAGTCTGCAAATGGCTCCTTTCGAAGCGCTATATGGAAGACGATGTAGAACTCCTCTATTTTGGGCTGAGGTTGGTGAGAGGCTGATATTAGGTCCAGATGCCTTAGAAGAAATGGAAGTTTCTGTAAAGCTTATTCGAGAGAAGCTTCGGATAGCTCAAGAGCGATACGAGAAGAACGCCAATCGGCGTAGGTCCGTTTTGGAATTTTCTGTGGGGGACATGGTATTCCTTAAGGTTTCCCCGATGGTTGGAGTGAAGAGGTTCGGTAAGAACCATAAGTTGGACCCGAGGTATGTGGGACCATTTGAAATTGTGGAGCGGATTGGTGTGTCAGCCTACAAGTTGAAATTGCCCGCAAATTTTCCTGGCGTGCACAATGTTTTTCACGTGAGCCAACTGCGGAGGTGTGTGCTAAGTGACAGACAAGTGCTGGATGCAGTGCCCCAGTTGGAGCCTAACCTTTCCTACGTGGAAGTTCCTATTCGTGTTCTGGATGTGCAAGATCGAGTGTTGCGGAGAAAGACAATACCGATGGTAAAGATTCTGTGGAGAAACCAAGACGTGGAGAGCGCGACTTGGGAGCTGGAGTCAGCTATGAGGGAGGCGCATCCTCATTTGTTCTCCTAGCTGTGCTCGGTAAGCATTCGATAACCCTTGGTTATCTTCTTTTCCTCTTTGGTAGAATTGTTTTATGCGTAAAGTTTCGGGACGAAACTTTCTTTTAGGGGGAGTGACTGTAACGCCCCCGATTTTCCAGTGATTTATTTAATTTCTTATTTGGCGTATTATGACGTCAGAGCGTTATGTTAGCGCGTGTTGGTCAGGTGACGTTGTTAGAGCGTGCTTTTAGCTCTTTAGCTTCCCTGCGTGGCTTGGTGATGCCTGGTAGCAAGCTTCCCTAGCGAGCCGGAGTCTGTTTGGTGACTCGGTGGAGCCTCTTGGGGAATGCTTGTGTTTTGGCTTCGGGAGTTTTGCCCGAGTTTTGCTCGTCGGATTTTGTTACCGACTTTATCGTAGCGCGTTTGCGTTCGTTAGGTTTGACCGGCCAAATTTTGGGATTTGCGTCGGGAGTGGGAAATTTTATATTAGGAAATTAGATCGGCTAATTTTAGACTTGCTCGTCAAGTTTCGTCGCGTTCCGAGCATTTTTGGAGCCTCGGCGCGCGATTGAAGTTTGTATGTTTTCGCGTACGCCGTTAACTTTAGAAATTATTATCTCGAAAACGGTGCGTCGGAATTCGATTTCGACTTCGCCGTTAGATTCGTAGCGTCGTCATTCGCCTACGGTGCGAATTTCGTTCGTTTCGGCGCGCGTTTGGCCCTCCGTAACCATGCAAGGTTATCTTAGTATAATAATTATATATATTATTATTATATATATATATATTTATATAAATAATTTATATAAAAAAAAAAAAGAAAAGTTTAGTTGAGAATCGGTGAGAATGAATCTCACCGATTCTCACCGAATCGGTGAGATTCATTCTCACCGATCGGTTTAACCCCCCCCCTTTCTTTTTTAAATTGTTTTATTATAATAATATATTATTAATATTATATTATCTTATTATAATAAATATATTATTATAGAAGAAATCCTCTCTTCTTCTTCCCCCGATCAGCCCCCCTCCTGTGCGATATTTCTTTTTTTTGCCGAGTGCGGAACCTTTCGTTCGCGAATCTTCCGGCGGCCGCCACCGCCGATCCGGTGGACGGAATTTCGATCCGATCGCGGCGTTGGAAAGCTCTCGGCGAGAGCTTCGAGATCGCGGTAAGTTTTTCCCGTTTCGGTGACCGTTTCGCCTTAGAGTTTTTCGGCCCTAACCCCGGTTGACCGTTTTTTTTCGTAGATCTCGTCTCCGCGTGTCCCCTTTTGGACGGATCTACGTGGTGGAGTTTTTGGGAGGACGTTTTCAAGGTCGATTTGAGGCAAGTGGATTTCTCCCCTCTTGCGTGCCTCCATGAGTTGCATTTTTGTCGTATTATTCTTTTCTCCTTGTCGTAGAATAGGTGAAATTGGAATGTTCCTAGTTTAGGGCTTGTGGTTGGCCTAAACTAGGAAGTTATCAGATTTATTTTATTTTATTTTTTTAGTTGTACTCGGCGGGTAGGGGGAAATAACTCGGCGGGTAGGGGAAAATAAATCGGCGGGTAGGGGGAAATACTCGGCGGGTTTTGGTCGTAGAACTTGGTAGTTTATAAGTGGTGTTGTCGGCTAGTTTTGGCGCCGAATCGTGGATCCTTAGCATGTGGTAGCTGGGTTTCTGAAGGAGTATGGTACCAGGGGAGTTCGAGCCGTGGCCACCACCATTCCCTCCTTTGGATATTTTTTTGGGTTCCTGTAAGAGGTTGGAACTCTATGTGTGTGGACCCTGTGGCGGCCCCTTTAGTACTCTTGAGACACCTGAACCTGGTTGTTCGGTTGTGACTGTTCTCAGTCTCCGACACAGGTTTGGGATTTGTGCCAGTGCTAATGATTTACAAGTTTAGGACTGTTAGTTCCTTCTTACTGTTCATTTGATGCATATTGGTTTCCTTCTGTCTCTGCAGGCTTGAGCGGAGTTTGGTACGTTTCTGTACTTGTTGCATTTTCTCTCACTTTACTGATTATTACACCTGCATTTTGTCCTATTTTGGATTCTTTAGCTGAGTTTTCGGCATTTACTCTTGCAGGGTTGGTAACCCTTTTTCTTTCTGTTCTTTTATTCAATTATTATCTGATGCTTCTTTGCCACTTGTTTCATTATTTCTTGCTGAGGTGTTCTTCTTTTGAATGCCTCAGGTTCAGGTCTGTAGCCGGCTGTGCGGCTAGTTTCAGGAGTTTCTCTGTGGACTGCGCTTTGGCAGTGTTTTCCTCGCTTGTCGAGGTAGTTCTTTAGCCTTGTTGTAGTACAGACATACATGCTCACCAGCGAGTTCGTGTCAGGTTGTTGACACTCGTTGGTGATTTTCCTTTGTGATATTAAGTATTTGCTTAGCTGCTAGTTTACCTGTTTTGGTGGTAGTTTCACTTGCTCTCTGGGAATGTTTTATGCTAGGTTGCTAGTTACTTTAAACCCTATAAAAGAACTACTATATGTATTGCATGATCAGCATGTTTTATAAAAGCTCAAACTCTATTTTCCAATGCGTAAAAAGATGGTTTTCTTATAAATATTATAAATTGAAATATGGGGTCTTGCATAGTGTAAGTTGTCCTCTTAGGATGCTTATGCGCTCTTTTAGGATGTTTAGCATAAATGAAGTATTTTTCCGCTACGTATAAAATAGTTTTCAAACCGTGGACTATCTGATCCACTGAGCCGAGGGATACGGCCAATTAATTTTAAAATCAGTTTTCTATTCATTTTAACTTATGATTTGAAGGATTAGAGTGTTGCCTGAGCGTCAGCAGTTATCCCCTGCTTGACGTGGCATCACAGCTCGTAGTTTTCTCGTGCTCTGATTCATTATATAAATGAGAAAATGCGGGATGTGACAGCTCCTGGGGTGATGGACCGAGGCGAACCTGAGGTCGATCCCAAGCTGTTCGCAAAAGCTGGTGAATTCGGCACTGGCGAACCGGGGCCCGTTGTCCGTGACGATGGCCTGGGGCAGCCCATGGCGACAGATGATCTCCCCCCAAACAAAGTTCCTGATCGCCTGGGAGGTCCCCTTGGCCAGTGCCTTCACCTCCATCCACTTGGAGAAGTAGTCAATCATCACTAGGAGGAACCTTCTCTGACCGCTGGCTTGGGGAAATGGTCCAACCAAATCCATTCCCCAGATTGCGAAGGGCCAGGGGGCCGTGATACTCCTGAGTCGTTAGGCCGACTGTAGCTGAAGAGGGGCAAACAACTGGCACTTATGACATCTTCTTGCGAACTCTGCGGCGTCTCGGCCCAGGGTAGGCCAGAAATACCCTTGCCTGATTATCCTTCCCTCCAGGGTCCGACTCCCGGAGTGACTCCCACATTCCCCGGAGTGGACTTCCTCCAAGATCCTCTGCACTTCACCCCCGGCCACGCAGCGAGCCAGCATCCCTGAGATGGTCTTCCTGTATAGCTTCCCGTCCTGGAGGACGTAATAAGCTGACTTGTGCCTTAGTTTCTTCTTATCTACCCCTTCCGGATACTCTCCCGTGGAGAGGAAAACTACAACTGGATCCATCCACGAAGCTTGTTGATCGATTTCCATGAGCTCTCCTTCTTCGATGGAGGGGCGGAACAGGTCGGTGATGGTGCCCCCCACCTGGGGACCATGCTTCGCCAGCTGATCAGCTTGTTCATTCTCATCCCTGGGCACGTGTCGGATGGCGAAAGTTTGAAAAGTGCCAATGACCCCCTTCACCTTGGCCAAGTACGTTCGCAGGGTGGGCTCCCTTGCCTCGAACTCCCCGTTGATCTGGGAAGCCACTACCATGGAGTCAGTAAGGACCTCCACATCCGACACCCCCAGCTCCCTGGCCAGGCGTAGCCCTGCTATCATGGCCTCGTACTCGGCCTGGTTGTTGGTAATGGGAAAGTGCACCACCACCGTCTGCTCAATTCGAGTCCCTTGAGGGCTTTCTAGGATCACCCCCACTCCAAGGGAATGCCTCCCTAAGGCTCCATCCACCCTCACTTTCCAAGGAGTCGGGCGGGTGAGCTCTTCCTCTGCTACTTCCACCACGTAGTCAGCCAGGAAGTCGGCCATCGCCTGAGCTTTGATCGAGAGCCGCAGAATGAAGGAGACATCGAACTCGCTCAGCTCCACCGACCACTTAGCCAGCCTGCCTGAATGCTCCACCCCCTCGAAGATGTTGCAGAGAGGATGGTCGGTCACCACTCGGATTGAGTGTGCCTGGAAGTAAGGTCGCAGCCTCCGAGCCGAGATGATTAGGGCGAAGGCTAGCTTCTCCAAAATTGGATACCGGAGCCCGGCCTTCCTCAGGACCCGGCTGACGTAATAAATAGGGAGCTGCCTCTTCCCCTCTTCACAAACCAATACAGAGCTCAGGGCCTCCCCCCCGACCCCGAGATATAAGAACAGGTCCTCCACCTCCTTCGGTCCTTGGAGCAGCGGAGCCTGTGTCAACTGCACCTTGAGGGCCTGGAACGCCTCCTCGCACTCCTTGGTCCATTCAAACCTCTGACCACCCCTTAACATTTTGAAGGAGGGGGAGCACTTCTCCCCTGCCCGAGAAAGGAGGCGACTCAGCCCTGCTAGCTTCCCCGTTAGCCATTGGACCTCCTTAGCATTCCACAGGGACCCCAGCTCCAAGATAGCCCTGACCTTATCTGGATTTGGCTCGACCCCCGCGGGGGTGAGGAGGTGCCCAAAGAACTTTCCCCTGCTGGCCCCAAAGACATATTTCAGGGGATTCAACCGCATCTTGTATTTGCGCAGGGTGGTGAAGGTCTCCTCAAGGTCCCGGAGGTGGGAGTCCACATCCCGACTTTTGATCATGAGGTCATCTACATACACCTCCAAATTCCTCCCCCTCTGCTCCTTGAAGACCCTATCCATCATTTTCTGGTAGGTTGCCCCAGCATTCTTCAGCCCGAAGGGCATCATCTTGTAGCAGTAGCATCCGTCCCCTATGATGAACAAGACATCCTTGATGTCTGGGGGGTGCATCCTGATTTGATGATAACCTGAAAAAGCATCTAAAAAACTCATTACAGAATATCCGACGGCTGAGTCAACCAGCGCGTCGATTCGAGGCAAAGGATAACAGTCCTTAGGGAAAGCTTTATTAAGTAAGGAAAAATCAATACACATCCTCCAACGACCGTCTCCTTTTTTAACCATAACCACGTTGGAGACCCAGCTGGGGTACTGAATCTCAGACACGAAGCCGGCCTTGAGGAGTTTCGCCGCCTCCTCCCTGATGGGTTCCGCCAGCTTGTCCGCAGTGGACCTCTTCTTCTGCTGAACGGGGCGTGTTCCCCGGTCAAGGTTGAGGCGGTGGCAAGCCACATCCGCGTCAACCCCCGGCATCTCCACGGCGCTCCAAGCAAAGATGTCCACGTTCTTCTGGATGCACTCCAGCATCCTGCCTTGGTCCTCTGGGGTCAGCCCCCCGCTGACGCGGATCTTCTCCATCCTGCCTCCTCTGGTGAACACTTCCAGCTCCACCACTTCCTCTGCTGCCTCCAGTCTAGCTTGCTCCCCCCATCCCTCGGCATCCCCCTCCTCTGGAACGGGGACCTCTACCTCCATCTCTTCGCCCACGCCCCTCACTTCGGCCACCTCCTCCAGATCTCCTCCTGCCGCCTCTTCTACGCAGTCCTTCACTTCCAGCTCCTCCCCTCCTGCTTCCTGCTCGACCTCCTCCATCCTTCGCCCCATCTCCTCGGCTCCCTCCTGCCAGGAGATGGTGTTCACCGCAGTGACATAACACTCCCGCGCCACCTTTGGGTCCCCCCTGACCCTGACCTGGACCCCCTCAGCGTTGAACTTCAAGCACTGACGGAAAGATGAGGGGACGCAGCGGAAGGCGCTGATAAGGGGCCTCCCAAAGATGGCGCTGTAGCTGCTGGGGGCATCCACAATGACGAACTTGCAGTTTCGGGACTGCCCCCCCAGGTGACATGGAGGCCAACTCCTCCCTCTACTTCCTTCCTTTCTCCTGAAAACCCGAACAAGGGCTCGTCTGAGGCCAGCACCCTCTTAGCCTCCACTTTCATCACGTCAAACGCCTTTTTGAAGACGACATTGACGGAACTCCCGTTGTCCACGAGGATTCGAGAGACAGTGAAATTCTCGATGGCGGCCTTGATGACCAGCGCATCGCAGAATGGGTCCTCGTGGTCTGGTATATCGTTCCTGGAGAAAGTTATCCTTTCCTCCGGGGGTGGGGTTTGGGATGTGGAGGCGACGCTTCGCCGGTACATGATGTGGAGGCTTGCCTTGCGGGAAGCCTCCACCCTGACCCCTCCGTGGATCACTCCGATTCCCCCTCGGGTTCCGACATCCACCCGGTCTTTGCAACGATCCTCCTCCGCCCGAGGCAGGACCTCCTCGATCCTCACTTCTTGCCGTCCTCCCTGTTGTTGCTGCTGCTGCTGTTGTTCACGATTCCCTCTCATCTCAAGGAACTCCGGGCAGGTGGCTGTGGCATGCCCCTCTTCCTGATGGAAGTCGCAATAGGGCAGCTCCACCCTGACCTCCCTTCTCCTCCTCCTCACGATCCCCCTCCTTGCTCCCAAGGCTATGGCCATGGCCTCCTCCTGATCGGGGAGCCGGGGCCTCTGGCCCTGCCTCCAGCCCGGAGGGTGGAACTGATCTTGCCTCCCCTAGTGGTGACCCCTTCCGTAGTATCCTCTGGGTGGCCCCTGCCCCTGCCACTCAGGTCTCCAGCCCAGCCGACGGTCAGGCTCCTGGTGCCCCCACCTCGGCTGCTGCTGCCACTGGAGCTGCCTTTACTCCCTCTCCCTAGGCTCCCCTCTTCTCTCCTCCTGTGACTTTCCTCCTCTCGACTCCTTCTCTTCCTCTGTGTCCCACCTGGACAGCTTCCTTGCAAACTCTGGGTTCGACGCCTCCCCGTCGACCTCTCTCGCCGCCCTCTCCATCAACTCCTCGTAGGAGAGGGGGGGGGGGAACTCTCTTCAGCTCCATTTGGAAGAAACCCTGCTGCAGGCCCAGGGTAAAAGCCGTCATCAGACTATGGCCCGTTATCTCCTGGACTTGAGTAACTTCCTCCTGGAATCGGTCCACATAGCTCCCCAACGTCTCGTTCACCCCCTGCTTAATGTGGAACAAAGACTCAGACTCCTTCTTCCTCTTCTTCGAGGTGGTGAATCTCAGCATGAACCCTCAGCGCAGGTCCTCGAAGCAGTAGATGGAGCTGGCCGGGAGCTGGTGGAACCACTCCCTTGCTTTCTCCCAGAGGGTGATGGCGAAGAGTCGGCATTTGAATCCGTCCGACATTTGACAGATGGAGACCACATCTTCGAACCATTATACATGCTGGACTGGGTCTCCCTTCCCGGTGTAGTAGGACATCTCGGGCTCCCTGAACCCTTCTGGAACTGGAGCTGAGGAGACCAGCTCGCTGAAAGGACTGCCTCCTCCCACTGGGCGAGCCGGCGAGTCTCGCGAGCCCAGCTCGCCGAACCGGCCTCGGCCTGCCAAGCCGGGGAAGAGCTCGCGCCCGGGGAGTTCACACCCCCGGCCTTCCTCGGCCACCTCCTTCCCAGCTCGCCTGCCAGGAGCGTCCTCGCCCAAAGAGGGGGCGGCCGCGATCTGGGCTGCCGGAGTCGAGCACTCGGCCCGCGCGCCGAGTGCGAACTTGACGAGGCCCAGCACCTCATTCCTGAAGTCTTCCAACACCCCCACTGTTGCGAGAGGCGGGGGGGGGGGGGGGGGGGGGGGGGGGGGGGCGGCGAGTTCTGCCTGTCAGATCCTTGTCCTCCTGTCATTGAACTCGCGGAAGCTTTTCTGCACTGACCACGTCCACGCTCACCGCACCAAAATGTTGAAACCGGAATCCGGTCTCCTGTGGAGTTCGACCCTTGGGGAAGGGGTGGTCTCGCACCTACTTCGCTCCTGCAAGAAAAATGACAAAGAAGGAAAGAAGAAACAGACCCAAGGGCTCAGCAGGGAGGTCCCACCACAAACCCGGAAGATCTCTGAGCACTTCCCCTCCTTAGCCAGAAGCCGAGTTAAGGTACCCTCAGAAAGCACTTGAAAACAGGAGTAGGGAGGCACTCAAAGCGTGCCTTCTGAGGTACCCCTTGGGTCTTACTTATAGTTTTTTGGAATCTGAACTGCCAATAACCAGAAGAACTGTCCTGAAAATACCAAAAAGCCCTTGGTTGGGTCTGCCAACAGCCAAACTCCGCTATTCCGAACAGCTATGCGCAGTCCAACCTGGTCTGCCAACAGAGTGGCCCCGCTGTTCTAAACGACTACTCGCACCCATGGGGGGGGGGGGGGGGGGTCAGCCTGCCATCCATCCTTCTCCGCGAGAGGCGTGCGTGACCTGGTTCTAGCGGCTCGCTTATCCTTCTCGGGCGAACGTGAGCCGGATCACCGCGACCCGCCAGTCGTCTACCGAGGCGGATAGGAGACCAAGTCGCATATAGGGGGAGGACTAGCGGCCATTGTGACCCTCGAACGGCTCGCAGATCGCGGGTCGTCGAACCCATCCGCGAGCACTGGCTCGACGATTGGCGCCCCCCGCCCCGGTCGACGATTCTCTGAGCGAGCGGGAGGGACATGGGAGCCGTCTCGCCTGGCTCGCTCGCCTGAAGTGAGCGGGAGCGGACCAGACCTTGCCGCATGTCCGCTCGTTGCTTGGGTGCGGGTCGCGGGACTGGGTCCGCTCGATCTTCCTGGTGGGGCCCATTCGACGAATAGGGGGTTGTACACCTAGGCCTTTATAAGACAGGCCTACACTCAGTCACTAAGCCTTACCACTCAGATTCTAATAAGAATCCTACTCTCAGATTTACAATAGATCCTACCTCGGCCTTTATAGCATATACCTACACTCAGATTCCCTAAAGAATCCTACACTCAGATCCCAAATTGGATCTTACAGAGAATGTCAAAGAGTTGAAATACTCAGACACCAGAGAAAGTTCCCTGTGTCTGTCTTCCTGGACTTAGCAAATATCAACCCTATTTTCTTCTTCACAGCAACAAGTTGAAAAGAAATCTTTAATTTAAGCACGACTTGTTCTGGAAGCAACTTGTAGAAAACTCTGCTTCTTCTTTTTTAGGAAGCAATCCTGATCTTGCTGTCGCAGATGAGTACTACAGCAGCTAACTCTTTTTTGCATTCAGGTTCTTTGATCTGAACTTCTTCTTCTGGCTCGACAAGAAAACGGGGAAGAAGACGCCATCCAGCTGCAAGATTGCTAATCCAGAGAACCCTAATTACGTCTCTTCTTGGTGTTGATTGTTATTGATGTTCACTATTTCTCGATCTGATCCTGCTCCTTTTATCTTCTGCCAATCAACATATCATTGAGTAGTGGGCCCCACCAGAATTGGTGGCTGTGATTTTGCCATGCAGCCACCTACTTTCCATTGACGACTGATTCAACAACACTTTGCTTTGTGTGGCCCCCAGCGAGAAATCTCTTTCCTAGTCCAGAAAATCAAGACAGCTGGCCCCCGACAAATCATATTTGCTACATGCATTTGTGCTAGGTTCCAAGTGAACCCTAAAAAATCTCACAATATTTTGTTAAAAAGGATTTTGAGATATATAAAGTGTTGACCAAATCTAGGACTTCTATATCCATCAGTGTCAGAATTTGACTTAACTGGATTTTCAGATGATGACTATGCTGGATGTAGAGTGGACAGAAAAAGCACAACAGGAACATGCCAGTTCCTTGATGATAGGCTAGTGTCCTGGTTCTGTAAAAAACAAACCTCTGTGTCATATCCACTGCAGAAGTAGAATATATAGCTGCTGGAAATTGTTGCTCACATGTTTGTGGATACAAAACCAACTGCTGGATTATGGATACAACTTAAATAATTCAACTATATATTATGATAGTACCAGTGCTATATCTATAGCACAAAATCCAGTGCATCATAGTAGGACCAAGCATATAGAAATAAGACATCATTTCATTAGAGACTGTGTAGACAAAAAGAAAATTAATCTTGTCTTTATTTCCACTGATTTACAAATGGCAGACATCTTCACCAATCCATTGGATTAGAAGAAACATCTATTTTTCTTAAATCAGTTAGGAATGATCAATGGAGATGAGTTAATTTAAATTTTGTCAGTGGTCGACGATTTGTTGACAGCTCGTCGAACGGAGATCGACGATCTGTGAACTCCTCGTGAAGAGTTCGTCGAACGGAGTTTGACGATCACTTCTTAGTGAAACAGTTTTCGTCGAACGGAGATCGACGATCCCTGCTTGAGTGAATTTATCGTCGAACTGAGCTCGACGATTTATTCGTCTTCTTCAGACTGAGATCGACAAACTCATTTTCTATCAAATTACTTCGTCTAACTCAGAGCGAAGATCTTTTCTTTTTTCGTCGAACGGAGTCTGCCGGTTCATATTCTGAAAACCTTATATCTAGGTTTGCTTCGAGCTTCGTCCAACACTTTCAGTTCCCTTGCACTTGATCTCTATTTTTCTCTTGCAGGTGCACTCATGGCGATTCCGGCGAGCGCTCTTTCAGCAATGAAATTTGATATGGGTTTTGATATTGATTTCGACTCATTTCAGCATACTGACCCAATCTATGTGAGAATTCTAAAGTTATTTGAAGATCAAAATCTGAAGCAGTTCATGACCCACCGCATCAAGATTGCAATGACTAAAATAAAGGAATGGGTCTTTACATCCTCAACATCTGAAGATAATATGATAGGAACACTTTCTGGTAACTCTGTTTCCCTTTCCCCCAATATACTAACTGAAATTTTTGGTCTACTAAATGGTGATGAAGAGATAGAAATGGATAATGAGGAGTATAATAACATGCTGATCAAAATGGGTTATTCTAGAGATAACCCAAACAAGCTGATGAAGAAGAATTTGTCTTCTGAGTACAAGTTCTTAGCAGATGTAGCCGGGAAGGTGCTGCTGGCCAAGCATACAACACATGACTACATCACCAGGCACCAGTTCTAGGTGATGGGTGCATTGGTTGAAAAGAAAGGTGTAAACTGGGGCAAGTTATTGTTTGACCTGATTAAAAAGAAGAATAATAAGAAAGAGGTCTGTTTAGCCGGGTTTTGGGGATATTTCTGCAAGACAAGGCATCTGAACATCATGTTTCCACAACAATGTCCATCAATGCCTCCAAAAGTCTAACCTCTGCCCTGTTTGGTAGATGGGAGAGGAGAATCATAAAGCCATCCATGGTTTCCTCCTCCTCCAGGCCTTCTGAGGGCACCAGGACTGTAACAGCCACTCCCCACCTTAGTGCTGATGAAGTTCCTCCTTCTTCAACAACATCTCTTCCAACAATAACTCCTCCATCTCCCTAGCTATCTTCACCTCCTCCTTTGCAACCACCAGCTATATCAATTCCTTCATCAACACATCTGTCAACACCTAGTTAATCTCCACAACATATCACCCCTCCTTAGTCTCCACTACCATCCCACCTACATGAAATCAACAATGAAACAGTCTTATCTTCCCCCACCTTTAATCTGCTCACCTCATTACCATCTACACCCACCTCACATCTCCATGACCTTCCCAGTCCAACACCATCTCCTGCATCATCTCCACAGGTTGACATCAAACCACATGTCACTCCTTCTGCTGCTCCATCTATATCCAGTCAAACTCCACCTGAATTTATGGATACAGTTTCTCCCTCCCTGTCCACCATCCTGGAGCACATCACTCAAGTGATTAGGACACTTATAGCAGAGGATATTACACATCTTTCTAATTCCATTTCTTCTCTTGCTGCCATCATTGCTGCTTCCTCTGTCCCTACTTCTTCTCCTAAGGGCCTGATTCCAGCTACCACTGAAATCAGGCAGGGGGAGATGCTCAGTGAATAAGCGGCTCCAGTTTCAGTAGCAGCAGCAGAAGAAACAGATACAGATATATATATGGTTACAGATATAAATACAGTAGTTATATATATTGATATGCTCTGCACAGATACAACTATAGTGACTACATAAATAATAACTATTGGTGATTTCATTGTCAATCCCACAGCTGATCTCTTTAGCTTGTTAAATTCTTTTGATACAATCTATTTAAATTCTCTTCCAGTTGTTTGCCTAAAGCCCTCCTTGGCTATTGTACCATATACAACACCAATAAGTCCCATAGTTGCCAAGCAACTTAAGGACAATTTTGCTGTTACAGAGATTCAAACAGTATCAGCTCCCAAGGATATTTCTTCTCCAGAGGCTGTATTAGCTCCCACTTATAAGATGGATGACAGTCCTCTTCATAATTTGGATGAGATAATCATGGCAGATATAGAAGCAGAAAATGTATCAGTTGCTGAACCTTTCCTTGAAACAGTTGCTCCAGCTCCAGAACCTCCAGTAGAGCCTCAGGATGAAAAGCAGATTTCTACAGATCTTCTGAAAGCTCTGGATGATTTATATGATAATACTCAGGGATCCTCCTCTGATAAAGATGATGATGATAATGATGATTCTGATGATAACCCTACTGCCAAGAAGAAAGTTTCAAAGAAAAGAAAGGCTCCTCTAGTTGCTGCTCCCAAGCCAAATCCCATACATGATACACCTTATTATATCCTTCAGAAAATTACTCCATACCCTCGAATGCCAGCCTGGATGTGGCTGTCAAAGAATTAGCAAAAGGTAAGAAAGAAAAGTTGGATATATTCTCCTCCTCCTCCTCAAAGCCATTGGAAAGGTCCTCCTGCTCCTCCACCTGCTGCTGGTGCTTCAGGCAACACTTCTCAGAGGCCTACCTCATATGCCCAAACCTACCACAGACATCAAGGTAGATCCTCATCATATCAAGGAAGCAGCCATCAGAGGTACTCTTCAAGCGGTCAACAACATCAACAACATCATTAGCAATAGTAACAACAAGCTCCTGAATCACAAAAGGCTAACAGTCCTAAAAGGCCAGATTCTCCACCCATTCCCTTTGTGGATCCAGAGACAGAGACAACTTCTAGAATGGCCAGATTCCAAGAAATTATTGGGTTATCAATGATAAATAAAGCTAAAGCTGAAGGAAAAGATCCATCACAATATTCTACAATGTTTAAATACAGAAAGGAAGAATTAAAAAGGTATGAGAAAGCTAATAAATTCATTAATATAGATGCTTACATGAACCTACATCCAGAGGTTGTTATGCCTAGAGCTACATACCTTAATATTATTGGAGCTGCTGATATGACTATGTCCAAGAGGCAAGCAACAAATCCAAATAGGGAAATCAAGTTTACACAGCCTTCTGACAAAGAGAAAGAGGACAAGCAAAAGGAAAAGCAAAAGAAGAAGAAATTAGTATATTTTGTTTAGTTTTTGTTTGTCTGAACTTTATATCTATTTACTGTCACAAAGTTACTGTGTAAATATCTGCTGCATATTTCAATTTTTCTGCGAGATATATTTTTCTGCTTTGTGAATGTCTTTATTTCATTTGTATTAGTGACCTCGCCCAAATAGGGGGGATTGTTGGATCCCTAGTTTGATTTGGGCTAGGTTCACTAACTAGGATAATTGACCCACCATGTATAGCCAGGGTCATGTCATTGTGTCCTAGAGTTTAGGCTAAGTCCTTAGATTCAACCTTGCATGGACCAGCCAACAGAAGCCTCCAGAAGACTCAGACTTAGAAGAAAATCCAATTCAGGAAGTGAGTTCAACGTTCGTCAAACTCAGCTCAACGAAAGTCATGCTTCGCTCGACAAGCTCAGAGTAAATTCTCTAAGTTGAGCTAGATGATATTGGAGCTCAGGTCGATGAATTCTGGAAGTTCAACTTCAGAACATTCTTTCAGAGTACTTTCGCTGAACTCAGGTCGACGAAGACAAGTTATCAGCTCGACGAACTTGGACCACAAAATTGGAAGAATTTCCACATAAAGTAGTTAGCTGATCTCAGGTCGACAAACTTGGTTCTCAGGTCGACGAACAAACTTTCTCCACTCGACGAACATGATTTCTCAGCACGACGAACTTGGATCTCAGGTCGACGAAATCTGTTCTCTAGTCAACGATTCCTGTGCAGTTCCAGTCTTGGAAATTTCCCTTATTTTGTCCTTATTCTATAGCAGTAATTCCTGAGTAATTAATGATTATATTCTCTGAATATAGCCATTAGCGGCAGCATTGATTATGGTCTTCATCAGGTTAATTACTTGCCATTTTTAATGGGATAGTTCGGGAAATTCTTTAATGCAATTTTCTCTCCACCCGCATTTCATTCTCCAGGCAGTCAGCATTTAATGAAAAGTAATTCAAAATTCAGAAGGAGAATTTGACTGAACATATAAAAGAGATTTTTTCTCTTTCAGTTCACAGTAGAGAATACATAGAGAACAAGATAGAACTGATAACACATAGAACACAAGATATCATTCAAGAGAAAGAATTCTGCTCTGTCTTCATCAAGTGTTCTTCTTCCAGCAAGCTTCTAAGAGACAATCAACTTCAATCTGTCTACAGCTTTCTAGAGAACTTTTTCAAGAAGACCTACTCACCCTACAAAGCTCTCAATCTTCCTGAACATATCTTCATCTCAGGGGGAGCTTTGACACCATCAAGGATCCACAAGTCTTCTCAATTGTTTTGAGAAAAGAGAAGACAACATATAGTTTTGTTTGTTTCACCCCACTATACATAGGGTTATAGCTCCCTTCAAAAGTTAAACACTTGGTTATAAGTCTCCTGATCAAAAGGCTTGATTTGGTTTTTGTGCACCTTATCAAAAGCTTGAAGGGTTTCCGAATCTACCTGAAGCAGATCTTGTGGTGACAGGCACCTGAGCAAAAACCTGATTTGTGGCAGGGCACCTGATCAAAAACCTGAGTGGATTCCTACCAGGGTGGTAGAAGAGTGTATGTAGCCAAGTTTTAGGGGAACCACTATAAAATTCTTGTGTTGTCTGTAATGCTCTCTTATTTTTATTGTGTGCTGCTTGCTGAATAAGTTTAGTTTTCTTTCTGCACTATCTGATTACACTTATAAGTATCACTATTTTAATTCCACAATAAAAAATCTAACAAGATTTTAAAATACTCTATTCACCCACCCCTATAGAGTTAAACAGATCTAACACCTTGGGTGGTATCTTTCATACCATCTTTTAGCCTCAAGAGCATCACGACCCCCCGACCCTTTGCATTTTGGGGAATGGATTTGGTCAGACCGTTCCCCCAGGCCAGCGGGCAGAGGAGGTTCCTGTTGGTAATGATAGACTATTTATCTAAGTGGTTGGAGGTGAAGGCGCTGGCCAAGGTGACCTCCCAAATCATAAGAAATTTTGTTTGAGGAGAGATAATCTGCCGTCATGGTCTACCCCAGGCCATCGTCACGAATAATAGACCTCAGTTTGCCAGTGCGGAGTTCACCAGCTTCTACGAACAGCTTGGAATTGACCTCAGGTTTGCCTCGGTCCACCACCGCAGGAGCAATGGGTAGGTGGAGGTGGCAAACAAGATCATTGTGAACCTCCTAAAGTATAAGGTGGAAAATCTAAAGGGGAGCTTGGTGGAACGGCTTCCCTTGGTCCTTTGGTCCCTGAGGACGACCCCCAACACAGCAACAGGGGAGACCCCCTTCAAGCTCTCCTACGGATGTGAAGCAGTACTTCCCATAGAATTTTAATTCCAAATACCCCGGGTGGTCGCAGCGGAAGAAGGCAGGGAAGAATGGACGGCTAAAAACGAGGAGGAGGTATGGTTCTCCCTTGACATGGTGGAGGAATTGTGTGACCTCTCCGCCACCCGGCAGGAGGAGGTGAAGAGGAGAATGGCCAAATACTTTGACAAGCATGCCAGATTCAAACAATTTGTAGAAGGGGACTTGGTCTTGAAGAAGGTAGATGCAGCGATTACAACAAGGGGTTTAGGATGATGATAAAGAAGAGCACTCAATCTAGAATCACCTCAGCTAAAGTTGATTAAAAAATGCGATAATAAACCCTAACTTAATAAGGTAAAAAACCTTGATCATGGAGGTTCTATAAGCATGAACACGCTTCTCTCGAAGCCACGGCCATTTGAGTTTAGGAAGGTCCGACCGAACTCTCGTCCAAATCGGAGACCTAAAGCTCGCTTTACGCTGTCAACCCCTCTATTGGATTTCACTCAAATCAGGGATATTTAACGTCTACCTCTCTCGAGGGTTCCGTGCAACACTCTTTACTCTTGAGTGTTCACTTCAAACTACGAGCCTCTCGGCTAGGTAAGAATGAAAACAAATATGGAAATTGTATATCGATGATATAACTCCAAATTTGACTTTTTCAAGAGTAAATCAAAAGTTTAAACCTTACAAAGAAAGAGCATACTAGAGCATCATAACTTAATCAACTCAAACCTCGGATCATCAAGATCGAGTACAAGGAGGATTAGTTACTCATGGTGAAGTGGAGGAAGAGAGATGAGTAGAAATGCATTAAGAAAACAAAGAAAAGGGCAACTTTTTATTAACACTGAAAGAGAGCTATAACTTGAAAATAGAAGATTACAAGTGCTGGAAATTAAAAACTATGCTAGAATTAACATTTAGCTACTAAACAATTACAACTACTAATACAAAAAGAGTAAACTAAGCTAGATTAAAATTCTTAAAATGAGGAGGGAGAGGAGAAGCATGGAAAATGACAAGAAAACTACAAGAAAACTAAAGGGCAGAACCTCCCCTCTCACTCAAGAACTGACCTTGAACCCTAGGAGATGGGCTTAATTTATAGATTTTTTTTTCGGTTTGGGCCATACCACCCTTACACGCCCGGGTCGGGCGTGTACCTGGGGCGTGACACATTCAGTATGACTTTTTTACTGAAATTTAATGCTGGAGGTGACGGGCATCGTAGTTGAATTACATGGCCATATGTCACGCCCGATCCAGGCATGTAAGGGGGGCGTGACCCATTCAGTATGACGGTGGAGCATAAAAAAGTTCGTTCTACAGTGACTCCTCGGAACTTGGGGACACGCCTCTAGAACACGCCCGTATAGGTGTTACACGGGCGTGATAGAGGGCGTGTACACTGAGTTTTCAAGGAATGCAATTTCGGACCGATAACTTCATTCCTCTGGGTTACACACCCTAGGTACACGCCCGGGTAGGGCGTGACCTTGGGGGTGTAACAAAAAAAATTGGCTGAAAGGCGTGAAAACCTGCAAAAGTAGAAAACGCATCAATGACAATAATATATACAAAAGGAGGTCAATATAAGCACTTACAGGACATGATTTGTGCTTTAAAAACCTGAAAATACCCTGATATTTTTGACTGCAAAATGCACTATCAAATTCCCCCAAACTTAAGCTTTGTTTCTCCCCAAGCAAAGATATAAAACTAGATAATCATAAAAAGTGACAAATCCAAAAAGTTTTAATCATGCTTACACAAGTACTATGCGAAATTCCAAGTAGGGAGAATGTGAAACGTAAACCTAACGCAGTTACTTTGGCATGGATTAACAATTTATAAACTTTACTAAGGAAAATAAATCATCCAAAATTTTATGAAAAGTCTTTAAATAAATTTAAGTAATGCAACAAAATGAAAAAGTGCATTGAGTTGTTTCTAGATCCAAGAGACATATTATAACTATATCAATCAAATAACAAAAAGTTAATTCAAATCCAAAACTTTAGTAATCTACTTTTTTTCTTTACTTAGCTAATAAATAAGATTCAAAAATATGAATCAAAAGGGCTTATTAGGACTGAAACGTTTGATTTAGGATTATGATTAGGAGTGTAATTCAAAGATAAATAAGAAGGCTTTAAAATCACACTAAACCAAAATAAAGAGTTTCAAAAAAAATTATCATAAATTAAATATTTTTCTTTCTTTTTTTTCATTTTATTTTCCACCTTTTTTTCTTTTTCTTTCCTTCTTTTTTTTTTCAAAACAAAATAAAGGCTAAAAATAATTTTCTTTTCAAATTGAAATTGGCCAAACAAGAGTAAATACATCTTTTGAGCATACATTTTACAAAAAGTTCTCCAAAATAAATCACAAAAATAACCTTATCATAATCATGAAAGTTTTTGATAAAACTCAAAAGGCTAGTGTGATTAGATAGGTTGGAATATTTAAGCTTTGGTGAAAGTGAAATGATAAGTGGAGCTAATCAATTGAAAAGGGAAAAAGGCTCAAAAGAGGCTAACTAGGGGTAGAAAATTTTTTAGGTTGGCAAGAAGGATCAAACGAAAACAAAAACGCCCTAAATCATTTTCATGCTTCTAAATTTATTTAAAGCATTAGCTTTGAAAAATTTCAAAAAGCAAGTCCTAGATAATAAATAAAGACTAATGAAATATCTTGAAAATAGAAATAATAAGCGACTTGGATCGTTCACATCTACTACGCTAATCAAAAGTTGACATTACAAAAATTATCCAAAAACGAAAGGAAAAATAGTGGATGAAAGATTTTCGATAAAGTAAAGAAAATAAAGAACGAAAACCATAATAAAAATGCGAGTTTTAGAAAAACATTTCACGTTAACATGCTACCGTGAATTAGAAATACAACAATGCCAACATTTTACTTGTGAAACATAATTAAAAAGAATGATTAGAAAGATTATAATTGGCTAAGTTATTTATATGGAATTTTGAGAAAATCAAAATAAAAGCAGGGTGTACTATTGAAATACCAAAATTAGTTTAAAATTACATATATATATATATATATATATATATTTATTTTAAAATATTCTTTTATTTTTATTTTTGAGATATTCTCTTTTCTTGTATTTTTACGATAAAAAAATTTTGATTTTGATTTTTAAAGGAAGCAAAATTAAAGACAAGAGAAGGAGGAAATCCTCCCCCAAGCTTAACATAGACATTGTCCTCAATGGAGATAGGAGGGGTATGAGAGAGAGACAAAAAAATTAAAACATAAATAAAAGTACAGAATTGAAAAGCAGGTACTTCCCTGGATTTATGCATTGCAAAAGTTGAGTGATGCCGCTCCCCCATGCTTGCGCTTTGGAACTTAATGACATGTGTTATTTGGAATTCATGATGGATTCAGCAGCATTGGAGGTGGCGATCACAAAAGCTTCAACTTGCGGAGCCGTCCGGGGAAAAAAGTGTAAAATAAAGAAAATAGAAAAATAATTTGGGTTGCCTCCCAAGAGCGCCATTTGTTTATAAAGGTCGTTTGAGCTCGACCAAAAAGAATATTGTCCAAAAGGATTATTGTCCAAAATAATATTTAAAGTTTTAAACAAAAATAAAACAAAGTTTGAAGTTAGTTAAAGTTCATACAGAAGAAACTTAATATTGTTCGGACTGACATCATCATCACCAGAGAAATAGAGTTTAAGATGCTGCACATTAACTTTGAAATCACCTTTATTAGGGTGTAAAATTAAAATCGTACAATACAAAAAAAATTCTTTAACAGTAAACAACCCAGACCATCGTGATTTTAACTTGCCCGGAAATAAACGTAATCGTGAATTATATAAAAGAACTTGGTCGCCCGGCTTGAAGGTTTTTGGGTGCCTTAGGCGCTTGTCGTGAAAATGCTTTGCTCGCTCTTTATAAAATTTGTTATTTTCATATGCATAAGAGCGCCACTCGTCGAGTTCGTTAAGTTGAAATTTTTGAAAATTGCCGATAGAGTGGGGATCGTAATTTAAAAATCACAAGGCCTAAAAAGCGCGATGTTCTAATTCTACGGGTAAATGGCATTATTTTCCATAAACCAACCGATATGGTGTACAACTGATATCAGTTTTCTACGCTGTTCGGTAGGCCCATAGAGCATCGTCTAATTTGGTTGACCAGTATTTTCTACAGGTGGAAACTGTCTTTTCTAGAATTCTTTTGAGCTCTCTATTTACTACTTCGACTTGTCCGTTAGTTTGGGGGTGGTAGGCAGTTGAAAGCTTATGCGCAATGCCGTATTTAATAAGAATTTTTGAAAACTGCGCATTACAATAATGGGAACCCTTATCGCTAACGATGGCTCATGGCATACCGAAACGAGAAAATAATTTTTTTCAAAAACGTAATTATGACTCGGACATCATTAATAGGAAGAGCTTGGGCTTCAGCCTATCGTGAAACATAATCTACAACAACTAAAATATATTTGTTCCTGAAGTTAGAAGGAAGAGGGCCAATGAAATCGATTCCCCAGAGGTCGAAAACTTCGCACTCAAGGAAATAATTTTGCGGCATTTCATTTTTATTGGAAATATTTCCCGACCGTTGGCAACTATGACACCTACTCACAAAGGCTTGCGTGTCTTTAAAAAGGTTAGGCCAGTAAAAACCTGCTCAAAGCACTTTGTGGGCGGTGCGAGCAGCTTGATAGTGACCACCAGTCAATCCTTCATGCAAATGTTTTTAAATATCTAATCCTTCTTCAAAAGAGATGCATATCCTTATCACTTGGTCCGCACAGACTCAAAAAAGATGCGGGTCTTCCCAAAAATAGTTCTTCAACTCAGAAAAGAATTCCTTCTTTTGTTGAGAGGAGAACTCTTTTGGGAGGACACGAGCCACTAAATAGTTGGCTATGTGTGCAAACCAAGGAGAAGGAGATGTACTAATCAAAAGCAGCTTCTCATCGGGGAAGAAATCATTAATAGATTTTTCATTTAATTTTTCTATATATGGATTATCTAATCATGAGTGATGGTTGACGACCAAAATCTCGGCTCCTAGTATTTCACGGATTTCTAAGTTAAACTCATGGAGGAGTAAGACCCAGCTAATCAGGCACGGCTTGACATCCGTCCTAGCATGAAGATACTTGAGGGCCGAGTGGTCTGTAAAAACAATAATTTTGGAAAGCGTGATATATGAATGGAATTTATTAAAGGCGAAAATGACAGCTAGGAGCTCCTTCTCGGTTGTGGTATAATTCTCTGGTGCCGATCTAAGTTTTTTACTTGCATAATATATAGGGTGGAAGTTTTTAGATATTTGTTGTCCTAATACGGCTCCCACCGCGAAACTACTCGCATCACACATAATTTCAAAGGGAAGGTCCCACACCGGAGCTATCATAATAGGGACATTAATCAACTTTTCTTTTATTAACTCAAAGGCAGATAGACAAAGGTCATCAAAAATAAATGGGGCGTCTTTTTCCAGAAGATGAGTAAGGGGTTTGGTGATTTTGGAGAAGTCTTTTATGAAGCGGCGGTAGAAGCCAACGTGTCCTTGGAAACTTCTTATAGCTTTGACATTCGTAGGCGGCAGCAACTTCTCAATAACTTGTATCTTAGCTATGTCTACCTCAATTCCTCTTGCAGAAATCTTATGACCCAATACTAACTCTTCCCTCACCATAAAATAACATTTTTCACAATTTAGGGCAAGGTTAGTTTCTTCGCATGTTTCTGAAACTTTTTCGAGGTTTTCTAAACAACTATCAAAGGAATCACCGAATACGGAGAAATCATCCATAAATACCTCCATAATGCTTTCTACGTACTTGTCGATGATGGCGAGCATACATCGCTGGAATGTAGCTGGAGTATTGCATAATCCAAACGGCATTCTTCGGTAAGCGAAGGTGCCGAAGGGACAAGTAAATGTAGTCTTATCCTGGTCCTCGGGAGAGATGGGGATTTGAAAGCACCCCAAAAGACCATCAAGAAAACAGTAAAAGCTATGGCCGGATAATCATTCTAAAATCTGATTGATGAATGACAAGGGAAAGTGGTCCTTGCTGGTGCGTCATTTAACTTACGATAGTCAATACACATTTTCCACCCCATCACCGTCCGCGTCGGGATTAAGTCATTATTCTCATTACTAACTACAGTTATCCCTCCCCTTTTCGACACTACCTGGACAGGCTAACCTACATACTATCAGATATAGGATAGATAATTCCTGCGTCTAATAGTTTCATAACCTCACCCTTTACGACTTCTTTCATATTTGGATTTATACGGCGCTGAGGTTGGATTGAATTACACGAATTATCTTCCATTAGGATTTTGTTGGTGCAGAAAGATGGGCTTATGCCCTTGATATCAGCTATCTACCAAGCAATAGCTCGGCGATGTTTAAGTAACACTAGTAGGAGCTTATAATTTTGCACTTCGGTTAGGTAGGCCAAAACTATTACTGGTAGCTTAGAATCCTTTTCTAAGAAAGCATACCTAAGATGTTTGGGTAGTTCCTTTAATTCCAGGGTGGGGGGTTCTTCATATGATGTTTTGGAAATTCTCTCTTTTTCAAAAATAATGTCTTAGTAGACCTTTACTTTATACGGAGAATTGGAAAGGGTGGAGTCCGCGGCCATGGCCGTCTCCTGCAGGGATTCATTTGGAAGAGTAGAGGAAGAACAAAAATAAAAAAATTTATTTTTACTTTCAGAAAGGTAGTAGGAAGATTCTTCACTTAAGGCATCTAAGAAAAAACATGAGTCGTCATTTTCTAGGGTGTTATTCTTCGAAGGGGTGATAGAGAAGGTCACTTCATCGTAGCCTACTCGTAGGAAGAGCTTGCCATTGCTTACGTCAATGATAGCTCGGGAGGTGGCAAGGAAGGGTCGGCCAAGGATCAAGGGAACCTCAACGTCTTCTTCGATGTCCAATATGATGTAATCCACCGGGAAGATGAATTTGTCGACTTTAACCAAGACATCCTCCACGATTCCTAATGAGTATTTCACGGATCTATCAGCGAGCTGGATACTCATGTGTGTGGGGTTAAGGCTACCAATTCCTAACTTCTTGAATAATGACAGGGGCATCAGGTTGATACTCACACCTAAGTCGGCCAATGTGTGCTTGACAAAAAGATCACCAAAGACACACGGAATAGAAAAACTACCCGGATCACTGATCTTCTTTAGTAAACCATTTGTTAAGACCGTAGAGCACTCAACATTTAGTGTGACATGCAATAAGTTTTCTAACTTCTTTTTATTAGTTAGGAGGTACTTAAGATACTTGATGTACTTTGGAATTTTGGAGATTGCTTCGTGGAAGGGTAGATTTATGTGGATTTGCTTAAATATTTCTAGAAAGCGGGAGTATTGATCATCCTGACTTTGCTTGCTAAGTTCGGAAGGGTATGGTGGAGTTGGAATATTTTTAAAGATGGGTGCTGTAGTGAGATCTTTTTCTTTAACAGGGAGAGGGGTGATAACTTCTTCTTCAGTAGAGAGTGGAATGATAAAAGTTTTCTCGGCAGAGGGTTGATTTTTTAAAATGGGGGCAGAGCTTTTATTTTTTAAAATGGAGGCGGAGCTTGCCTTGGGCTCTTCGCTAACCATACCAGAAACTTGCTTCCCACTCCGAAGAGTTATAGTTTTTGCTTGCTCTCTCGAGTTGTGCTCGGTGTTGGTAGGAAGAAACCCGGCGGGTCGCTCAGAAATAATTTTTGTGAGTTGTCCTACTTGATTCTCTAAACTTTTAACGGTCCCGGCTAGGGTTCTTATAGTAGCATCATTAACATTCATATATTTTGAAAACATTTCCTCCAAACTTGGAGGTTTTGGAAAATTTTTAGGAGGTGGTGGTGGTGCAAAAAAATCATTTCGTGATGGCGGGCGCATTGCGTTCGATGGATTACTCCACGAAAAGATCGGGTGGTTCCGTAAAGCGAGATTAAAACTATTCGGAAAAGCGAAACCCGGTGAAGGAAAATTAGCAGCAGAATAATAATTAAAAGCGTTTCTAGGCATATTATTAACATAATCTAATTGTTCGGCAGCAGGAGTTGCAGATTCCCATACTTGAGGGGCGGAGGCAGCAGTCATCTCCGTTATCTTTTTATTTAAAATTTCCACTTGCAAATCTAGCTGGGATACGTTATCTAATTCAAAGATACCTGTAGGTTTGTTCGGGTGGGACCTAGGAACATTCCACTGATATGTGCTCATGGCCATGTCCTCAAAAAGCTCAAGAGCTGCTTCCGGGGTTTTGTGGTTTAAGGTACCACCGAAAGCCGCGTCTATCAGTTGCTTTGTGCTTTGATTTAGCCTGTTGTAAAACGTCTGCACCTGCAACCATACAGGCAGTGCGTGATGGGGGCATCTTCTTAAGAGTTCTATAAATCTTTCCCAGGTTTTATACAAAGTTTCAGAATCTATTTGTCGAAAGGCAGAAATATCATTCGTAAGTTTTGCAGTTTTAGCTGGCGTAAAATACTTCTCCAGAAATTTTTCAGTTAGTTGATTCCAGGTGGTGATGCTGTTTTTTGGAAGAGTGTTCAAACATTGCTTAGCCTTGGTTCTTAGGGAGAAAGGAAAGAGTCTTAGCCTAATAACATCATTTGTAACACCATTGATTTTAAAGGTGTCACAAATCTCAAGAAAGCTTGTTATATGCGCGTTCGAATCTCCTTCTTGAAGTCCGTCATATTGCACATACTGCTGTACCATTTGAATTATGCTAGGATTAAGTTCAAAATTATTATTAGCTATAGCAGGGCAAACTATGCTTGATTCTGTACACTCTAGATTTGGTCGTGCATAATAATACATAGGCTTATGCACGACTTCCTCTATGACAGGTTCTTCCATTCTTAGGGTTGAAAATGACTCGGAATCCTCAACCAATATTTGGTGAGAAGGGCCTTGAAAGCGCGATCTTCTCTGAAGAGTACGCTCAATTTCGTGGTCCAAGTCCAAAATATCCGACGGATTTCCGCGGGTCATGCACTGGAAGAAGAGAAGATGAAGAAAGAGAAAAATAAACTAGAAAAAAAGTTATTATATTTTTTGGAAATAGATTTTTTTTTATGATTTAATTCCCAAACTTCTCATGGGCTACCCGATGAGGGTTCACAAGGTACTAGACAAGATAATGGCATTTATAGAGACATTGCATTTTTTGAGAGAGTTAGGTGGTGTAGAAAAATTGTGATGTGGGTTTCTATTAAGAGCGGTAATATTTTTTTTGAATTTTTAATTAATTTTTTTAAAGAAGTAGGGTGAGAAAGAGAAGTGATAAAAGCAATAGGTTCGTGTTTTCAAATTATCAACAAAAGTTGCTTCCCCTACAATGGCGCCAAAAACTTGATGTGAAAATATTCGCAAAGAGAATAAAAAGCGAACTAGCAACCCAACGAGGCAAGTATACCTATCAAAATGTAGCTAGGGGACACAAGTGTCATATTAAAATCCAGGAACCGTCGAGTAATCTTACTCACACGAAAACTATTATCTTATCGAAGATTGTTTTAGGGTTTAAGAGAAAGCTAAATGCAATTAAGAAGAGAAATATTACTCTAAAAAGAGAAATGCTTGCGCTTAAATAGAGAGCTACTAAAAGCGATTACAACGAGGGGTTTAGATGATGATAAAGAAGAGCACTCGATCGAGAATCACCTCGGCTAAAGTTGATTAAAAAAATGCGATAATAAACCATAACTTAATAAGGTAAAAAACCTTGACCGTGGAGGTTCCATATGCGTGAACACGCTTCTCTCGAAGCCGTGCCCAGCTGAGTTTAGTAAGGTCCGACCGAACTCTTGTCCAAATCGGAGTCCTAAAGCTCGCTTTACGCTGTGAACCCCTTATTGGATTTCACTCCAATCCGGGAGATTTAACGTCTGCCTCTCTTGACGGGTGCGTGCAACTCTCTTTACTCTTGAGTGTTCACTTATAACTACAAGCTTCTCGGCTAGGTAAGAATGAAAATAAATATGGAAATTATATATCGATGATATAACTCCAAACATGATTTTTTCAAGAGTAAGTCAAAAGTTTAAACCTTACGGAGAAAGAGCGAACTAGAGCATCATAAATTAATCAACTCAAACCTCAGATCATCAAGATCGAGTATAAGGAGGATTAGTTACTCATGGTGAAGTCGAGGAAGAGAGATGATTAGAAATGCATTAAGAAAACAAAAAAAGGGCACACTTTTTATTAACACTAAAAGAGAGCTACAACTAGAAAATAGAAGATTACAAGTGCTGGTAATGAAAAATTATGCTAGCATTAACATTTAGCTACTAAGCATTTATAACTACTAATACAAAAAGAGTAAACTAAGCTAGATTAAAAAGCTTAAAATGAGGAGGGAGAGGAGAAGCATGGAAATTTATAAGAAAACTACAAGAAAACTCAAGGGCAGAACCTTCCCTCTCAGTCAAGAACTGACCCTGAACACTTAGAGATGGGCTCAATTTATAGAGTTTTTTCGGGTTGGGTCACGCCACCCTTACATGCTCGGGTCAGGCATGTACCTGGGGCATGACACATTCAGTGCGACTTTTTTGCTGAAATTAAATGCTGGAGGTGACAGACATCGTAGTTGAATTACACGCCTACTTGTCAAGCCCGACCCGGGCGTATAAGGGGGGTGTTGCGACGGTGGAGTGGGAAAAAGACTGTGATACGGCGATTCCTCGGAACTTAGGGACATGCCACAGAAACCGTAAGCCCTTTCATAATATGAACTTATGAGGTCATCTTCCATGTCGATAACTTGTAGTTGCAAAAACTGTGAAACAAAGTGTGAAGTCATTTTCACCTTGATGTACCGAACCCTGAATTTCAACACTTTCCCATTCCCCTTGATCTTGGCATGTTGGAAGAATTCCTCTACATCAAAAACAAGTACTCTAAAGGGTGTTCAAGAACGAAAGATAATCCGGCGGTGTCGAGCAAGAAGAGGACGTTTCTGAAATCGTCAGAAATGTCGCCGATTCCAGTGGAGATGAGTTTGATGTCCATGCCTAGCTTCAACTGAGGAGCCATCAATCAAGATAGATGAGCATATGTCTTACCTTTTGAGAGAAAAAGCTGAAACGACAACAGGAGAATAGCAACGACAGGGAAGACGAAAGGTTTCTTGTTCTCGAGAAAAGTATTGAGATTCGGGATTTGGGGCTTTTTGCGGACTTAATCTATTTATATAACTCTTAAATTATGATGATTAAGGAAATTATAATACTCAAATACCTGAAATAAGGCGGTTGAAGTGTCGGGTGCCAATATCAAAAATTTGAACTTAGGGAGAGATATTGCATCTGATTTCTCGAGTGAGGTATCTGTTCTCGAGAGGAAGAAATGTACTTGAGGAATGAAAGTTTGTTCTCGAGTAGAAGGATTCTTGTTCTCGAGTAGAGCTATCCTTCCCGATAAGCAAGTCTATCTTTCTCGAGAATAAACGATGTACTCGAGAAATGGAATCCAGACTTAGAGTTTTCTGATTTTTGAGAAGTAACTCGATCTTGAACTTTGCTTGGGACCTTTTTCTTCATTCTTCCTTGTTTAACATACCAAGTTCTATTTTTATGAACGAGAAATTGGCCTCATCCAGTGGCTTCGTGAAAATGTCTGCAACCTGCTTGTTAGTTGGAACATACCAGAGATTGATGTCTCCATGCTCCACATGCTTCCTGATAAAATAGTACCTCAGCTCTATGTGCTTTGTCTGGCTGTGAGAGACTGGGTTGCTTGCGATTGCAATTGCACTGGAGTAGTCACAGAACAGAGGAACATCCTTGACCTTCAAGTTGTAGTCTTCAGGTTGATTTTTGATCCACAGTAATTGTGCACAACTGCTGCCGACAGAAATGTATTCTTACTCGACCGTTGAAATTGCGACACAATTTTGCTTCTTGCTGCTCCATGAAATGAGTCTCCTTCCAAGGAATTGGCAAGTCCCAAAAGTGCTCTTTCTATCATCTTTACTACCTGCAAAATCTGCATCTGAAAAACCTATCAGTTCGCTATCATTACTTCTTGGGTACCATAAGACAAGATTTGGTGTATCTTTAAGGTATCTTAAAATATGCTTTGTAGCAGCATAGTGAGGTTCCTTAGAGTTCACTTGAAATATAGCACACACACATGTTGAAAACATTATGTCCGGTTTACTAGCAGTAAGATAGAGCAAGGATCCAATTATGTATCTGTACTTAGTTTCATCAAAAGGTTTCCCTTTCTCATCCTTGTCTAGAGACATAGCTGAACCCATTGGATTCCTCATAGAGGTTGTGTTCTCCATTCCGAATATCTTAATTAACTCCTTGGTGAATTTTGTCTGAGAGATGCAAATTCCATCTTTTGATTGTTTCACCTGAAGTCATAAGAAATACTTCAGCTCTCACATACTGCTCATTTCGAACTTCCCTTGCATAAGTTTGGAAAACTTTTTACAGAGGTTGTCGTCAGAAGAGCCAAATATGATGTCATCGACATAGATTTGCACTAGTAAAATCTTGTCTTTTATTTCCCTAAGAAATAATGTCTTATCTATCTTTCCTCTTATGAACTTGTTCTGAAGAAGAAAGTTAGACAGCGTCTCATACCAAGCTCGAGGAGCTTGTTTCAAACCATATAAAGCTTTAATAAAAGATAAATGTGATCAAGATGGTTAGAATCAACAAAACCTGGTGGTTGTTCCACATACACTTCTTCCCTAATGTCACCATTAAGGAAGGCCAACTTCACGTCTGATTGATTATTTTCGCATCGGGTCCGAAAACTTGATACAGTTAAAGCTCCAAAAATTGGTGAGAATTCCCGCGGTGCCCCGGACGGTTTATTTAAGGAAAAAGGTGGATGTGGTTTTTACTTAGAAAACGGGGCACGTAGATTTATTTATTTGGATATAAAAAGATGAGATCGAGTTTTAACGAAAGGAGGCAAGTGCACCTATCGCGTGTAGTACATGATATTCCGGGTGGAATATCGAGGTCGTATTGTTCTTGTGGTCAGTTCAATTATTTCTACTCTTTACTGGAGGGGACTATTATTTTACCAATAATTACTTGTCGGGTATTTTTTATATATATAAAAGCAAAAAGAAAGACAGAAAACAAAAAAATGAAAACATTAAAGGGGGAGCCGATGAAGAACTTAACGCGACCGCATCGAATAGAATTTGAACTAAAATGCACTTTTAATAAAAAGAGATCCTAAGTTTCAAATTAATTAAGGCGGAGACTTGGCCGTGGAGGTTCCACTAAAATGAGCTTACTTAGATATAGGCTATCGCTCACCTGAACGCTAAGACTATTCAATCGGGATCTCGTCCGACGAATGATTCCTCTTAACGCCCGCATTACGCTAAGAAACCCGCTATTGGGTGGGGAACCCAATCCGGTAGAGTTTGCGGGCCTCCTCTCTCGAGGGTTAGTCCGGAATTCTCTTTACCAAGGGGTGATCGGTCCATATGCACGGCCTCTCGGCTAGCTAGCGTATGGACTACAGAAATAGGGCGCACACATCGATATATGGTCCTACGCGTCGTAAACCCCGGGCAAACCTTAAGTAATTTTAATTAATTAGAAAATAAGACCTTTAATTATTTAAAGCTATTTTATCTGTCCCAATGCTCTTCGATAGTGAGGGCTAAGAATGGTTAGCCACTCATCGGAATGGGGACGGCAGGCGGTGAAAGCAATAAAAGGAAAGTAGTAAATAAAGCAGGAAAGAAAAGCAGTAAATGAAAGCGGTAAAGGAAAGCAGAAAATTGCAAGTCCTACTCAAATCAGTAGGACTGAAATGAAAGCAGTAAAGTGCGAGTCCCGGCGCAAATGTGTGGGCGGGAGAAATGAAAGCGAGTCCTACTCAAATAAGTAGCACAAAATAAATACAATGCACGCACACTCTCGACAGAAAGTAAAACTCACGCACACAAGTCCTACTCAAATGAGTAGGAGAAAATAAATGCGGGTCCTACTCAAACGAGTAGGACTAAATAAATGCACCCACTCTATAGAAAGTAAAACACACTCACTCGACAGAAAATTAAACACACTCCACACGCTCTACTTGAAGAAAGTAAAACAATGCGCCATTTAACTCTTAACGAGTAGGCGGAAATAAATGCGCACACATACAAAAATGAATAAAAACTAAGCTATCTAAAAATTAAAACGACTGTATTTCTACCGCAAGTGCTCGAAATGCATAAAAAGTGAAAAGAAAAATTAAATGGGAAGAAAGTTTTGCAAATAAAAATGAAAACGCAAGTGCTCGAAAAATAAAAACAAATACATTTCTACCGCTAGAATGCGGTAGAAATGAATAAAAAGAAGTCGAAAAAATTAAACGGGAAAAAGTTTAAAACAAAATCAAAATGCACGAAAAATAAAAACAACTATATCATCATTCCTATAACTCTGTAAAAGTGATTAAAAAGTGAAAATAAAGCGAAAAGAACTAAAAAGTTTTTACCACATAAAAAGAAAAATCTAAGTTAAAGAAATGAAAACACTTTGAAATCATTTTTACGAATCCATAGGAATGAAATAAAAGCTATCAAAACCTAAGTTTAACCAAAACTAAGTAAAAATAACTAAACATAAAAACACGAAAACTATACTCATACAGTCACACACCCATTCTAAAAGAACAAAAACTAAGTTAAAACAAATAAGAAAGAAATAAGAATGCATAATAGGAGAGTTGCGTAGATTCCTTCCAAAGCCAAATTAAGAGATGAAAACACATTTTATTAAGTTAAAATAAATGAGGTACAAAGACACGAAAATAAAAACTAAGGAGAGGGGGAGAAAATATCCCTTACATAACATTTGGAATTTATCTGAACAACACTTCCCCTATACAAAATGGATCCAAAAGGGGAACATGATTACAAGCAGAAGGCTGGAATTTATAGACAAAAAATTTCATGGGACACGCCCTCTAACATGGGTGTGTCAGGGGGCTTGTCAACACTATTAAAGATTCGATCCGGCGAGGTGACGACTTGGTTGACTTCGGGGAGGACACGTGTCGGTATCGCGGCGGTCACGCCCCAGGTCACGGGCGTGACTATGGGCGTGTCGGGGAGGTAGATCCGGTGCGGGTTGCGTAAAAAGTTACGGGTGTAGTCTTGTCGGCCAGTTGGAGAAGTACACGCGGCGGTCACGCCCGTGTATCTGTGTACACGGGGCATGTTGGGTTGTTCGACGATCGTCGAGTTGAAAACGTTGAGTCTGGAAGTTGTCGAGCGGAAAATGTCAAGAGCAAGTGACACAGGCGTGTCAGGTTGGCTAACACGGGCATGTCCGGTTGAGTCGACATTCGTCGAGCGGAAAATGTCGAGCGCATTTTCGTCGAGTCAGGTGGTGGAGTCACGCCCCAGGTCACGGGCGTGACTCTGGGCGTGTCGGGTTGGTCGACGATCGTCGAGCGGAAAACGTCGAGCGCGAGTCTTTGATCGTCGATCGGAAATGACACGAGTGTGTCGGGTTGGCTGACACGGGCGTGTCATTCTGATCGACAATCGTCGAATGGAAAATCGTCGAGCACGAGTCTTTGATCATCGATCGGAAATGACACGGGCGTGTTGGTTTTGCTGACATGGCCGTGTCGGGTCAATTTTTGACCATTATCTGAAACATAAAATAAATTAAGTTAGCAAAATAATTTCAATAAAAGGAACAATTTATTAAACAAAAACCGGTAAAAATGACAAAAATAAATGAAAATGATTAAATTAATATACACAAAAATACGTATATTTATAATTCATCAACGTCCATCTGATAGACAGTGAAGCCCTTAAGTGCTGCATATACTAGGAACAACCTGATTGCCTCCAGCCTTGACACTTGAGCATACGTCTGATCGAAGTCGATTCATTCTTCTTGTCTGTATCCCTTAGCGATGAGTTTGGCCTTGTTGTTTATAATTATTCCATCTTCGTCCATCTTGTTCCTATACACCCACTTTTTTTTCTAATAACGTTCTTAACTTTGGGTCTTGGAGCAAGCTTCCAGACTTGGCAATTCTTGAATTGATTCAGTTCTTCTTCCATTGCCATTACCCAAAATGGGTTTGAGTTTGATTCCTCAAACTTCTTTGGTTCAACCTACGAGAGGAAACTTAAATATAGACTTTCATTAGTTGTACCTCTACGAGTTCTGACTCCCTCCCGGGGATCTCCTATGATTTGATGAATTGGGTGATCCTTTAGCTGTCTGATCGCTAAAGTCCTTGCATCTGGAGCTTCCTCTACCACTGGAGTGACTTCATCAACTTGTATGACATCTTCATCATGGTGATCATCCTCCCCAATTAGGGTTGGAGTGGTGATCTTGATGAACTTTTGAGATTTTTCTTCAGTCGGCTCATCCAAGTTTAATTCCTTTAGTCGTGAACCAGCATCTTCAATAAATACACTAGAAGAGCTGCCTTGCAGCAAGCTCGTCTCATCAAATACAACATTGATAGATTCTTCTACAACTAGGGTTTTCTTATTAAAAATCCTATATGCCTTACTATGGCTACTATAACCTACGAAAATACCTTCAAAGCCTTTTTCACTAAATTTAGTTGTGTGATACTTCCCATTGTTAAGGACGAAGCATTTACTACTAAAGCTTCTAAAATATGAAATAGTTGGTTTCCTGCCCTTTAGTAGTTCGTAAGGTGTCTTATTATAGTTCTTGTTTATGAGTGCTCGATTTTGCACGTGGCATGTAGTGTTGATGGCTTCAACACAGAAATATTCTGGTAGTGAGGCATCACTCAACATGGTTCTACAGGCCTCGATGATTGTTCTATTCCTTCTCCCAGGAACTCCATTCTGTTGAGGAGTACGGGGAGAGGAAATCTCATGAAATATACCAAGACTTTCACAGAATTCTGTCATGGCCCACACTTGAACTCGGTTCCATTGTCACTTCTGATTTTGACAACGGAGTAGCTTTGTTCATTTTGAACTTGCCTAACAAAATTAGGAAAGATATCAAAAGTACCTGACTTGTGTTTTAGAAAGAACACCCACGCAAAACGAGAGTAATCATCAACAATAACTAATATATAATTCTTAACTCCCAAACTTCTAATTTGCAGTGGAACGAACAAGTCCATATGAAGTAGGTGTAAACACCTGTTAAAATCTCTGCCAATAATGCTTTTAAAAGTAGCCCTTGTTTGATTGCCTTTTACACATGCTTGACATTATCTATCTTTAATGTACCTAACGTTGGGTACATCACATACAAAATTAAGAGAAAATAATTTATTAATAGTTTTGTAATTTAAGATACGAAAATAAAAACTAATGAGAGGGGGAGAAAAATTGGAATTCATCTAAACAACACTTCCCCTATACAAAATGGATCCAAAAGGGGAACGTGATTACAAGCAGAAGGCTATAATTTATAGATAAACAATTTCATGGGACATGCCCTCTGACACGGGCATGTCAACATTATTGAAGATTCGATCCGGCGAGGTGACAGCTTGGTTGACTTCGGGGAGGATACGTGTCGGTATCGCGGCGGTCATGCCCCAGGTCAGGGGCGTGACTATGTGCGTGTCGGGGAGGTAGATTCGGCATGGGTTGCATAAACAGGCGCGTGAGCAGTCTTGTCGGCCAGTTGGAGAAGTACACATGGCGGTCACGCCCGTATCTCTATCTACACGGGGCGTGTCGAGTTGTTCGACGAACGTCGAGCTGAAAACGTTGAGTCTGGAAATTGTCGAGCGGAAAATGTCGAGAGCAAGTGACATGGGCATGTCAAGTTGGCTGACATGGGCGTGTCTGGTTGAGTCGGCATTCATCGAGTGGAAAATGTCGAGCGCGATTTCGTCGAGTCAGGTGGAGGAGTCACGCCCCAGGTCACGAGCGTGACTCTGGGCGTGTCGGGTTGGTCGACGATCGTCGAGCGGAAATCGTCGAGCGCGAGTCTTTGATCATTGATCGGAAATGACATGGGCGTGTCGGGTAGGCTGACACGGGCGTGTCATTCTGATCGACGATCGTCGAACGGAAAATCGTCGAGCGCGAGTCTTTGATCGTCGATCGGAAATGACACGGGTGTGTTAGTTTTGCTGACACGGGCATGTCGGGTCAATTTTTGACCATTATCTGAAACATAAAATAAATTAAGTTAGCAAAATATTTTCAATAAAAGGAGCAATTTATTAAACAAAAAAAAGGTAAAAATGACGAAAATAAATAAAAATAACTAAATTAATGTACACAAAAATACGTATATTTACAATTTATCAAATACCCCCACACTTAAACTTTTGCTATTCCAGAGCAAAAGTTGGAGATGAACTTATAAGGAATTAAAGAAATTCTAAGTTTAGCTATCATTTGAATTAATTAAAAGAAAGATCAAAATAATCATCCGGGGTACTAGAGTTAAATCATAAATTATGAAAATGCTATAAATAGAGGAAGAGTTTCAAAAAGACTTATAGATAAAATAAAATAGAAAACAAAAATTTATTTTTGTTAGTTTAACAAAGATGGATTGAAATTATATAAAAAACTTTAGCTTAAAAGAAGTTAAAGTAAATAATGCAATTTAAAAATTATGCTCTCAAAAAATTTTAAATTAATTCTAGAATCATTGAAATAGGATAAGTGGATTGGTGGTTTATGAAGAGGGCTTGAATTTAGAGGCGAGGTAATTTTTTCTCGAACCTCTACATATTTTTTTTTTCTTTTTGGATTATTAGGAAAATGAAATCTTATTTTCCTAATATCATTTTTTTTGAACTTCATAAATAAAATATAACTCAATGTATATGTGTAGGAGTAATGAATTTTATCCTCTTACTCCATAACATATAATCTTTTTAAATATTGGGTGCCTATGTTTACAGAATGAAATCTTATTCCCATTGACATAAGATCTTTTAAGGGATGAAATAGGGGTAAGCATGTCAAGTAAGACATGAAAAAGATGGAGGTGACTTTATATTTTTTTTTGAAAAGAAAACTAGATTTTAATAAAAAAGTTTTTAGAGAACCTTTTTAAAATGAAGGTCCCATGTTTCTATTAGCAAAAAGTAGAAATAATTAAAATCCATGATTGTTATTTTCTAACATAAAAGATGAGCTTCTATTTATAAAAATTAGAAGTGGTGGTGAAAAACAAGTTCCCTATTATAAGAAAAAGACATAAAAAATTCTTTAAATCTTAACCCCAGGCACTTAAATCTATCGAAATTTAATTAATAAAGGAATAATAAACAAAGAATTAAAAGAATTCGCTTATAAATTAACTCGCAACTAGATTTTTAGAGAACAAAAAGGGTTAAGATATGGTATATTCGATTTATTTTGTTACATAATAAACGATTTTTTTGGATTTTAGGGTTTTTATCATTTTTTGTATTTTGATTATCATCTTTTTTTCTGAATTTTTCTTAATCATCTTTTTAGGATTTTTTTGATTTTTATCTTTTTAGGGTTTTTGGATTTTCAAATTTTTTTTTGATTTTTTAGTTTTTTTACAAGAAAGGGGAGAGAAAGAAGTGTTATTTATAAAAAAAGATATGGGGGGGGGGAAGAGAAAATTTTACAAAAAAGAAGAGAGGGAGGAAAGAGAGATTTTTGTGTAAAAATGTACAAAGTAAAAACTCGAATGCCCGCGAACAGACTCTTATTTAGGTAGTTGGTTCCATGAGTCGAACGTCGCGGGCTTGCTAAAAAGGCGAGCTTTTATAAATAAGACGGGGAGGGGGAGAGATTTACAAAAAAGTTTACAAAGTAAATTTTTTTTTATGATTTTGTTTTTGAGTTTTTGAGGGTAAAAACAAGAAATTTTTTTTTTGAGTTTTTGATTTTTTTTGTTTTGTAATGTTTTTGTATTTTTGATGATTGTTTTTTGTTATGGCAAAATATAAAAGTGCAGAAATGAAAAAAGTAAGAAAACACCCACATAGTTAAACCCAACATTATCTCCAATATTGCAATCTAAGTATGCGGAACGAATAATATACAGAATAATATGCACAAAATGAAAAGGGAGGGTAGAAGCTTCCCTGAGATGAGGTCGGGGAGGCTCTTTATTGATAACCCTGCATTATTAGAAGTAAAAGCAAAAAAATGTAACAGAAAAATGAAAAATAAAAATTCGGCAAAAAGGTTGTGGGTGGTAGGGGGCAAGTGGGGGTGACTCGGAGTAGCTAACGTCTTAGCTACAAGAGCGTGGACAAAAATGCGACATCAAGCACGCACAATAGTTGAAGCGCGTCGAATTAAAACAAACAAATAAAATAAGTTAATATACATTTTTAAAAATCAAATTATTATATTTTTTTGGTGTTTTTAAGTAGGTTTCGTATTTTTGTAATGGGTTTTTTTGGTAGGTTTTTTGTTCTGTTTTTTTTGTTTTTGGTTTTGTGGTTTTTTTAGTGTTTTTGTGCTCTTTTTTGTAGTTTTTAGTTTTTAGGTTTTTAGTTTGTAGTTTTTTGGTTTATAGGTTTCTTTTCATAAAAATGATGAAATTTTTTTTAAAGTTTTTTTTTTCATTTTTTAGATTTATGTTTTTTGGTTTTATTAGTTTTTCAAGTTTTTAGTGTTATAGGTTTTTTAATTTTTTTGGAAACAACACTATTTCATTTTTGTTTTTTTGATAGGTAAATATATATGAAAATATAAGTATAAAATAAACTCATTTGTTTTTCATTTTTCATTTTTTAATCATTTTTTAAAAGTTTTTTTTAGTATTATATTATTATTATGATTAGTACAATTATTATTATTAGTATTTTTTGTTTGCCATTTTTAATTTTTGTTATAAATATAGATATATGTAAAATTAATAGATTTTCAGGGTTCAAAATAACGACTCGAAAAATTCCCGGCAACAGCGCCAAAAACTTGATTGATAGTTTCGCATCGGGTCCGAAAACTAATTGCGGTTAAAACTCCAAAAATTGGTGAGAATTCCCGCGGCGCCCCGGGCAGTTTATTTAAGGGAAAATGCGGATGTGGTTTTTATTTATAAAACGGGGCGCGCAGATTTATTTATTTGGATATAATAAGATGAGATCGAGTTTTAACAAAAGGGGGCAAGTGCACCTATCGCGTGTAGTACATGATATTCCGGGTGAAATATCGAGGTCGTATTGTTCTTGGGGTCGGTTCGATTATTTCTACTCTTCCCTGGAGGGGACTATTATTTTATCAATAATTACTTGTCGGGTATTTTTTATATATATAAAAGCAAAAAGAAGGACATAAAACAAAAAATGAAAGCATTAAAGGGGGAGCTGATGAAGAGCTTAGCGCGACCGCATCGAATATAATTTGAAATAAAATAAACTTTTAATAAAAAGAGATCCTAAGTTTCAAATTAATTAAGACGGAGACTTGGCCATGGAGGTTCCACTAAAATGAGCTCACCTAGCTATAAGGCTATCGCTCACTTGAACACTAAGACTATTTGACCAGTCTCTCATCCGACGAAGGATTCCTCTTAACGCCCGCATTTTGCTAAGAACCGCGCTATTGGGTGGGGAACCCAATTCGGTAGAGTTTGCGCGCCTCCTCTCTCGAGGGTTAGTGCGGAACTCTCTTTACCAAGGGGTGATCGATCCATATGCACGGCCTCTCGGCTAGCTAGCGTATGGACTACGGAAATAAGGCGCACACATCGATATGTGGTCCTACGCGTCGTAAACCCCAGGCAAACCTTAAGTAATTTTAATTAATTAGAAAATTAGACCTTTAATTATTTAAAACTATTTTATCTGTCCCAATGCTCTTCGATATTGAGGGCTAAGAATGGTTAGCCACTCATCGGAATGGGGACGGCAGGCGGTGAAAGTAATAAAAGGAAAGCAGTAAATAAAGCAGGAAAGAAAAGCAGTAAATGAAAGCGGTAAAGGAAAGCAGTAAATTGCAAGTCCTACTCAAACGAGTAGGACTGAAATGAAAGCAATAAAGTGCGAGCCCCGGCGCAAATGCGTGGGAGAGAGAAATGAAAGCGAGTCCTACTCAAACGAGTAGGACAAAATAAATGCAACGCACGCACACTCTCGACAGAAAGTAAAACTTTCACACACATGTCCTACTCAAATGAGTAGGAGAAAATAAATGCGGGTCCTACTCAAACGAGTAGGACTAAATAAATGCACCCACTCTACAGAAAGTAAAACACACTCACTCGACAGAAAATTAAACACACTCAACACACTCTACTTGAAGAAAGTAAACAATGCGCCATTTAACTCTTAACAAGTAGGCGGAAATAAATGCGCACACGTACAAAAATGAATAAAGACTAAGTTATCTAAAAATTAAAACGACTGCATTTCTACCGCTAGAATGTGGTAGAAATGCATAAAAAGTGAAAATAAAAATTAAACGGGAAGAAAGTTTTGCAAATAAAAATGAAAATGCAAGTGCTCGAAAAATAAAAACAAATACATTTATACCGCTAGAATGCGGTAAAAATGAATAAAAAAAAACGAAAAAATTAAACGGGCAAAAGTTTAAAACAAAATCAAAATGCACGAAAAATTAAAACAACTATATCAGCATTCCTATAACTCCGTAAAAGTGATTAAAAAGTAAAAATAAAGCGAAAAGAACTAAAAAGTTTTTACCACATAAAAAGAAAATCTAAGTTAAAAAAATGAAAACACTTTGAAATCGTTTTTACGGATCTATATGAATGAAATAAAAGCTATTAAAATCTAAGTTTAACCAAAACTAAGTAAAAATAACTAAACATAAAAACATGAAAACTATACTCATACACTCACACACCCATTCTAAAAGAACAAAAACTAAGTTAAAAAAAACAAGAAAGAAATAAGATTGCATAAGAGGAGAGTTGCATCGATTCCTTCCAAAGCCAAATTAAGAGATGAAAACACATTTTATTAAGTTAAAATGGATGAGTTACAAAGACACGAAAATAAAAACTAAGGAGAGGGGGAGAAAATATCCCTTACATAACATTTGGAATTCATCTGAACAACACTTCCCCTATACAAAATGGATCCAAAAGGGGAACATGATTACAAGCAGAAGGCTGGAATTTATAGACAAAAAATTTCATGGGACACGCCCTCTAACACGGGTGTGTCAGGGGGCTTGTCAACACTATTAAAGATTCGATCCGACGAGGTGACGACTTGGTTGACTTCGGGGAGGACACGTGTCGGTATCCCGGCGGTCACGCCCCAGGTCACGGGCGTGACTATGGGCGTGTCGGGGAGGTAGATCCGGTGCGGGTTGCATAAAAAGTTACGGGTGTAGTCTTGTCGGCCAGTTGGAGAAGTACACGTGGAGGTCACGCCCGTGTCTCTGTCTACACGGGGTGTGTTGGGTTGTTCGACGATCGTCGAGTTGAAAACGTTGAGTCTGGAAGTTGTTGAGCGGAAAATGTCGAGAGCAAGTGACACAGGCGTGTCAGGTTGGATAACATGGGCGTGCCCGGTTGAGTCGACATTCATCGAGCAGAAAATGTCGAGCGTGTTTTCATCGAATCAGGTGGTGGAGTCACGCCCCAGGTCACGGGCGTGACTCTGGGCGTGTCGGGTTGGTCGACGATCGTTGAGCGGAAAACGTCGAGCGCGAGTCTTTGATCGTCGATCAGAAATGACACGAGTGTGTCGGGTTGGCTGACACAGGCGTGTCATTCTGATCGACGAGCGTCGAATGGAAAATCGTCGAGCGCGAGTCTTTGATCATCGATCGGAAATGACACGGGCGTGTCGGTTTTGCTGACATGGCCGTGTCGGGTCAATTTTTGACCATTATCTGAAACATAAAATAAATTAAGTTAGCAAAATAATTTCAATAAAAGGAACAATTTATTAAACAAAAACAGGTAAAAATGACGAAAATAAATGAAAACGATTAAATTAATATACACAAAAATACGTATATTTACAATTCATCAACATCCATCTGATAGACAGTGAAGCCCTTAAGTGCTGCATATACTAGGAACAACCTGATTGCCTCCAGCCTTGCCACTTGAGCATACGTCTGATCGAAGTCGATTCATTCTTCTTGTCTGTATCCCTAGCGATGAGTTTGGCCTTGTTGTTTATAATTATTCCATCTTCGTCCATCTTGTTCCTATACACCCACTTTTTTCTAATATCGTTCTTAACTTTGGGTCTTGGAGCAAGCTTCCAGACTTGGCAATTCTTGAATTGATTCAGTTCTTCTTCCATTGCCATTACCCAAAATGGGTTTGAGTTTGATTCCTCAAACTTCTTTGGTTCAACCTACGAGAGGAAACTTAAATATAGACTTTCATTAGTTGTACCTCTACGAGTTCTGACTCCCTCCCGGGGATCTCCTATGATTTGATGAATTGGGTGATCCTTCAGCTGTCTGATCTCTAAAGTCCTTGCATCTGGAGCTTCCTCTACCACTGGAGTGACTTCATCAACTTGTATGACATCTTCATCATGGTGATCATCCTCCCCAATTAGGGTTGGAGTGGTGATCTTGATGAACTTTTGAGATTTTTCTTCAGTCGGCTCATCCAAGTTTAATTCCTTTAGTCGTGAACCAGCATCTTCAATAAATACACTAGAAGAGCTGCCTTGCAGCAAGCTCGTCTCATCAAATACAACATTGATAGATTCTTCTACAACTAGGGTTTTCTTATTAAAAATCATATATGCCTTACTATGGCTACTATAACCTACGAAAATACCTTCAAAGCCTTTTTCACTAAATTTAGTTGTGTGATTCTTCCCATTATTAAGGACGAAGCATTTACTACTAAAGCTTCTAAAATATGAAATAGTTGGTTTCCTGCCCTTTAGTAGTTCGTAAGGTGTCTTATTATGGTTCTTGTTTATGAGTGCTCGATTTTGCACGTGGCATGTAATGTTGATGGCTTCAACACAGAAATATTCTGGTAGTGAGGCATCACTCAACATGGTTCTACAGGCCTCGATGATTGTTCTATTCCTTCTCCCAGGAACTCCGTTCTGTTGAGGAGTACGGGGAGAGGAAATCTCATGAAATATACCAAGACTTTCACAGAATTCTGTCATGGCCCAGACTTGAACTCGGTTCCATTGTCACTTCTGATTTTAACAACGGAGTAGCTTTGTTCATTTTGAACTTGCCTAACAAAATTAGGAAAGATATCAAAAGTACCTGACTTGTGTTTTAGAAAGAACACCCACGCAAAGCGAGAGTAATCATCAACAATAACCAATATATAATTCTTAACTCCCAAACTTCTAATTTGCAGTGGAACGAACAAGTCCATATGAAGTAGGTGTAAACACCTATTAAAATCTCTGCCAATAATGCTTTTAAAAGTAGCCCTTGTTTGATTGCCTTTTACACATGCTTGACATTGTCTATCTTTAATGTACCTAACATTGGGTACATCACATACTAAATTAAGAGAAAAATAATTTATTAATAGTTTTGTAATTTATATGTGCTAATCTCTTGTGTCATTGGTCAGCAAGTGACACACTATCTTTTGCCAAAAAGCACACTGGAGTAGAAGAGTCTATGCAAATAAAATTTAAACAAAATATATTCCTACTATGAGTGCCTGATAGAATCGTTTCTAAGTTATCGACCGATTTTATCAAACGCTTGTCTGCATGATATTTTACTATGTCTCCTTTATCACAGACCTGGCTTATACTTATAAGATTGTATTCCAATCCTTCTACATAAGCCACATCTGAGAAGGATACACTACCATTAGTAATCATACAGTAGTCTTTTGTAATCCCCCTGTCAGAACAATGAAAGAGAAAATTTTGACTTGAATTTGAGGTAACTCGAGAAGGAGAATTATGATCTACTCCAGTACGCATGACTTTCTCGAGAACTGCACTAAGCTTTCTCGAGAACAACTTCTGCTACTCGAATACATGACTGAGCTCACTATAGTACTAACTTTATTCTACTCGAGTACCAAAAGTCCTACTCGAGAAGAACACTTAGAAAATTTTTCATATTCAGAAAAATGATTTTCTCAAGAAATTCAGCAACCAGCCTTTCTTCCATATCTTTAGTACTTGAAAAAGAAGTGTGTGCCAATAGAGAGGCTACACATGAGTCAATACCATGGATAACACAATGAGGGATTACATTGTACGGTACTGTGTTTGGTGCCTCATTGTAGACTGCCATTGGTCTACACTTGGCAATTATATCTTGCAAACACTCAACTTGAAAAGGCATCAAATAAAAACTTAATTCATCTTAGTTCAGGGGTGACTTCATACAAATCTGGGTTATTGTGGATGCAATACCCAACATAATGTTCAGGTGAGCGACAGTCCTAGAGATACGTGAGCTCATTTTTTTGGAATCTCCACGGCCAAGTTTCCCCTTTAATTGAATTGAAATCTAGGATCTCTAATTATATAAATCTATTTTAGTCATAACGTAATTCGATACCGAGTGTTATTTCTTAATCGATCTTTTTCAATCTATTTTCAACACTTTCTTATCAACCACTTTAATTAGTTAAATCTGACAACTTAAATTTTTCTGTATGATAATAGTACTTCCGAGAGGAGTAGAGGTAATCAACCTGTCCCCGGGAATTTACGATCTCAATATTCCCACGAATATCCTATATTACTTACGATAGATGCACTTGCCTACCTTTGCCGCGCGAAATTCGGACCCACCATGCTCACTAGATAAATCAAAGCTGGGCTTCACGCGTATCAGCTAACTTAGGAGGAACATCTCAACTCTTGTTATCCACAACTAAGGCTTAACCTATCAAATAAATGCTCGTCAGAGCAGGGCCTGTGCTTAATATAGTAAATTGCAAAAACAAAAGTGCGGTAATAGATGATGCTGATCGTATAAGCTGCAAAATTGAAATACTATAATGAAATAAAACAGTAGGATACTGGGGTTGTACTGAACTAAAAAAATTGAATTGAAAGTAAGTACAGAAAGGAACTTGACCAATATAAGACTAGAATAATACTTAAATAAAAGAACTGAATTGAAAGTAAATAACAGGACCAGTACGAGACTGGAGTACTTGAATAGAAAATAACTGAGCTGAAATAAAAAAAAGGAACTGGACCAGTGCAAGACAGGAATAAATCATAAATAAAATGGTTAATAGTCCAATCACTCCGTTCTGGAGGCTTCAGTTCCATCTCCATTCTGGGCTACAAGTTCAGTTTCATCTCTGTTCTTAGGAGGCATGTCCAGTTCTATCTCCGTTCATAGGAGGCATGTTCAGTTTCATTTTAGCTTTTAGGAGGCTTATTTTGGTTTCACCTATTATTAAGATCCGGTAATAATTCAATTGTACCATTTTTAATTCTGGCTTAATCGGATCAGGGGGACTTATTAGGATTTATATTTAAATTATTCATCAGAATAATTAGAAGCTCATTTGCTCGTACTCTCATCCTCCGAGTCTACCTTAATTAGCCAGAGAGACTTTTTAAAACGAGTCGCTCGACAGTTCTATTAAACCTCGAAACACTTAGAGCTTTGACACTTGCCTCGATTACTCTTGTCAATAAAATAATTGAAATTATTATTCAATTTACAAAGGCGGTCAGGCGCTCAAATTTAATTTTTGTTACAATTGAGCGTTATCAAATTTCCAAGCGTGACCCTAGACTCCAAGAAATCAGGAAAAAACTTCAATTTTTTTGTCCCAAGGTTTTCAAAATTTGACACAACCTTTAAGAGGGCCTAAAAAGAGCCTAAAATCTTTTTCAAAATTTTCCGAGCAATTTTTATCCATAAATTTGGGCAAATAAAATTTATTTATACTTTTAAAACACCAAATCAACTCAAACAACTCTCAAACATTTTGTGGAGGAAGCCATCGTCATGGGGAATAATTTTAATGTTTAACACTTTTTCCCTATGATCCTATATTTTTTTCAAAAAAAATGTACAAATCTCTATTTAAGAATTAGTATGCATATAGCCATATCAATCCAATCCTGCGGCCAGGAATGCGCCGGACGGTTGATTTGTGAGATTTTTCCCCACTGCGGATCGACCATGGAGCCGCAGTGGGGGGCACTAAAATTGAGGCAGGGGGGCAATGAAATCATAACCATCCGATCTTATAACCGCGATCGGACGGAGGCTGCTTCTCCCCATTGATGGAGAAGTTGGTTGCCTTCTCTCACCGCCGGCCAACCATTGCTAGACGCCAGCGCTGCCCTCGATTAACTTGTTGGTGGTCGGCAACTGTTTGGGCGGTGGACTGGCAGCCTGCTGCCACCGGCCACCGCCAAAATTTAATAAACCGAGAGCAAGGTGGTGAATGGCTCTGCTCCCAGAGCCACCGCGCCACCCTGCCTCTCTGGTGACTGCCCCGACCGCAAAACCACCGCAGACCAATGTGTCGGGTGTTGAAGCCAAAAATTTACCTCTGTGGAGTTCGGGATCCCAAATGAGGTGTGACCTCACACTTACTACACTCAGGAGAATGTCACAGGCCAAAAGATCGAGAAGCTAGGAACAGACCCTCGGCTCTAGCGCGGAGGTCCCACCTCACACCTGAAAGACCTTTGAAGTCTCCCCCTCCCTAGCCAATGCTGAGCTAGGTGCCTTGGAGGAAGAAAGCAAAGGGATTTTTGTGGCTAAAAATACAATGCTCTCTAAGGAACCCTCAAGGGTATATTTATAGTTTTCCCAATCTCATGGACCAAAAGGTCAGAAATACCCCTACAAATAATAGGCCTTGGGCAAATAGAAAACATCCACACCGGAGGGTAAAGAGATAAAAGCATCACTGGGGGTATAATGGTAAAAGCATGCCCCCGACCCCTCCGGACACCCGAGAAAGGCCGCCCGGGAGAGACCCAGCCCGCTGGACAGTCTTACCCGCCAGACAGGCCGCCTGGGCAAGACCCAGCCCGTAGGCCGGTCTCGCCCACCAGATAGGCCGCCTGAGCAAGACCATGCCTGCAGGCCGTTCTCGTCTGCCAGGCAGGCCGCCTATGCGAGACCGTGCCCGCATGCCGGTCTCGCCCTCCAGGCAGACCGCCTGGGCGAGAACCTGCCCGAAGGCCGGTCTTGCCCGCCAGGCAGGCTGCCTGGGCGAGAGCCTGCCCGCAGTCCGGTCTCGCCCGCCAGACCAGTTTCGCCCGCCAGGCAGGCCGCCACGGCGATACCCTGCCCGCAGGCCGGTCTTGCCCGCCAGGCAGGCCTCCTGGGCGAGACCTTGCCCGCAGGCCGGTCTTGCTCGCCAGACAGGCTGCATGGGCGAGACCCTGCCTGCAGGCTGGTCTTGCCTGCCATGCAGGCCGCCTGGGCGAGACCCTGCCTGTAGGCCGGTCTCGCCCGCCAGGTAGGCCGCCTGGGCGAGACCCTGCCTGTACGCCGGTCTCGCCCGCCAGGCAGGCTGCCTGGGCGAGACCCTGCCCGTAGGCCGGTATCGCCCACCAGGCAGGCCGCCGGGGCGAGACCCTACCCGCAGGCCGGTATCGCCCACCAGGCAGGCTGCCGGGGCGAGACCCTACCCGCAGGCCGGTCTAGCTGCCCCTACCTCGTACTTAGCAAGCTGGGGCGGGTGCCAACTAATGTGCCGCACCCGCCCCCCTAAAAAAGAGAGGGGAAGGGGGGGGGTGAGAATTTTTCCTCCCCCTATTAGTATGTTCCAAGGGCTATGCCTAAATTGGCCACTAGGAGTGCAACCCACTCCAAAAGCTTAAAAATACAAAGCTAGTCTTGCGCCTGCTGAGGGGACCCTACTCTGTGAATACAGGGTTGTACACAATCCCCGCTCTTTTCGATCGAGTTCTACGCTCGGAAAGAAACATCCAACCCAATGTATTCGCTGAGTGGCCTTCTTAGAGCCGAAAATACTTGGCCTCCCCAAGGGGCCAACCTGTCATACCAGCTAATGGGAGCTTGGGTGACGAGATGGCCTCGGGGTAAAAAATGCTTGGCCTCCACGAGAGGTACCACCGGCCCTGTCCAACTAGTGAGAGCCTGGACAGCAGGACCATCTCGGAGCCAAAAGGAACAGGGCATCCATGAGAGGTACCACCGGCCCTGCCCAGCTAGTGAGAGCCTGGACATCGGGACCGTATCGAGGTGAGACCTACCCCACCCTCCGAGAGATCAACCTGCCCTGCCAGCTAGTGAGAGCCTGAGAGCGAAATCCATCTCGAGGTGAGACCTACTCCACCCTCCGAGAGATCAACCTGCCCTGCCTTCTAGTGAGAGCCTGGCAGCGGAATCCATCTTGAGGTGAGACCTACCCCACCCTCCGATAGATCAACCTACCCTTCCAGCTAGTGAGAGCCTGGTAGCGGAAACCATCTCGAGGTGAGACTTACCCCACCCCCAAGAGATCAACCTGCCCTGCCAGCTAGTGAGAGCCTGACAGCGGAATCCATCTTGAGGTGTGACCTACCCCACCCTCCGAGAGATCAACTTGCCCTGCTAGCTAGTGAGAGCCTTGCAGCGGAATCCATCTCGAGGTGACACCTACCCCACCCTCTAAGAGATCAACCTGCCCTGCCAGCTAGTGACAGCATGACAGCTGAATCCATCTCGAGGTGAGACCTACCCCACACTTCGAGAGATCAACCTGCCCTGCTAGCTAAAGAGAGCCTGGCAGAGGAATCCATCTCGAGGTGAGACATAACCCACCCACTGAGAGATCAAACTGCCTTGCCAGCTAGTAAGAGCCTGACAGTGGAATCCATCTCGAGGTGAGACCTACCCCACCCTCTGAGAGATCAACCTACCCTGCCAGCTAGTGAGAGCATGGCAGCGGAATCCATCTCGAGGTGAGACCTACCCCACCCTCTAAGAGATCAACCTGCCCTGCCAGTTAGTGAGAGCCTGACAGCGGAATCCATCACGAGGTGAGATCTATCCCACCATCCAAGAGATCAACCTGCCCTACCAGCTAGTGAGAGCCTGGCAGCGGAATCCATCTTGAGGCGAGACCTATCCCGCCCTCCGAGAAATCAATCTGCCCTACCAACTAGTGAGAGCATGGCAGCAGAATCCATCTCAAGGTGATACCTACCCCACCATCCGAGAGATCAACCTGCCCTGCCAGCTAGTGAGAGCCTGACAGTGGAATCCATCTCGAGGTGAGACCTAAACCACCCTGTGAGGGATCAACCTACCATGCCAGCTAGTGAGAGCCTGACAGTGGAATCCATCTCGAGGTGAGACCTACCCCACCCTCCGAGAGATCAACATGCCATGCTAGCTAGTGAGAGCCTGGCAGCAGAATGCATCTCGAGATGAGACCTACCCCACCCTCCGAGAGATCAACCTGCCCTTTCAGCTAGTGAGGGCCTAGCAGCGGAATCCATCTCGAGGTGAGACCTACCCTACTCTCCGAGAGATCAACCTGCCATGCTAGCTAGTGAGAGCGTGACAGCGGAATCCATCTCGAGGTGCGACCTACCCCACCGTCAGAGAGATCAACTTGCCTTGCCAGCTAGTGAGAGCCTCGCAGCGAAATCCTTCTCGAGGTGAGACCTACCCCACACTCCGAGAGATCAACCTGCCCTACCAGCTAGTGAGAGCCTGGCAGTGGAATCCATCTCGAGGTGAGACCTACCCCACCCTCCGAGAGATCAACCTGCCCTGCTAACTAGTGAGAGTCTGACAGTGGAATCCATCTCGATATGAGACCTACCCCACCCTCCGAGAGATGAACCTGCCCTGCCAGCTAGTGAGAGCCTGGAAGCAGAATCCATCTCGAGGTGAGACCTACCCCACCCTCCGAGAGATCAACCTGCCCTACCAACTTGTGAGAGCCTGGCAGTAGAATCCATCTCGAGGTGAGACCTACCCCACCCTCCGAGAGATCAACCTGCCCTGCCAGCTAGTGAGAGCCTGATAGCGGAATCCATCTCGAGGTGAGACCTACCCCACCGCCCGAGAGATAAACTTGCCCTACCTGCTAGTGAGAGCCTGACAGCGGAATCCATCTCGAGGTGAGACCTACCCCACCTTCCAAGAGATCAACCTACCCTGCCAATTAGTGAGAGCCTAGCAGCGGAATCCATCTCAAGGTGAGACCTACCCCACCCTTCGACAGATCAACCTGCCCTGCCAGCTAGTGAGAGCCCGACAGCGGAATCCATCTCGAGGTGAGACCTACCCCACCCTCCGAGAGATCAACTTGCCCTGCTAGCTAGTGTGAGCCTGACAGCGGAATCCATCTCGAGGTGAGACCTACCCCACCCTCCGAGAGATCAACCTGCCTTGCTAGCTAGTGAGAATCTGGCACCGGAATCCATCTCGAGGTGAGACCTTTCATGAATCACAAATATTTTTCGGTGGTTCCTATCATTAATAATAATACGAACAATATTCATTACAAAGAGGTGATTCAGTTCTTTCCTACTTCCATTTTCCCTCGTGAATCATCGGATCCCTCCCCGGGTACCCACATCAACCCTGTCCTCACATCTCTCCTCTGCCTCCCCAGGTTGGACTTCTTCAATCCGCACCGGATCTTGCACTTATTGAGGCTGATGAGGCTGTGGTACTGTAGCTCTTGTCCTTCTCAGCTCCAGGAACTCGGGGAAAGTAGCCGTGGTGTGACCTTCCAACTGGTGGAAGTCACAGTAGGGTAACTCTACACTTACTCTTGTCCTTCCCTGGCGGTTCCTACTTTCCCTTCGACCAATCTCCATCGCTTGCTGTGGTGGGGGTAGGAGCTGCATATGGGCTTGCATTTAGAAGTTAACCTCCCTTGGCCTCCCTGAATATTCCCCTACCTTGTATAAGACCTCTTCCTGGACCCTCAACGGGTCCTCTCTGTTGCCTCTAACCTAGCTTCGGACCATCTTGAGGTCCCTGGAGACCCTGATCTCTCTGCTCCTCTCTCCTTCTCCCCTCCTGAGGCCTCGAGCCACCTTGCTCCTTCGACTCTGCCTCTGTCAATCTGGCCAACTTCTTGATGAATGCCGGGTTGGCCGCCTCAGTGGCTATCTCCTCTGCCGCCCTTTCCATTAGCTCCTCAAAGAAAAGGGGGGCCTTTTGGGCCAGGCTCATCTTAAAGAACCCCTCGCATAACCCCACTGTGAATGCCATCTGGAGGGCATACCCCAACATCACTTGGAACTCTAGGATATCTTCTTGGAACCTATCAACATAATAAGCCAGTGACTCCTCGGCCCCCTGCCTTATCAGGAAGATGGACTTAGGACTCTTCTTCTTCTTCTTGGAGGTGGAGAAGCGAAGCTGAAAGCTTCAGCTCAAGTCCTCAAACCCATAGATCGATGTTGGTAGGAGATGATGGAACCAGTCCCTTGTATTGTCCTTCAATATGATCGCGAAGAGGTGACACTTAAAGGCATCCATCATCGGCCTGATGGAGACGGCATCCTCGAACCGCTGCAGATGCTGGACGGGGTTATCTTTCCCGGTATAGTAAGCCATGTCAGGCTCTTTGAACCCCTCGGGAACGGGAGCTGAGATGATCATCTCGCTGAAGGGTTACCACCTGAGGGGTGGTCTCGCCACCTCTACTTGCGTGACCTGCTCGCTTGGGAGGCTGGAACTCACCGGGATAGAGAATAACTCCCGTCCAGTGAGGTCTCGCTCGACCCCATCTCCCATCCTCTCCTTCTCGGGCCATCTTCCTGGCACACTTCCCTCTCCCCCTGCTGGGGTCACCTCGCCTAGACCCTTGGGAGTCGGTTCGTCGGGAGGGGGGGGGGGGAGCTAGCTCCTGGGGGGTTGGAGTGGAGCTGCCACCCCGAGGAGAAATACTTCGCAGCATCTCCATGATGCCTTGAATGGAGGCCATGGACTCTTGTCTCGCCACAAAGGGTCCTTGGCTGGGGAGGTCGCCGAGATCATCACTACCTCCCTGACCTCCAGCCATAACACTCTCTCGAGATCTTCTGTGCTAGTCACTCTCCACGCTCACCGCACCAAAAGTGTTGAAGCCAAAAATTGACATCTGTGGAGTTCGGGGTCCCAAAAGAGGGGTGACCTCACACTTACTACACTCAGGAGAATGTCACAGGACAAAAGATCGAGAAGCTAGGAACAGACTCTCGGCTCTATCGCGGAGTTCCCACCTCACACCCGGAAGACCTTTGAAGTCTCCGCTCCCTAGCCAATGCTGAGCAAGGTGCCTTGGAGGAAGAAAGCAAAGAGATTTTTGTGGCTGAAAATGAAATGTTCTCCATGGCACCCTCAAGGGTCTATTTATAGTTTTCCCAATCTCATGGACCAAAAGGTCAAAAATTTCCCTACGACGAATAGGCCTTGAGCCAATAAAAAACATCCACAACGGAGGGTAAAGAGGTAAAGCATCCCTGGGGGTATAATGGTAAAAGCATACCCCGACCCCTCCGGACAGCCGAGGCAGGCCGCCCAAGAAAGACCCAGCCCGCTGGCCGGTGTCACCCACCAGGAAGGCCTCCTGGGCGAGACCTAGCCTGCAGGCCAGTCTCGCCCGCCAGGCAGGCTGCCTGGGCGAGACCCTGCCCGCAGGCCGGTCTCGCCCGCCAGGCAAGCCACCTGGGTGAGACCCTGCCCGCAGGCCGGTCTCGCCCGCCAGGCAGGCTGCCTGGGAGAGACCCTGCCTGCAGGCCGGTCTCGCCCGCTAGGCAGGCCGCCTGGGTGAGACCCTGCCCCCAGGTCGGTCTCGCACGCCAGGTAGGCCGCCGGGGCGAGACCCTGCCTGCAGGCCGGTCTCACCCGCCAAGCAGGACGCCTAGGAGAGACCCTGCCCGCAGGTTAGTCTCGTCCGCCAGGCAGGCCTCCAGGGCGAGACCCTGCCCGCAAGCCAGTTTCGCCTGCCAGGCAGGCCGCCTGGGCGAGACCCTACCTGTAGGCCAGTCTCGCCCGCCTGGCAGGCCGCCTGGGTGAGACCCTGCCCGCAAGCCGGTCCCGCTCGCTAGGCAGGCCGCCTGGGCGAGACTATACCCGCAAGCCGGTCTCGCCTGCAAGGCAGGCCGCCCGGGCGAGATCCTGCCCGCAGGCCGATCTTGCCCGCCAAGCAGGCCGACGGGGCGAGACCCTGCCCGCAGGCCAGTCTCGCTGCCGCTACCTCATACTTAGTAATCTGGGGCGGGTGCCGACCAACGTGCCGCACACGCCCCCCTTAAATAGAGAGGGGAAGGGGGAGGAGAATATTTCCTCCCTGTATTAGTTTATTCCTAGGGCTAGGCCTAAATTGGTCACCAAGTGTAACGCCCCGAAAATCGTATTTGAGCTGATCGCGTCCAAAAGAAATTTTGGTGCCTATATAGGGGTACACAGCCTAGGACACGGGTGTGTCCAAGGCCGTGTATTTCCTCGTGTGTTGGCCGGCTATATTCAGAGAAGGACACGACAGGAAACACAGGTTGTGTACAGTTTTGACACGGGCGTGTCAGGGTTGACACGGGCGTGTTCATACCCGTGTCCCCACCCGTGTTTAGGAGGGTCGTGTCGGTTGGCGTGGCGGTTATATGTTACATGCCCCCTATCATGGGCGTGTCAAGGACCCGACACGGGCATGTCAGGTTGAGACACGACTGTGTCTTAGCCCGTGTGAGTTTCTGTGTTCGACGATCGTGCCTGGAACGAGACACACGGCCTGGGACACGGCCGTATGTAAGGCCGTGTTCGGCCCATGTTTGAGGATTTTTGAGCGGATCTGAGCCGTTCGATTTCTTTAATTAAGATCCGACGGCCCAGATGAGTCCTTACTCTGTTAAGGTCGGAAATAGAGGATCAATTCCTCATTTCTCTCTTAAGCACTCTCTTTCAAGGAGTTAGAGAGAGGAGGAAGAAGGAGGAGGATTCCAGCCACCGGCGGAGCATTGGAGCACCGTTTAGAGAACCGAGAGCGGATCCATGGAGGAAATCCCGTTGCGAAGAATTCTATCTGGATAGTTTTCCATGACACAAAAGCGTACTACTAGGGTAACGATTCTCTACTTGAGCATGTGAAGCTCTCTTCCTTTTGCGTAGTGAAACCCTCTCCCGCGAGTGTGCGGCGAGTGTGCGATGTTCCTTGGGGTTGACGTGAATAGTCACCCTTGTGTTGCATATAGAGACCGAAATCGAAGTACGGACATAGGCATGTGTGTGAAGCCTACCCAGACATGTTGGTCTGGATCGATGATGTTGCATTTGTTATGGTTTGTCGGAGAAGACTCCGTGCTTTTGGTTTTCAGTTTTCTACGTGGTAGATTGCAGCAGGGATCCTTGGGGATTAAATGCAATGAGCACCCGAAAAACTGAGCGGAATCGTCGTTCTGCTAACTTGGCGGTCAGGGAACTGGCCTTGAACATAACTGGGTTATGTGATTGTTTGTAAATGTTAGGATCCGAGAGAAGCTTGGCCCGAGCGTAGGTCTTAAGGTGACTAGGATGTGTGAGCAACGGGCAAGTGGAATCAGACCTAGGCTATGTGGTCCGGTGCGAGAGACCCATTGATGGGGACTGGCCGTTGGCATAGTCAAGAGCCTTAGACAGTGGTCAGAAAGGCTAAAATGCTCATGCTATTGCAATCCCGGGGATGGTGGTGAAGCCACGGAATTGACCAGATTCACCGTTAATGTGCCCTGAGTGCACGAGGTGTTTGGCTGTGCGAGCCTACACCTGTGGCGAAATATATTTATACTTAATTTTTTAGCTGGGCTAATGAAATGCATGGAAGGAGCACCTCCGTCTCGAGAATGGGGCGGGGTCGTTATAATTTGGTCGGCTTTGGCTGACTGTTGCTTTGTTTACCATTGTGCGGTGGAATGTTGCTTGCAGGTGCTGCAGAGCCAGGTACCAAATAGCGGGCTGGAGCCCATGTTGCTGAGCTGGCCCTTGAAGGCCCAAGCGAATAGTTGCACTTTAGTTTGTCATGTGTGGCCGGCCTGCGAGCTGATGTATGGAAAACATTATTTTATTAAGTGAACTTCTGTAAGGCCATAAGGCCGTGTCCCTTTCAGTGTGTTTGTTTTTCATTCCAGTTATAGTGGTTGTGGACATTCATGATTATTGGATTACTGTTATGAGTTTTTTCAACTGTTTAAAAACTTTCGCTAGAATGCTCTGTGATAGGACGAGTAGTCTTAATTGGATAGTTTGGTTATTCATACGTAACCCTTTCGACTGTCCGTGGTATATGACGTCGGGTTCCAGCTAGACCTTTTGTTATATGCCATACGACGGATGGGGGTGTTATAATTTGGTATCAGACTTCTGGTTACGGTCAGGCTTAAATGAATTCGTGGGCGAATTCTTTTAAGGGGTAGTGAGCACATGTGTGCGTCATCGTTATAACATAAAAAGAACCCATGAATGTCCACTTAGGAATAAAAAATACACTTGTTGTGTGGAACCTGAGTGTTCCAATGATTGCTTTTAGCAATTTGTGTGTCGTCTAATCTAGGTTCTTTGCTATTATAGGTAGCCAGGAGCAGTGTTGGTCAATCGGAGCGTCTGCAATCAGCGGAAAGTAGTGCACCGAGGGATGCACCTACAACACCTCCTTCAGTAAAAACCATCAGATTGGTGGCTGAAGCAGTTTTTGCCATGATTAATGCCCAACCTGCAGGGCAAATGCATCATGCACCTCCTGTGAAAGAGCAAGAACCGGTTAGGGCGGCAGAGCCGAGAGTGGTGGAGCGCTTGGCAGTGGGTCAGGTAGAGCCGAGGAGGGTTATGAAGAGACAACTCAAGATTGTAATGGGCTTTAATCCTCCGGTGTTTGATGGGATTGGAATGCCAGCTCAAGCTGAGGATTGGTTTTCTACGATAAAGAGGATCTTGATGGCCACGTTAACTGAGGAGTGGCAGAAGACCACCATAGCGACCTTCCTTTGGCTGGTGAGGCGAGGCTATGGTGGGACGAGCTGGAGTTTCATCTCCTAGTGGGAAGGCAACTTGCTGATGCGTCGATGGAGGAATTCTCATGATTGTTCTTGGCCAGATATCTACCCTCTGCTCAGAAGCTTGAGATGGAAAACCAGTATCTTGGGTTGACTCAGGGAGCCAGAAGCGTGGACGAGTATCTCCACGAGTTTACACGGTTGGGTCGGTATGCTGGTGCTATGTTTACGGAAGAAGAGAGGAAAACCAACCGATTTTATGAAGGTCTACGCGGCGACCTACAATTACTCCTTTTTGGGCCTAAGGTGCAGGGCTTCTTAGACTTGGTCAATTCGGCCCGGTCATTGGAAAAGGTCGTAAAGAAAGTGCAAGAGAAGAAGGACCCATGGGAAAAGAAGGCGGAGTTCAAGGTGCCAAGTACAAAATCAGGATTCCGCAGATGGAACAATAAGCAGAGCACATCGAACTCAGCCCCTTCGTCTGGTGCATCGACGACAAATACAAGTCGAGTTCCAGGAGCATGTTACAACTGTGGGAAGATGGGGCACTTTGCTCGCGAGTGTTGGAGCGGATGTGCAAAGTCTGAGAGGATGCCTAGAGCGACCTATGAATAGAAAGGGAAGGCAGTGGAGTCAACTGCATCCCATCATGCTCCAGCCCAGCCTAGAGTTTATAATCTTGGTCTACAAGAGGCCATAAAATAAGCTGATGTGGTGACAGGTATGAGTTAAATTTTAACAGTTTAACTTTATGTAGTTGTTACCTTTTTATATGTTAGCTTATATTTGTTGGTGCTAGGATTCGTGTTGATTTTCGATTGCCTGGCGAGAGCCCTGTTTGATATGGGGGCTTCACATTCCTTCTTGTCCGAAAAGTTCATATCATGCATCGGGGTTCCTCCCTCGATGGCAAAAGACAAGTTGGATGTGTTGTTGCCCAATGGGTGCTCAATGCGCACGGATAAGTTCTGTGTGGTGAAGATATGGATTGGGAGACCAGGAGTTTGATTTGCGAGCATTAGTTCTACCGTTAGTGGAGTTCGACGTAATCTTTGGTATGGACTGGCTCTCAGAGCAGCGAGCTTACATCGATTGCAACCGAAAGGAGGTTAAGTTACGACTGCATACTGAACAGGAGACTATATTTGCGGGCATGAAGGGGTTGGGTAAAGTTTTGATGTCAGCCCTTCAAGTGATTAAGGCAGTTCGGTCTGGTGTAGAGCTGTTTGTCACCTTAGTGCAGGCTTCAATGCTTAGACCAAGTCTGGACGGTATTCCAGTTGTGTCCGAGTATCCTGATGTATTCCCAGATGATCTCCCAGGAGCCCCTCCTCAGCGGGAGATTGAATTTACTATTGAGCTGGTACCAGGTGCCAAACCGATGTCACTCTCTCCGTACCGGATAGCGCCGCGAGAGATGGCAGAGTTGAAGGTGCATCTGCAGGAGTTGTTGGAGCAAGGGTATGTGCGTCCAAGTTCGTCGCCTTGGAGCGCACTGGTTCTTTTCGTTAAGAAGAAGGATGTGATCTTGCGACTCTGTATTGACTATCGGGAGTTGAACAAGCTTATAAAGAAGAATAAGTATCTGATTCCCAGGATTGACGATCTATTTGATCAGTTGGTTGGGTCAACAGTATATTCAAAGTTAGATCTGAAGTCCGGCTACTACCAATTGAGGATAAGAGAAAGTAATATCCCAAAGATAGCGTTCAGCATGCGGTTTGGGCATTACGAGTTCACGGTCATGCCGTTTGGGCTGACCAATACGCCATCCGTGTTTATGGATCTGATGAACAGGACGATTAGAGAATACCTGGATCATTTCGTGATAGTATTTATTGATGATATCTTGGTATACTCGCAGTGTGAGGAGGACCATTACAAGCATCTACACATGGTGTTGGAGACATTGAGGAGGAACCAATTGTATGCTAAGCTCTCCAAGTGTGAGTTCTGGTTATCCTCAGTAGCATTCCTTGGTCATGTTGTTAGTGGAGAAGGGATAGCAGTGGATCCGACAAAGATAGTGGCGATACAGGAGTGGCCTATTTTGACTACAGTGGTGGAAGTCCGGAGCTTTCTGGGGCTTGCCGGCTACTACAGGGGCTTCATAGAGAACTTCTCGCAGATAGCGTTACCACTCACGACGTTAACAAGGAAAGATCAAAAGTTTGTGTGGTCGCTGGAGTGTGAGCAGGCTTTTGAAGAGTTGAAGAGGCGGTTGACCACGACGCCTATTTTATGTTCGCCCAGTGGACTCGAAGGATTTGAAATTTATAGTGATGCTTCGGGCAGTGGTTTGGGCTGTGTTCTGCTACAGCATGGGAGTGTGATAGCCTATGGTTCACGATAATTGAAGGTTCATGAGAGGAATTATCTGGTTCACAACTTAGAGTTAGCGACCATGATATTCGCTTTGAAGCTATGGAGGCACTACCTGTATGGTGTGAAAGTTGATATCTACACCGATCATAAGAGCCTGAAGTACTTGTTAGATCAGAAGGATCTGAACATGAGGCAGCGGAGGTGGATGGAGTTCTTTGGGGACTACACCTTCAAGATACATTATGTACCTGGGAAAAGAAATGCAGTGGCAGATGCATTGAGCCGCAAGGCTCCTACGCTGGCCAATTGGTTGTCAGTACATGATAAGAGCTTGGTCCATGATTTGGAGACATTAGAGATCTCCTGCATTGATAAACGGTCTAGTGCCGAGGCGATATTGTGTTGGGCAGAGGTGCAGTATGACCTGGCTGATAGAGTTTGACATGCTTTGGTTCAGGATAGCAGCATGAAGCGAATCTTAGATGAATCTTTGGATGGGTCAAATTCACAGTTTGTTGTTAAGGATGGACTGCTAAGGAAGGAAGGTCGTCTATGTGTCCCTAGTGCTGATAATCTTCGGGTGGAGTTGATGTACGAGGCTCATCATACCAAGTACTCAATCCACCTGGGAAGCACAAAGATGTATAGAGACATGAAGAAGTTATTCTGGTGGCCAGGATTAAAGAAGGATGAAGCACTTTATATGGCCAAGTGCCAAACTTGTGCCTTGGTGAAGGAGGAGTGACAGAAGCCCGAAGGTTTCTTAAAGTCCTTGCCTATCCCGAAGTGGAAATTCGACGACATTTCCATGGATTTTGTGCATGGTTTGCCAAAGTCGCAGATGGGAAACGACGCCATCTGTATGGTCGTAGATAGGTTGACAAAAGTGTCACATTTCATACCGAATAGGAAGGAAGATCCGGTGGAAAAGTTAGCCAAACTCTAGGTGGATAATATCGTGCGGTTGCATGGTGTGCCCCGCTGAATTGTTAGTGACCGAGATGGACGCTTCACATCGAAGGACTGGAGGCTGGTGCATAGTTTGTTGGGAACTAAGCTGAGTTTCAGCACAGCCTTCCATCCACAGACGGACGGTCAGACCGAGAGGGTCAACAGGACGCTGGAGGACATGCTTCGCATGTGCATCCTAGATTTCGAAAAACATTGGGAAGATCACCTGTATATGGTGGAGTTTGCGTATAATAACAGCTTTCAAGCGAGTATTGGAATGACACCTTTCAAGGCCTTGTATGGGAGGAAGTGTCGTACGCCATTGTCTTGGTTGGAGACAGGCGAGTCGAAGTTGTATAAACATCAAGCGGTGGAAGACGACACTTCAATGGTACGTACAATTTAGGAAAGGTTGAAGATCGCTCAAGACAGACAGACAAAGTACTATAACAGCAAGCATAGGAACGTGGAGTTCGTGGTTGGTGACTGGGTGTATTTAAAAATCAAGCTGTTCAAGGGTGTTTCGCTGGTTCGACGCTTGAACAAGCTGAGTCTGAGATACCTTGGACCATTTGAAGTCCTGGAGCGTGTTGGCGAAGCAGCGTATAGATTGAAGATGTCGGTGGAGTTGAGTGGGCTACACGATATATTCCATGTATCGGTGTTGCGTAAGGCGGTGCAAGAGCCTTCGTAGATAGTTGCGATCGATCAAGTGCTGGTTGATTACAAGTTGACGACAAAGGTTAAGCCTAAACGTATAGAAGAAATTGAAGTCAAACGACTCTACAATAAGGAAATCCGAATAGTTAAGGTTCGTTGGGAAAACTGCGGACGTGAGGAGCTTTCATGGGAGCGAGAGCAAACTATGTTGGAGGAATACCCGAGTTATTCCACTCAGGTAACATTTAATTTTGTATACCTTTACTTAATTTCGGGACGAAATTCCTTAAGGGGGGGGGGAGATTTGTAACACCCCGAAAATCGTAATTGAGCTGATCATGTCCAACAGAAATTTTGGTGCCTGTATAGGGGTACACGACCTAGGACATGGGCGTGTCAAAGGGTGTGTCTTTCCTTGTGTGTTGGCCGGCTGTATCCAGAGAAGTAAACGGCAGGAAACACGGGTTGTGCACAGTTTTGACACGGGCGTGTCAGGGTTGACACAGATGTGTTCATATCCGTGTCCCCACCCATGTTCAGGAGGGTCATGTCGGTTGGCGCGGCGGTTATATGTGACACGCCCTCGATCATGGGCGTGTCGAGGACCCGACACGGGCGTGTCAGGTTGAGAAACGGGCGTGTCTTAGCCCATGTGAGTTTTTGTGTTCGACGATCGTGCCTGAATCGAGGCACACTTCCTGGGACACGGCCGTGTGCAAGGCCGTGTTCGGCCCAGGTTTGAGGAGTTTTGAGCGGATCTGAGCCGTTCGATTTCTTTATTTAAGATCCGATGGCCAGATGAGTCCCTGCTCTGTTAAGGTCGAAAATAGAGGATCAATTCCTCATTTCTCTCTTAAGCACTCTCTTTCAAGGAGTTAGAGAGAGGAGGAAGAAGGAGGAGGATTCCGGCCACCGGCAGAGCGTCAGAGCACCGTTTAGAGAACCGAGAGTGGATCCGTGGAGGAAATCCCGTTGCGAAGACTTCTATCAAGATAGTTTTCCATGGCGCAAAAGTGTACTACAAGGGTAATGATTCTCTACTTGAGCACGTGAAGCTCTCTTCCTTTTTCATAGGGAAACCCGCTCCCGTGAGTGTGAGGCGAGTGTGTGGTGTTCCTTGGGGTTGACATGAAAAGTCCCCCTTGTGTTACATATAGAGTCCGGAATCGAAGTACGAACATATGCATTGTGTGTGAAGCCTACCCGGATGATGAATTGTAAATATACCTATTTTTCTGTACATTAATTTAGTTGTTTTCATTTCTTTTCGTCCTTTTTATATATTTTTGCTTAATAAATTGCTCCTTTTTTGTAAATAATTTTCCTGATTTGTTTTATTTTATTTTTCCGAAAAATTCAAAAATCTGCCAAAAAAGTCAATGTCACGCCCGTGACATATTGGTCACGCCCGTGACCAGGGCGTGACACGACAAAAACCGTGAAATCAGCAAATTTTGAAGTGCAAAGCCTGACACGCCCGGGGTCACGCCCGTGTCACCCGACACAGGGCGTGACCTAACCCCGTGTTCACTCCACTCGACGAATTCCTCTCGACGATCGTCGAGTGTCGACACCAGCAGTCACGCCCAGCATCACGCCCGTGACCTGGGGCGTGACTCAATTTCCGCTCGACGATTTTCAACTCGACACTTTCCGCTCGACATTCGTCGAGTGTCGACACCAGCCGACACGCCCAGAGTCACGCCCGTGACCTGGGGCGTGACCTTTCCAGCTATCCCGACAAGACCTGCCCGAAGACTTTCGGCGCAACCCGCGCCCAGATCCACCTGCTTGACACGCCCAGAGTCACGCCCGTGACCTGGGGCGTGACCACTGCGAGACCGACATGTGTCCAGCCCGAAGTCCACTTTCCCGTCAAATCGTCGGCCGCCTTCTCAAATAGTACTGTCACGCCCCCTGTCACGCCCGTGACCAAGGGCGTGACCCATGTAATTTTTTTTTATAAATTCAGAGGTTCTGCTTAGGATTTCTATTCCCTTTTTGGATCCATTTTTCTTAGGTGTTGTGCTGCAGGAATGCTTCCAAGGCTTATGTAAGGGATAATTTCTCCCCCTCTCCTTAGTTTTATTTTCGTGTCTTTGTAACTCATCCTTTTATTTAATAAAATGTGTTCTTTTTCTTCTCTTAATATGGCTTTGGAATGGATTAATGCAAATCTTCCCTTTGCAATCTTATCTTTCTTTTTTTGTTTTAACTTAGTTTTTGTTCTCTTTGTAATGGGTGTGTGTGTGTATGAGTGTAAATGTTACTTTTATGTTTTCATAATTTCGTTACTTAGACTTGTTTAGATTGTGATTGTTATAGCTTTACTTTCATCCCTATAGATCCGTAAAAACGTTTTCAAAGTGTTTTTCCTTTTTTTTTTTAACTTAGCTTTTTATTTCGTAAAACTTTTTCGTTCTTTTCCCTTTATTCGCACTTTTTTAGCATTTTTACGGAATTATAGGAATGATAATATAATCGTTTTAATTTTTCAAGCATTTTCGTTTCTAATTTTATTTCAAAAACTTTTTGCTCTTTTAATTTTTTCGTTCTCTTTTTATGCATTTCTACCGCATTCTAGCGGTAGAAATGTATTCGTTTTCATTTTTCGAGCACTTGCGTTTTCATTTTTATTTGCAAAACTTTCTTCCCGTTTAATTTTTATTTTCGCTTTTTATGCATTTCTACCGCATTTTAGCGGTAGAAATGCAGTTGTTTTCATTTTTAGACAACTTAGTTTTTGTTACATTTTTCTGTACTTGTGCGCATTTATTTCCGCCTACTCGTTAAGAGTTAAATGATGCTCGCTTATTTTACTTTCTGTAGAGTGCGTGAGTTTGTAATTTTCTTTCTTTCCGCCTACTCACTTGAGTTAAATGGCTGGATTTTATTTCGGTAGAGTGTGTTTACTTTCTTGTAGAGTGTGTGTGTTTTCATTTATGTCGAGAGAGCGTGTGCGTGAGTTTTAATTTCTGTCGAGTGTGTGCGTGTGTTGCATTTATTTAGTCCTACTCGTTTGAGTAGGACCCGCTTTCTTTCTCCCGCCCACGCGTTTGCGCCGGGACTCGCAATTTACAGCTTTCTTCAGTCCTACTCGTTTGAGTAGGACTTGCAATTTTCAGCTTTCCTTTACTGCTTTATTTTACTGTTTTCATTTTCCTGCTTTCCATTTTCTGCTTTCTTTTCTGCTTTTCCCGCAAGCCGTCCCCATTCCGATGAGTGGCTAACAGTTCTTAGCCCTCGGTATCGAAGAGCATTGGGACAGATAAAATAGCTTAAAATAACTAAAGGTCTAATTTTTCTAATTAATTAAAAGTACTTAAGGTTTGCCCGGGGTTAACGACGCGTAGGACCACATATCGATGTGTGGGCCCTATTTCCGTAGTCCATATGCTAGCTAGCCGAGAGGCCGTGCATATGGACCGATCACCCCTTGGCAAAGAGAGTTCCGCACTAACCCTCGAGAGATGAGGCGCGCCAACTCTACCGGATTGGGTTCCCCACCCAATAACGGGGTTCTTAGCGTAATGCGGGCGTTAAGAGGAATCCTTCGTCGGACGAGAGCCCGGTCGAATACTCTTAGCGTTCAGGTGAGCGATAGTCCTAGAGATAGGTGAGCTCATTTTAGTGGAACCTCCACGGCCAAGTCTCCGCCTTAATTAATTAGAAATTTAGGAGCTCTTTTTATTTAAAGTCTATTTTAGTTCAATTGTTTTTTCGGTGCCATCGAGCTAAGCTCTTCATCGACACCACCTTATTGCTTTCATTTTCTTTTTGCCATTTTCTGCATTTTTATTATATATAAAATATAACCCGACAAGTTAATTATCGGTAAAATAATAGTCCCCTCCAGGGAAGAGTAGAAATAATCGAACCAGACCCGAGAACAATACGACCTCGATATTCCACCCGGAATATCCTGTACTACTCACGATAGGTGCACTTGCCTCCTTTCGTTAAAACTCGATCACACCTTTTTATATCCAAAATAAATAAATACGCACGCCCCGTTTTCTTAAATAAAATCACTTCCGCCTTTTTCTCAAATAAAACCGCCGGGTCGCCGCGTGACCGTAAATAATTTTGGAGTTTTAACCATCACCGGACATGTTGTTCTGGATCGGTGATGTTGCATTTGTTATGGTTTGTCGGAGAAGACTCCGTATTTTGGGTTTTCGGGTTTCTACGCGGTAGATTGCAGCAGGGATCCTTGGGGATTAACTCCAAGGCGCACCCGGAAAACTGAGCGGAATTGTTGTTCTACTAACTTGGCGGTCAGGGAACTGACCTTGAACATAACTGGGTTATGTGATTGTTTGGAACTGTTAGGATCCGAGAGAAGCTTGGCCCTCGCGTAGGTCTTAAGGTGACTAGGAGGTGTGAGCAACGGGCAAGTGGAATCGGACCTGGGCTATGTGGTCCAGTGCGAGAGACCCATTGATGGGGACTGGTCATTGGCATAGTCGGGAGCCTTAGACAGTGGTCAGAAAGGCTAAAATGCTCATGTTATTGCCATCCCGGGGATGGCGGTGAAGCCATAGAATTGACCGGGTTCACCGTTAATGTGCCCTGAGTGCACGAGGTGTTTGGCTGTGCGAGCCTGCACCTGTGGAGAAATATATTTATACTTAATTGTTTAGCTGGGCTAATGAAATGCAGGGAAGGAGCACCGCCGTCCCGAAAAAGGGGCGGGGTCGTTATAATTTGGCCGGCTTTGGCTGACTGTTGCATTGTTTACCACCGTGCGGTGGAATGTTGCTTGCAGGTACTGCAGAGCCAGGTACCAACTAGCGGGCTGGAGCCCATGTTGCTGAGCTGGCCCTCGAAGGCCCAAGCGAATAGTTGCACTTTAGTTTGTCATGTGTGGCCGGCCTGCGAGCCGATGTATGGAAAACATTATTTTATTAAGTGAACTTCTATAAGGCCATAAGGCCGTGTCCCTTTCAGTGTGTTTGTTTTTCATTCCAGTTGTAGTGTTTGTGGACATTCATGATTATTGGATTACCGTTATGGGTGAGTTCAACTGTTTAAAAGCTTCCGCTAGAATGCTCTGTGATAGGACGAGTAGTCTTAATTGGATAGTTGGTTATTCATACGTAACCCTTCCGACTGTCCGTGGTATATGTCGTCGCATTCCAGCTGGACCTTCTATTATATGCCATACGACGGATGGGGGTGTTACACCAAGAGTGCAAACCACTCCAAAAGCTTAAAAATACAAAGCTGGTCTTGCGCCTGCCGAGTGGACCCTACTCTGCGAATACAAGGTTGTACACCAGGGGTTAAGCTCTTCTCTAGTAGTGGTCTGACTGTAACATCCCTCAAACAACTAGAGCCCTAAGAGTGTTTTTATAATTACTAGGTCATGACAAAACCCTAGGAAATCCAAGAAGACCAAGTGAACCTAGGAATGAAGGTGAGATCACCATGGTCTGCAAATAACACTTTCCAATTATCTAACCTAGAGTTTGACTTTATGGCCTCACCCTGACTATTTGACCACACCATAATATTCCTAACCCTTTAGGAGGTTCATTGGGTCACAAAGGACCCATTGGGGTCAACTAGAGTAGTCAAGTTAACCAAAGTCAACCCTAACCCTAAAATGGTCAAAGTGACCTATCTAGTGCAAATGGACCTCCAACTTGCCAAGATGACCCCACCTAAACCTCCCTAACCCTTTAAGAGGTCCATTGGGTCACTAAGTACCCATTTGGGTCAACCCAAGTGGTCAAGTTGATCAAAGTTAACTTAAACCCTAAGGTGGTCAAAGTGCCATAAATAAGGGTCAAGTTACCTCCAAGGTGTCAAACCAACCCTACCCAATCCTTCCTAGACCTTATGGGAGGCCAATGGGTCACTGAAGTCCCATTTGGGTCAACCCAAAAGGTCAAATTGACCAAAGTCAACACCACCTCTATTTTAGGTGAACATGGCCTATTTTGAGCTAACCTAGCCCAACCCACTTGGACTAAGCCCAATTTGAGTGGCCCACTAACTTAGGAGGCTGATAATTATATAATTAGCCATACATTTTCTGGAAATGGTGACTAGGAGAGAGAAATGGGAGTTTCCTCAAGTAGGGGGAGAGATACAAAAGAGAGAGAAAATGGCCATTCATGGTGTTTGAATGCCCTTGACCCCTCATCTCTCTCCCAATTGATGGAGATTCATCTCCCCCATCAATTAGAGGAGATCAAGAGTCTTACCTGTAATATTCCTCAAACAGCTAGACCCATAGGAGTGGTTTTGTCATGACTAGGTCATGACAAAACCATAAGAACCTCAAAGGACCAAGTGAACAAGGGCCAAGGTGAAAATCACCTTGTTCTGCCTATAACACAGCCTCACCACCAGACTTAGGGTTTTACCTAAGGGCCTCAACTTGACATCATGACCCAACCACAAAACCCTAAACCCCCCTTGGGTGGTCCATAACATCACTAAGGACCCAATGGGGACATGCAAAGTGGCCAAGTTGGCTTAAGTCCACCCTAACCCTAAATGGGTCAAACTGGCCTACTTGGGGTCATCTAACCCTTCCTTAGCCAAGTGGACCCCACAAATGCCCTCCTAACCCTAAAATGAGGTCAATGAGTCACCAGGGACCCATTGGGGTCAACAAAAGAGGCTAAGTTGACCCAAGTCAACCTTATCCCTAAAAAGGTCAAGGTGCCCTAACTAAGGGCAAATATCCTCTAACATGCCCAATTGACCATACCTAGACCTCCCCAAGCCCTAAGGGAGGCCAATGGGTCACCAAGGACCCATTGGGGTCAACCAAAGAGGCTAGCTTGACCCAATTCAATCTTAACCCTAATTTGGTCAAAGTACCCTTCCTAAGGGCAGGTAACCTCCAAAGTGCCAAGACAACCCTACACAAGCCTTCATAGATCTTAGGGTAGGCCAATGGATCACCAAGGACCCATTGAGGTCCACCCAGAAGGTCATTTTGACCAAGGTCAACTCCACCCTTGAAATGGGTCAAACTAGAATAAATGGCTAGCTCAAGTCCAATCCACTTGGGCTAAGCCCAACTAAGGTGGCTCATTGGTTTATGGGGGCTGAGAAACATCAGATTTTCCATCTAATTTCGGCCAAGGCGACTATGTTATAGAAGAAGCTTAATTTTCCCTTTAATGGAGGAGAGAGAAATGTGAGGAAGACCATTCATGGCCAAGGAAGACCAAGAGCCCCTCCCTCCACCTCCAAGGGGGCTGATTCAACTCCCCATTCAATCTGGGGAAGTTCGGGGGACATTTTGGTGGCTGTTCACTGCCGAAGAAGTGGACCCAACCATGGCCGAGCCAAGCTTTCAATGGCCATTGATGGCTTGGCCTCTCCCCTCCTCAACTGGTGTTTTAAACACCATCAGTGGCATGAGAGGAGCCCTTCCCACCATTTACCTGGAGATTTTGAGCCCCTCTATAGTGCAGTTGCAGAAGCCCGAGCGGCGCCACCACCACCATGGCAACCCTGCGATCAACTCGACTCCAAACCACCAATAAGATACTCCCTTGCTCCTTCTACTAGGGGTAGATCCAATATGGAAGTGAATCGGGCTCAAATGAGCCTTATCAAAGCTCTCAATTTCTCTGGTTTTCCAAAAAAAATAGCCTATTGGGATCGCCGGAATCCACCCCTCCGGCGGCTGTGCCGCCGCTTGGCGATAGCCACCACCTCGACGGAGGTGGTGGTGGCGGTGGCCGGCCAGGGAGGTGGCCGGGTGACCGGCAGTGGCGGCTGGAAGATGCTCCAGGTCAGGTGAATCCTGGTTGTTGTCTGGAGGTAGAATATGACCTAGTGTCGTCAGATCTGCTCCAAGATCTGTGCAGATCAAAATTTATATATTATATTAAAACTATTTTCTGCCCTTATAAATCAGTCATCTTAGGAAATATTTTAAAAATACCTAGCTGCTATTTTAGAGAAAATGATCAACATTAAAATTGTAGCTCCGCGGGTATACTTTATGTTAAAATTGATTTTATCCAATTTGGGTAAGTTGTTTGACCACAACACTCATTTTGGTGGGATCTATACCTAGGGATAGTCAGAGACTTAAATGTGTGCCCCCACTTCAGACAAGTCCAAATGATCAGAAATTTGGACAGCGAGTCAATTTTTCCTATACCTAGGTGATGTTCAAAAATTGCAACTTTTGGATATACTTTTTCTATAGTTTTTGAAATTATTTAATAATCCTAGGGTAATTTAATTAGGGGACCTAATGACCTTCAAACCCTCCCAAATTTTGGAGAGTGGTCCTTGGGGTCATCATAAGGCTCTGTATAAATTGTCATCCCATTTGGTGATGATTTAGTTTGGAAATAAGCAAACCCTAACCTTGCCCTAAAAAGGGGTATTTTGGTCAAAAGTGCCCCTTGTGGGTTTGAGTGGACAAACCACCTCAACAGAGGTTGAAATTTAGGCCACTGATTTGACATGACATTTAACACCCTCATATGGATGATGGGGTGGATTAGGGTGGATTTGCCCTTGAACCCTAGTTCTAACCCAAAGGTTGAACTTTGGGGGCTTGTGAAGAACATAAGGGGTTATGTTCTTGGATGCACTTGGGGATTAGTCCATGAGATCCTAGGGTGGTGAAATGGCCTAGGAAGGGATATGGTGGTACTTAGACACTTGCACCCCACATAAACCACTTAATAAGTATTTTTCACTTTAAACCCTAGAAATTATCTCATGGGTCAAATGACCTTGAATTTTGATGATATTTTGGCATGGATAGTTTCATAGTGTCATTAACTTCTAGTATTTATCTTATGGTGTTTAGAGATCAGTAGATCATTCTTGTAGTAGTAACTTCCAAATTGCCCTTTTCATGTGAATGATGGAAATATGATGTAAAGGTAGTGGAATGGGTTGAAAATTCTAGAATAGATAATGAAATAACATTATGTTGCACTAGTAGTTTATTTGGAGTGGTTGAAGCTTTATTTGTAGTACCTCCTTTTTAAAGTAAATTAGTGCACCTTACCTGGATAAATAGGAAATAAATATTATAGCTTGCTGGAAAATTGTGATACTTAGTCAAGGAACATATTAGGGCATATAAAAGCATGACAAAATTGTTAAATGTTGTTTAATTGTGATTACAATGGTGAGTCTTCATAAAGTGCCTTATGATGGTTTTCCTTGGAATAGTCTTTTACCTGATCTACTTACTTGGAAATTTCATGAAACTTAGGAAGTGAAATTTTATGATCATAATGTAGCTCTGCTAATTTTTGAGGAATTTTTGGAAAAAGTATTTTTGGTACTTCCTTCAATACCCTTATTTATATGAATTAATTTTGAATAAATATTTAGAGGTTAAATGTTTATGAAAGTTTATGATATTTAGTATTCAATGATATCTTGTTAACCTACAGTGTTCATAATTTTTGAATCACCCATGGATTAAGTTTGGGAAAAATTAATTAAATAACAAATTTATTCAAAAAATTATAAATTTCTGGATTTAGGCTAATCATGACATGATAGACCCCATTAATTATCTTATGGCTTTTGGAAGAAAATTTGGAGTACCTTCTATCATGTACATCATATTGCTTAGGATGGTCTGCACATAGTAAAACTGCAAAATGAACTCAGAGAGTTGGGATATTAGGCTATTGTTTGAGGTCAGGAACTAAGGAGTTCATCATTGGGAATAATGACGGGTTAACTAGAGTAGGTGGTGCTCGGGATCGATGAAAGATCATCTTTCCCGTGGAGAGGAAGAGTCAAATACATTAGGGTTAGTTCCAACGTAATGCTAAAAGGGATCGGGTAATGGGTAATAACCAACAACAGTAAGCGCTTTGCGAAAGGGAGCTTTGGGCTTTAGCCCATCGTAGTTTCTAGTGCCCTCGAGAGCCCTTCACGGGAATACCTTGGGCAGTCCTGGGCTAACCTAAATTGTAAGAATAAATTTGAAAGAGAAATTAGTATAAGTAGGGATTCACAATTCACACACCCATTAGCTCGGGAGGTTGGTTAGTTTAGTTTGGATTAGTCATCCGAACGGTAGGTTCAGAAGGTAGATATAATGAACGGGATAGTCCGGGGAGCGGGTGGCTCGGAAGGATTTGGAAACATGAATAAGGTGGCGGGTCTTCGGTATCGGACGGTCGTTCACACCGATGTCGATACGTTTACTCGGCGGGTGTGGTTGACACTTAGCCAAAGAAAGTCTGGTATATATGTACAACATTAGTACATGGTGACTCTAGGTTGTGCCCTTCTAGAGGCGTACATAAGGGCTAGGCCTGGTAGTGTGGATACCCGCCTAGGAGTGGGGGGCTAGACCCACTGTCTCCGTTTGCCACTACGGAGGTTCCAGGGAGTGAAGCTAGCTGCCCGAATGGGGGGAACTAAAGGTAGGTGCGCATAGAGTTATGTGTATGAGTTGCACTTGCATGAATCATGACATAACATATCACTACACTCATACTTGCATACAAGATCTATTTCTACGGTTGGAGCCTTGCAGAAGACCCCTTAACTTATAAGTTTGTATGGGCATTCATATAAGTTAAGGTATTGGTAGACGACGGTGGAGACAACCGTGAAGTTGGTAAATTACGGCGACGGCCGTGGTGTTGGGAGATGACGACGGCGACCGTGGCATTGGGAGATCACGACGACGACGGTGGTAGTGGCGTTTGGAGATGACGATGGCGGCCCTGGCGTTGGGAGACGACGACAGCGGCCGTGGTGGCAGCCATGGCGTTGGGAGATTATGACGATGGCATCCAAGGAAGGGAGGGGGATGTGCCTCCGGCACATGCCGGCGTCCCCCATGGTAGGAATCCAGACAAAAAGAAAATAGACAACCAGACAACACAAGAGATTTATATTGTTTCCCCAAACTGGGTACATCCACTCTTCTACCACCCTGATAGGAATCCACTATCAGGTTTTTGATCAGGTGACTGCCACCACAAGATCTATTTCTAGGGAGATCTCGCAACCCTTTAGGCTTTTGATCAGGTGCCCAAAAACTAAGAATAAACTTCTGAAGGGAGTTAATAAACCCTTTTAGAGGAGGTTGAGAGAGAGTTGATGTTGTCTTCTCTTTTCTCTATACAACAGAGAAGACTAGTGGATTGCTGGTGTCAAAGCTCCTTCTGAAATAAGAATGGTTCATAATGTCTGGAGCATTGCTCATGGTGTAGGTCTTCAGCCTTGACTTGAAGTGAACCCAGAACTTCTGTCTGATTTAAATTTGTTGTCCTTAAATGTTCCTGAAGTAGAAGTTGAAGAAGACTCTTGATGTTTGATTGTTATTCGTCTTCAGTCTTCAGAAAGTACAAGGGGAAAACAAAATGTTTTCTGCACAGGACGAGAGTTCTGTATCTTTTCTCTGTATGCTCTTTCTTGTGTTGCCACTGCTTGTCTTTTCTGTGTTACTGCACGTTTGAAAAGAGAAAAATCTCTTTTATATTCTGCTGTCAAAAACTCTGCTTTGAAAATTTAAATTTCAAGCATTAATTGCTGATCTGTCTGGAGAATGAAATAGCTGAAATATACATTAAAGAGTTTCCCCAACTGTCCCATTAAATTAAGTAAGTAAATAATCTCGATGAAGACCATAATTAATGCTGCCAATAACGGCTATATTCATGAGAATATAAGCAATAATTACTCAGAGAATTACTGCTAAATAATATAAGAAATAAGGACAGAATAAGGAAAACTGATAAGTCTGGCTTGGAACAGAATTCATCGAGCTCTAAACAGAATTCGTCGACCGGAGTTCCATGTTCGTCGAGCTGATAATTCCTGTTCGTCGACCAGAGCTCAGCGAACTGCATTCTGGAAATAACTAGCCAATTCTCCGCTCTAAGTTCTTCGAGCTAAGAATCTGTATTCGTCGAGCAGAGTTCAAAGAAACTAAACTGAGAAGAATATATTGAAATTGAACTCCAGAATTCATCGAGTAGAGAATCTGTTTGAGAGAAGATATCATTGACCTGAGCTCAAATATCGTCGAGCTCAACTCAGAGAATTAACTCTGAGTTCATCGATCTGCGATCGACGATCGTCGAGCTGAGTTCGAAGAATTTCGAACTGATAAATTTTGAACTCTGAGTTCTTCTAAGTCTGAGTCTACTGAAGTCTTCTGTTGGCTGGTCCATGAAGGTTGAACCTAATGACTAGCCTAAACTCTAGGACTCATACACTTGACCCTGGCCATACAATGTGGGTCAAACTCAACCTAATTAGTGAACCTAGCCCAAATCCAAACTGGGGATCCAACAATCTCCCCCTATTTAGGTGAGGTCACTAATATAAACAAAAGAAAATAATCACAAAGCATGATAAAATATATCTGGCAGAAAATTAAAACATCCATCAGATATGTATACAAAAAGAGCTTTGTGACAGATTAATCAAATAGAGTTCAGAAAATAAAACTAAACAAAACAGTCATTTGTTCTTCTTTGGCTTTTCCTTCTCAGCTTTTTCAGATCTATTAGAGGGCTGTCTGAATATGATTTCTCTATTGGGATTTGCAGCTTCTCTTTTATACATAGTCATGTTTGATGCTCTAATTTTGTTGACAGAAGTTGTTCTTGGAACTATAGCTTCTGGATGTAGATTCATATAATCATATACATTGAAAAATTTGTTAGCTTTGTCATACCTTTTTAATTCTTATCCCTTGTAAGAAGACATTGTAGTGTACTGAGAGGGATCTTTGCCTTTAACTTTAGCTTTGTTTATCATAGAGAGTCCAACCAGTTCTTGAAATCTAGCCATTTTAGCAGTTGTTTCTTATTCAGGATCAACAAAGGGAACTGGTGGAGAGTAAGGTCTTTCAGAACTAACATATTTTTCAGATTGATCATTTTCAGATACTTTCTGTTGCATGTCTTGCTTCTGATATTACTGTCATTGTCTGCTGCTGCTTGAGGAATGTTTCTGCTGACTACTTCTTTGGAAATGAGATCTTGAAGTTTTTCCTGGTTGCCTTTGGTATGTTTGAATGTATAGAGTAGATCTCTGAGACACATTGCCTGAAGCACCTTCTACTAGAGGAGGAGGAGGAGGACCTCTCCAATTCCTTTGAGAAGGAGGTGGAGGAGAGTACCTTCTACTCTTTTTCTTTGCTTTCTGCTCATTTTTAGATAGCCACATCCATTCAGGCATCCCTGGATAAGGAGTAATCTTTTGCAACATGTAGTAGGGAGTGTTTGCATTAGGATTGGGCTTTGGAACAGCCTTAGCATGAGCTTTTCTTTTCTTAGCAATCTTCTTCTTTGCTTTTGAATAATCAGAATCATCAAAGTCTTCATCATCATTGTCATCATTAGATAATCATGGAGGATTGTCATATAAAGCATCAATTGCCTTCAAGATATCTTTAGAGATCTGCTTCTCAGCCTGAGGACGCACTTGAGGTTCTGTAACTTCTTGTGGAGCAATAATATTTTCAGAAACTGTTAGATTCTCTTCAACTATATCTGCAAGAATAATTTCATCCAGGTCTGGTAAAGAACTATCATCCATCTTATAAGTAGGAGGGGAAAGAGCTTTGGGAGGGGAGATAACCTTTTTCTCTGGGGAAGAGACTAGTTCAAGAACATTCTCAGTCACATGTTCTTCTGTAATTACTGGTGCTGCAAAACTTGCCTTTAGTTGATTAACAACTTCAGGGCTTATTAGAGCAGTATAAGGTACAATAGCTCTAGAATGTTGTACATCAAAACTGGGTAGAATATTATTGTAAACAAAATTGAAAGATTCTAGTAAAGAATCTAGATCAACTGTGAGATTTATAATGTAATCACAAACAGTAGTTATTTCTGCCAAAACTGTGTCAGCCACGTGTATATCAGAATCTGTAAACAAATCAATTATTTTTGTTGGAGGGGCTGCATCTGCTGAATCATCAGACATACCAGAATCTACTGCTGCTACTGGAGCTGCTTTTTCATCGAGCATCTCCCCCTGCCTAGTTTCAGTAGATACTGGAATTAGGACCCTAGAAGAAGAAGGTACAGAGGAGGCAGCAAATAGGGCAGCAAGGGATGAGATGGAGGCAGCAAGAGGTGTGATTGCCTCTGCAATAAGTTGCCTGATTACTAGTGTTGAAATTTCCCGAACCTTGTAGTGAGCCAGGGTTATATCAACTAAAGTTAGTCACAACCAAAAACACATGTAGAAAACAAGAGTCTTTATTGATTAACAACAATCTTCTTTACAAGGCGAGACATACATGGCGAGACATGCTTCACCAAAAAAAACCATAGGGAAAGCAGAGACAATTACAAAGACAAGTCAACACAAACCGCGCGTACTCAAACACCAAGCCGCCGATCTACTACTGTGGATTCCGTAAAATCCTCCAGGTCGCCAGAGCGCAACCCAAGCCATGCGGACTACCCCTTATTCCAATCCTAGGTCTAGCCGACGATCTGCAAGTCGCTTAACCGCGAGGTCGCCTAGCCGTCAGACTGCACAAGCTGCGATGCCGAATTGAACAGTCCTCCTGAAGCAGGCGACTTATTGAACCCTGAACCAAGTTGCCAAAGAGAAGACCATCTGGTTGATGTTCGCGACCTGCTGTTTATCGCCTGTTGCTTAACCGTAGAGTCCGCACTGTCCCTGACCGCAATCAGAGCCAAGTCCTGGCTTTCCCGAGCTATCCACACAACCTGCACAACACAACCCAGTCAACTCTAACAAACTGTGCAGGCACCAAAAGTCAGTCCGCAGCAACTTATCACGGGCTCACTTACTGTTCATTCTTGCATGAGGTTATCTATTCCTGATGTGACATGGGTCCTATTTATAGGCACGATGAGGAGTGTGGTCACTGTCCTAGCCGATAGGATCACCGCCACAGCCCGCAGCAAGAACACGTGTCCGCAAAGCCCGCGGATACACATCAGTTCACCGCTACCTGTGTAGTATAGCCAGTCTGCCATAGCTTCACCAAAGCCGGACACATCGCCAGTCCACCTTGTCGCCAAAAGGCCAAGCCAATGCCAATGCTTCACCAAGGCCGGACAACAACACCAGTCCGCCTTGTCGCCAAAGGCCAAGCCAAGACTGCCACAGACGCACTCTGCAACAGCTATCCGCCTATCCGCGGACATAGCTCCAGTCCGCTTGTACCGAACCCACAACCTCGCCATCAAGGTAACTGCTAGACTCAGCGGACGTAGATCCAGTCCGGTTATACTGCGGATACCTCTAGTGCGCATATCCCGCAGACTACCCTTTTCTGCATAACCTGAGTCCACGACCATGCCAGCAAGGCAGCTGTCGGACTCAGCAGACCCAGCTCCAGTCCGCACGCAGTTGTGGACGAAATCTCTTGTCCTCTTCCTCCAAGCTCGCAAACAAGGCACATGACACTTCTACCAAGCTCAGCGGACTAAGAATCAGTCCGCACTCCACTACGCGATCTTCCCGTACTGAGCCAAACCTGGACCTAGTTCAAAACCAACCAAGTCCACACCACTGGCCACAAGGGCCAGTCCACACTTACTGGAGGACACTGGTGACAGTTCGCCAGCCCTGGCGAACTCCAACGCCTGTCCACACTAACTGGCAATCACCGCAGCTTCCACTTGCCGCTTCACTAGAGCAAGACCATGGCTTCAGCCAAGCCGGTGTACCGGGCTCCAGTTCTTCAGTCTGCTTCTTGCCGGACTCCGTAGATAGAGTTGCTATCCGCCTGGTTACTTCCTGGGAACCAACTACCTGCCAAGCACAAGCCATCCCGGCAAACCGCCTCTACTGTTCGCGTAGTCCGCGCGAACAGACCGCCTAGGCTGCCACAGAATAAGTCATCTGCACCAGCCCTACCGACCTGGCTGTCCGCCAACCATGTCCGCATAGTCCGTGCGGATAGGTTGCCCAAACCCTCCATTCACCCACTTTCACTTCACAATTTTCAACACTCCCCTTTGAAGTGAGAAGGGGTGAATAACTCCAGCAACTCCCATAATCTTGAACATGGTCCCTCCGATAGTGCCTACGAGGAGATGTCCAAGACATTGTCCCTGCCCCGTATATCCTGGACCATGAGGGAGCCCTCCAGCATCTCCCAAAAGGATCAATGCTTCCCTCTACCTTCTTCTTCAGCTTCAACCTCCACTCGTGCATCACAGGAGTATCACAAACAACCATGGGCACAAGGGCCCAAGCCTCGTAACCTCTGGGAGTAGTCACCTCCTCAGCTCTGGCGTCGTTAGCCTCCTTGACTCTAGTGGTGTCATCATAGCTACAAGGTACTCGCTCGATTTGAGGGCTTGCAAGGAAACATGGGACCAAGCTCGCCTTGTTCGCTTCGCTATATCGAGCTGATGGGTTACTGATCCTCTTCGATCTCCGAAGAACCTGATCACGGCTAACCACCTCTGCTGCTCCTCCTAAACTAGCTCCGTTACCGGGCAAACCCGGAACAATGCTCCCCTTGCTTCCTGAACAAAACTCAACCTCACTGGAACTAGGATCACCTGTAGCAATGCTCCCCCTGCTACCTGAACTAGAAGATTTCGCTCTCGAACAAGAACTACCTGGAACATCGCTCCTCCTGCTTCCTGAACTGGAAGCCTCCGCCTTCGAGCCATAAGCTCCTAGAGCATCGCTCCCCCTGCTTCCCGACCCTGATGCCTTTTCCACAGAGCTAGAACAACCTGGAGCTCCTGGTGACTCAGGCAGCTCCAAATGATCCTTAGCAGCAACCTCCTTTAGCCCACCATTAGACCTGCTCATCTCTAGCTCCACATATGGGCTATACCAATACGACGTTAGCTCATCGAAGACAACATCCCTCGATACGATAAGCCTCTTCATCGCAGGATCCATACACCTCTATCTTTTCCTCTGCTCATCATACCCAACAAAGACTAGCTTCATCTTGAGAGAATCTAGAGTGTGTACGTAGCAGGTAGATCCAAATACCTGTAGGTGCTTTAAACTGGGCTTCACCTCGAACATCAGCTCATATGGAGTCTTTATATTGATCGGACTAAGAGGCATCCGATTGATGACATGTACCACACAGGCCATCCCTTCCGCTCAAAAGGCCTTAGGAATGCCTTTGCACTGAAGCCAACACTTGCAGGTCTCCGTCAACAGATGGATCATCCGAGCTGTAACACCACCTTGATGTGAAGTATGCCCACAAGAAAGCTCCCTTCGGATCCCATGCTTTTTGAAAAAGTTCGAGAACTTGGTTGAACCAAACTCACCACCGATGCTTGTCCTCAACTTCTTGATCCGCAGTCCAAGCTGGCCTTCCACAAGATTCTTGAACTCCACAAACAATCGGAACATGTTCGACTTCTACTCCATGAAGTATACCCAAATATACCTCGAGTAGTCATCAACCAATATCAACATGTACCTGCTGCCTCCAAGACTAGCGGTGACGGTCGGTCCAACCAGAGCACAATGGACAACCTCCAAAGATGCTTTACATATGGACTGCGCTTTATCAACCGTAAAGCGATAAGCTTCACCATGCTGATATCCCGCGCATCCTTGAACATCACCATAGGATGACAATCTAGGCAAGCCTCTTACGAGTCTTCTTACTGCCATTGCTTTCAGCTTGTCCATCCCTACATGCCCCAGTCTTTCATACCAGATAGCCACACTATCACTGGCCTTCATCCGATTAGCACCTGAACTTGTTGAAGATCCAACTAAGTTCTTCTCCTTGCTTCCAATATGAGCTACGTTCGCCGAGAGCAAGACAACCTTGCACTCCTTCCTGAGGTGACCATGCTGCTTGCATTTATAGCACCTTGATCCTTCCTTCCTCTTCCCATCACGCCTAGGATAAACACCCCTATCTTGCTGATATGAAGTAGAAGGACCAACCTCTGCAGCAACCTTCACCTCCTTCCTGAACAACCCATCAAGGGAAGTCCAAACCTCCGTAGCTGACCGACATCCACTGATGTGGTTCAAGAGCTCTGATGAGATCACCTGCTTGAGTATAGACTCCGCTTTCGAATTTGTCTCCTTCCAAGATCTCATCTCTTCAGCATTGCTAGAAGTAGCCTCTTGTCTTTCTGCTCCGCATACTACCTCCCAAAAGTCCTCGCCAAGAAGAAAGCTCTCCATATAAGACTTCCACCTATCAAAGTTCGTCTCTATAAGGAGTTCAATTCCAAGACCACTTGCATCTTCCACTGCCATGGTTCTATCACTGGTTCCCTCTTCACAAGAGTAACAACCACTTCAGTTGATCAGTTCTTATCCACTCCAAACCAACTCTGATACCATGTTGAAATTTCCCGGACCTTGGAGTGAGCTGGGGTTATCTCAACTAAAGTTAGTCACAACAAGAAACACATGCAACAAACAAGAGTCTTTATTGATTAACAATAATCTTATTTACAAGGCGAGACATACATGGCGAGACATGCTTCACCAAAAAACACCACAGGGCAAGCAGAGACAGTTACAAAGACAAGTCAACACAAGCCGTGCGGACTCAAACACCAAGCCGCCGGTCTACTGCTGTGGAGTCTGCAAAATCTGCCAGGTCGCCAGACTGCAACCCAAGCCATACGGACTACCCCTTATTCCAATGATAGCTCTAACCGCCAATCTGCAAGCCGCCTAACCGCGAGGTCACCTAGTTGCCAGACCGCACAAACTGCGATGCCGAATTGAATAGTCTGCATGAAGCAGGCGACTTATTGAACCCCGAATGAAGTTGCCAAAGAGAAGACCGTCTGGTCGCTGTCTGCGACCTACTATTTACTGCTTGTTGCTTAACCACAGAGTCCGTACTGTCCCTGATCGCAATCAGAGCCGATTCCTGGCTTTTCAGTGCTATCCGCACAACCTGCACAGTACAACCCGGTCAACTCTATCAAAACGTGCGGACACCAAAAGTCAGTCCACAACAACTTATCACTGGCTCACTTACTGTTCATTAATGCATAAGGTTCTCTATTCCTGATGTGACATGGGTCCTATTTATAGGTACGATGAGGAGTGTGGTCACCACCCTAGCTGATAGGATCACCGCCGCATCCCGCAGCAAGAACACGTGTCCGCAAAGCCCGCGGATACACACCAGTTTGCCGCTACCTGTGCAGGATAGCCAGTCCACCATAACTTCACCAAGACCGGACACATCGCCAGTCTGCCTTATCGCCAAAAGGCCAATCCAACACCAATGCTTCACCAAGGCCGGACAACAACACCAGTACGCCTTGTCTCCAAAGGCCAAGCCAAGACTGCCATAGTCGGACTCTGCAACAGCTGTCCGCCTATCCGCAAAAATAGCTCCAGTCCTCTTGTCCCGCGCCCATAGCCTCGCCATCAAGGCAACTGCCGGACTCAACTGACACAACTCCAGTCCGCTTATACTGTGGATACCTCCAGTCCGCATATCCCGCATACTGCCCTAGTCCACATAACCTGAGTCCACGACCACGCCAACAAGACAACTGTCGGACTCAGCGGACCCAGCTCCAGTCCGCACGCAGTTACGGACGTAATATCTAGTCCGCTTCTTCCAAGATCGCAACCAAGGCACATGGCACTTCTGCCTAGCTCAGCGGACTAAGAATCAGTCCGCGCTCCACTACATGATCTTTCCAGACTAAGCCAAACCTATACTTGGTTCAGAACGAACCAAGTCCACACCACTGGCCACAAGGGCCAGTCCGCACTTACTGGCGGATACTGGTAATAATCTGCCAGCGCTGACAAACTCCAACACCTGTCCGCGCTAACTGTTAATCTCCGCGGCTTCCACTTGCCGCTTCACCAGAGCAAGACTAAGGCTTCTGCCAAGCCGGTCTGCCGAGCTCCAGTTCTTAAGTCTGCTTCTTGCCGGACTCCGCGGATAGAGTTGCTATCCTCCTGGTTACTTCCTGGAAACCAACTGCCTGCTGAGCACAAGCCAGCCTGACAAACTGCCGCCACTGTCCATGTAGACCGCGTGAACAGACCGTCCAAGCCACCACAGAACAAGCCGTCTGCACCAGTGCTGCCGACCTGGTTGTCCGCCAACCCTGTCCGCATAATCCGTGCAGATAGGTTGCCCAAATCCTCCATTCACCCACTTTCACTTCACAATTTTCAACAACTGGAGTGATGTGCTCCAGGAGGGTGGCAATGGAAGGGGAATCCATATCCATAAACTTAGGAGGAGTTTGAATGGATATAGATGGATAGATGGGAGGAATGACATCGGAAGGAATAACATCTTGCATGATGTCATCCTGAGAAGGTGATGTACCAGGAGATGGAATATGAGTGGAGATGTCATGTTGAGGTGAAGTTGGTGTAGATGGTAAGGAGGTTAGCAAATCAAAAGTGGAGGATGACATGAGTGTGTGAGGATGTTTGTCAGTAAGATGAGGTTGTAATGGAGAAGGAGTTGGTGTGATGTGTTCTGGAGATTCAGTAGGAGTTTGTTGATGTATTGGTGAGTCAAGTGAAGGAATACTTGTAGATGGGGGAATATTTTCTGAAGGTGTATTTATTGTTGGAGGAGGTGGCGACTGAGGAGTTGAAAGAGTTGTTGTTGGAAGAAGGGTTGTTGAAGGAGGAGGTGGAATGGAAACTTCTTCAACAGGGTGGGGAGTGGCTGGAACAGCCCCTGTGCTCTCAGAAGTCCTGGAAGAGGATGAGGCCTTGGATGGCTTTTAGATTATCCTCTCCCACCTTCAAAAAAAGGCACATGTTAGCCTTTTAGAGGCATTAATGAATATGGCCTGGGAGACTAGGGATTCAGCTGCCTTTTCCTGTAGGAAGATGCCCAGAATTCTTCCAAAACAAACTTCTTTCTTAGTATTTTTCTTCTTGATCAAATCAAACAGAAGTTTTCCCCAATTGATCGCTTTCTTATTTACCACAACACACATCACTAAGAACTGGTGCCTGGTAATGTAGTCATGGGCTGTGTGTTTGCCCAACAAAACTTTTCCAATGACATCGACAAGGAATTTGTATTCAGAAGACAAATTCATCTTTAGTAATTTATTAGGATTCTCTCCAGTATGACCCATTTTATTCAGTATCTTATCGTATTCAATACTATCCATTTCAATATCTTCATCTTCATTAACCAAACCAAAAGTCTTAGTTAACACGGTGGGGGAAAGAGAAATCTGGTTACCAGATATAGTGCCTTTCATTGTGTCGGCATCTGGAGTGGAGGAGGTGAACACCCATTCTCTAATCTCTGTAGCCTCTATATTAATTCTGGTTGTCATGAAATTATTTAACTGTTGTTCCTCAAATAGGTTCAGTATATCCAAAAAAACTTGATCAGAGTGTTGAAATGATTCAAAGTCTATGTCGAATCCCATATCAAACTTCATTGCCGCCAAAGAGCTTGCCGGAATCGCCATAGATCGTCTGCAAAAGAGAAACAAAAAGATCAAGTACAAAGGGAACAGAATGCGCGGGATGGAGCTCAAAGAAAACCTAGTTATATGGTTTGCAGAATATGAAGCGGCAGACTCTGTCCAACAAAAAATAAAAAAATTCTTCGATCTCAGGTCGATGAAAACTTTTATTAATGAAAGAGTTCGTCGATCTCAGTCTGAAGAAGGGAAAACATTTCATCGTGCTCAGGTAGATGAAACATTTTCTGAAGCAATATCGTCGATCTCCGTTCGATGAATAGAACTTCACACATGGAGAGTTAGTCGATCTCAGGTCGACGAATTATCTCAAGAACGTTTCTCAATACGTCGATCTCCGTTCGACGAACTGTGGCAAATTCTTCGACCACAGACAGAAAGTTAAATTAATGCACCTCCATTTATCATAGCTAACTTATTCATAAAGAACAGATGTTTCTTCTTATCCAAGGGTTTGGTGAAGATATCTGCCTTTTGCAAATCAGTAGAGACAAAGGTGAGATTAATTTTCTTTTTGTCTACACAGTCTCTAATGAAATAATGTCTTACATCTATATGCTTAGTTCTACTGTGATGCACTGGATTCTGTGCAATAGAAATTGCACTGGTATTAACACAAAGTAGAGTTGAATTATTTAAGTTGACACCATAGTATAGGAGTTGGTTTTGAATCCACAGTATTTGTGAACAACAACTACCAGCTGCTATATACTCAGTTTCTGCTGTTGAGGTAGGCACATATATTTGCTTCTTGCAAAACTAAGACATAAGCCAATCACTAAGGAGCTGACATGTCCTTGATGTGCTCTTTCTGTCCACTCTACATCCAGTAAAGTCAACATCAGAGTATCCAGTTAACTCAAATTCTGACTCAGTTGGATACCAGAGTCCTAGATTAGGGCAACTCTTTATATATCTCAAAATTATTTTAGGAAAATAAGGTGAGATTCTTTAGGGTTCACCTGGAACCTAGCACAAAGACATGTAGAAAAAATAATATCTGGTCTACTTGCTGTAAGATACAATAGGGACCCAACAATGGCCATATATAATTTCTGATCTACAGGATTCCCATGTTCATCAGAATCAATTACATCATTTGTAGCCATACGTGTTTTCTTTGCTGAAGCATCAGCCATCCCAAACCTTTTAATTAGCTCTTTAGCATATTTGGATTGGGATAGCTTCACTTGGAGACTGCTTCACTTGGAGACCAAGGAAGTAGGACAGCTTACCCATGATACATATTTCAAACTTGGAATGCATAAGGTTGGAGAAACTTTTGCATAGTTTGGAATATAAAGAACCAAATATAATGTCATCTACATATATTTGTACTAACAAAATTTTATCATGATGATGCTTAATAAATAAAGTCCTATCTACTATGCCTCTAGAAAAATTATGCTCTAAGAGAAAGCTAGCTAAGGTTTCATACCAAACTCTTGGAGCTTGCTTTAGACCATGGAGAGTCTTATGCAATTTAAAAACATAAGAGGGATGAGTAGGAGAAATAAAACCTGGTGGTTGTTCTACATAGACCTCTTATTTAAGTTCACCGTTTAGAAATGCACTCTTGACATCCATTTGGTACACTGTCAACTACTTGTAGGCTGCATAGGCTAAAAATATCCTGATTGCTTCAATCCTTATAACAGGGGCAAAAGTTTGGTCATAGTCTATACCTTCCTCTTATTTATATCATTGAGCAACTAATCTAGCCTTGTTCCTTATGATAAGAACTTGATCATCAAGTTTGTTTCTAAATACCCATTTAGTTCCAATGACTGGTAGAATCTGGGTCTTGGAACTAAATCCTAAACTCTACATCTCTCAAATTAGTTGAGCTCTTCTTGCTTTGCAATGATCCAATGTGGATCATGCTCAACATCTTTTATGGATTGGGGCTCAGTTTGAGATATGAAGCAGACATGCATCATGTTTTGGTGGAGTTGATGACTTGTCTACACACCAACTGAAATGTCTCCAATCACTTGAGATACATGGTGATCTCTAAGTGTGAAAAATTCAGTAGGAGGAGTTGGTTGAGCAACAGCTTGGGGAATTAATTCCTCTTGTGGAATTATAGATGTTGTTGGCTATTCACTACGTTCAGTTTCTTCATCTTCACTATCTTCATCAATATGTGAAGAAGGTTGGCTAACAGCCTCATTGGTGAGGGTCAATTTATCCAATTTCTCACACAAATTTGGTTCCTGCATAGTCTCACTGGTAGAAGAAATCTTCTCCTTGTAAAATATGTTAGTTTCATCAAAAGAAATATGAATAGATTCTTCCATTTTCATAGTTGATTTATTATAAACCCTATAAGCCTTGCTTACTTGGGAATATCCAAGAAATATTCCTATTTCAGCCTTGGATTCAAACTTTTTCATGTGTTTCTTATTGTTGTTATGAATATAACAAATTCAACCAAAGATTTTTAAATAATCTACTTTAGCTTTCTTCCCTTTGAGTAGTTCATAGGGGGTCTTGCCCTTAAGTTTGTGTATCAAACTTCTATTTAGTACATAATTTGTTGTGCTCACAGCCTCTGCCCAAAAGGATAGGGGCAAGTGAGCATCTACAAGTAATGTTCCTATAGCTTCAATCAGTGTTCTGTTTTTCCTTTCAGCTACCCCATTTTGTTGAGGAGTTCTAGGAGCAGAGAAACAATGCCTGATACCTTCCTTCTCACAGAATTATTGTATGGGAAGAGACTCAAACTCAGTACCATAATCACTTCTGATCAATGCAACTGGAGTAGAGCACTCAATCCTTATGCTCTTAAGAAAATCTATAAGAACCTCGAAGTTATCTGACTTGTTTCTCAAGAAGAACACCCAAGTGAACCTTGAGAAGTCATCAACAATTACTAAGGTATAAGACTTCACTCCTAGGCTCTATACAACAATGGGTCCAAAAAAATTCATGTGTAGCAAATACAAAATCCTAGGTGAATCACTATTATTAAGTGACTTAAAACTATTTTTTAGTTTGCCTGCCTAATTGACAAGCCCTGCAAAGGCTTTCTTTCTTATAGGGGCAAGAAGACAATCCTCTAACAAGGTTGTCCCTAAAGAGTTTGGCCATGTTTTTCAGATTTACATGTCCTAATCTCCTATGCCAAAGATCATTATTGTTACTAGTTTGGTTAAACAAGCATATTTTAGTTTTAGCTGACTTAAAATTAACTACATAGATATTTCCTACACTAGTACCAGTTAGTACTACTTGGTTATATATAGAAGTAATAATATAGGAAGTTTTGTTAAATGATACCTGAAAACTTTCATCACATAACCGACTTATGGATATAAGGTTGTGCTTCAGTCCACTTACATAAGCTACATTCCTGAAGGTGACTGCTCCAATCTTGACCTTTCCGTATCCTTCAGTCTGGCCATAATTGGAATCACCAAATATTACTTTAGGTCCTTGCTTAGACTTGTAGTTGATTAGGTTGCCCTTGTTTCCAGTCATATGCTTTGAACAACCACTATCCAGATACAACTGTTGCTCTGTGGTGGGATAGTCTTTCGCTCGCATTAAAACAGATTAGATATTGTTGACCCAGGTTACCTTGGGTCCTTGTTTCTTTTCATAATTAAAACTAGAAATATAAGAGTATTCAGGTTTATTTTTATAACCTAGGGGGTGAAATCTTCTAGGTGTAATTATCCACTGGGTGAATAGATTATCATATTGTCTAGGTTGATTAAATGTTCTATATGAATTAAAGTTTCTGTTAAATTGAACGGGGTTCGACGAATTCTATTAAGTTCGTCGATCTGAGGTCGACGAATGGGGATGAGTTCGTCAAACTCCACCCAGAGAATGAAAGTATTCATTTTGTGGGCCCCAATATCGTCGATCTCGGGTCGACGAACCATACTGGTTTCGTCGATCATAGTTCAACGAATAATTATAATGAAAGTTTACGTTTGGAGTTCGTCGACTTGAGTTCGACAAATTGTACACATTTCGTCGATCTGAGTTTGACGAAATCTGCTGAACATTGTTATGGTTAAGATTTTTCTTATTCTTTATCTTTTTCTTATTCTTTTATTTTAATTCTGGTTGTTTAACATTATTATTATCTATCTTTTCTTTGCCCTTTCTAACACAAATTTTATTGGAGTTGTTAGAATATTTTTCTTTACTATGGGGGGTAAGTTTGATGAAGCACCTAAGCACAGCTTGCCATTTAATCTAGCATTAACTATGCTTGTGATGTCCATCATGTACAACCCCGTAGCCGGGCGAGTGGGACCCTCCCCAAATGTCGGCCTAGAGGCGCGTTGTGGGCGACGAGTTGGTGCGACCCCGTTCGGAGACGTGTCCTCGTGCGTGCGTGCAGAGGTTTCGTGGGGAGGTTTTTTATTTATACTTATATATATATATATATATATATATATATATATATATATATATATATATATATATATATATATATATATATATATATATATATATAATATAAGAGGGAGGGGGAGATGAGTTTTAAAGGCAGATGAAATAAAGAGGGGGAGTGGGGGTTCGGGTGGGAGAGCAGGGGCATGGAAGAGAAATAAAAAAAAGAAGAAAAGAGAAGATAAGGAGGGAGAGGGGACGGGTTGCAGAAAAAAGGAATCGGGGGGGGGGGGGGGACAGGGATAAAAAAGGAGAAATTGAAGCCGGGGGAAGAAGGAGAGCCCTAGCCTGCGGATTTAGAGCCTAGCCGCTGCGGCCGCCGCCCCCCTTCCCCGCTCTCTCGCCGGATCGGAGCAGCACGGCCACAACCCCGGCTACCGTCCCATCTCTCATCGTCGGCCTGGAGCGAGGCTCGGCCTAGAGCAAGGCTCGGCCTGGAGTGGAGACCGACCACCGACGCGGCCGCACGCAGCAGAATCGACCCGGAGCTCCTCTCCCGACCCCGCCGCCAAGCACGCGACAAGGGTAACGATGTTTCAACTTGGGCAGGTGAAGCCTTCAATTTACATATTTGCACGGAAGCCCCTCTCCACCAACGGGTGGGGGGAAGGGAGCTCCCCGACGGGTTGACGTGTACGTCCCCGCAGTTAATTGCATTAGTACCCGGAAGCGTGAGTACGGGTTTAGGCATGCTATGTGAAGCCCATCCGGACGTGTGAGCCGGATTGGTGATGTTCTGGGGTTCCCGGAGAAGACTCCGAGGAAGTTGTTTATTTAGCCGCTTGGAGGGAATGCGCGCCACAAGCCCCAAAAAGGGGGTGTGCGCAATATGTTTGGCCCGCTTCTGTTAGCCGACCGATGACTAGTTGGCCGCCGCTCGTCGAGACGTTGGCGTACAGGTGTTGCAGTACCAGGCGGGGAGTAGCGGGCTTAAGCCCAAACTTGTGCCGGCCCTCGAAGGCCTTTTTGTTTATATTTCTGGCCTGCGTGCCGAGTATGGAATTTATATTCCTGTAATATTCTTTTATATCTGTGATGCTCTGAGAATGTAGCTTACTCCTCCTGTCTTGGGCGAGCGGTGTGTTCGTGAACCGCTCCCCCCGTGTGGGCCCCGTGGTATAGATGCCGGGAAGCCCCTGATGGCCCGTTGCCATCCTTTCAGAGTAGCGGAGTTCCGCTGTTAGCGGCCCAACCGGGGCTGCGTAGAGTAGGGCTGCTGGGCGGTTTTGCGCCAATAGTAAGGCGGGCGGGGAACATTTTACTTAGACCCGAGGTGGCACCTCTAGTTTGGGAGTGGATCTCGAGATCCTCCTTGGATGTTCCGGTCGGCCAAGAGAGCCCACCGAAGGTGCCTTAGCTCAGCCCTTGGCTTGGGATGGGAAGAGTTTGTTAGTCTTCCGGGTATGCGACGGGTCCTCCATGCTGAGACCTTGGGTCTGTCCCCTTGTGTTCCTAGTCTTGTTCCTAGATCGTTCGCTTAAGGGTAGTAGGTGCGCGGTCACCCCTTCCCCAAGGGTCGAACTCCACAGGAGACCGGATTCTGGTTTCAACACATCAGCTTAAGGATTCTCCCATTGAGAGATTTCTCAAGTTGCTTTGCCTCACTTAATTTAGTTTTAAGTGAAATGATTTGTTAATTGGCTAAATCTAAATCATTTTTCAATTTGATATTTTTAGCAAATAGGTTATCAAATTCAACCCGTCTGTCTCTAAGTATTTTGATTTCCATTTCTGACTTGATTAAATCATTACACACAGATTTAAATTCAATTTTGAAATCTTTTGAATTGAAATCAAATGAGGAGATTACCTGATCTTCCTCAGATTCTGATTCTTCTGCTTATTCCTCAGCATCAGATTTGCTGCAGGAGGCATTGATAGCCATAAGGCAAACTTCCCTCGCTTTTGCCTCCTCTTCATCTTCACTAGAGCTGGAAGATGAGGATTATTCATCGTTATCACTCCAAGTCTCAGCAATGAAACCTTTCTCATTCCTTTTATTCTTGCTGGAGGAGGGCTTACTGTAGTGCTGCTTCCTGGTTTATTTTTCTCTTCTTCTCTTCTTCTTTTAGTTCTCTGGACACTTTGAGATAAAGTGTCCTGGCTTCCTGCAACCAAAGCAAACAACTTCTTTAGTTGGTGTCTTGTCATACCTTGGATTGCCACCTTTCTTAGATGATTTTCTTCTGAAGTCCTTCTTTGCCATTTTGTAAAATCTATTGGCTAAGAGACTCAGAAGTTCTTCACTGGCTGTTGGAGCTTCTGATTCTTCTGAAGCTTTGAAAGCTATGTTTTGCTCCTTTTTTGTTGCTGGAGGAGTCTTATGCTCTGCAACTTCTCTTGTCTTTATTAGTTGTTTATAAGATTTGAGCTTTACGAGAAGAGATTCAGTGGAAATCTCATTAAGACTTCTAGCCTCCTTGATTGGCCATATTCTGGAATCCCATGAGCTAGGGAATCACATGAGAATCTTGTCATTGACTTCTGTGAGGGTGATGTCCTTGTCCAGAGTCTTCAGATCATTGATGATTGAGCTTGTTATGTTATACATGTCACTCACAGACTCAAATTCTTCTTTCTTGAAATTTTCATACAGGGAGATGAGGTTAGATCTCCTGTCTTTTCTCTCATCTGCTGAACTAGAAACCATCTGGTTGAGAGAATCCCAGATAGCTTTGGCAGATGTGCACTCAACCACTTTCTAGAATATGTCATCTGACATAGTCTGTACTAAGATGTTCATGGCCTTGGCATCTGCTATCTTGGCCTTTTTCTGTGCATTTGTCCACTCAGGTGGTGGAACAACATGTGTGCTGGAAGTTACAGTAGAGGTAGATGTATCCACTATAGCTGGTGGTCCTGTCAAAATAGAATTATATATGTCTTCATCAATAGAGTTCATATAAAACCTAATTCTTGCCTTCTAGATAGCAAACTTATTCAGGTTGCAAACTGGAGGTCGGGTGCTTGCATAATCTTTGTTCTGTGCCATGCTATGAAATAACCAAAAATAACTAAGGAAAAAGAAGATCAGATCTAACATGGTTCTTTTTGTTCAAGTGTTAGCTTGTACAACCAAAGGAACACCCCTCTCATACCAATTGAAAGATATGGTATAGCACTGATACCAATAAAAAGATAAGGGGATAGATCTGATTACTCTACAGGAAGGGGGGGGGGGGGTTGAATAGAGTGACTTAAAATTTTTGGTTGTTTTAGAAATTTATCAAAGTAATAAAATAGGTGATAATTATTGTAAGACCCCCCCTTTTTCCCTTAAAACACCGGGGTCTTTGGCCCAGAATCGCCGCTTTGCGGTGACACCTTCGCACCCGGGAAGATCATCACTATAAAATGCTGATCCTGTTGGCCAAATCGATCACAACTGTAGCAAAATAGTAAGAGGCAAGTCCACAGAAATCACACATATATAGTAAATAATCTCCACGAATGGAGTGTACATAGATGTAATAAAAGTACTAAAAAATTGGGTTCATGCCCAGTATATCAAGTCCTCACTACATATCTCTCATCGCGGAAGCAAAACTAATATAACTACTAGCGATCAGGGCTCACAGTCCCTGCCATCTGAACTCCGGTACTAGACTGCCCCATCTCCAAGCGTGCTGACCTCCGGGGCTACTCCTCCATGCTGGGCTCCACGGTTTCCTAAAATTATGTGGTTCGAAAACCGTTGTCTAAAAGACTAAGCCATATCATCCCCCGCCCCTTCACCTATGGCTCCTAGGCACCGAGCGGGGAGGAGGAAAGGAGAGGACATGAAAGTGGAGAATAACAAATATAAGCAGGTGGCAGCAGAACTAATCTAGCAGTTCTATGGTATATAAGGCAAAATGAAGGTAAGAAAGACTGAAAAAGAAAGGTAACCTTAACTTATATGAAGACACATAAGCCAAGGGAACTTTTGTAGGGATCCTATCATATAAAACGTCCCATAGCAATTTATATGATAGGGTGTTGGTTTTCTAGCAAGCATATATATATAATACTGAATAAAAACCTTAACTTATAAGCACGCTCGCACGAACTTATAAACCAAGGGGTCGTTTTGCAGGGCCTATTGTGTAAAGTGTCCCATACCACTTATACAATAGGTGTCGGGTTATATGCAATGATTATGCCATGAAATACAATTATGCCAAGATGTGAACATGCAAGTGTAACTCACCCACTCGACTCTGTGTACACAGACCTTTAGATCCCCCTTTCTGGAGCCGAACCTCCCAAGATACCTCCGTAGTGTCAAACAGAAGCGGTGGGTTGGGCATCGCCTACCTCTAAACCGGTAATTGCACTACCAGTCAGACCTATCGTACGCCTCAATGTTGGTGCACTAAGCGGAGCTCCTGCGTACTCTTGCCGGCTGGTGCACCAGACTTTATTTGGCCAAGTGCTAAACCACACTTGCCGAGTCAACATATTGGCGTCGGTGTATCGACCCTCCAATACCGTAGACCCACCACCTTATACCTTATGCACATGCAACATTATGTATCATCTACCGAGCCAAAGCTCCCAGGACCAACCCATCCTCCACAAGAACAATAGAGCCAAAGCACACCGGGCCAACCTGCCCATCACAAACAACAACCGAGCCCAAGCTCACCGGGCCAACCTGCCCACCACCAAATCCACTGAGCCTACAACCCGAGTGACCCAACCTACCACCCCGAGACATCGAGGTGAGTGAAGGTGAAACCCTAGATTTACTAGGTAATCTTGCATTCCAATTTTGCTTATAGTTTAGGTTAGCCCAGGACTGCCCAAGGTATTCTCCGTGAAGGGCTCTCGAGGGCACTAGGAACTGCGATGGGCTGAAGCCCAAAGTTCCCTTTCGCAAGGCACTTATTATCATTGGTTGCTACTAGTTTCCCAAACCCTTAAATGTTATACTGGATCTAACCCTAGTGTATTTGACACTTCCTCTCCATGAGAAAGACAATGTTTCGTCGATCCCGAGCACCACCTAACACTAGCCAATCCAACACTCTACTCATCTTAACTTCCAATGATGAAATCATTTTTATTTATCCAAACCAACAAATAGTTATCCCAAACTCATGTGCCCAAATTAATATTCCAACCTAAATTCTGCAATTCTACTAAATGCAGACCAAGTTAAGCTATATGACATGTAAAATGGGAGGTACACCAAATAATCACCCAGTACTCCTGTAATATTTACTGGGGGGGGGGGCTATTATGACATTTGTGGCATAAATCCAGAAATTCATAATTTTCCTAATTATCTGATAATTTTTAATTAATCTAGTAAATCAAAAACCCAAGTTTGAACATGAAGTGCCCATTTGAGGCAAGTAAATGCTCTACCAAATTTATGATAAATTCAAGATGATTATTTAGCACAAAATCCCAAGTATCCTAATTTTTCAACAAGGTTAAGCCTTTGAATCTAATTTTTGAATATAACATATTTTTATTAATTTAAGAGGCAAGTGCAACAAAACTATTTCCAAAAATTCTTAGAAAATTCAAGGATGATTGTAAGGACATATAGATGATCTAGGTCAAGTTTCATAATTTATCATCCAGTAATGAGCTCTAAGCAAAACATTGAACAATTTTCCCAAGTTAATGAGCTTGTGAAGTAGGTACTGCAAATATGTATTCAAAAATTCTAATAAAATTCATACATAAGCAATAAGGTCTAAAACTCCCTCAGCCAAATTTTCATGACCTACCAATGGGCAGTGGGATCATAATAACCAAATGATTAATTAGGGCAATCCCATAAGTTACAAAGGAAGTGCTAAGATTATTGATCCAAAATTCCCAATTAAATTACCAGAGGTTCATTCTATCCTTATGACCACACTACACAAATTTCATTATTGTTCGAGGAGTTTTACTAATCTATTCTAGCACTACAATGTTTGTTCCCTAAACTAGGGTTAGGGTTTTGGGGTGCCTACCCTTTCCCAAATCCACTAAGATTTTTACCAGAGGGCTTTAGCTACACGAGCACCATCCCTACCAAATTTCAAGTTCATTCAAGGTCTTTTGGCCTTATGCCCTTCATAAGGCACAAAAGCCCTTCCTTAGGGTTTGGTCTTGGATCTTAAGGAAAATCTATTCCAATCTACCCCTTCTTCCATGGGGAGGTACTAAAAGCCTGTCCGCTCTGTGCCTCTAGGTATTTTTAATAATTATAATCATTAAATAGATAAAGTGTGACAGTAATGAAATAAACATTTAACATAACCTATAGTTTAATTTTACACATGCACGAATCTTGGTGCAGGATCAGACGGTGCCAGGTTATCTTCTACCTCTAGCCGACGATCCCGATTCACCCGTCCTGAACTTCATCTAGCCGTCATATCCGGCCATCCGGCAACCTCCCCGGCCGGCCACCACCACCACCACCTCCGTTGAGGTGGTGGCTGTCGCCAGGCGGTGGCACAGCCGTTGGAGGGCCTTTTTCCGGCGATCCTAACAAATCGATTTTCTCCAAAAAAACTAGGAAACTCGATCCTATGATCGAGCTTAATTGAGCTCAAACCTTGACCCTAATTAGTCCTACGATCCACACATGGAAGAAGGAGAAGGGGAGTACCTGTGTGGGTGGCTGAAGCCTTGCCGATCGCCGGATTTTCATGGTGGTGGTGGTGGTCGGATTTCTGCAACTGCACAGTGGACTTCCTTGGCTTCTTCAAGTAATGTGTGGAACTGAATCTGTCTAGTGGAGCTTTTAAGGAGGAGAGTTGGGGGTTTGGGTGGGTGTAGGTTGCTATGGCCATTAATAGCCCCTTAAGAGGATTTCAGCCATGGTGGGTGGGGGATGAAGCATGGCTCAAACCAGTCAAAGAACAACTGGTTGAAATGGGACTACACTCCCCGTGTCCTAGTGAATTGAATGGGGGGTTGGGGAAGGGGAAGGATGAGCCCCAAAGTCTTTCCTCATTACTCCCCTCTCTTTCTCTCTCTTTCATTTGGAGTTTTTTTCTCTCTCCTACTCACCAAGCCTGAAATTTGACTTCTACCTAGCCTAATGGTAGCCCACATGTTCATTTCATCCACTAATACAAGGTTTGCCCAACTGAATTGGGCTTGAGCTTGATTAAGCCAATTTGGGCTAGCTTGACCTAAACTTTGAGTAGGGTTGACCTTGGTCAATTTGGTCTTTGAGTTTGCCCCTAATGGGTCCTTGGTGACCCATTGGCCCCCCTAAGGTCTCGGTAGGGTTGACTTGGCCCTTTGGAGGTCACTTGACCCTTAATCAGGGCGCTTTGACCACTTTTGGGCTAGAGTTAACTTGGGTCAACTTAGCCTTTTTGTTTGACCCCAATGGATCCTTGGTGACCCATTGGCCTCTTTCTAGGGTTAGGAAGGTATGCGTGGGGTCCACTTGGCTAAGGAAAATTCAATTGGCCCTGTGTAGGTCATTTTGACCCATTTAGGGTTAAGGTTGACTTGGGTCAACATAGCCTCTTGGGTGGACCCCAATGGGTCCTTAGTGACCATATGGACTACCCAAGGTGTTATGGGTGTTGTGGTGGGGTCATGGAGTCAATTTGAAGCCCAAATGTCAAACCCTAGGTCTGGTGATGAGGTTTTGTTATAGACACACCAAGGTGATTTTCACCTTGGCCTTGTTCACGTGGTCCTTTGAGCTTCTGATGGTTTTGTAATGACCGAGTCATGACAAAACAAAATCCTAGGGGTCTAGTTGTTTGAGGGATGTTACAAATCTTAATATATATAAAAACAATTTCTTCCCCGAAATTAAGGTTAAGCCTACGGGGGTTTCTACTGAAATAAATAAAACTTGTAACATTCCTAAGGTTTGAGATATACCTGACTAAAAAGCTCCGAGTACCGCCGTTACATCAAGTCCTGAGGCTCCCATGGGTGCTCCTCTCGCCCATGATTCCTCCACAGGACCTTGACCAATGGAACCTTCTTGGGGCACAAGACTCGTATTCCCTTGTTGTCAATCCGGACTGCTTCCAGGTGAACTGTCCGATCAGATGCTACCGACCCATCCGTGGCCGTAATCTTCTGCTCCAGGCATAGTAGAGCCCCCCTAAGAGAGGATACATGGAACACATCGTGCAGACTCGCCATCTCCGGTGGCAGCTCCAGCCTGTGTGCTAAGGGACCGATCCGCTCCTGGATCCTATAAGGCGCCATATATCTTGGGCTGAGCTTCTTCTTCCGACCGCGTACCCGTGAAACCCCATGTATTGGCCGGATCTTCAAGAACACCTGGTCCCCCACCCGAAACTCCACCTGACGATGCCGAGCGTCGTAATACTTAGCCTGTCGGCTCTGTGCCTCTAGCATCCTGTCCCGTATCAATCTCACCTGAGCCTCGGTGTCCTAGATAAACTCCGAACCCAAAGCCTTCAGATCCTCATCCTGTATCCATGACAGCGGAGTCCTACACCTTTGTCCGTACATGGCCTCATAAGGAGCCATCCTTATGCTGGATTGGTAGCTGTTATTATATGAGAACTCGATCAGTGGCAATAGCTTCTCCCAGGGCTCACCGCGATCCAATATGCAAAGTCGCAACAGATCTTCCAAGGTCCGATTAGTGCAATCCCTCTACCCATCAGTCTGGGGATGAAATGCTGTACTGAATGTTAGCCGAGTGCCCAAGTAAGCCTGCACTAATCTCCACTCCCTGGACGTAAACTGTCCATCCCGGTCCGATACAATTGACCTGGGTACACCATGATAACGGATAAATTGCTCCACGAACTTCCGAACCAACACACCAACCAAGTCATCCTTCCTGATCGGAATAAATCTGGCTACCTTCGTCAGCCAGTCGATGATTACCCAGATCGAATCGTTCCCCGTCCGCGATCGGGGAAGGCCATGTATAAAGTCCTTCGCGATATCATTGAACTTCCACTCCGGTACTAGGAGTGGCTGCAATAATCCTGCGGGGTTTCTGCACTCTGCTTTCACAAACTGGCATGCCTCGTAATGGGTCACGAAGTAGGTGATATCCTTCTTCATGCCTGGCTAGTACATGGTCTTCTTCAGGTCCGTTGTCATCTTTGTAACTCCCGGGTGTACTGAATACCGACTGCAGTGAGCCTCTGTCATGATATCTTCCCGGACCTGGCCTCCCTCTAGTATGTAAATCCTTCCTCTGAAACACACTAGACCATCCCTCAGCGAGTAATCCCCAGCAGTGCCTGCTTCTAAGGACCGAAATATCGGCTCTAGCTGGTCATCCTACCTCTGCCCATCTCTGACTCGATCTCGAATGTCATCTAGGGCAATCAACAATGCTACATACTCCCAGTACAGCTTAGGGTGATCCTTGGACACCAAGGATACCTAGATCTTCTCTAACATTTGGACAAACTCCAAGGCTAGCAACTGCATTCCTGCTCCAAGGTTTGCAGCCTTCCGGCTTAGCGCATCTGCCACCACATTCGTCTTCCCTGGGTGGTAGTGCATCTCGTACTGGTAATCTGTTAGAAACTCCACCCATCATCTCTGCCTGATGTTCAGCTCTTTCTGCGTGTCCACATACCTCAAGTTCTTGTGATCGGAGTAAATGTCGTAGTGGATGCCATACAGATAGTATCGCCAGACTTTCAGAACAAATATGACCTCTCCCATCTTTAAGTCATGAACTCGGTAGTTCTGCTCATGCTTCTTCAGCTGCTGAGAAGTGTATGCTATCACATGGCCATTCTGCATTAGCACCGTACCCATGTCCTTGTAGGAAGCGTCGATGTAGATCTGGAATCCTTCTTTCCCCGAAGGGAGGGCAAGTATAGGAGCCGAGGTGAGTCGATCTTTTAGCTCCTGAAAAGCCACCTCGCATTGCGTGGTCCAGACAAAGGGCACATCCTTCCTTGTCAGGGATGTGAGTGGAAGGACAAGATGAGAAAATCCCTCCACGAACTTCCGGTAGTAACCGACAAGTCCTAGAAAACTCCGCACATCTATGGCCGACTTCAGCTGTGACCAATCCCGAACTGCCTGAATCTTGGCCGAGTCCACTGCCAACCCAGCACCACTGATGATATGGACTATAAAATCCACCTCCCTCAACCAGAATTGGCATTTGCTGAACTTCGCATAAAGATGGTACTCCCGCAGTCTCTCCAGGGTCAGCGTTAGATATCGTGTGTGCTTCTCCCGTGTCCTCGAGTAAATGAGGATGTCATCAATAAATACATTGACGAACACATCCAGATATGCCTCGAACACCCGATTCATGATGCTCATGAATGCTGATGGCCCATTCGTGAGCCCGAAAGGCATCATAGTGAACTCAAACAGCCCATATCTTCTACTGAAGGCAGTCTTCCGAATGTCCTCCTCCTGAATCCGCAGCTGATAGTAGCCCGACCTCAAATCCAATTTTGAAAAGAAATGCGCGCCCTCCAGCTGGTCAAACAGCTCATCTATCCTTGGCAGTGGATAGGTATTCCGGACTGTCAATCGGTTCAGTGCCTAGTAGTTGATGTATAATCTAAGTGTCCTGTCCTTCTACTTGACAAACAACAACGGGGCTCCCCATGGTGAAGAGCTTGGCCGGACAAATCCGGCCTCCACTAGTTCCTGGAGCTGGCTTTGAAACTCTGTCAACTCCTTCGAGACCATCCGGTAAGGGGCTTTAGATGCCCGCTTCTCCCCCGGCACTAGCTGTATCCGAATATCCAGCTCCCGGTGCGGGGGTAGGCCTGACAGCTTCTCTGAGAATATGTCGGCAAAATCTCGCACCACCAGGATATCCGAGATAGAACCCTTGGCCTCAGCCATTTCAAACAGCACTTCATAGACCTCCTCCCCTGTAAGTGGGCCTTGACGGCCTGCACGGATGACAATAAGAGAGGGGGAATAGATCTAGTACCTTCGATGACGATATAGGAATCCCCATGACTCACAGTAATCCTCTTGGACTTGCAGTCAATCTGAGCAGAGTTCCAGTACAACCATGTCATTCCCAGGATCAAATTAAAGACTAGCATCTTCATGATCATCGCTGGTGCTTCAAATATCTTTCCGCCAATCTCCGCCTCCATGTTGCAGTGGGCGGTGGTGAATAGCTTTGATCCGTCTGGTAGTCGTATCTTCATCATCAAGCCAGTGAACCACTCCACGCCTTCCAGCCCTCCCACGAAGGGTTCCGTCACGAACGAGTGTGAAGCACTCGTATCGAACAGTGTATATGTGTGCTTTCCGCTGATGAAAACTATGCCTGGGGTAGTTTAAAGTCTTAGAAATCTAATTATGGTTTCTTTCCTAGTTTATCAGTTCTATATCCATAACTCTAATTATCTAGGAAAGAGAAAACTTAAAATTAACTGGAGTACCTGTGATCACTTGCTTCGGATTCCATTATTGAGTAAGATCCAGTGCATACACTTGCTCCCTCTCTTGCCTGTGGTCTCTGCCCTAGTATCCACGACCTCGGCCATGTCCTCGGCCTCCAAAATACTGAGCTGGCGGGGCAGCCGGTGGTGCTGGTGGTGGTGCCCCCCTTATGGGGCAGTTCCTCCGGATATGCCCCACCTGATGACAGTTGAAGCACTCTAGCGGTGGATATGCCATACCCCAGGGTCTCTGCACCTCCCACATCTGGGGTGGCTGAGGGGCCACCATTACTTGTTCCTTCTGCTCCTGTGTCACCTCCTGTCGAGGTTGGTCTTCTCATCTTATCCCATCTGTGATGTGACCCCGTCGCTGATCATTTTTGGCTCCACGACCCTGATCCTCAGTTGGCCGCTTCCGGCCTCGGGTAGTATGCCATTCTGCCTCAATCCTTTTTGCCATCTCCAATATCCGAGGAATAGGCCCGTCAGACATGAACAACAGAGCCTCCCTCAGATCCTCTCGCATGCCCTTATAGTACCTCTTAGTGTAACCTGCCTCATCCAATTGATAAGAATCCGCAAACCGGGCTAGGTGGTTGAACTCCCGATGATACTCCACCACTGTCTTGCTGCCCTATCTTAACTGTAGAAATCTATCCTCCAGCTCGTCTCTGGCCGACTGCAGAACAAAATGCTCCAATAGTGCGGCCCTGAATTCCCCCCAAGCTATCTCAGCAACCTCTCTGTCAGTAAACGTCATGTCCAGCGATGTCTTCCACCAACTCTTGGCATGGGACTCCAAGCAAGAGACTACAAAGGGAACCCTCTCCTCCCACGGGCACCAGATCCCAGTCAGCATCTCATACATGATGTCCAGCCACTCCTCCGTCCGAACGGCCGACTCTGTCCCCAAGTAGGATGGGGGAGAAAGTCCTCGGAAAATACTCAGCCAGTTGGCCCCCGGGTTTGGCTGCAGAGCCAAAACCTGTTGTGCCTTAAAAGCCTCCAGGATAGCTATCAGAGTCTGCCCCATCTCAGACTGTAGAAACAGAGTGGGGACCGGTGGAGGTGGTGTAATATTTGGAGTCTGTTAGACTCCACCCTGTGGTGTAGGCTGTGCTAGGGGCTGCATAACAAAAGCTAATAGTAAATAATCTATTCAATCCTAATTAACAATGGACAATTTACATGTGATCCCCCTTATGGGCACACCACCACTTCCGCTGCTTAGTTTGTCCCCAAACTAAACTCGCACGGGGGTGACCCAGGGGTTGTGGACTGCTACTTTTTGATCGAGGTTCCGCTCTCATACCACCTGTAAGACCTCCCCTTTTTTTCCAAAAAAACACCGGGGTCTTAGGCCCAGAACCGCCGCTTTGCGGTGATACCTTCGCAACCGGCAAGATCATCACTACAAAACGCCAATCCTGCCGGCCAAATCGATCACAACTATAACAAAATAATAAGAGGAAAGTCCACAGAAATCACATATATATATATAGTAAATAATCTCCACGAAGGGAGTGTCCACATATGTAATAAAAGTACTAAAAACTTGGGCTCATGCCCAGTACACCAAGTCCTCACTACATATCTCTCATCGCGGAAGCAAAACTAATATAACTACTAGTGATCAGGACTCACAGTCCCTGCCGTCTAAACTCCGGTACTAGACTGCCCCTTCTCCAAGCATGCCGACCTCCAGGGCTGCTCCTCCATGCTGGGCTCCACGGTCCCCTAAAATGATGTGGTTCGAAAACCGTTAGTCTAAAAGACTAAACCCTATCATCCCCCGCTCCTTCTGTAACGCCCCGAAACTCAAAGGAGCAGAGGGGAATAATTTGGGCCAGTTTGAGTTCTGGTTGCAGGCACACGGCCTGGGACACGGGCGTGTCCCAGGGCGTGTCAAGCCTGTGTCGACACTAAGGCGTGAAGTCGACACTTTGGTCTTGACATTGTGTCGAGACTGGGCACACGGCCTGCGACACGGGCGTGTCGCAGGGCGTGTCGACCCGTTTCGACACTTAGCCGTGAAGTCGACACAGTGCTTCGACGTTGTGTCGAGACACGGCACACGGCCTGCGACACGGGCGTGTCGCAGGGCGTGTCAACCCGTGTCGACACTCGTCCCGCGAAGTCGACACTTTGGTGTCGACAGTGTGTCGATACATGGCACACGGCCTGCGACACGGGCGTGTCGCAGGGCGTGTCGACCCGTGTCGACACTTAGCCGCGAAGTGCCGAGACCTTGTACACGGCCTGGAGCCCAGGCGTGTCAAGGTGACACGGGCAAGGACACGGGCGTGTCCTAGAACCCGTGCAGTGCTCGGGTTGAAAACGGGAGAAAATCATGGGGTACACGGCCAGCTACACGGCCGTGTCAGATGGAACACAGGCGTGTTAGCTCGAACACGGGCGTGTTCGATACCCGTGTGAGGATCCAGGTGATTCGATTTTGACGGCGAATGAGGTACACGGCCCTGGACACGGGCGTGTGCCAGGCCGTGTTCGGTCCAGATTGGGCATTTCAGTCCCGAATCGAAGCCGTTCATTTCTTTGACTGAAGATCCAACGGCTGGGGGTTGTTCCTGAAGGGATATACCCGGGTTTTGACTTAGAAAACCCTCACTTTTTCCACTTGTTCTCTCTCCAAACCCTTGGAGAAAGAAGAGCTAAGGCAAGAAGAAGAGGAGCTAGATCCGCCATTGGAGGAGCTTCGGAGCTCCGAATCGCAAGCCGACTCCGGATCCATGGAGGCAACGCAAGTGCGGTGATTTCCATCCGATTACTTTTCAATGGCGCCAAAGAGGACCGCAAGGGTAACGATCCTCATCTTGAGCATGAGTCGCTCTCTTTCTTTGCATAGGAAGCCCGCTCTCGCGAGTTTGCGGAGAGTTGGAGGCGTTCCTTCGGGTAGATATGTGAAGTCCCCGTTGTTTAGAGTCCGTATGCGAGAACGGACATAGGCATTTTGGTTGAAGCCTACCCGGACATGTTAGTCCGGATCGGTGATGTTGCATTGCATAAGGCCGGAGAAGACTCCGTGCTATTGGGTGTTTTTCGGGTTTTCTACGCGGTAGATTGCAGCAGGGAGCCTTGGGGACTAACCCAAAGGTGCACCCGGAAAACTGGGCGGACACGAGGTCTTGCCAACTTGGTGGCCTGAGAGCCAACTTGAACATAACGGGGTTATGTGACTTGTGTTAGAATGGGACTCGGTGAAAGTTTGACCCGCGCATATGGCTTAAATTGCCGTTGCGATGTGAGCACGGGTTAGATGGAGCCGTACCCGCTTTATGTCGTTCGGGTTAGAGAGACCTAAAGTTACATGGCACTCGCCGTTGGCATAAATGGGGGTCTTCGGTGGTCGATGGCTTAAATTGACGTGACCAATACCATGAAGACGAATTGCTCATAGGAATGGCCGTCTAAGTGGCGGTGGTGAATCCGGAATGTTAATGGCTTTAATTGACGTGACATCGACCGGTTCACCGAGAATGTGCCCTGAGTGCACGGGGCGTGTGGCCGTGCGAGCCAACGCCTGTGATGAAATGGCTATGGTTTTAATTGCTCGCTTATGCTAATGAAATGCAGGAAAGGAGCATCGCCGCCCCGAATTGGGGGCGGGATCGTTATAATTTGGTCAGCATTGCTGACCGTTGCCTTGTTTGCCACCGTGCGGTGGTTTGTTTGCTTGCAGGTGCAGCTGGACCAAGCGGTCAATAGCGGGCTAAAGCCCTTTTTGCGAAGCTGGCCCTCGAAGGCCCAAGTGGAAATGTTTTATGTTTTATTCATGTATGGCCGACCTGCGAGCCGAGGTTTGTAAATCATGTAAAAGACAAGTGAAACATTTTGTAAGGCCTTAAGGCCGACTTTTGAGTATTTTGTAATAACATTCCTATTTTCATGTTAGTGGACATTCATGCTTGTTGCTGGGTTCTTGTTTTGCAACTTATATAAACTGCTTCCGCTAGAATGCTCTGTGTAGGACGTTGAGAGTGGTTGGATGGTTTCCATAAGTAACCACCCGGTCTGTCTGTGGCATATGGCGTCGGGCCCCGGCCGGACCTACTGTTATATGCTATGCGACGGATAGGGGGTGTTACAATTTGGTATCAGACTACTGGTTTTGGTTGGGCTTGAATTGAATTCGTGGGCGAATTCTTTTTAAGGGGTGGTGAGCACATTGTGTGCGTCATCGTTATAACCGTAAAAAGAACCCATGAATGTCCACTTAGGAATGAAAATACTCGTGTTTGAGGAACCTGCGTGTTCCTATAATTGCTGTTTGCAATTTATTTGGTCGCTTAACGGTGTTTTGTACCACTATAGGTGACTCGAAGTGGCATTGGGCCGTCAGAACGCCGAGTTTCTGAGGCAAGTAGTGCACCGGAAGTTGCTCCCGCAACACCTTTGTCGGCTGAAAATATAAGATTGGTGGCTGAAGCGGTGTTGGCCGTGATCAATGCGCAGCCTGGGAGGCAAGCGCAGCAGCCCGCTCCTGTGATGGAGCAAGTACCTCTTCAAGAGGCTGAGCCGAGGAGGATGGAGCAAGTGGTTGTAGAACCAATAGTGCCAAGGAGGGCGACTGAGAGGCAGTTGAAGCATGTAATGAGCTTTAACCCTCCGTTATTCTCGGGGTTGGGAACCCCATCTCAAGCTGAAGACTGGCTCTCTAGGGTGAAGAGAGTCATGACAGCGACGGAGACGGAGGAGTGGCAGATGACCACCATTGCTACGTTCCTGCTGGACGGTGAAGCGAGGATGTGGTGGGAAGGTTTGGAGCTGTATCATCTGCGAGGTAGACAACTGATAGACGTTCCGATGGAAGAGTTCTCGGAATTGTTCTTAGCAAGATACCTCCCTTCTACTCAGAGGATTTCAATGGAGAATGAGTTCCTGAAGTTGGTGCAGGGTGAGAGGAGCGTGGATGAATATCTCCACGAGTTTACGCGGTTGAGTCGTTATGCTAGCTCTACCATCATGGATGAGGAGCGCAAGACTAATCGTTTTTATGAAGGCTTGAGGGATGAGCTGAGACTGTTACTGTCGGGGCCAATGACGCAGGGTTTCTTAACCTTGGTCAATACTGCCCGGTCCTTGGAGAAGGACATGAAGAGTGTACAAGCGAAGAAAAGCTTGGGTGAAAAGAAATCTGAGTTCAGAGTGCCGACTACTTCAAAGTCAGGCTATCGGAGGACTTTCAAGAAGCATAGGACTTCGGGTCCAGCTCCTTCTGGCGCTTCTGGGGCGACTACGGGTCGGACCCCGGGTGCGTGTTTTACTTGTGGCAAGACGGGGCATTTTGCCCGTGATTGTTGGAGCGGACGTCCTAAGTCCGAAAGGAGGCCTGGAGCTACTTATGAAGAGAAGGGCAAGGCGGTGGAATCGACCGCATCCCATTATGCTCCGGCCCAACCAAGGGTTTACAATCTTGGCCAACAGGAGGCCATTAAACAAGCTGACGTGGTGACAGGTACGGTTTAATTTATAGCAAGTCAATTCCTTTATATGCTTGTTATGCACATGTTACCTTACCACTACTTGTTTAGGATTTGTGTTGATTTGTGAAAATCCGGCACGAGCACTCTTTGATACGGGAGCTTCACACTCCTTCTTGTCCGAAGGATTTATATTACGCATCGGAGTCCCTTCTTCGATGGCGAAGGATAAGTTGGATGTGTTGTTGCCAAATGGGTGTTCGATGCGAGCGGATAGAATCTGCGAGGTTAAGACTCGTATTGGAGAGCAGGAGTTTGACCTGCGGGCGTCCTTACTTCCGTTGGTGGAGTTCGACGTCATATTTGGAATGGACTGGCTCTCGGAGCAGCAGGCCCATATAGATTGCGGTAGCAAGGAAGTAAAGCTGGGAGCAAGTCGTGAGACGACTTTTACGGGCTTAAAGGGGTCGAGCAAGACGTTGATGTCTGCTCTTCAGGTGGTGAAGGCGGTTCGTGCCGGAGCAGAACTGTTCTTTACACTAGTGGAGGTTGCAAAGCCGAAGCCCGTGATGGATTGTATTTCAGTGGTATCGGAATACCCTGATGTGTTCCCCGCAGATCTTCCTGGAGCCCCGCCACAACGGGAGATAGATTTTACTATCGAGCTAGTGCCAGGTGCAAAGCCTGTGTCACGATCTCCGTATCGGCTAGCGCCTAAGGAAATGGCAGAGCTGAAAGTTCAACTACAAGAGTTGCTGGAGCAAGGGTATGTGCGCCCGAGTTCTTCGCCTTGGAGCGCACCGGTCCTCTTTGTTAAGAAGAAGGACGGAAGCTTGAGGTTGTGTATTGATTATCGCGAGCTAAACAAGCTGACTGAGAAGAACAAGTACCCGATCCCCGGATTGACGATCTCTTTGATCAGTTAGTCGGGTCGACGGTGTACTCGAAGTTAGATCTCAAGTCTGGGTACTATCAGCTGCGGATAAGGGAGAGTGATATCCCGAAGACAGCGTTTAGTACGAGATACGGGCATTATGAGTTTACGGTCATGCCGTTTGGGCTGACTAATGCGCCGTCAGTGTTCATGGATTTGATGAACAGAACGTTCAGGGAGTACTTGGACCATTTCGTGATCGTCTTCATCGACGATATTTTGGTGTACTCGCAAAGTGAGGAGGATCACTTCAAGCATCTCCATTTGGTGTTGGAGACACTTAGGAGAAATCAGTTGTATGCCAAGTTCTCGAAGTGCGAGTTTTGGCTATCCTCAGTGGCGTTCCTCGGGCATATAGTGAGTGGAGAGGGTATTGCTGTGGATCCGGCGAAGATTGTTGCGATACGGGAGTGGCCTGAGCTTGCTACGGTAGCAGAAGTCCGGAGCTTTTTGGGGCTTGCCGGCTATTATAGGCGCTTCGTAGAGAACTTCTCGCGGATAGCGTTACCTCTCACTACTTTGACGAGGAAGGATCATAAGTTCGTTTGGACGCCGGAGTGCGCCCGAGCTTTTGAGGAGTTAAAGTGTCGGTTGACCACGACGCCTGTGCTGAGTTCGCCGGTTGGAACCGAAGGCTATGAGATATATAGCGATGCTTCGGGCAGCGGTTTGGGTTGCGTGCTATTGCAGCACGGCAGCGTGATAGCTTATGACTCGAGACAGCTAAAAGTGCACGAGAGGAATTATCCGGTCCATGACTTGGAGTTAGCGGCCGTGATTTTTGCCTTGAAGCTGTGGAGACACTATTTGTACGGTGTGAAGATTGATATCTACACCGATCACAAGAGCCTGAAGTATCTTATAGATCAGAAAGATCTGAATATGCGGCAGCGTAGGTGGATGGAGTTCCTGGGGGACTATACATTCAAGATCCACTACATGCCTGGTAAAGGGAATGCGGTTGCGGACGCGTTGAGTCGCCGAGCCCCAGCTCAAGCGAATTGGCTATCAGTGTATGATGAGCGGTTGGTGCAGGAGCTGGAGGCGTTGGAGATTGTTTGTGTGGATAGACAATCTAGTGCTGAAGCAGTGCTGAATTGGACTGAAGTCCAATATGACCTGGCTGATTGGATTCGGCAGGCTTTGGATATGGATGCTCATATGAAGCAGTTCATGATAGAGGCTCTGGATGGGTCAAATTCCCAATTCGTTGTGGAGGACGGATTGCTGTGGAAAGACGGTCGTTTGTGCGTCCCAAGTGTGGGCAGTTTACGGGTGGAGTTGTTGTACGAGGCGCACCATACCAAGTACTCGATTCACCTGGGGAGCACGAAGATGTACCGTGATGTTAAGAAGCTGTTTTGGTGGCCGGGCTTGAAAAAGGATGTGGCGCTATATGTAGCGAAGTGCCAAACTTGCGCCTTGGTAAAGGCGGAGTGCCAAAAGCCGGGAGGATTTCTTAAGTCCTTGCCTATTCCGGAGTGGAAATTCGACGACATCTCTATGGACTTTGTGCATGGTTTGCCAAGGTCGCAGAAGGGGAACGACGCCATTTGGGTGGTGGTCGATCGATTAACAAAGGTGTCGCATTTTATTCCGCATAGGAAGGATGATCCGGTGGAGAAGCTGGCAAAGCTTTATGTGGATAACATAGTGCGGCTTCATGGCGTGCCCCGCAGCATCGTGAGTGACCGTGATGGGCGGTTCACGTCCAATGATTGGAGGCTGGTGCAGCAAATGTTGGGAACAAAGCTGAAGTTTAGCACAGCCTTCCATCCGCAAACTGATGGGCAGACCGAGAGGGTCAATAGAACCATGGAAGACATGCTTCGCATGTGTGTCTTGGACTTTGGAAAGCAATGGGAGGACCACCTTTATTTGGTGGAGTTCGCATACAACAATAGCTACCAAGCAAGTATTCAGATGGAGCCTTTCGAGGCCCTATATGGTAGAAGATGTCGCACGCCGTTGTCTTGGTTAGAAACGGGCGAGTCAAAGTTGTATAAGCGATCGGAAGTGGAGGATGCTACTTCGTTGGTGAGAACCATTCGGGAGAGGTTGCTTATCGCTCAGGACCGGCAAGCAAAGTACTATAATGCCAAGCACAGGAACGTGGAGTTCACTGTGGGCGATTATGTATACTTGAAGATCAAGCCGTTCAAGGGTGTCTCGCGGGTGCGACGATTGAAAAAGCTAAGCCCGAGGTACCTTGGACCGTTCGAGGTTCTGGAGCGAGTAGGAGAAGCGGCCTATCGGCTGAAGCTTTCAGTGGAGCTAAGTGGTTTACATGATGTATTCCATATTTCGGTGCTTCGGAAGGCGGTGCAAGAGCCTACGCAAGTGATCGCGGCCAATCAAGTGCCGGTGGATAGTGGGCTAACGACAAAGTCAAGCCCGTGCGGATTGAGGACTCGGAGGTCAAGCGGCTACGCAATAAAGAGATCAGGATGGTCAAAGTCCGGTGGGACAATTGCGGTCGTGAGGAGCTCTCTTGGGAGCGAGAGCAGACGATGCTTGACGAATATCCGGAGTTGTTCCGCTCAGGTACAAATTTAAGTTTTGTACATGTTTTTCCCTTTATGTAATTTCGTGGGCGAAATTCTTTTAAGAGGGGTAGAGTTGTAACGCCCCGAAACTCAAAGGAGCAGAGGGGAATAATTTGGGCCAGTTTGAGTTCTGGCTGCAGGCACATGGCCTGGGACACGGGCGTGTCCCAGGGCGTGTCAAGCCTGTGTCGACACTAAGGCGTGAAGTCGACACTTTGGTCTTGACATTGTGTCGAGACTGGGCACACGGCCTGCGACACGGGCGTGTCGCAGGGCGTGTCGACCCGTGTCGACACTTAGCCGTGAAGTCGACACAGTGCTTCGACGTTGTGTCGAGACACGGCACACAGCCTGCGACACGGGCGTGTCGCAGGGCGTGTCAACCCGTGTCGACACTCGTCCCGCGAAGTCGACACTTTGGTGTCGACAGTGTGTCGAGACATGGCACACGGCCTGCGACACGGGCGTGTCGCAGGGCGTGTCGACCCGTGTCGACACTTAGCCGCGAAGTGCCGAGACCTTGTACACGGCCTGGAGCCCAGGCGTGTCAAGGTGACACGGGCAAGGACACGGGCGTGTCCTAGAACCGTGCAGTGCTCGGGTTGAAAACGGGAGAAAATCATGGGGTACACGGCCAGCTACACGGCCGTGTCAGATGGAACACGGGCGTGTCAGCTCGAACACGGGCGTGTTCGATACCCGTGTGAGGATCCAGGTGATTCGATTTTGACGGCGAATGAGGCACACGACCCTGGACATGGGCGTGTGCCAGGCCGTGTTCGGTCCAGATTGGGCATTTCAGTCCCGAATCGAAGCCGTTCATTTCTTTGACTGAAGATCCAACGGCTGGGGGTTGTTCCTGAAGGGATATACCCGGGTTTTGACTTAGAAAACCCTCACTTTTTCCACTTGTTCTCTCTCCAAACCCTTGGAGAAAGAAGAGCTAAGGCAAGAAGAAGAGGAGCTAGATCCGCCATTGGAGGAGCTTCGGAGCTCCGAATCGCAAGCCGACTCCGGATCCACGGAGGCAACGCAAGTGCGGTGATTTCCATCCGATTACTTTTCGATGGTGCCAAAGAGGACCGCAAGGGTAACGATCCTCATCTTGAGCATGAGTCGCTCTCTTTCTTTGCATAGGAAGCCCGCTCTCGCGAGTTTGCGGAGAGTTGGAGGCGTTCCTTCGGGTAGATATGTGAAGTACCCGTTGTTTAGAGTCCGTATGCGAGAACGGACATATGCATTTTGGTTGAAGCCTACCCGGACATGTTAGTCCGGATCGGTGATGTTGCATTGCATAAGGCCGGAGAAGACTCCGTGCTATTGGGTGTTTTTCGGGTTTTCTACGCGGTAGATTGCAGCAGGGAGCCTTGGGGACTAACCCAAAGGTGCACCCGGAAAACTGGGCGGACACGAGGTCTTGCCAACTTGGTGGCCTGAGAGCCAACTTGAACATAACGGGGTTATGTGACTTGTGTTAGAATGGGACTTGGTGAAAGTTTGACCCGCGCATATGGCTTAAATTGCCGTTGCGATGTGAGCACGGGTTAGATGGAGCCGTACCCGCTTTATGTCGTTCGGGTTAGAGAGACCTAAAGTTACATGGCACTCGCCGTTGGCATAAATGGGGGTCTTCGGTGGTCGATGGCTTAAATTGACGTGACCAATACCATGAAGACGAATTGCTCATAGGAATGGCCGTCTAAGTGGCGGTGGTGAATCCGGAATGTTAATGGCTTTAATTGACGTGACATCGACCGGTTCACCGAGAATGTGCCCTGAGTGCACGGGGCGTGTGGCCGTGCGAGCCAACGCCTGTGATGAAATGGCTATGGTTTTAATTGCTCGCTTATGCTAATGAAATGCAGGAAAGGAGCATCGCCGCCCCGAATTGGGGGCGGGATCGTTATAATTTGGTCAGCATTGCTGACCGTTGCCTTGTTTGCCACCGTGCGGTGGTTTGTTTGCTTGCAGGTGCAGCTGGACCAAGCGGTCAATAGCGGGCTAAAGCCCTTTTTGCGAAGCTGGCCCTCGAAGGCCCAAGTGGAAATGTTTTATGTTTTATTCATGTATGGCCGGCCTGCGAGCCGAGGTTTGTAAATCATGTAAAAGACAAGTGAAACATTTTGTAAGGCCTTAAGGCCGACTTTTGAGTATTTTGTAATAACATTCCTATTTTCATGTTAGTGGACATTCATGCTTGTTGCTGGGTTCTTGTTTTGCAACTTATATAAACTGCTTCCGCTAGAATGCTCTGTGTAGGACGTTGAGAGTGGTTGGATGGTTTCCATAAGTAACCACCCGGTCTGTCTGTGGCATATGGCGTCGGGCCCCGGCCGGACCTACTGTTATATGCTATGCGACGGATAGGGGGTGTTACACCTTCCCCCATAGCTCCTAGGCACCGAGCGGGGAGGAGGAAAGGAGAGGACATGAAAGTGGAGAATAACAAATATAAGCAGGTGGCGGCGGAACTAATCTAGCAGTTCCATGGTATAAAAGACAAAATAAAGGTAAGAAAGACTGAAAAAGAAAGGTAACCTTAACTTATATGAAGACACATAAGACAAGGGAAATTTTGTATGCTATGAAATACAATTATGCCATGATGTGAACATGCAAGTGCAACTCACCCACTCGACTCTGTGTACACAGACCTTTAGATCCCATTTTCTGGAGCCGAACCTCCCAGGATACCTCCGTAGTGGCAAACGGCAGCGGTGGGTTGGGCCTCGCCCACCTCTAAACCGGTAATTGCACTACCAGTCAGACCTATCATAAGCCTTAACGCTGGTGCACTAAGCGAAGCTCCTGCGTACTCTTGCCGGCTGGCGCACCAGACTTTATTTGGCCAAGTGCTAAACCACACTTGCCAAGTCAACGTATTGGCGTCGGTGCATCGACCCTCCAATACTGTAGACCCACCACCTTGTACCTTATGAACGTGCAACCTTATGTATCAGCTACTGAGCCAAAGCTCCCCGGACCAACCCGTCTACCACAAGAACAACCGAGCCAAAGCTCACCGGGCCAACCTGCCCATCACAAACAATAACCGAGCCCAAGCTCGTGGGGCCAACCTGCCCACCACCAAATCCACTGAGCCTACAGCCCGAGTGACCCAACCTACCACCCCGAGACATCGAGGTGAGTGGAGGTGAAACCCTAGATTTACTAGCTACTCTTGCATTCCAATTTTGCCTACAGTTTAGGTTAGCCCAGGACTGCCCAAGGTATTCCCCGTGAAGGGCTCTCGAGGGCACTAGGAACTGCGATGAGCTGAAGCCCAAAGTTCCCTTTCACAAGACACTTATTATCATTGGTTTCTACTCATTTCCCAAACCCTTAAATGTTATACTAGATCTAACCCTAGTGTATTTGACACTTCCTCTCCACGGGAAAGACGATCTTTCGTCGATCACGAGCACCACCAAACATTAGCCAATCCAATACTCTACTCATCCTAACTTCCAATGATGAACTCATTTTTATTTATCCAAACAACCAAATAGTTATCCCAAACTCATGTGCCCAAATTAATATTCCAACCTAAATTCTGCAATTTTACTAAATGCAGACCAAGTTAAGCTATATGACATGTAAAATGGGAGATACGCCAAATAATCACCCAGTACTCCTATAATAATTACTGGGGGGATATTATGACATTTTTGTCCTAAATCCAGAAATTCACAATTTTCCTAATTATCTGATAATTTTTAATTAATCTAGTAAATCAAAAACCCAAGTTTGAACATGAAGTGCCCATTTTAGGCAAGTAAATTCTCTACCAAATTTATGATAAATTCAAGATGATTATTTAGTATAGAATCCCAAGTATCCCAATTTTTCAACAAGGTTAAGCCTTTTAATCTAATTTTTGAATATAACCTATTTCTATTAATTTAAGAGGCAAGTGCAGCAAAACTATTTCCAAAAATTCGTAGAAAATTCAAGGATGATTGTAAGGACATATAGATGCTCTAGGTCAAGTTTGATAACTTATCATCCAGTAATGAGCTCTAAGCAAAACATTGAACAATTTTCCTAAGTTAATGAGCTTGTGAAGTAGGTACTGCAAATATGTATTCAAAAATTCTAATAACATTCATGCATAAGCAATAAGGTCTAAAACTCCCTCTGCCAAATTTTCATGACCTTCCAATAGGCAGTGAGATCATAATAACCAAATGATTAATTAGGACAATCCCATAAGTTACAAAGGAAATGCTAAGATTATTGATCCAAAATTGCCAATTAAATTACCTGAGGTTCATTCTATCCTTATGACCACACTACCCAAATTTCATTATTGTTCGAGGAGTTTTACTAATCTATTCTAGCACTACAATGTTTGTGCCCTAAACTAGGGTTAGGCTTTTGTGGGGCCTACCCTTTCCCAAATCCACTAAGATTTTTACCAGAGGGCTTTAGCTACACTAGCACCATCCCTACCAAATTTCAAGTTCATTCAAGGTCTTTTGGCCTTATCCCCTTCATAAGGCACAAAAGCCCTTCCTTAGGGTTTGGTCTTGGATCTTAAGGAAAATCTATTCCAATCTGCCCCTTCTTCCATGGGGAGGTGCTAAAAGCCTGTCCGCTCTGTGCCTCTAGGTATTTTTAATAATTATAATCATTAAATAGATAAAGTGTGACAGTAATGAAATAAACATTTAACATAACCTATAGTTTAATTTTACACATGCACGAATCTTGGCGCAGGATCAGACGGTGCCGGGTTATCTTCTACCTCTAGCCGACTATCCCGATTCACCCGTCCTGGAGCTTCTTCCAACCGTCATATCCGGCCATCCGACCACCTCCCCGGCAGGCCACCGCCACCACCACCTCCGTTGAGGTGGTGGCTGTCGCCAGGCGGTGGCACAGCCGCTGGAGGGCCTTTTTCCGGTGATCCCAACAAATCGATTTTCTCCAAAAAAACCAGGAAACTCGATCCTATGATCGAGCTTAATTGAGCTCAAACGTTGACCCTAATTATTCCTACGATCTACACATGGAAGAAGGAGAAGGGGAGTACCTGTGTGGGTGGCTGAAGCCTTACCGATCGCCGGATTTTCATGGTGGTGGTGGTGGTGGTCGGATTTCTGCAACTGCATAGTGGACTTCCTTGTCTCCTTCAGGTAATGTGTGGAACTGAATTCCTGGAGTCCAGTGGAGCTTTTAAGGAGGAGAGTTGTGGTTTTGGGTGGGTGTAGGATGCCATGGCCATTAATGGCCCCTTAAGATTATTTCAGCCATGGTGGGTGGGGGATGAAGCATGGCTAAAACCAGTCAAAGAACAGCTGGTTGAAATGGGACTACACTCCCCGTGTCCTAGTGAATTGAATGGGGGATTGGGGAAGGGGAAGGATGATCCCCAAAGTCTTTCCTCATTACTCCCCACTCTTTCTCTCTCTTTCATTTGGAGTTTTCTTCTCTCTCCTACTCACCAAGCCTGAAATTTGACTTCTACCTAGCCTAATGGCAGCCCACATGTTCATTTCATCCACTAATACAAGGTTTGCCCAAGTGAATTGGGCTTGAGCTTGATTAAGCCAATTTGGGCTAGCTTGACCTAAACTTTAAGTAGGGTTGACCTTGGTCAATTTGGTCTTTGAGTTTGCCCCTAATGGGTCCTTGGTGACCCATTGGCCTCCCCTAAGGTCTAGGTAGGGTTGACATGGCCCTTTGGAGGTCACTTGACCCTTAATAAGGGCACTTTGACCACTTTTGGGCTAGAGTTAACTTGGATCAACTTATCCTTTTTGTTTGACCCCAATGGATCCTTGGTGACCCATTGGCCTCTTTCTAGGGTTAGGAAGGTATTCACAACTATAGCTTCCCAGTTTATGTGTAGGTGATGGGCAGGTTAGCCCGGCTAGCCGATGGCTCGAATGGTTTTGTGACGGACGGGATAGTACGAGGAGCTTTGGCTAGGTGGGAAATGCTTTAATGTTGCATGTGAATTCAATATAAGGTGGTGGGTTTTCGGTATTGGAGGGTCGTCACACCGACACCAATACATTGACTCGGCAAGTGTGGTTTAGCACTTAGCCAAATAAAGTCTGGTGTGCCAGCCGGCAAGAGTACGCAGGAGCTCCGCTTATTGCACCAGCATCAAGGAGTACGATAGGTCTGACTGGTTGTGCTGATTCTAGTTTAGAGGTGGGCGAGGCCCAACACACCGCTTCTATTTGCCACTATGGAGGTATACTGGGAGGTTAGGCTCCAGAAAGGGGGAACTAAATGTCTATTTTCATAGAGTCAGGTGTGTGTTGCACTTGCATGTTGATATCCTTGGCACCTATTGTATAAATTGGTATGAGACTCTTTATATAATAGGCCTTGCAAAATGACCCCTTGGACTATAGGGTTGTACGAGCATCCCTATAGGTCTTGGTTACTTACTTAGTTTACCTTCTTGTACTTTTACCTGCTTACCCTATTCATGTGTATACTCATACTGCTCACATGATATTTGCTTACTTGTACTTGTTGTGATTTTATACTCATGATATACTAGTTCCGCCATCACCTGCTTACTTTTATTACTCTCCACCTTAAATACCTTCCCTTTTGTCCCCGCTCGGTGCTTAGGAGCCATTGGGGGAGGGGTGGGGGATGATAGGACTTAGTCTTTAGACTAACGATCGTTGACCAAATCATTTTAGGGGATCGTGGAGCCGAACCTGGAGATGCAGCCCCAGAGGTCGGTATGCTTGGAGACGGGACAGTCTAGCACGGGAGTTCAGGCAGTAGGGACAGTGAGTTTCGAACATTAGTAGCTACTATAGATTTGCTTCCGCGTAGAGTGACTTGTAGCGAGGATCATGATGTATCGACAGGAGCCCCTTTTATTAGTCTTTGATTTATCATTACTGTGGACTCCCCCTTTGTGGGGATTTAGTTTATATACATGTTATTTCTGGTGGACCAGTATTTGAGTTTTATTTTACTCTTGTTCTTACCCTTCTCTTCTGCGATCGGTATGGCCGGCAGGTTAAGCGTTTTGTAGTGACGACCTTCCCGGGTGTGTTGGTGTAAACGCAAAGCGGCGGTTCTTGGCATAAGACCCCGTTGATTTTACTTGAAAAAAGGGTTTTACAGTAAGTCTTGGAGGAGACTGAGATATCCTGCGTGATCTGAGGTTTAAGCTCTTTAGTGCTGAATTTTTGGAGAAATGCTTTGTCTAACTACAAGTTAGAAAGGTAGGAAGAGAGTTGATGAACACATAATCTGGAGAACCACTATAAATTTTGTGTGTGCTTCTGTAGTTTGTCTTGAAAGCTTTAATCAACTAACTAAGTACACATTAAGTTAATAATACAAAAAAACCAGAAAACCTATTCAACCCACCCTCTAAGTTGTTAGCTAACTTAAAAATAAAGACTTTCAAGTGGTATCAGAGGGAGGTTGCTCAAAAAGGATCTAACAGTCTTAGTGATCTCCAAGGGTAGCTACAGTTCTATACTTATGGGTGGTAGAGAGAACCAAAAGGATCTAGGTTCCATTAAACTCCCCATCTACATAAAGGAGACTTTTGGAATTAGGAAAGAGAGGGTCGGGCTATTTATGGAAGCCTATGACCCAAGGATCTTTGTGACATTGAAGGAGGGACCCTTCATCCCCATGAATGTCTCAGTTCTAAATGCCTATGTCCAAACACCTAAGACATATTCATAGAAGATTAAGGATGAAGTCATATTGGCTACATTGGACAAGAGGGCGCAAAACATCATTGTTAGTACCATAGATGATACAACCTTCCAGAATTTGGTTCACTGTCAGACCTCTAAAGAGATGTGGGATACTATTGTGGTCTACATGGAGGGTATTGAAGACGTAAGAGATGATAGGAAGTTCATGCTCAACCAGGAGTATGAGACTTTCAGGCAATCCCAGAAAGAGAACATAGCTACTAGTTATAAAAGATTTTTCAGGATTATAAATGAACTGACGACCTATGGGAGGGTCTTCAGTCATTATGAAATTAATGACAAGTTCCTAAGGTCTCTCACTAGAGACTGGGATACTAAGATATGTGCCATAAGAGAGGTGGCCAAGCTTGCTGACAATCCTCCCCAAACTTCAAACTTTGCTTGGAAAGTTGCTCTCTTATGAGATGCAACTTGCTGCCAGGAATAAGGAGGAGGCCTCTAGTAGATCCCAAGCCAAGGAAAAGACCTTGGCCTTCAGAGTAAATAGCACAAGGAAGAGTAAGGAGAGTATTCCCTCTCCTCTAAGGAGGCCAGCTAAGTCAGACATTGCAGAATCAGATACATCAGACTACAATATGTTTGATGAGGACTTTGCTACCTTCTCTAGGCACTTTTAGAAGCTGATGAAGAAGAAATAGTGGAAGAGCAGACCGTCCACCTCTTCTCATCATAGGAATATTCACTCCAAGACTGTCAGGTATGATTCAAATGAGTAATTATATTTCATCTAAAGTTGTTAGCTATTATTGCAGCAAATCTGGGCATGTTATAGTTTACTGCCCAGTAAGAGAAAGGAGGCTGGGGAGAAGAAACAACACTAACACAAAGGGAAGAAGGAGAAGTCCTTCAATGCAAAGAAGGAAAAGACTACGCCAGACTCATGTTCATCATAGTATAAAGAAGAAGAAGCCTATATTGGGTTGGTTGCTACTGCTGCTGAAAAATAAGCTGAAGCAGCAGATGAAGACTATCCTGCTACCAGGATAGGCATCAGGGCCGCTCTGTCACACTCAAACAGTGATTCAGAGTTGGATGATGAAGATGAAGGAAATTCCTATAGACACTATGGGCTGATGGCAATGACTGATGAGGAATCCAGCCATGATTAGCCTGGTCAAAGCAAGGTATATACTCTATCTAGTTCTTCTTCTCACTCTGAGTATGAGACTAGTCCTTGTATAGAAGCATCTTCATCCAGTGGTGAAGGTGATTCTGAATCTGAAGTAGATGTCAATCAATTAATTGACAGGCATGTAGAACTTCTGGATGCCTTTATGAAGTGCAAAAAGTTATCTAAAAAGCAATCTTTGGAGATTACCTCTTTGTAGCTAGCTGCCTGCCAGAATAATGAGACAACATCTTTGCTGGATCAGATGGACAAGGAAGTTAGCCAACTTAATGTCTTGAATCTCATCTAGATAGACTCCATAAAGTTCAGGAATATTCTTACTAGGGACCTTGAAGAGAATATCCAGAGGGAGAAGAGAATTGTGGCTAGATTTTCTAAGCACAATACAGTGTTGCCCTTGGTAGACTCCTTCTTCGCTCAAAAGGGTAAGAAGGGGTTGGGGCTTAAGGGAAATACTAGAGTTGCTCCTTCAAAAGGGAAGGGAAAAGCTCCTGTTCAGCCTCTGGCTTCCAAGCTTCCCATTCCTTTTAGGAAAGTTCAGTTACCTTCAAACAGGTATGACCAAGAGAGCATCAATGGTCACTGGATGAATGGTATATCCACTAGTGTGAACAAGGAGGTTCACAACTATGGTGGAAGGTATAGCAGGGGAGTGAGTTCCTTTATGGCTGCCCATGAATAAATTCAAATGGCCCATCATGGACAATTTGTCTTTGATGCTCCAGCCCCCACTCACAGGAATGTGGTTGTGGCCAAGGTTCAAAACCACTAAGCAAAGTCTCAAACCATGGGTCAATCTATCAACATGTCTGATTTGGAAATTTTTGACACTATCAAGAGCATGTCTTGTGCAAAGAAGATTGTTATTGATGGCACTCAGAGAAGGCCAAATAATCTATCTGGAAGACTTACCTTCAGTCAAATCCTTGCTGCCAGGAATCTAAAGAAGGCTGCTGCTCCTTTTCCTTCTATTCAGTCAGTAGTTAACCAAACTGCAAGGCCTACACTAAATAGAAGATATAACATTCATGAATATTGGTGATGTGGCAAAGTGGGCTACTTTGCTTTAGACTATTGGCATAATCCAGGTGTGCCAAGAGCAGCTGTTAGTCCACCAGTCAGAAAAGTTGCTGGTAAACAAGTTCATTTTTAGACTAACATGCACCTAGGACCCAATAGATATTGGGGTCCTAAGGTAAAATAAATTATATGATGTAGGTTAGTACAAGTGCCCATACCCCAATATGGTACTTGGACAGTGGTTGTTACAGGCACATGACTGGGATAAGGAGCAACTTAAAAGAGTATACTCCAGTGAAAGTTGGACCCAAGATTTTCTTTGGTGGTTCAGATAGAGGGGTGACAAGAGGCGGCGGTGAGATTACTAATGGCATAGTCACCATCACAAAAGTGGCTTATATTAAAGAGTTGCAACACAACCTCATAAGAATAAACGAACTCTCTGATCTTTGGCAATGTTAATGTCTTCCACAAGGATGAGTGTCATATTAAGAGTTCAAGTGACCAAGAGATCATCTTGATTGGAACTAGGAGTGGAAATGATTATTGTTTAAATTTCCTTTATCTAGATACAAACTCTCCTATTTGTCTAGTGGCAAATGAGAAAGTCTCATATTGTGTCCAATAGCATAAGAGGCTAGCCCATTTGAACTACAAAACTATTGGCAAGCTCTTTAGTCAAGAGCAAATTAGGAATGGTCCTAATGTGAAATGCACCAAGGAAATCATTTGCTTTGCATGTGATGTGCCCGCGAACAGACTCTTACTGTGGTTGGTTCGGTGAGTCGATCGCCGCGGGCTTGCTCGGGTAGGCAAGTGCACCTATCGCAAGTAGTACTCGATATTCGGGGGAATACCGAGGTCGTATTGTTCTCGGGGTCGCGTTGACTATTCTTACTCCTCCGGGAGGACTATTATTTTACTGAAAATAAGGTGGATTTTTTTTACTTAATAAAAGACGAAAAAGCAAAGGAGCGAAAAAACGATTTAGAAAATATTCGATGAAGGGTTAACGCTCGGCATCGAATCGGATTAAGACTAAAACAATTTTTAATAATAAAAAGACTTAGTTTTCAAATTAATAATAAGGCAACTTGGCCGTGGAGGTTCCACAAATGTGAGCGCACTTATCTCTAGGAATATTGCTCACCTGAACGTTAAGAGTATTCGACCGAACGTTAGTCCGACGAAGGATTCCTCTTAACGCCCGCTTTACGCTAAGAACCCCGCTATTGGGTGGGGAACCCAATCCGGTAGAATTACGCTAGTCCTCTCTCGAGGGTATGCACGCAACTCTATTTACCCAGGGGTGATCGGTCCATATGCACGGCCTCTCGGCTAGCTAGCATATGGACTACGGAAATAGGGCCCACACATCGATTATGTGGTCCTACGCGTCGTAAACCCGGGGCAAACCCTAAGTGCTTAAATTAAAATGAAAATAAAGAGCTTCAATTATTATAAATCATTTTAAATATCCCAATGCTCTTCGATGTCGAGGCTAATAGCGATTAGCCACACATCGGTATGGGGACGGCTTATAATTTAGTGAGGCGTGAGTTCGAAATTAAATGCTAAACGATTATAAGAAAGGGACAAAAGAAAAATAACAATATTTAGAAAGCTAAAAAGTTAACTAAACGAGAACTCACGCAAACTCCAAATTATAAATTAAAAAGGAACTAAGTTACACATAAAAAGAAATTTTGCATAATTCAAATTTGCGAGTCCCACTCAAACGAGTGGGGGCGGTAAATAAAGGCTGAAAATTGCAAGTCCTACTCAAACGAGTAGGACTGAAATGAAAGCGAGTCCTACTCAAATGAGTAGGAGAAAATAAATGCGATTACATGGCTAAAAAGTCCGGCCATTTAACTCAAGTGAGTAGGCGGAAAAATAAAGAAAGAAAATTTGCAAGTCCTACTCAAACGAGTAGAACTGAAATAAGGTCCGGCCATTTAAACTCAAGTGAGTAGGCGGAAAAATAAAGAAAGAAAAATTACAAGTCCTACTCGAACGAGTAGGACTGAAAATGAAAACGATGCGCCATTTAACTCTTAACGAGTAGGCGGAAATAAATGCACACGAACACACACACTCCATATGAAATTCAAGAAAGCAATAAAATTATACACCTACACTCACACACTCTACATAATTGAACAAAGCATTAAAAGAAAGCATTAAAACAAAGCATGAAAATTATACACCTACACTCACACACTCTACACAATTTAAATCAAAGCATAAAAGTTAATACACCTACACTCACACACACTTCATGAAGATTAAGAAGAACAAAAGGAAATTTATTCTCATACACTCACACACACTAATAACAAAGAAAAATTAAAGTTACCTAAAAATGAAAATAACAAGATTTCTACTCCTAAAACTTACCCCAAACACATAAAAAGAACAAACAAAAAGAGAATGAGCAAAAAGTTTTACAAAATAAAGTCAAAATCAAAGGTGCTCAAAAATTAAAACTTTAACTTTTTCATGCTTAGGTTTTGCCAAAAACAAATAAAAAGAGAAAATTACAATTTTTAGAAGACTAAAGTTTTTCAAAGCAAATTAAAAATCAAAGTTTTTGGAAAATTAAAATACCAACAATTTCATTCCTATGATTTTATAAAAGTGATAAAAAAGGTGAAAAAGAAGATGAAAAGAACAAAAGAGGTTTTACAATCCTAAAAGAAAACTAAGTAAAAAAAGGAACAAATTCACTTTTTAAAATCTCTTTTATAGAATCATACGGATGAAATCAAAATCTAAGCATGAAAACTAGTTAAAGGAAATCTAAGCATGAAAACTTGTTAAAGGAAAAAGACAAGGTGAGAAAGAGAAAGAAAACTATCATGCTTAAGCATGAAGACAAGTAAAAGACATGTAAAGTAAGCAAATTACACTCATACACACACACACACTTTTCATAAATGAAGAGCAAAGATGAAACTAAGAATAAAAAAGGAGAAGGAAAGGTGGGCACAAGTGTTCATTCCAAAGCCATATATGAAGAGAAAATTTAACATTTTATTTGATCAAAATAAAACTATTACAAGCTATTACAAGTGCTAAAACTAAAGCAAAACAAGATATGAAATAAAAGAAGGAAAAATCTCCTTACATAGCCTTGAAAATCCCGGATGCAGCCCACAAAAAGACACTAACTTGGCCCAAAAATCTGAACCCTTGGACCTTACAGAACTGGGCTATTTATAGAAAAAAAATTCTAAGTACACGCCCTCGGTCACGGGCGTGTAGGGGGGCGTGACAGTACTATTCATGAAGGCGGCCGGCGATGGGACAGCAAAGTTGACTTCGGGCTGAGTTCGCAGCAGTCACGCCCTAGGTCACGGGCGTGACTATGGGCGTGTCGGGGAGGTAGAACCGGGCGTGGGTTGCGTCAAATGTCCTTGGCAGCATCTTGTTGGGCCAGCTGGAAGGGTCACGCCCCATATCACGGGCGTGACTATGGGCGTGACAGTTGGGGTCGACACTCGACGAATGTCGAGCGGAAAGTGTCGAGTCGAAATCGTTGAGCTGAAATTGGGTCACGCCCTTGGTCACGGGCGTGACACTGGGCGTGACAGTTGGTGTCGACACTCGACGATCGTCGAGCGGAATTCGTCGAGAGGAGAGGACACGGGCTTGGGTCACGCCCCGTGTCGGGTGACACGGGCGTGTCGCCAGGCGTGTCAAGCCTTTTCTTCAGAAATTTTCCGATTTCACGGGAAATGCACAGTCACGGCTCGGTCACGGGCGTGACCCATGTGTCACGGGCGTGTACTTCCCAAATTTTGGCAGATTTTGGAATTTTTCTGCAAAATCAAATAAAACAAGTTAGGAGAAAATTTACAAGAATAGGAACATTTTATTGAACAAAAATAAGTAAAAACGACGAAAATAAATGAAAATGACTAAATTAATGTGCATAAAAATACGCATATTTACAGTTTATCAAATACCCCCATACTTAGGCTTTTGCTATTCCAGAGCAAAAGTTTGAGGTGAATCTATAAGGAATAAAAAAAAACTCTAAGTTTTGGCTATCGCTTAATCAATTATAAGAGAGATCGAAATAAATATACGGGGTGTAAGAGTTAAGTCCTAAAATTATGTAGATGATTTAAATAGCGCAAAAGTTTTGGCCAAAAGACTTCTTGATGTAATCAAATAGAAGGCAACATTTGAAATGGTTAGATTAACGAAAATAGTTTGGAATTATAAGAACTCTAGCTTATACGAGTGCTATCGGAAATAATACAATTTACTAATTATGCTCTCAAAAAGATTTTTGAATTAATTCTAGAATCGTGGAATTGGCTAAGGGGGTAGTGTGGTTTATGAAGAGGGTTTTGATATTTGAGGTGAGGTAATTTTTTCTCGAACCTCCAAGTTTTTCTTCTTTTGGATTATTAGGAAAATGAAATCTTATTTTCCTAATATGATTTTTGTTTTTCAACTTCATAAGAAAAATTAACCCAATGTATATTTGTAGGAGTAATGAATTTTATCCTCTTACTCCCTATATAATCTTTTAAAATTATTGGGTGCCTATGTTTACGGAACGAAATCTTGTTCCCATTGACATAAGATCTTTTAAGGATAAAATTTTTTTTCATGCCAAGTAGGTCATGAAAAGTAAGGGGAGAAAGAAAAACTAGATTGTAATCCTAAAAATTTTTGAGAGCAACCTTAATAATTTGTACGTTCCAATTTTTTTCAGAAAGCTAAAAGTAAGTATAATTGAATTCTATAGTCGTTATTTCCTAACATAATATACGTGCTCCTATTAATGAAAAATTAGAAGTAGTGCCTAAAACGAGTCCGCTAGTTTTAACAAAGCATAAAGAATTCTTTAAAACTTAACCCCGGCTATTTAAATGTTTCAATCAATAATTAACAAACGGGTAGCAAACAGAGAATTAATAGTATTCACATATAAATAAACTCAGAACAGAATTTTTGGATAGCAGAAAAGTTAAGTATGGAATATTTAATTTATTTATTTCAAAACATTTTTGTTTTTTTGATTTTTATAGTTTTTGTTATCATTTTTTTTGTTTGTTTTTCATTTATTATCCTTTTTTTGTATTTTTGTTTTTCTCAATTTTTTTTTTGAAAATTTTTTTGAACTATTATCTTTTTTTGTATTTTTTAAGAGAATTTTCATAATATGTACAAAAATAAGGGAGAAAAGGAAAAAGGTTTGTACAAGAATGAGGAAGGGGGAGAGAGAAAAAAAAACAAAATAATTTTTTTGTTTTGTTTTTTGAGTTTTTGGAAAAGAGAAAGAGAACAAAACAAGAAACAAATTTTTTGGATTTTTGTTTTTTTCATTTAAATTTTTTTTGTTTTTTTCATTTAAAATTTTTTTGTTTCATTTTAAGATTTTTTTTTTAATTTTTTTGTTTTTGTTTTGTTGTTATATGTATTTTTTTGTATTTTTCTTTTTTGAAATGCAGAAAAATTGAAGTGCAGAAAGTAAAGCACGAAAATACCCCCATACTTAAGTCCAACATTGTCCCCAATGTTGTATCGTAAGTATGCGGAACAGAAAGGAAAGACAATATGTACAAAGAAAAGAAAGGGAAGGGGGTAGAAGCTTCCCTGAAACGCGGAGGGGGAGGCCGATCAGAAACCCTGCGTTTATTAGAAAAAGCAGCAAAGGTAATGAGGAAAGGGCAAGAAAGATAAGCGAGGGGTGCCTCCCAGGAGCGCTTTGTTTATAGTCGTGTAGCTTGACTTATTTTGGCGGATTTATAAATCTAGGAGGGTTATGGTTTCGTAATGCTCGATCACTGGGTCGCCCGCGATGTATAACTTAAGCCGATGACCGTTTACTTTAAACGAACATCTTTCCGGGTGGGAGACGAGTACAGTCCCATATGGAAAGACTTCTTCAACTAAGAAGGGACCGGACCATCTAGATTTTAGTTTACTCGGAAAAAGCTTAAGGCGTGAATTATAAAGAAGGACAAGATCGCCCGAAGAAAATATTTTTGGGGACTTTAAATGTCGATCGTGATATAACTTAGAGCGCTCCTTATAGAATTTATTGCTCTCGTAAGCGTTCGCATGCCATTCATCGAGCTCGTTTAGTTGCAGTTTTCTATTCTGAGCGGCTAAGTTGGAGTCGAGGTTTAAGAGTTTTAGAGCCCAAAGTGCGCGATGTTCTAATTCTACGGGTAAATGGCACGCTTTGCCGTAGACTAACCGGAACAGCGTACATCCAATAGCGGTTTTGTATGCCGTCCGATACGCCCACAACGCATCGTCGAGTTTAACGGACCAATCTTTCCTATTTAGCGAAACAGTTTTTTCTAAAATTCGCTTAATCTCTCGATTTACTACCTCGACTTGGACACTTGTTTGCGGGTGGTAGGGGGTGGCAAGCTTGTGCGTGACTCCGTATTTAGCTAACGTCTTAGCCATAAGAGCGTTACAGAAATGCGTTCCCCTATCACTAACAATTGCGCGAGGCGTGCCGAAGCGAGAAAATAATTTTTTAAGAAATGTAACGACGACTCGCGCATCGTTGGTGGGGAGAGCTTGCGCTTCCGCCCACCTCAATACGTAGTCGACCGCCACTAAAATATACATATTTTTGAAAGACGGAGGTAGGGGGCCAACAAAATCTATGCCCCACAAATCGAAGACTTCGCACTTTAAAAACATGTTTTGGGGCATCTCGTCGCGACGAGAGATGTTACCCGACCGCTGACAGCTATCGCATGCGCGCACAAAATTATGCGCGTCTTTGAAGAGAGTGGGCCAAAAGTAGCCCGCCTCTAGCGCCTTCCGAGCGGTCCGGTTGGCTTGATAATGCCCACCGGCTGGACCCTCGTGGCAGTGCTTAAGAATTTGCAAGCACTCCACACCCGCAACGCATCGTCGAACCGATTGGTCCGCGCAGATACAAAAAAGAAATGGGTCCTCCCAGAAGAAATTTTTCAAGTCAGAAAAGAATTTCTTCTTTTGATGACTGGAAAATTCTTTTGGAAGGACCCGCGCTACTAAAAAATTTGCAAAATCTGCGAACCAAGGCGAAGATGACGAAGATTTATCAATTGCAAGAAGGCGTTCCTCGGGGAATCTGTCATTTATTTCTGATTCGACGAGCGCTTCCGCACCCGGATTTTCTAAACGGGAGAGGTGGTCTGCCGCTAGATTTTCTGCTCCCCGCTTATCTCGGATCTCCAAATCAAACTCTTGTAGGAGGAGAATCCATCGAAGAAGGCGGGGCTTCGCATCATTTTTAGCTAATAAATATTTAAGCGCGGAGTGATTGGTAAAAACGATAACTTTAGAAAGCGTTATATACGAGCGAAACTTATCGAAAGCGAAAACGACGGCTAAGAGTTCCTTTTCCGTTGTCGTGTAATTTACTTGTGCGGAAGTGAGCGTCTTGCTAGCGTAATAAATAGGATGAAAATGTTTTTCTACGCGTTGGCCAAGAACGACACCTAAGGCAATATCACTAGCGTCGCACATTATTTCGAACGGAAGGGACCAATTAGGGGCCACTAAAATTGGTGAGGAGATAAGTTTTTGTTTTATCAAATTAAAGGCGGACTCGCATTCGCTACTAAAGATGAAGCGTGATTCCTTTTCCAAGAGGTGAGTTAGCGGCTTTGTTATTTTTGAAAAGTCTTGAATGAAGCGTCGATAAAAGCCCGCATGGCCTAAGAAACTCCTAATAGATTTTACGTTTGTTGGATGCGGAAGTTTTTCTATAATTTCTATTTTGGCCTTATCCACCTCTATCCCCTTAGACGAAATCATATGGCCGAGGACCAAACCTCCTCGAACCATAAAGTTGCATTTTTCCCAATTTAAAACAAGGCTTGTGTCCTCGCACCGTTGAAGGACACGATCTAAATTGTTAAGGCAATCAGGAAAAGAGCGTCCGAAAACAGAAAAGTCATCCATAAAGACTTCCATAATGTCTTCTACTAGCTCGCCAAAGATCGCTAGCATACATCTTTGGAATGTAGCTGGCGCGTTGCAGAGTCCAAATGGCATTCTTCGATATGCGAAGGTGCCGAACGGGCAAGTAAAAGTTGTTTTCTCTTGATCATCGGGGGAAATGGGGATTTGGAAAAACCCCGATAAACCATCAAGAAAACAATAATACGGATGATCGGATAAACGCTCTAAGATCTGGTCTAGAAATGGCAGAGGGAAATGGTCCTTGCGGGTGGCGTCGTTAAGTTTCCTATAGTCGATGCACACTCGCCAACCCGTAACAGTACGAGTTGGGACAAGCTCGTTATGCTCATTCGCCACTACGGTAAGACCGCCTTTCTTGGGCACGACATGCACGGGACTAACCCATGCACTGTCCGAAATAGGGTAGATAATCCCCGCATCTAATAACTTAATGATTTCGGCTTTAACGACGTCTTTCATGTTTGGGTTAAGACGACGCTGCGGCTGAATCGTTTTGCGGCAATTATCGTTTAGGAAAATCTTATGGGTGCAAAAGGAGGGGCTAATCCCCTTTAGGTCAGAGATTTGCCACGCAATTGCGTGGCGATGTTTAAATAAAACTTCCAATAAATCGGAAGTCTCCGAATCACTCAAGTCCGAAGAAATGATAACGGGGAGCGTATCACCTTTTCCCAAAAAAGCGTACTTGAGCGAGGCGGGTAAGGGTTTGAGGTCTAGGATGGGCGGTTCTTCTAGGGAGGTTTTAATGCCTATGTCTTTCTTACCAATTGGTTCGAAAGGCAAGTCTATAGATGTATCCTCATCGCAGTTAAAATTTTCGAGCGCATAAATATCGTCATTTAAAAATACGGACTCGAAAATGGGAGAAGAACGATCTCCGAAAAAGGTATCTAAAGAATAACAGAAATCGTCGCTCGATGACAAATTGTCCATCGAGGGATTAATAGAGAAAGTAACTTGGTCATCGCCTACTCGGAGGAGAAGGCTACCATTACTAACATCTATTAGTGCGCGGGAGGTGGCGATAAAAGGGTGACCGAGTATTATTGGTACCTCGGCGTCCTCCTCGATATCTAAGATGACGAAGTCTACCGGGAAGGTAAACTTGTCGACTCGGACAAGGACGTCCTCCACTACCCCGATAGGGAACTTAACCGAGCGATCCTCTAATTGGATGCGCATATTGGTAGGACTAGGAGTACCCAAACCTAAACGCGAAAAGAGCGAGAACGGCATCAGATTAATGCTAGCCCCTAAATCAGCTAAGGCGTACTTTACTAATATATTGCCAAAAAGGCACGGGATGGAAAACCGTCCCGGGTCGTTTTGTTCTGTGGGCAATTTATTAGTAAGGGCCGCCGAGCAGACAACGTTGAGAGATACATGCGAAATATCCTCTAATTTGCGTTTATTAGAAAGTTGTTCTTTTAAAAATTTCGCATATTTGGGCATTTGCGAGATAGCCTCGCAAAAAGGAACATTAATGTGAATTTGTTTTAATAATAAAATAAATTTTTCATATTGCGCGTCCTTACGCTCGTTTTCTAACTTATGCGGATACGGAAGAGCCTTGTTTAAAATAATTTTTTCTTTTATAATAGGTAAAGGCGGCGTAAGCGAAGAAAGAGGAAGAGGGGTCGGAGGTGAAATATGTACCTGAGGGTCGGTCCATTTTGGATCGACCACCTCCTTTCTGCTACGGAGGGTTATAGCGTTGGCGTTTTCCCGCGGATTGGGCTCCGTGTTTCCCGGCAGTGCCCCGAGCGCGCGCTCGGACATCATCCTCGCCAGCTGTCCAACCTGTTGTTCGAGTGTTTTTAGCGATCCGGTGATGTTCCGGATATTTGACTCGTTGGACGCAATATACTTCGAAAAATTTTCCTCCATCGGGGAGGGTTTCAGAAGAGGAGGGGGAGGAAGAAATCCGGGCGCAGGTTGCGTCAAATGTCCTTGGCAGCATCTTGTCGGGCCAGCTGGAAGGGTCACGCCCCATGTCACGGGCGTGACTATGGGCGTGATAGTTGGGGTCGACACTCGACGAATGTCGAGCGGAAAGTGTCGAGTCGAAATCGTTGAGCTGAAATTGGGTCACGCCCTTGGTCACGGGCGTGACACTGGGCGTGACAGTTGGTGTCGACACTCGACGATCGTCGAGCGGAATTCGTCGAGAGGAGAGGACACGGGCTTGGGTCACGCCCCGTGTCGGGTGACACGGGCGTGTCGCCAGGCGTGTCAAGCCTTTTCTTCAGAAATTTTCCGATTTCACGGGAAATGCACAGTCACGGCTCGGTCACGGGCGTGACCCATGTGTCACGGGCGTGTACTTCCCAAATTTTGGCAGATTTTGGAATTTTTCTGCAAAATCAAATAAAACAAGTTAGGAGAAAATTTACAAGAATAGGAACATTTTATTGAACAAAAATAAGTAAAAATGACGAAAATAAATGAAAATGACTAAATTAATGTGCATAAAAATACGCATATTTACAGTTTATCAGCATGCCAAAAGGGCAGGCTGACCAAAAATTCCTTGAAGGGAATTGGAACCAAAGACTCTGTGAGGCCTTTATACCCCTTGCATATGGACTTGTTTGGTCCTATGCCAGTTCACAGTCTTACTAAGAATGTCTACACCCTTATGGTGGCTGATGACTATTCCAAGTATACTTGTGTGTTCTTTTTAAGAAAAAGAATGAAACCCTTGATATCTTCATGAAGTTTATCAAGCATATTCAGAACGAGTTTAACAGTATTGCAGTCAAAATCAGAAGTGACCATGTGAATGAATTCTAATCTGATAACATGATAAAGTTCTGTGAAGAGAAAGGGATTCTTCAAGAATTATCTTCTCCAAGAACTCCACAACAAAATGGAATTGTTGAGAGGAAAAATAGGACTCTCGTAGAGGCTGGAAAGACCTTATTGAGTGAAACATCTCTCCCAGAATCTTTCTGGGCTAAGGCAGTCAATACTTCATGACATGTCCTTAACAGAGACTCTATCACCAAGAGCCACAAGAAGACTCCATATGAGATATTGAAGGGCAGAAAACCAAAATCGGCCTATCTCTTAATCTTTGGTAGAAGTGCTATGTGCTTCATAATGGAAAGTCCTATGTGACTAAGTTTGCTGCCAAGTCCTTTAAAGGGATTTTTGTTGGGTACAACAATCATAGTAAAGCTTATAGAATCTACAACTTGAAAAGCCAAGTTGTAGAAGAGTCTGTGCATAGTCTTTGATGAGACTACAATGATGAACAGTGAGCTGTCAAACTCCTCTTCTAGTACTGTAGCTACAGAATAGATGATGGACCAGCTGATTATCAAAGAAGCTGCTCCAAAATTCCAAGATAAAGCTGAGGGAATGGTCATTCCAGAAGATGTACCAGGCTCACTTGAAGTAGATGAAGATCAACAAGAAGCTGCTACTGAAGCAGAAGCTAAAGAAGATTGCCTCCTACAGTCAGGAATCTAAGAGACCATCCAACACACCAGATAATTGGTGATACACGCCAAGGTATGGTGACTAGGAGCAAGAGCCTAAATACAATAATGTATGCAAGTTTCCTGTCACAGGCTGAGCCAAAGAAATTTGAAGAGGCCAACATAGATTAGTTCTAGATTATAGCTATACAAGAAGAACTAAACTAGTTTAAGAGATGAAATCTCTAGAAGCTAGTTCCCAGACCACAAGGACATAATGTCATTGGATGTATGTGGATTTACAGGAATAAACTTAATGAAAATAGAATTATAATCAAGAACAAGACAAGGCTAGTCGCTAGGGGGTACATACAAGAAGAAGGTATTGATTTTGATCAAACCTTTGCCCCTGTAGTAATATTGGAAGTCATCAGACTATTCCTTGCATATGTTGCACACAAGGGATTCGAGGTCTACCAGATGGATGTGAAGTCAGCCTTCTTGAATGGTGACTTAAAGGAAGAAGTCTATATTGAGCAGCCTCCAGGTTTTGTTGTTCTTAACTCTCCTGATTCTATTTATGGACTTAGGAAAGATCTATATGGGCTAAAAAAAGCCCCTAGAGCATGGTATAAGACATTGTCTAGATTCCTCATTGAGAACAAATTCTCAAAGGGGAAGATAGACAAGGCCCTATTCCTAAGGTAATCTAAGGGTAAGATAATCCTAGTCCAGATATATGTAGATGACATTATCTTTGGATCTACAGATGATAACCTTTGTTGGAAGTTTGTCAAAATTATGCAAAGGAAGTTTGGGATGAGCAGTATGGGTGAACTTAAGTTCTTCTTGGGACTCCAAGTAAGATAGACTGATGATGACTTATCAGTATCTTAGTCTATATTTATAAGAGAGTTAATCAAAAAATTTGGTATGGAGAATGCCTCCACTATGAAAACTCCCATGGAGTCAAGTATGCTTATAGGCAAAGATAACGCAGGGAAACCTGTTGATGAATATTTTTATAGATGGATAATTGGATCCCTTACGAGACATCATGTATTTTATGTGCTTGTGTTAGGTATCAGGCTTACCCTAAAGAATCTCACTACTCTACTATAAAGAGGATTTTGAGGTATCTTAAGGGAACACAAGAACTTGGCATATGGTACCCTATAAATGGGGAGTTTGAACTGACAGGATATTCCGATGCAAGTTTTGCAGGCTGCAAAGAGTTCAGGAAGAGAACTTCTAGCACCTATTAGTTCTTGGGAGGAAGACTAGTGTCTTGGAGTAGCAAGAAGCAAACATGTGTTGCAATTTCTACTACAGAGTCAGAGTACATCTCAGTAGGTAGCTATTGTGCTCAGTTTCTATGGATCCAGCATCAGCACCAGGATTAAAACCTCTAGATAAGTAGAAGTCCCTTATACTATGACTCTACTAGTAAGAATAAGCTTATTTAGATAAGATATCATTTCATTAGGGACATGTCGAATGTGAAGAAATCAACCTTGAGTTTGTCTTGACAAACAAGCAAGTGGCTGACATCTTCACTAAGCCACTAGATTAAGCAAAGTTCAACACCTTCAAATTTGAGTTGGGTATGTTGAACATATTATAGCTTCTATTTCTCCTCATGTTGTTTCTTTGTTGCAGGATGTACTATTTCTTATAGGTGGAAAGGTCCTTCAGTGAGATGAAGATTTTTCAAGTGATATACCTTCATTGGTATAAAATTTATCAAGAGGTTCAAGTGATATCCAGTTTGGAGTAGACTAAAGTGTCTACTAGGAAGTATGATAGAGGATTCTTCAGTCGAGGGGGTGTAATTCCAGCACTTGCATAAGTAGATTCAAGAAGTATATTGTAGAGAAGTAGCAACACACCTCCAACACTCTGAATTGGTTCAACTACTGCAAGAGTTGCTTATCTGTACTCAAAAAGGGAGAATAGATAATATGGGCCTTCCTGACTATTTACAGAAGTCAAAATGGTGGAGAGAAGCACATAAATGAGAAGGATAGATATAAGTGGTATGAGATCTATGAGAAGTAAATGATCAAAATGATCAAGGCCAGGCAGCAGCAATTCAGTGGGAGCAGGTGCGATGATGATCACCCTGCAGACAAGGAAATTGTGGTAACTATAACTTGTCCTCTTGTTATAAGTTCTCCAAGTTATCTTTTTTTGCTGCATATGTTAGTATATATCATTGACTCAGGATTTTGATTGAAGGTTTTGACTTCTTCAAATAGGGGGAGATTGTTGGGTCCATTTCCCACAATGCCCCAGACTTGTAGAAGTCAGATTTGTAGAAATAAAAAATGTCAATGATATACACAAAGTTGTATATAATATATGTTCAAGTTCATGAATGCATGTTTGTCCTTGTAACATTGATAGGATGGGTTTTCCAAGTGATGTGAAAGGTGGTCACAAAGTGATGATGTGGAGAGACAGAAATCTATCTAAGTCCACAGGTGTTGAGTGAAGCCAGTTCACTCAATGCCAAATACAAGGGATGATGCTGGATAGGCTTGAAATTGCATAAGTCCATAGGAGTTGAAGGAAGCCAGTTCACTCAATGCCAGATGCCATAAAGCACTGAGTTAGTTATGGACAGCCAAATCCATGAAGTCTGCAAAGCAATTATGCGGCCATGTCCACGGGCGTTGAGTCAGAGCAGTTCACTCAACACCATCGTAGAGTATAGTTAAATCAGTCAAAGCCTCAGTATTAGCATGCTGAAAATTCAACTAAGTCTAGAAGTGTCGAGTGAACACAGCTCACTCTACGCCAAAGGAGAAGGTATCATGTTATGATAAAGCCTAAGATGATAGAAAGTGGCCATGTACAAAAACGTTGAGTGATGAAGCTTCACTCGACGCTCTCAAAGCAAGACAACAATATCGTTGAGTCATGCTGCTGGAGTCAAAGCCTAAGAAGAAGAAAGAAATTGATTAAGTCCAGAAGCATTGAGTGAAGCCAGTTCACTCAACGCCTAATAAAGAAAACAGGCAAAGACAGAAAGCATTGTGTGAGGTTGGCTTACTCAATGCCTTCAGACGGGTGAAGAAATGAATAAGTCTAGAGGCGCTGCGTGTGGAAGTCTCACTCAACCCTCTCAATGACTGAGATACAGAATGGTTCAGAAAGATGTTTAAGGGTTTTGGCATTGAGTGAAGCTTGTTCACTCAATGCACTCAACGCCTGAGGAAGCAAAAGATTGGCTAAGTCAAGAATCATTGAGTGAGGCTTGTTCATTCAACGCACTCAATGCCTGGAGTAGATATGAGAAATTGTCTAAGTCCATAACTGATGACGTCAGCCAAAGCCAACAAACTTCAACCAAGTTCAAATTACTTGCATAAAAGCTACAAAACATGCCAAATAGCACCCGAGATCTACTTTACGTCTTCTTACATTAAAGCAAGTTGCAGCTGTCAACTGCAGGTGGTCCCCACTGCTTCTTGGAGCCGTTAATTGGCGGAAGATAAAAGGGATTGCTTCAGAAGGAAGAACTTAACTTTTTGGGTTTCATTATTTTCACAAAGTTAAGGCTGTACTCAGTCTTCTTTGCCATTGTTGCAGTGCTAAAATCTTGATGTCGATCCAGCCGAACTAAAAGTTTATTCCAGATAGCTTTAGCAATTTCTTCTGCTATAGCAAGTTTAGATTAGCTTCTGATAAAGAAAGAGAAGAAGAGCCTTTAGTTTTCTGAAAGTTCAGGTTAGCTATTTAAAGAACTTAAGATCAGTCAAGTCTTTAGTCTTCTACAACAAGTTAAGAAACAAATTTTTGAGATCCTTCCAGCAGAGGCAGCCATTTACTGAAGATCATCTTTCTGCTACTGTGAATATAGTTAGGGCTGAGATAACTCAGCTCAGGAAGCTGACACAGAGAAATATCTCTGAGTCAAATTAACACAAATCCATTTAATTTATGTAGGATCCATTTGGATCTGAGTTGTAAGGACTTTGTGCCTGAGGTAGGGTAGATTTGATTGAGTTTAGGATCTAGTGTTTGGATCTAAGTGTAGGACCTTTGGGTCTGCGGCAGGATCCTTTTGGATTTGAGCAGCAGGGCTTTTGAGCCTGAGGTAGTACAGTTTTTCCTAAGATGTAGGAGAGTCATACTCTCTGAGTGTAGGACCTTTGGGTCTGAATGTAGGATCAAGATTTGGATCTGAGGTAGGGCATTATGCCTGAGTTGTAGGAGAGCCATTCTCTCCGATGTAGGACTATCCTCTATAGCCTGATCTGTAGGACTTGATATCAAGTCTGAGGTAGGTGATCATTTGATCATTGAGTTGTAAGAGCAAGTTTTATTTATAGTAGTGCTTTGTGCCCGAGTTATAAGTCTTGCATGAGACTGAGAGATCTTGCATGATCTGAGGTGTAAGCTATTTTGAGCTGATTTTTTGGAGAAGTGCCTGGTGTAACTGGAAGTTATAAATGTGGGTGGATAGTGGATGTACCCATAATCAGAGGAACCACAATAAATTATGCGTGTACTTGTGTAGTTTGTCTTGAAAGCTTTAATCAATTAACTAACTACACACTAAGTTAATAATAAAAAAGCCCAGAAAAACTATTCACCCCCGCCCTCTAGGTTGTTAGCTGCCTTGAAAATAAAGACTTTCATGTTGGGATTACCACCACATAAGGTATTGTATTTTCATATCAAGCTAGTACAGAGTGTCATGCCCATCTCTCGGGCCCCATACAGAATGGCCCCAAAGGAGATATCAGAGTTTTGGGTGTAGCTATAAGAATTGGTGGGCTCGGGATTTGTTCACCGCAGTTCGTCGCTAGGGGGAGCTCAAGTTTTATTCAAAAAGAAGAAGGATGGATCACTGCAATTGTGTATAGACTATCGAGAGCTCAACCAGTTGATTGTCCAAAACACTTATCCGTTGCCCCTGATCGATGACCTATTCGATCATCTGGTGGGAGCATATTAGTTATCCAAGATAGATTTGCGGTCACGGTACTAACAATTGAGGATATAGGAGGAAGATATTCTGAAGATAGATTTTAGTTCGAGATACGGCATATTTGAGTTCACTGTGTAACGCCCCCGATTTTTGGATATTTCATTTAATTCATTATCTGTCGTGTTTATGACGTCAGGGCGTTACATTGACCCATTTTCGGCATTTTTCGTTGTCAGAGCAGGGTTTTAGCTCTTAGGTTTTCTGTGTGTGTGGCTGGGTTTAGCATGTTTGCAAGATTTCCTAGCGAGCTGGGTCTATTTTGGTGACTCGGTGGAGAATCTTTGTGAATGCTTGTGTTTTGGCTGTAAGACCATTTTTTATCTTTAAACCACCGGGGTCTTATGCCCAAAACCACCGCTTTGCGGTGACACCAACACACCGAAGAAGGTCGTCACTACAAAATGCCGATCCTGCCGGCCATACTGATCGCAGAAAAGTGTAGAAGTACAAATGAACAGTAAAAACCTAAGTCCACAAGATCACATGTATATAATATAATAAATCTCCATGAAGGGAGAGTCCACAGTAAAGATAAAACGAAATTCTAATAAAAGGGCTCCTGCCCGATACATCATAATCCTCACTACAAGTCACTCAACACGGAAGCAAATCTATAATATCTACCAAGGATCGGTACTCACTGTCCATGCTGCCTGAACTCTAGTACTAGACTGTCCCGTCTCCAAGCGCACCGACCTCTGGGGCTGCATCTCCTAGTTCGGCTCCACGATCCCCTAAAATGGTTTGGTCAACGACCGTTAGTCTAAAAGACTAAGTCTTATCGTCCCCCACCCCTCCCCCATGGCTCTTAGGCACCGAGCGGGGAAAAGGAAAAGGAAGGTAATGAAGGTGGAGAGTAACAAAGTAAGCAGGTGGCGGCAGAACTAGTCTAACAGTTTTATATAAACAAGTAGAGTAAAGCTATAAGTATGAGAAAGGTAAACAAAGAAACATGTAACCATAACTTATATGAATGCTCATACAAACTTATAAGTTAAGGGGTCTTCTGCAAGGTTCCCATCGTATAAAGAGTTTCATACCAATTTATATGATGGCGTGTCAGTTATAAGTAAGTGATAAATATTCATAGGAAAATAACCATAACTTATAAGCATGCTCACACAAGCTTGTAAACTAAGGGGTCGTTTTACAAGGCCTATTGTATAAAGCGTCCCATACCACTTTATACAATAGGTGTCAAGGGTTATATATAATGATGATGTTATGTCATGCAAGTATGTTATGATGTGAATTATGCAAGTGCAATAAATACACAAGACTCTATGCACACAGGCCTTTAGTTTCGCCTTTCTAAAGCATAACCTCCCAGGATACTTTCGTAGTGGCAAATGGAAGCAGTGGGTTGGGCCTCGTCCACCTCTAAAACGGTATCAGCACTACCAGTTAGACCTATCGTATGCCTCAATACTAGTGCACTAAGAGGAGCTCATATGTACTCTTGCCGGCTGGCGCACCAGACTTTATTTGGCCAAGTGCTAAAGCATACTTGCTGAGTCAACGAATTGGCGTCGGTGCGACGACTCTCCAATATAGAAGACCCACCACCTTTATGTTATGCACATGAAATATTACCATGATTTTCCACCGAGCCAAAGCTCCCCGTACTATCCCGTCCATCACAATCATCTGTCGAGCCAAAAGTTCCTCGGACTAGTCCGTCCGTCATTACTATCTACCAAGCCATCGGCTCGCCGGGCTAACCTGCCCATCACCAGAACCACCGAGCCTACCGCTCGTGTGACCAACCTAACTCCCACAACACCGGGGAGTGTGAGTGTATGTGTAATGCTAGTTATACTAGTTACTCTTAAACATTGATTATACTTACGGTTTAAGTTAGCCCAGGACTGCCCAAGGTATTCCCGGTGAAGGGCTCTCACAGGGCACTAGGAACTATGATGGTAGCTGAATCCCATCGTTCCATTTCGAAAGGCACGTACTATTATTGGTTAATACCCGATTCACGATCCCTTTTAATATTAATCTAGATCTAACCCTAGTGTGTTTTGACACACACACTCTCTCTCCAAAGGAAAGACGATTTTTCGTCGATCCCGAGCACCTCTTAACACTTGACAACCCAACAACCTCCTCATCATGACTCCTAATGAAGCTCTCTTTTTCTTTTTCACTTCAAAAAGATCAGTAAACCAATAATCCCATCTCCCTATCTCCATTCCACTTGTTATCACAATTTTCGCAGTCTTACTAAATGTTGACCAACCTAAGCTATATGATGTATATGATGGGAGATACTCCAAACATTCTTCCAAATGCCCTAAGATAATTATTGTGGGTCTATCATGACATATTTAGTCTAAATGCAGAAACTTGTAGTTTTCCTAATTAATTTAGCATTTATTAGATTTTCCCAAAAGCTAGGCCATGGATAATTTTGAACATAAAGTACTAGATTTCCTTAAGTTATGGCCACCCAAAACTTATGAATACTATCTGACAGCAAAATATTAGCGAATACCAAATTTCACATATTTTTATAAATGTTTAGACCTCTAAATAATTAATTCAATGTAATTCAAATAATTGGATTTAAAGAAGGGGATACCATAAATCATAGTCCAAAACTTACATAAAAATTACCAAAGCCCTAAAATGATCATAAAACTATACTGAGTAAGTTTCATGCAATTCCAGGTTTATTAGGCTATATAGAAAAATACTTCAAGTAAATCCATTAAAGTGCTCTTTGTGAAGAAACATTCTTATAAACTCCTCCAAATATTATGTAATATTTATCTAGGCTTTTTATGTAAGACCCCCTTTTTTTTCTTTTTAAAACACCGGGGTCTTAGGCCCAGAACCGTCGCTTTGCGGTGACACCTTCGCACCCAGGATGGTCATCACTACAAAACGCCGATCTTGCCGGCCCAAATCGATCGCAACTGTAGCAGAAAAGTAAAGCAAGTCCACAGAAATCACATATATATGTAAATAATCTCCACGAAGGGAGTGTCCAAAGATACACAGAAATATAAGATCTTGGGCTCATGCCCAGTACATCATGTCCTCACTACAAATCTCTCAACGCGGAAGCAAACTAATATAACTACTAGTAGCGATCAGGACTCACAGTCCTTGCCGTCTGAACTCCGGAACTAGACTGCCCGATCTCCAAGTGTGCCGACCTCTGGGGCTGCTCCTCCATGCTGGGCTCCACGGTCCCCTAAAATGATGTGGTTCGAAAACCGTTAGTCTAAAAGACTAAGTCCTATCATCCTCCGCCCCTTCCCCCATGGCCCCTAGGCACCGAGTGGAGAGGAAGAAAGGGGAGGACTTGAAGGTGGAGAGTAATCAAGAATCAGATGACAGCGGACCTATACTAGCACATTTTATAGTACATGTGGCAGTAAAGCATAGTATGAAAAATAACCTTAACTTATACGGAACGTATAAGCAAGGGATCTTCTACAGGGCTCCCATCGTATAAAAAGTCCCATACCAATTTATACGTTGGGGTGTCGGTTAATAACAGCAGTATATATATAAAGAATTTAACCTTTAATTTATAAACTTGCCCACACAAGCTTATAGACTAAGGGGTCGTTTTGCAGGTCCTAATGTATAAGCGTCCCATTCCACTTATACTTTAGGTGTCAGGGTTAAATGAATCGATTATGCTATGACATGCAAGTGGGTATGATGGAACAGGCAAGTGCAACACACACACACGACTCTGTGCACACAGACCTTTAGTTCCCCCTTTCTGGAGCCATAACCTCCCAGGATACCTCCGTAGTGGCAGACGGAAGCGGTGGGTTGGGCCTCGCCCACCTCTAAACCAGTAAAGCACTACCGGTCAGACCTATCGTACGCCTCAACGCTTGGTGCACGAAGCGGACTCCTGCGTACTCTTGTCGGCTGGCGCACCGGACTTCTGTTGGCGAAGTGCTAACCACACTTGCCGAGTCAGCGTATTGGCGTCGGTGCATCGACCCTCTAATACCGAAGACCCACCACCTTAAATTTCCTTTCCTTTTATGCACATGCAAATTAAACGTATCCAAAAACCGAGCCGAAGCTCCCCGGACCAAAATGTCCGTCTCAAACAATCGAGCCGAAGCTCCCCGGACCCAAACGTCCGTCTCTTAACCATCCAAGCCGAATCTTCCAACTATCTTCCAGTGCTATCTGTGTTCGTGAAATGTGCAACCCTAATTACTAAGTTACTCTTTTCATCTTGTTAATACAGTTTACGTTAACCCAGGACTGCCCCCGGTATTCCCTGTGAAGGGCTCTCAAGGGGCACTAGGAACTATGTTGGGATTACGCCCAGCGTTCCCTTTCGCAAGGTGCTTATTATTATTATTGGTTGATTCCCTTACCCATTACCTTCTCATGTTACAATAGGCTAATCCTAGGGTGATTTGACTCTACCTCACCTTGGGGAAGACGATCTTTCGTCGATCCCGGGCACCGCCTAACTCTAACCAATCCATCCCTCTACTCCTCCTACTACCAATAATGAACTTATTTTTATCCATCCAAACCAGCCTACCACTAATCCCAAGACATGCATCCAATTTATTCTCCAACATGATTTCTGCAGTTTTTACTATATGCAGACCACTTAAGCTATATGGCTCGTAAAATGGGAGGTACATCAAATAATCAACCAGTACCCCTATGATAATTATTAGAGGGCTAAAATGATATTTTTAGCATAAATCCAGAAATTCATAATTTTCCTAATTTGTATGATAATTTATTTATTTATTCTAGCATCCAAAAAGCCCAAGTTTGAACATGATCTATCAATTTCAGACAAGATAATAATCCACTAAATTTATGTTAATTATAAAATGAATAGTCAACTCTAAATCCTAAGTCTTCAAATTTTTCAACAAGGTTTAGGCCCTTAGATTTAATTTCAAATATATCTCATAATAAGTCATTTTAAAATATTTTACAGCAATAATACCTCCAAAAATTCAGATAAAATTCAAGGATGGTTATAATGGAATATAAATACTCTAGAGCAAGTTTCATAATTTATCATTTAATAATAAGGCTATACTTGATTTTCTCATGAAATTCCAAGTTTAAGGATTAATGAACAAAGTATTCTAATTATCCATCACAAAATTCCAAATAAATTCCCACTTGATAATGATGAACTTGTAACACTATGTATCAAATTTCATAATTGTTAAACAAGTATTGAGCTCTGTAGGAATTATTTAGCATGTAACCAAAATAATGCACTTGTGAAGGAAATACCATAATTATGAATCCAAAAATTCTATTAAAATTCATATATTATCATTATGCTCTATTACTACCTCTGCCAAATTTTCATGACCTTTCAATTGGCAGTGAGATCTCAATAGTCAAATTATTAATTAGGGCAATCCTATTGGTTACAAATGAAGTGCAACAAATATTGATCAAAAATTCCCAAATAAATTACTAGAGGCTCATTATATCATTATTCCCACACTACCCAAAGTTTATTATATTTCAAGGAGTTTAGCTAACCTAAACTAGTACTAGAATTTTTATGACCTAAGCTAGGGTTAGGGTTTTGTAGGCCCTACCCTTTTCAAAATTCTTTAAGGTTTTTACTAGAGGGTTTTATATACCCTAGGACCCTGCATACAAAATTTGAAGTTCATCCAAGGTGTTTAGGACTCATGTCCTTCACAAGGCACAAAGGTCCTTCCTTAGGGTTTGGCCTAGGAACTTAGGCCAAATCAATTCCACTCTACCCCAAATTCCATGGAGAGGTGCTAAATGCCATGCCAAGTCAGTGGTATAAATTACATCCTCTGTTGAGATGATTTGGCCACTCAAAACACCAAAGTGCACTTTTGACCAAAATACCCTTTTAGGGCAAGGCTAGGATTTGCATGATTATAGTCCAATACACATCCAATTGTGATCAAATTTTAACCAGAGCACTATAATGACCCCAAGCACCACTGACCAAAATTTGGGTGAGTTTGGAGGTCATTTGGCCCTTAAATTAATTTACCCTAGATAAATTAAATAATTTACAAAACTATAGAAAAATTGTCCCCAAAAATTTCCATGTTTGGGAAGCACCTATATATGGTCTAGGGTGACTCCCTGCCAAAATTGCAACTCATTTGGACAAGGGATGAAGGGTGGGCATCCATTTGAATCTCAGGTTAGCCCTAGATATAGGGCCCACCAAACTGGGTGCTGTGGTCTAACCACTTACCCAAATGTGTTGAAATCAATTTTAAATTAAAGTAGACTCATAGGGCTACAACTACTATATTGAACATTTTCCCACCAGGTGACCGTAAGTATTTTTAAAAATTAAATCAATACAGCCCAGAAAACAGGACAGAAAAATCAGAAATCAAAATTAAATAAGAGAAATGATGGAGCACGAATCTTAAAGCAAATCTGACGATTTCTGGTCATCTTCCTCCTCCAGCCAAGGGCTGTGATCAGCCCGACCTGGAGCTTCTTCCAAGCCATTTTCCCGGCCACCCGGCCACCTCCCTGGCCGGCCACCACCGCCACCACCTTCGTTGAGGTGGGGGCTATCGCCGGGCGGCGGCACGGCCACCGGAGTGGTGGTTTCCGGCGAACCCAAAAGGTTGAAAAACCATGGAAATTCTGAATTTTCTCTCTCCCAATCGGGCTCAATTGAGCCCGATTTCTCTCCTAAAATATCTAAAGATCTAGCCCACGAAGAGAGGAGTAGAGGAGGACCTTTTTGGTGGCTTGAATCCTTGCCGATCGCCGGGACGCCATTTTTGGTGGTGGTGGTGGTCGGATTTCTGCAACAACACAGTGAACAGCTCTGGCTTCTTCGGGTAAGGGGTGGGATTGATTCCTTGGAGTCCAGTGAAGCTTTTAAAATGAAGAGAATGGGTGTTAGGTGGCTGGAAATGCATTTGCCATTATTGGCTCTTGGTCAAGCTTGGCGGCCATGGTAGGTAGGGGGAAAAACGTGGCTCAAACCAGTCAATGGGTAGCTGGTTGCACTCCTCTGGTCTTAGGGAATTGAATGGGAGGTTGGGGAAGGTTGGGAAAGGGGAAGGATGAGCCCAAGTCTTCCTCCATTTTTTTCTCTTCTCTTTCTCTCTCTTCCCTTTGAAGCACTTTCTCTCTCCCATTCACCAATCTGAATTTTTGACTCCTACCTAACCCTAAGGCAGCCCACATGTTTATTTCACCAATCCAAGCAAGGTTAGCCCAAGAGAATTGGGCATGAGCTTGAGTTAGCCCATTTGGGCTAGCTTGACCCAAACTTAGGCTAGGGTTGAACTTGGTCAATTTGGTCTTTGAGCTTGCCCCTAATGGGTCCTTGGTGACCCATTTGACTCCCCTAAGGCCTAGGTAGGGTTGTCTTGGCCCCTTGGAGGTCACTTGACCCTTAGGTAGGGCACTTGACAATTTTAGGGCTAGAGTTGACTTTGGTCAACTTAGCCTTTTTGATTGGTCCCAATGGGTCCTTGGTGACCCATTGGCCTCTCACTAGGGTTATGAGAGTATGTGTGGGGTCCACTTGGCTAAGGTAACTTCAATTGGCCCTTGTGTATGTCAGTTTGACCCAATGTAGGTTAGGTTGACCCATTTAGGGTTAAAGTTGACTTTGGTCAACTTAGCCTCTTGGGTGGACCTCAATGAGTTCTAGGTGACCCATTTACCTCACTATAGGGTTAGGTGGGCTTGGGTGGGGTCCACTTGGCTTGGGGAAGGTCAGTTGACCATATATAGACCAGTTTGACCTATTTAGGGTCAGAGTTGACTTTGGTCAACTTAACCTCTTGGACTGCCCTTCTTGGGTCCTTAGAGACCCATTGACCCCACTTTAGGTCTAGGAAGTCCATGGTAGGGTTATTTGGGCTTTACTAGGGCTCCTACCCTTAGTTAGGGCACATTGCCCAATTTAGGCCTAAAGTGGTTCTAGATCAAATTGGCCACCTGTGGTTGACTCCAATGGACCCTTAAGGCTCTAGTGGACCCTCTAATGGGTTAGTGATGTTGTGGTGGGGTCATGGAGTCATGGTGAAGCCCTAAGGTCAAACTCTATGTTGGGTGATGTGGTTGTGCCATAGGCAGACCGTGGTGATCCTCATCTTGACCTTCTATTTCTTGGCCCATTTCTGGCTTCCTAGGGTTTTGTCATGACCTAGTCATGGCCAAAACCACTCTTAGGGGTCTAGTTGGAAATGGGATGTTACAAATCCCAATAAACAAAACAAAGATTTCGTCCCCGAAATCAAGGTTAAGCCTACGAGAATTTCTACCGAAGAAAAGAAACTTGTAACATCCCATCACGACGCCATGTTTACTAAATTAGGTTTAAAGGGAAACCTAAATCTATGACCAAGTCGCCCAATTGGCAAACCAAGATCCCAATAAACAAAAGATTAGCCTCTACTCTTCCTCGATCAGCCTTACTAGTTTAAAGCAGAAAAACAAATTAAACATTTTGAGGGGTTGTGAGGTATACCTGACTGAACAGCTCTGGATACTTTTGACGCATTAGTTCTTGCGGTTCCCAGGTATGCTCTTCCTGGCCGTGGTTCCTCCACAAGACCTTGACTAAGGGTATCTTCTTGCGGCGCAAGATCCGTACTCCTTTGTCGTCGATCCGTACCGGCTCTAAGCGGACTGACCGGTCTGAGGCTACCGGTCCATCTGTGGTCGAAATGTGCTGCTCCGGGTGTAATAGAGCCCTCCTGAGCGAGGAAATATGGAACACATCATGCAAGGCTTCCAGCTCTGGTGGCAACTCCAGCCTGTAAGCTAGGGGTCCGATCCGCTCCAGGATCTTGTAAGGGCCCATATACCTAGGGCTGAGCTTCTTCTTCCGACCACGCACTCGTGAAACTCCATGCATAGGCCGGATCTTCAGAAACACTTGGTCCCCCACCTGAAACTCTACCTGACGATGCCGGGCGTCATAGTACTTAGCCTGTCTGCTCTGCGCTTCTAGCATCCTGTCTCTGATCAGCCTCACCTGAGTCTCGGTGTCTTCAACAAAATCTGATCCCAATAACTTCGGATCCTCGTCCTGAATCCAAGAAAGCGGGGTCCTGCATTTCCTTCCATACAAGGCTTCGTAAGGCGCCATCCTGATGCTGGACTGGTAGCTGTTGTTATAGGAGAATTCGACCAGGGGTAAGAGCTTCTCCCACGGTTCCCCGCGGTCCAAAATGCACAGCCTCAAAAGATCTTCCAGCGTCCGATTGGTGCGCTCCGTCTGCCCATCTGTCTGGGGATGGAACGCGGTGCTGAAGGTCAAACGCGTGCCTAAGTAAGCCTGCACGGATCTCCACTCCCTTGAAGTGAACCGGCCATCCCGATCTGACACGATCGTCTTGGGCACCCCGTGATATCGAACGAACTGCTCCACAAATCTCCGCACTAATACTCCCACAGAGTCGTCCTTCCTGATCGGAATGAATCTGGCCACCTTCGTCAACCGATCGATGATGACCCAAATCGAGTCGTTTCCCGTCCGTGATCGGGGAAGTCCATGGATAAAGTCCATCGCGATGTCTTCAAATTTCCACTCCGGTACCGGGAGTGGTTGCAGCAATCCTGCGGGGTTTTTGCACTCCGCCTTCACTAGCTGGCACGCTTCGCAGTGGGTCACAAACTGAGTGATATCCTTCTTCATGCCTGGCCAGTACATAGTCTTCTTTAAGTCCGCAGTCATCTTTGTGATCCCCGGGTGCACCGAGTATCTGCTGTGATGGGCCTCCGCCATGATATCTTCCCGGACCTGGCCTCCTTCCGGTATATAAGTCCGACCTCTAAAGCATACGACGCCGTCCCTCATCGTGTAATCCCCTACTGTACCGTTCTCCAAGGCCCAGAATATCGGCTCCAATTTGGCATCTCGCCTCTGCCCATCCCTGACTCGGTCCCGGATATCATCTGTAGCACTTACCGCAGCTAAATACTCCATGTAAAGCTCGGGGTCCTCAGATGACACCAGTGTGATGTGCATATCTTCCAACCTCCTCACCAGCTCTATAGACATAACCTGGGGCCCAGCTTCGGAAGTGGCAGCTCTCCGACTCAACGCGTCGGCCACCACATTTGCCTTCCCTGGATGGTAGTGCATCTCATACTGGTAATCCGCTAAGAACTCCACCCAGCGCCTCTGCCTGATGTTCAGTTCCTTCTGCGTGTCCACGTATTTTAGGTTCTTGTGGTCGGAGTAGATGTCGCAGTGGACTCCATAAAGATAGTGGCGCCAGACCTTCAAAGCAAAAACGACCGCCCCCATCTCAAGGTCATGCACCGGGTAGTTCTGTTCGTGCTTCTTCAGCTGGCGAGACGCATATGCAATCACATGACCCTTCTGCATCAGTACAGCTCCCATACCTTGGTAAGAAGCATCAGTGTAGACCTGAAATCCTTCTCTCCCCGAGGGGAGAGTAAGTATGGGAGCCGAGGTGAGTCGATCCTTCAGCTCCTGGAAAGCCGCATGGCACTGCGGGGTCCACACAAAAGGTACCTCCTTCTTCGTCAAAGATGTGAGTGGGAGGGCGATTCGAGAGAATCCCTCCACGAACTTCCGGTAATAACCGGCAAGTCCTAGGAAACTTCTCACGTCGGTGGCTGCCTTCAACAGTGGCCAATCCCGAACTGCCTGAATCTTTGACGGATCCACTGCCAACCCGGCTCCACTGATAATATGGCCTAAGAAGCCCACCTCCTTCAACCAGAACTGACATTTGCTGAACTTCGCATATAGATGATTCTCCCGCAGTCTCTGTAGGGTCAGTGTCAGATGGCGAGTGTGCTCCTCCTCCGTCCTCGAATAGATGAGGATGTCATCGATGAACACAATGACAAACACATCTAGATACTCCTTGAAAACCTGGTTCATGAGGGTCATGAATGCTGATGGTGCATTCGTGAGCCCGAAGGGCATCACCGTAAACTCAAATAATCCATATCTGCTACTAAAGGCAGTCTTATGAATATCTTCCTCTCGAATCCGAAGCTGGTTGTAGCCCGACCTCAAATCTAATTTTGAGAAGAAATGCGCTCCTTCTAGTTGGTCGAACAACTCGTCAATCCGTGGCAGTGGGTATGTATTCCGGATCGTCAATCTGTTTAGTGCTCGGTAATCAATACACAAGCGGAGACTTCCGTCCTTCTTCTTGACAAATAGCACTGGGGCTCCCCACGGCGAAGAGCTTGGCCGGACAAACCCCGCCTCTACTAGTTCCTGCAACTGACTTCGGAACTCTGCCAACTCCTTCGGGGCCATCCGGTAAGGGGCCCTAGATGCCGGCTTGGCCCCCGGCACCAGTTGTATCTGGAAGTCCTGCTCCCTGTGCGGGGGCAATCCGGGTAATTTTTCTGGAAAGACGTCCTCAAACTCCCGCACCACCGGAATATTCGATATAGAACTCGCGGCCTCCGCCATCTCAAACAACACCTCGTAGACCTCCTCCCCCTGTAAATAGGCCTTAACGGCCTGTTCTGAAGATAAGGGTATACGTGAGGCAGGTCTTATACCTTCGATGATGATGGTAGAGTCACCGTGCCTCACGGTGATCCTTTTCGCTTGACAATCAATCTGGGCATGATTCCACTGCAACCAAGTCATGCCCAGGATCAGCTCGAAGACTGGCATCCTCAGGACCGTTGCCGGAACTTCGAACGACTTCCCTCCAATCTCCGCCTCCATGCTGCAGTGGGCTGAGGTGAGTATCTCTGATCCGTCGGGTAGACGCACCCTCCTCATCCGGCCTGTGAACCGTTCCACTCCTTCCAACCCTTCCAGAAAGGCTTCCGACACAAACGAGTGCGAGGCACCCGTGTCGAACAGAGTATAAGCGGGCTTGCCGCTGATGAAGACTATACCTGGGACGGTTAATTGTCTTAGTATTTTATAACGCGTTTTCTTTGCTATTTATTCTACTTAGGGCAGTTCTACTTATTGGACAATTGAGAACGGGAATTTAGTTTAAACACTTTAAAACATCTTAGCTTACCTGTGATGACCCGCTCTGGATTTCGAGGCTGTGCCAGATCCAAGGCATATGCCTGCTCCCTTTCCTGTCTTCGATCTCCTCCCTGGTAACCACGTCCTCGGCCACGTCCTCGGCCTCCGAAATGCTGAGCAGGTGGGCCACCCTGTGGTGCTGGAGGTGGTGCCCCCCTCATGGGGCAGTTTCTCCGGAGGTGTCCCACCTGATGACAATGGAAGCACTCCGGCGGGGGATATGCCATACCCCCGGGTCTCGGCATCTCCTGTATCCGAAGAGGTTGAGGGGCCAAAACCACCTGCTCTCTCGACTCCTGCCTCACTTCCTGACGAGGCTGCTCCTGTGTCCTTCTCCCATCTGGTATGGTTCCTCGCCGCTGATCATTTCGGGCCCTCCGGCCCTGATCCTCCAATTGGCGCTTCCGGCCCCGAGTGGTGTGCCAATCGGCCTCAATCCTCTTCGCCATCTCCAAAATCCGGGAGATAGGCCCGTCGGATACAAACAACAAGGCCTCCCTCAACTCCTCTTTTAGGCCCTTATAGAATCTCTTGACGTATCCTGCTTCGTCCAGCTGGTAAGAACCCGCATATCGGGCCAAATGGTCGAACTCTCGGTGGTACTCCACCACCGTCCTGGTGCCCTGCCTCAGCTGCAAGAACCGCTCCTCCAACTCGTCCCTGGCCGACTGCGGAACAAAATGCTCCAGCAGCGTGGCCCTGAATTCCTCCCAAGTAATTTCTGCAATCTCCCTATCGGCGAACGTCGTGTCCAACAGCGTCTTCCACCACCTCTTAGCGTGGGACTCCAAGCAAGATACCACCAAAGCCACCCTCTCCTCCCAAGGGCACCGTATCCCGGTCAACATCTCGTACATAACATCCAGCCACTCCTCTGTCCGCACTGCCGACTCTGTCCCCAAGTATGACGGGGGGGACAGTCCTCGGAAGGTGCTCATCCAGTTGGCCCCTGGGTTTGGCTGCTGGGCCGGAGCCTGCTGAGCCCGGAAGGCCTCAAGGATAGCTGTAAGGGTTTGCCCCATGTCTGACTGAAGGAAAGGTGTGGGGACCATGGGAGGTGGTGCAATGTCTGGAGTCTGTTGAGCTCCACCTTGTGGGGTGGGCTGAGCTGGGGGCTGCAAAACGAACTACATTAGTAGGTAATCGACTCAATACCTAATAAAAGTGGACAATTTAAATGTGATCCTCCATATGGGCACACCACTGCTTCCGCTGCTTAGTTTGTCCCCAAACTAAACTCGCGCGGGGGTGACCCAGGGTTGTGGACTGCTACTTTTAGATCGAGGTCTGCTCTGATACCACTTGTAAGACCCCCTTTTTTTTCTTTTTAAAACACCGGGGTCTTAGGCCCAGAACCGTCGCTTTGCGGTGACACCTTCGCACCCAGGATGGTCATCACTACAAAACGCCGATCCTGCCGGCCCAAATCGATCGCAACTGTAGCAGAAAAGTAAAGCAAGTCCACAGAAATCACATATATATGTAAATAATCTCCACGAAGGGAGTGTCCAAAGATACACAGAAATATAAGATCTTGGGCTCATGCCCAGTACATCATGTCCTCACTACAAATCTCTCAACGCGGAAGCAAACTAATATAACTACTAGTAGCGATCAGGACTCACAGTCCTTGCCGTCTGAACTCCGGAACTAGACTGCCCGATCTCCAAGTGTGCCGACCTCTGGGGCTGCTCCTCCATGCTGGGCTCCACGGTCCCCTAAAATGATGTGGTTCGAAAACTGTTAGTCTAAAAGACTAAGTCCTATCATCCTCCGCCCCTTCCCCCATGGCCCCTAGGCACCGAGTGGAGAGGAAGAAAGGGGAGGACTTGAAGGTGGAGAGTAATCAAGAATCAGATGACAGCGGACCTATACTAGCACATTTTATAGTACATGTGGCAGTAAAGCATAGTATGAAAAATAACCTTAACTTATACGGAACGTATAAGCAAGGGATCTTCTACAGGGCTCCCATCATATAAAAAGTCCCATACCAATTTATACGTTGGGGTGTCGGTTAATAACAGCAGTATATATATAAAGAATTTAACCTTTAATTTATAAACTTGCCCACACAAGCTTATAGACTAAGGGGTCGTTTTGCAGGTCCTAATGTATAAGCGTCCCATTCCACTTATACTTTAGGTGTCAGGGTTAAATGAATCGATTATGCTATGACATGCAAGTGGGTATGATGGAACAGGCAAGTGCAACACACACACACGACTCTGTGCACACAGACCTTTAGTTCCCCCTTTCTGGAGCCATAACCTCCCAGGATACCTCCGTAGTGGCAGACGGAAGCGGTGGGTTGGGCCTCGCCCACCTCTAAACCAGTAAAGCACTACCGGTCAGACCTATCGTACGCCTCAACGCTTGGTGCACGAAGCGGACTCCTGCGTACTCTTGCCGGCTGGCGCACCGGACTTCTGTTGGCGAAGTGCTAACCACACTTGCCGAGTCAGCGTATTGGCGTCGGTGCATCGACCCTCTAATACCGAAGACCCACCACCTTAAATTTCCTTTCCTTTTATGCACATGCAAATTAAACGTATCCAAAAACCGAGCCGAAGCTCCCCGGACCAAAATGTCCGTCTCAAACAATCGAGCCGAAGCTCCCCGGACCCAAACGTCCGTCTCTTAACCATCCAAGCCGAATCTTCCAACTATCTTCCAGTGCTATCTGTGTTCGTGAAATGTGCAACCCTAATTACTAAGTTACTCTTTTCATCTTGTTAATACAGTTTACGTTAACCCAGGACTGCCCCCGGTATTCCCTGTGAAGGGCTCTCAAGGGGCACTAGGAACTATGTTGGGATTACGCCCAGCGTTCCCTTTCGCAAGGTGCTTATTATTATTATTGGTTGATTCCCTTACCCATTACCTTCTCATGTTACAATAGGCTAATCCTAGGGTGATTTGACTCTACCTCACCTTGGGGAAGACGATCTTTCGTCGATCCCGGGCACCGCCTAACTCTAACCAATCCATCCCTCTACTCCTCCTACTACCAATAATGAACTTATTTTTATCCATCCAAACCAGCCTACCACTAATCCCAAGACATGCATCCAATTTATTCTCCAACATGATTTCTGTAGTTTTTACTATATGCAGACCACTTAAGCTATATGGCTCGTAAAATGGGAGGTACATCAAATAATCAACCAGTACCCCTATGATAATTATTAGAGGGCTAAAATGATATTTTTAGCATAAATCGAGAAATTCATAATTTTCCTAATTTGTATGATAATTTATTTATTTATTCTAGCATCCAAAAAGCCCAAGTTTGAACATGATCTATCAATTTCGGACAAGATAATAATCCACTAAATTTATGTTAATTATAAAATGAATAGTCAACTCTAAATCCTAAGTCTTCAAATTTTTCAACAAGGTTTAGGCCCTTAGATTTAATTTCAAATATATCTCATAATAAGTCATTTTAAAATATTTTACAGCAATAATACCTCCAAAAATTCAGATAAAATTCAAGGATGGTTATAATGGAATATAAATACTCTAGAGCAAGTTTCATAATTTATCATTTAATAATAAGGCTATACTTGATTTTCTCATGAAATTCCAAGTTTAAGGATTAATGAACAAAGTATTCTAATTATCCATCACAAAATTCCAAATAAATTCCCACTTGATAATGATGAACTTGTAACACTATGTATCAAATTTCATAATTGTTAAACAAGTATTGAGCTCTGTAGGAATTATTTAGCATGTAACCAAAATAATGCACTTGTGAAGGAAATACCATAATTATGAATCCAAAAATTCTATTAAAATTCATATATTATCATTATGCTCTATTACTACCTCTGCCAAATTTTCATGACCTTTCAATTGGCAGTGAGATCTCAATAGTCAAATTATTAATTAGGGCAATCCTATTGGTTACAAATGAAGTGCAACAAATATTGATCAAAAATTCCCAAATAAATTACTAGAGGCTCATTATATCATTATTCCCACACTACCCAAAGTTTATTATATTTCAAGGAGTTTAGCTAACCTAAACTAGTACTAGAATTTTTATGACCTAAGCTAGGGTTAGGGTTTTGTAGGCCCTACCCTTTTCAAAATTCTTTAAGGTTTTTACTAGAGGGTTTTATATACCCTAGGACCCTGCATACAAAATTTGAAGTTCATCCAAGGTGTTTAGGACTCATGTCCTTCACAAGGCACAAAGGTCCTTCCTTAGGGTTTGGCCTAGGAACTTAGGCCAAATCAATTCCACTCTACCCCAAATTCCATGGAGAGGTGCTAAATGCCATGCCAAGTTAGTGGTATAAATTACATCCTCTGTTGAGATGATTTGGCCACTCAAAACACCAAAGTGCACTTTTGACCAAAATACCCTTTTAGGGCAAGGCTAGGATTTGCATGATTATAGTCCAATACACATCCAATTGTGATCAAATTTTAACCAGAGCACTATAATGACCCCAAGCACCACTGACCAAAATTTGGGTGAGTTTGGAGGTAATTTGGCCCTTAAATTAATTTACCCTAGATAAATTAAATAATTTACAAAACTATAGAAAAATTGTCCCCAAAAATTTCCATGTTTGGGAAGCACCTATATATGGTCTAGGGTGACTCCCTGCCAAAATTGCAACTCATTTGGACAAGGGATGAAGGGTGGGCATCCATTTGAATCTCAGGTTAGCCCTAGATATAGGGCCCACCAAACTGGGTGCTGTGGTCTAACCACTTACCCAAATGTGTTGAAATCAATTTTAAATTAAAGTAGACTCATAGGGCTACAACTACTATATTGAACATTTTCCCACCAGGTGACCGTAAGTATTTTTAAAAATTAAATCAATACAGCCCAGAAAACAGGACAGAAAAATCAGAAATCAAAATTAAATAAGAGAAATGATGGAGCACGAATCTTAAAGCAAATCTGACGATTTCTGGTCATCTTCCTCCTCCAGCCAAGGGCTGTGATCAGCCCGACCTGGAGCTTCTTCCAAGCCATTTTCCCGGCCACCCGGCCACCTCCCTGGCCGGCCACCACCGCCACCACCTTCGTTGAGGTGGGGGCTATCGCCGGGCGGCGGCACGGCCACCGGAGTGGTGGTTTCCGGCGAACCCAAAAGGTTGAAAAACCATGGAAATTCTGAATTTTCTCTCTCCCAATCGGGCTCAATTGAGCCCGATTTCTCTCCTAAAATATCTAAAGATCTAGCCCACGAAGAGAGGAGTAGAGGAGGACCTTTTTGGTGGCTTGAATCCTTGCCGATCGCCGGGACGCCATTTTTGGTGGTGGTGGTGGTCGGATTTCTGCAACAACACAGTGAACAGCTCTGGCTTCTTCGGGTAAGGGGTGGGATTGATTCCTTGGAGTCCAGTGAAGCTTTTAAAATGAAGAGAATGGGTGTTAGGTGGCTGGAAATGCATTTGCCATTATTGGCTCTTGGTCAAGCTTGGCGGCCATGGTAGGTAGGGGGAAAAACGTGGCTCAAACCAGTCAATGGGTAGCTGGTTGCACTCCTCTGGTCTTAGGGAATTGAATGGGAGGTTGGGGAAGGTTGGGGAAGGGGAAGGATGAGCCCAAGTCTTCCTCCATTTTTTTTCTCTTCTCTTTCTCTCTCTTCCCTTTGAAGCACTTTCTCTCTCCCATTCACCAATCTGAATTTTTGACTCCTACCTAACCCTAAGGCAGCCCACATGTTTATTTCACCAATCCAAGCAAGGTTAGCCCAAGAGAATTGGGCATGAGCTTGAGTTAGCCCATTTGGGCTAGCTTGACCCAAACTTAGGCTAGGGTTGAACTTGGTCAATTTGGTCTTTGAGCTTGCCCCTAATGGGTCCTTGGTGACCCATTTGACTCCCCTAAGGCCTAGGTAGGGTTGTCTTGGCCCCTTGGAGGTCACTTGACCCTTAGGTAGGGCACTTGACAATTTTAGGGCTAGAGTTGACTTTGTGCAACTTAGCCTTTTTGATTGGTCCCAATGGGTCCTTGGTGACCCATTGGCCTCTCACTAGGGTTATGAGAGTATGTGTGGGATCCACTTGGCTAAGGTAACTTCAATTGGCCCTTGTGTATGTCAGTTTGACCCAATGTAGGTTAGGTTGACCCATTTAGGGTTAAAGTTGACTTTGGTCAACTTAGCCTCTTGGGTGGACCTCAATGGGTTCTAGGTGACCCATTTACCTCACTATAGGGTTAGGTGGGCTTGGGTGGGGTCCACTTGGCTTGGGGAAGGTCAGTTGACCATATATAGACCAGTTTGACCTATTTAGGGTCAGAGTTGACTTTGGTCAACTTAACCTCTTGGACTGCCCTTCTTGGGTCCTTAGAGACCCATTGACCCCACTTTAGGTCTAGGAAGTCCATGGTAGGGTTATTTGGGCTTTACTAGGGCTCCTACCCTTAGTTAGGGCACATTGCCCAATTTAGGCCTAAAGTGGTTCTAGATCAAATTGGCCACCTGTGGTTGACTCCAATGGACCCTTAAGGCTCTAGTGGACCCTCTAATGGGTTAGTGATGTTGTGGTGGGGTCATGGAGTCATGGTGAAGCCCTAAGGTCAAACTCTATGTTGGGTGATGTGGTTGTGCCATAGGCAGACCATGGTGATCCTCATCTTGACCTTCTATTTCTTGGCCCATTTCTGGCTTCCTAGGGTTTTGTCATGACCTAGTCATGGCCAAAACCACTCTTAGGGGTCTAGTTGGAAATGGGATGTTACATTTTATGCCCTAAAAGATTCTTTGGCCAAATAACACAATTTTCCAATAAGATATAACATTTATTTTCTATTTATCAAAATATGGTGCACTATTTCACTTAACACATGAGGAACTAAGAGTAAATGTCCAAATGATCCAAATAATTTACTAAAACCTTTAAATGATATTTAATTAAACTTTCCAGAGTTTCACATCATTCTAAGTTAATCTAACCATGGTTACTTCAAAATCATCAAAAATGGCAAGGCGGAGATTATAACTACAAGTATGAGCAACTGTTTTCTAATCATCCTATAATAAATTTCAGAGGTCAATAGAATTATAAAATCACTTCTACCAACATTTCATAAGGATCTAAGGTCATATGACCCCTTATTTATTTTTTAAGGTGTATAGACCTAATTAATTTTGAAGTGATTAAAGTGGGGTGCATGTGTCCAAATACTACCAAATTCCATCCTAGGGTATCTCACCATCCTAAGATCACATGGACTAAACTCCAAGTCCATACAAGGTCATATCACCCCATGTCATTCACAAACCCCCTAAGTTCATCCTTAGGGTTTAAACTAGGGTTATAGGGCAAATCCACCCTAATCCTCCCCAAACTCCATGTGAGGGTGTTAAATGTCATAACAATTTAGTGTCCTAAGTTTCAACCTCTGTTGAGGTGATTTGGTCACTCAATACCACAAGGGGCATTTTACCCTAATTAAACCTTTTTGGCCTAAGCTAGGGTTGACCAAATTCCATAGCAATTCTAATTCAAATTAAATGACATTTTATACAGAGCCCTACAGTAACCCAAAGGACCACTCGCCAAAATTTCGGATGGTTTGGATGTCATTAGACACTTTAAATAATTCATACATGTATTATTAAATTTCTACAAAACCTTTAGGAAACTTTTTTCCAAAAATTCTCATTTTTGGCTATGTTCTAGGTATAGGTAAGAATGGCGCCCATCCAAAATTTCAAGTCATTAGGATGGTTGGATTGATGGGGGTACTCAAAACAATCTATGATCTAGCCTAGGTATAGACCTCACCTAAATGAGGGCTGTGGTCTGACCGGAACTCTAAATTGGTTCAAACAAATTTTAAATTAAACTAGACTCTTAGGGTTACAACTTTTATGTAGACCACGTTTACTATAGAGGATCTTACATATTTTTAATATTTAATTTAATACAGCCCAGTAATGGGACACAAATTTAAATAACAGGAATTAATAAATTCAGATCCAACGCAAATCTTAAAGCAGATCGGACGACTCCTGCATTTCTCCTTCCTCCAGCCAACGGCTGCGATTAGCTCGACCTAGAGCTCTTCTAAGTTAATTAGCCCAACACGGCCGCCGGAGGGGAGTATTCCGGCAAACTGAGGGGTTGAAAAACCATGGAAAGTTCTGAAAATATCCTCTCCAAGCGGGCTCAATTGAGCCTGATTTCTTTCCTAAATGATCTAAGGATCTAACCCACGAAAAAAGGAGTAGAGGAGGACCTATAACCGGGCTTGCCGACGAGTGTGGTCGTGGTGCGCAATGGCCGGTGGTGGAGCTTGCGGGTGTTCTGCAACAACACTACCAAAGTGCACGGTTCCTTCAGGTAAAGTGTTGAAACGTCTCCTCTAACCTTGGGGAAGCTTTTAAAAGAGCCAAAAGGGGGAGGGGAAGGGTTAAGGGATGAATTCTCATTTTCACCATTAATGGTGAAATTTTGGGGAACTGAATTCCCAATGTTTTAAGCCCCTTGGTCATCTGAAAAATGCTGGAAGCTCTCCCCCTACCCTTTGAGGAGTTGAATCCAGCCATCAATGAGGGGATTTGTGGGGGTTTCACCTTTCATGTCATTATTGACCACTCTTTCTCTCTCCTCCTTATTGAAGAAATTGATTTTAGCGACATTGAGGCTGGGAAAAACCTCTGGTCTCCTCTAACTGATGAGGGGAAGATGAATCAAGACTTTGGAATTAATTGGAGGGGGAATCATGCTCTTCCATAGCCATTAATGGTTTTCTCTCTCTTCTGTCTCACTCTTCCTTATGGGAGAAATTAAATTCAGCCACTTTGGTGGCTGGCTATGATTATTCAACTCCTCATAACTGATGAGGGGGAAAGTATCCATCAATTGGATAGGCCCTTGGTCTCCCTTGTCCATGAATGCCCTCTCTTTTCACTTTCTCTCTCCTCCATTAAAGGAAAAAATGGAGTTTTCTCTCTCCTAGTCACCATGGCAGAATTTCATGACCACTCCAGCCTATTGGCAGCCCAGTAGCTCATAATATTAGATAAAATAACGTTGACACAAGTGGGGGAAATGAGCTTCAGCTTGGGTTAGCCCATTTGAGCAAGTTTGACCTAATCTTAGGGTAGAGTTGACCTTGATCAACATGACCATTTGGGTTGACCAAAATGGGTCCTTTGTGACCCATTGACCTCCCCTAAGGTCTAGGAAGGGTTTGGTAGGGTCGGTTGGGCATCTTGAGGGTCACTTGACCCTTAGTTAGGGCACTTTGACCCTTAGTTGTTTCGACGAGCTCGGTGGCTGAGAAGAGAGCCAAAGTCCATCGCAAATGGAGGAAGCGACTAAGCATCTTTGACCCGGAGTGGATAAGGCAGCCTGTATTTAATAGCCGCCATCTTGCCACGGCGATTGCCCAAAGTTTGTCTTTATCTTTGTGTTTTGAGTCCGCCGCGGGCTGTATTTTAGTATGAACTTTGTTCCCTGTTGCAGGACGGAAGTCGCCGCTTGGCTCTATAGAGGCTGGAGAGATCGTGCCGACTCCAGATGCGGCTGCTATGGAGCAACCTTGTGTGACCTCCATTGCTGAGTCCGCTCAAGGCGAGCAGTCCGGCCTGGGCAACACAGCAATGTTAGAGATGAGAAAGCTCGAAGAAGAAATAAAGGAAATTCGAGCAGAGTTGAAGAGGAGGGCAGAGCGAGAAAAGGCTCTGGTGGACCAGGTCTCCAGCATCTATATGGCATTGGAGAGAAGTGACAGAGAAAGGAGGCGACTTGGAGATGATGCCCGCTTCTACAAGGGAAAATACTTGGCCTTGATGCGAGAAGGCAAAGGCAAGCGGGATGTCGAACTCTCGGTGGAAAGGTTGCGATTGCCAGATCACGCTGCTCAATCGGATGCTCCAGCTCTAGATGAAGGCAGCCAGCCCTCCGCGGACAAGGAATCATGGCCAGTAACCTAGCCCGTGGTTCATTTGAGCCGGGTGTACCGGGTGGCCGCTCATATGCACAGGACCATCAACTCCATGCATCGCCACATCTATCATCTATATGGCGAAGTAATAAATGAGTGACCAAGAGGCGCATTTATGCAGGGACTAAATGGAGCGTCCTGCGCGATCTGATAATAGATACCGCTGAGTTTGCTAGATTGCGAACTATTTGATTTGTTGATGTATAATATGTTACTCGAACAATGCTTTTATTTCTGCTGCCATGTGATGTGTATGAACTTTGACATTGCATTGTTACTTGAGAATTGTTGCGGCCTGCATGACTTGAAATCTTTGTGCAGGATTGTTTGTGTACGAGCTGTGCGGACTGATGTTGTGTCCGCTTCTTTGATTTGAAATATGCTTATGAATTGCTTATCAGGTAAAAAAATGATGAACTGTGTGGACTTGATTCTGTGTCCGCGAAATCTTGTTTTTAACTTGTATGGTTTACTGAATTAATTGCGAGCTGGGCAAACTAACTGATCAAACTACGCGGTCTGGATAAAAACCTGCAGACCCCAACTGCTATAAATACAGCTTCATTGCTTCTTCAATGCAAGAATGCGACCGAAACAAAAGTCACAGCGGTCTCAGACAATGGTGTCCTCCAGAACTGATGCCGCGGTTTCTTTCCACGCTGCCGACCAAAAAAAGTGCAAGTTGACAGAGGCCGATCTTGAGGCATTTGTTGAAAAAGCATATGGCGGACTCCCCTGTACTCTCCAGGCTTCCTGTAGACCAAGAGAGTATCAATTTGTCCACTGCGACCCAGATCGCAGTGCCTGTTGATCATTTTGAGAGCGGATTCAAATTTCCATTGCTGTGGGAGATAGCTGAAATCTTCGAACACTACAAAATGGTGCCCGGCCAGCTCGCGCTGAACACCTTGGCCGCTATCTACAACTTCATCTCATATGTTCTGTCTGAAAAGATCGCATTCTCCATGAACATCTTCCGAAAGATCTTCTCAGTCCCCTCCATTACACCATCTGGAGGCCTCCCATACAAGGGCATGATATACTTTTATTGTCGAGGAATGAAGGTGATGAGTCTGCCGAACAAGATCCACAACTGGACCTCGCGGTATCTGATCTTCGAGGGCGACCTGGGGTTTGCGCATACCTATCTGCAGGAGCACGCAGACTCCATCTTCAAGAGTGTCAAGCTCAATGAAGTGGAGCATCACACAGACTTGTCGACCTCTTAGTCGGAGCAAGGCTGGATATTGGGCATTATATCCTGCTGCTTGCTATCCTGGACAACATAGATTGCCAAGATAGTAAGATCTGCGACCTAAGTTTTTATTCGCTGCGACCTGCAAATATCTGATATTCTTCATCCTTCTTGCAGTGGTCTTGGCGGTACCATCAAATACGCCTCAAACACCTAGCAGACTCACCCCTACACAAAGGGAAAGAAAACAGGAGATTGCAATGAAAAGAAGAGAGGAGGGGGATCCCACTGCGGGCTACTCCTCCTCAGAAAGTTTTGATATACAAGGCTTCAGCAGAAGTCAGAAGGATCTGCGAGGAAACCCCATGATCCACTGGCACAGCAGGAATAAGCATGTCCACCTATCCACCTCTCTTGCATCTTGGAGAAATCCCAGAATATCCCGCCATGCACATGTTGCGGTCTCCGCACTTTACGGGAAGCGCAACCTGCGCGACCTGAAAAATGTACCCACTGTCGACCTCCCTCTTCTGACCGCCCAAGAAAATGCGAATAATGTAGAGATGAGCCACTTCTTAGGCTGCTTGACCAGGGACCTGCTCTGTAAGAACCCCCACCCGGAACACAAAATGCGACACAAGGGGAGTCCCATGCCCAGAACAGCCTCCTTGCGGTGGAACCAACGCACGTGTTGGTCTACACCACAAGATGACTATTCTGACTGCCATAAATATTATCATCCAATGCCAACCCAACCAACAACAAGAATTAGAAGTCAAATTCATACATAAGCAAGAAAAGTACAAATAACGTACATCAAATATAAGAAGCTTCATCAGGCTTCTATAGTGTCACAGTACGAGTGCAACTTGCCCAAAGCGCTACATCATAAGTTTCTCAACTCGCATCGGTCACTGACGGTATCAAAGGCACCGTCCCTTTAGGCCCTGTCGTTCTGGCCTGGCTGTCCTGCTGCTGCCCTGTCTATGGGGTTTCCTCCTAAAAAGGAAGACGTAGCAACCGTTAGTCATAAAGACAAAGTGGCTTCACATCCTCTCCCCCGGTGGCTCCTCGTCACCGGGCGGAGAGAAGAACAAGGATACAATATATAAAAATAAAACAGTAGTACAAGCAAGTGGTATAGAGTGAGCAATGTCAAGTGCATCAGCAACATAACAAATGAGTAAACATTCTACTCTAGCAGTTCTATCATCTACGGAAGTATATGTAAAACGTAAAGCTACATTAGAAAGTAACTCAACTTATATGAATGCCCATACAGACATATAAGTTGAGGATCGGCTCAACAGTAAAGTAACTCATCATATAAGAGTGCCCATACAAACTTATACGATGAGGATCTTGTGTATGCAATGTAATGTAATGACATGAATACAATGCGATGACTCACCCATGATCATGTACATGCAACAGCTATGTCGACACAAACTTGAAGTTCACACTTTTCGAGCAGGTAGCTAACCTCTCAGGCGTCAACCGTCATGGCCAAGCGGTCACAGTAGAGCTGACATCTCCACTACTAGGCTGTCATCCACACTACCTAGCCTAGGCCTCCATACACATCAACACTAAGAACACAACAACGGAGCTCACATGCGTACTACGGCTCAGCGGGAATCTCCGGTAGATGTGCACCGAGAACCAAGCCCCGAACTGGCCCATGTTGTTACCCGGAAGGAGCCTCGGAAAAAGCACGAGGACCAAGCCCAACTGTCCACTTGGCATGGAAGGAGCCTCGGGAATGAACACCAAGGACCAAGACCAACTACCCAAAGTCTATCTGTTAGCTCCCATCGGTGTGATGACCTGCGAGCCCATAGACCTGCCACAATATCCTTAAACTAGGATTATGACAATGCGTGTCGACTCACACCGCATGTAATTTCACATCATCATGACACATAAGGAGCCTCGAAAAAAGCACGAGTTCTAAGCCCAACTGTCTACTTGACATGGAAGGAGACCCGGGAATGAACACCGAGGACCAAGTCCAACCGCCCAAAATCTATCTGTCAGATCCCATCGATGTGACAACCGGCGAGCCCGTAAACCTGCCACACTATCCTTAACCCAGGATTATGACACTCCATGTCGACTCACACCGCATGTAATTTCACATCATTGTGGCATGGAAGGAGCCTCGGAAAAGGCACGAGGACCAAGCCCAACTGTCCACCTGGCATGGAAGGAGCCTCGGGAATGTACACTGAGGACCAAGCCCAACTGTCCACTTATGTCTCTTCTCAACGTTACCAAACCAGTGTGGTCAAACACCCACACTTACACCCTTCCACAACTCCGTGCCCCAAGGTACTTAAGGGTTCATTATCAGTGTAAGGATACTTCACACATCCATCATCCAAAGACAACAATCATTTGTTCGTAACAGTCATTATCAATTATATACAACATGTTCAAGCCAAACTCATCATTATTCAACACATTCCATTGTCAAGTGCGTCCTCATTATTTCACATATTTAAATCATTTCTACCTTGCTAACTCGTCAATCCATTCGTCCTCTAACCTCCACCACATCCCCTCAATCAAGTACACTTTTCTACACCATTTGTTCATTAGGGATCTATCCAACAATTGTTATTAACATGATTTATCACAACCAATTATGGACTACAATTCAACAAAACATTAACGTTAATGTACTACAATCTCCCTACCAAACCCAAAGCCGATACATACAAACACGAGAATTACATGTGCAGGAATGATTATTGTACAATAATTTCAAACGGGGATTCCATAGGCTACAGGAATCCAGTGAAGGCATTTAACCCCTCGTTGAAAAGGTATTTCCAAGGGCTGTGACTTTCATTTTTAGTCGAAAGCCCAGATCTGGCGGCATCGTGTCTGAAAACGGCCTCGAAGGTTACTGCGCGCAGAAAATAGATTTTTGCGCTGATCTTAAAGCAGATCAGACGACATCGGTTCGTCTTCTTCCTTCAACCAACCTTCTAATAACATCCAGAATTTCTCCTCCATTTTCACCCTCATAAGGCCACTTCTCTTCATGAAACCAATCCATAAACTGCATTTGAAGTGAGGGAAAGGTTGAAGACTCTAATTCCTAGGACACAAGTCCTTGAATGGCCTTTTCCTAGAAACCTTCTTCTCCCAAATCAAGACCCTTTTGAGTCGATATCTCTCCTAGAAATAACTATAGATCTTGCACCAAGGGAGAGGGTAGGAAGCTCACCTCGTTTCCGGCATTTCCAGCCATGGATCTTGTCACCCTTCTTGGTGGTATCTTCTTCTCCTCGGACGGTGTTAGTTCTTCACGGGAAGAATATCGGCTCCAACACCTTCTTCCTCTCCAGCAAATTTCTACAGCACGACTTGGAAGAAAGACTAGAAACGGCTAGGGTTTTCTCCCCTTTTCATATGAGAAGTTAGGTAACTACATAGCTACGTGTCAGCCTGTCATTGGACCGCCAATCAACTCATTAAATAAGTCCCTTCTAAACGATGCGGCCGGAAATTTTGCCAAAACCAGAAATTTAACTAAACGGGTAGGGGCACGACCCTGTCACTACCCGTGTCCTACTGGGGAGGAACGTGGTCGATGATATTCGTCGAGCTCTGCTCATCAAATCATTGAGCTATTGCACGGACACACATGGGTAGGGACACACCCTTGTCACTACCCATGTCCTACTCGGGAGGAACAAGTTCTCTGGTCGACGATGTTCATCGAGCTATGCTCGATGAATCGTCGAGCTGTTTCTTGGACACACACGGGTAGGGACATGCCTGTGACACTACCCGTGTCCTGCTCTGGAGGAATGTTCTCTGGTCAACGATGTTCGTTGAGCTCTGCTCGACGAATCGTCGAGTTGTTGCTTGGACACACATAGGTAGGGACACGCCCGTGTCACTACCCATGTCTTGCTCTGGAGGAACATGACAAAGAATGCGCAGGGTTGCCAGAGAACCACACGGGTATGGACACGCCCGTGTCACTATCCGTGTCCTTCTATGTAAATCTCAGAAAGAAGACGCAAAGACACCATAGTACCACATGGGTATGGACACACCCGTGTCACTACCCATGTCCTACTCTGGACCAACTTCTCCTCCCTTACTCGAGTGCAAGCCCTGAGCCCCAGTCAGCTCTTCTGAATTAAAAGTGCGCACGAGGGGCCTAGCGTGAATTGGGACATTACAAATCCTATAAACAAAAATAAAAGATTTCGTCCTCGAAATCAGGCTAAGGCTATGTGGAGATAAAAACAAGAAATAAAATATAATATGCTTTTAAAATTACCTTGAGTAAATAACTCATGGTAGCGATTTTGCATCAAGTCCATCAGCTCCCATGTATACTGTAACGCCCCAAAACTCAGAAATGATCTGGTAGCGCCTTAAGGCCAATCTGTGGCCTGATAAGGGTCACACGGCCTGACACATGGGCATGTCCATGGCCGTGTCATGCTATGAGTTCGGAGATTTTCCGTGTGGTTGATGAAATGAATTCGATAATCCTTGGAGGTAGGCTACACGACATGAGACACGGGCGTGTCCAGGGCTGTGTCCTGCTCTGTGTTGGCATGGCGGTGTCGAGTGAGGTACGCGGCCCAGGTCACGGGCATGTTAGAGGCTAACACGGGCGGGTCAAGCTGATTACACGGGCGTGTCTCGTGGCCGTGTCCTGGTCGGGACGCGACGGTTTCCTGTGTCACTTGAGGGACACACCCCGTGACACGGGCATGTCATAGGCTGACACTGGCATGTTAAGCAGTAAACAGGCGTGTCTTAGCCCATATCCTATTCTGTGTTCGATGATCGTTTTCAGATCGTGAGACACGTCTTGTGACACGGGCATGTCACAAGCCATGTTCGGCCCAGGAAAGTGATTTTAGGTGCGAATCGTGACCATTCATTTCCTTCAAATGGGATCCAAGGGCCAAAAGGTCTTCTTGCTATTATAAGGCCGGGAGTTGACGGTTAAACCCTCATTTCTCTTAGGTCATTCTATTTCTAAAGACTTAGAGAGTGGGGAGAGCAAGGAAGAAGGAGAAGGAGGAATCCAGCCACCGTTGAAGCTTTGGAGCCCCAAATCGCGAGCCGAGTCCAGATCCATGGAGGTGAGGCCATTGCGGTGCTTTTCAACCGGCTAGTTTTCCATGGCGCCAAAGCAAACCTTTAGGGTAACGATTCTCTTCTTGGACATGTGAAGTCCTCTTCCTTTTGTATAGGATACCCGCTCTCGCGAGTGTGCGGTGAGTGTGTGGTATTTCATTTTGGTGGACAAGAATAGTCCTCGTAATCTTGCACATAGAGTGCAGAATCGTAGTACAGACATATGCATGGTATGTGAAGCTTACCCGAACATGTTGGTTTGGATCGGTGATGTTTCATTATGTTGAAATTTGTGAAGTGGAAGTGGTTGACGGGATAGGCCAGGGAGCCTGGGCGGACAGCGTTGGCGGACTAGGCGGACTGGGCGGACTGCTGTGTGCGGCCTGGTGGAAAGTCTAGTGGAAGATGGCTGTTCTTCTGAGTAGGTTGTACGGGTGAAGTCTGCGGACTAAGCAGCCTGTTATCTGCGGATAGGGCGTTGGCTGTTTGGTTTAGCCAAGGAGCGGCCTGAGCGGATAGAGGCTTGGGGACTGGTGCTTTGCTCAGTGGCCGTGGTGCAAGCTTGTGCTTAACGACGGTTTGGCTCATGTCCGCGGGAAGCTTGCGGGCTGGCGTGTCTGCGGTATGGGCTGTTGTGGACTGGGCTTAGAGCTTGGCTGAGGCCTTGTGGAGCTCTGGTGATATAGCAGGTGCTTTGCTGTGGAGGTCATTGGCGGACTGGTGTGTGGAGTCTGGGAGATGGCTGCTGCATTGGGCAGGCGTGCGAGTAGCTTGCGGACTGCTGGCGATCTGTGTGCTAGGGTGTTTGGCGGACGGAAGTTTATGTCCGCCATGCTCGCATTGGCCTTTGATGGTTTTGGACTTGGTCACACTCTGTGCCAAGACCATGGTGTCCGCCGTATCCGCCAAGTCCGCTGTTGACCGGGCGGACTGTTGCTATCTACTTTTGGTCGTGGACTTGTGGTGGATTGAGGATTGAGTCTTGCAGACTGCCTCGGGTTTGTGCAGACAGCAATTGAAGGGGGTTGCTGTCCTGCAGTGATTGGAGGCTTTGCGGGCTGATGCCTTGTCCGCATAGCTTAGGCGGACTGATGAGTGTTCGCCAATGTTGCCTTGCTCCTGACGGTTTTCCTTGGTATCCGGCTAAGTCCTTGCGGACTAGGCGGACAGTGTTTTGCTATCGCGCGGGCTAGGGCGGTGTCGCTATCTCTAGGGCAGTGACCACACTCCTCGCCTCATCTATAAATAGGACCCCCCTAGCACATCTACAGTAACTGAGTGAACAGTAAGTTGGGTTCGGCGAGGTGCTGCGGTCTCAGTTTTTCTGTCCGCGCGGATTGATTCAGAGTTAACTGTGTGCTGTGTGCAGGTCGCGCGGGTAGCTTCAAGGAGCCAGGAGTTTGGCTGTGATTTCGGTCAAGTACTTGGAAGTTGTGCGGTCTCTGCGGATTCAGCAGGAGGTCGCTCTGCGGCTTGTCAGCTCTGTTTCAACTTTGCCAGCTTCAATAACCTGTCCACTGGTCTCAGGCGGGTAGGCGGTCTGTTCCTCAGTTCATCAGCAGGAGGCGAATAACGGTGTGTCCGCGCGGCCTCATGGCTTCAGCAGACTCCCTGACTATTCAGAGGATTGCAGCTTATGCTTGGGCGATCTCAGCGGACTCGGCGACCTCGGCGGACTCGGCGACCTCGGCGGTCTCGGCGGACTCCGTTGCTGTCCGCCTGCTTGTTTTTTTGTGCTTTCTGTTTACAGCTATTTATACTAGCGAAATCATGTCACGCTACGTATACCTCACATTGTAAAGAAGTGTAATGAATATAAGATCTGCTTGTTCTTCCATGTGCTTGGTGTGTTGAGCCTGCTCCCTGGGTTTCTGCTGGTTCAAGGTGTGAACTGGGTAGTTCCGAAGATATTAATTTGGCGTTTGGGCTATCTTGCTGACCACCTTGAAAAAATTTAACACTATCACCCTGATAGGAATCCACTATTAGGTTTTTGATCAGGTGACTGCCACCACAAGATCTATTTCCAGGGAGATCTCGCAACCCTTTAGGCTTTTGATTAGGTGCCCAAAAACCAAGAATAAACTTTTGAAGGGAGTTAATAAACCCTTTTACAGGAGGTTGAGAAAAAGTTGATGTTGTCTTCTCTTTTCTCTATACAATAGAGAAGACTAGTGGATTGTTGATGTCAAAGCTCCTTCTAAAATAAGAATGGTTTAGAAAGCCTGGAGCCTTGCTCAGGGTGTTGGTCTTTAGCCTTGACTTGAAGTGATCCAGGAACTTCTGAATGATTTAAATTTGTTGTCCTTGAATGTTTCTGGAGTAGAAGTTGAAGAAGACTCTTGATGTTTGATTGTGGTTCTTCAGTCTTCAGAAAGTACAAGGGGAAAACAAAATTTTTTTTGCGCATGGAGAGAATTCTGTATCATTTCTCTATATGCTCTTTCTTGTGTTGCCAGTGCTTGTCTTTCCTGTGTTACTGCACATCTGAAAAGAGAAACATCTCTTTTATATTTTGCTGTCAAAAATTCTCCTTTGAAAATTTGAATTCCAAGCATTAATTGCTGATCTGTCTGGAGAATGAAATGACTGGAATATACATTAAAGAGTTTCCCCAACTGTCCCATTAAATTAAGCAAGTAATTAACTCTGATGAAGACCATAATTAATGCTGCCAATAATGGCTATATTCAGGGGAATATAAGCATTAATTACTCAGAGAATTACTGCTAAATAATATAAGAAATAAGGACAAAATAAGAAAAACTACAAAGTCTGGCTTGGGACAGAATTCGTCGAGCTCTAAACAGAATTCGTCGACCGGAGTTCCAAGTTCACCGAGTTGAAAATTCTCGTTCGTCGACCATAGCTCAGTGAACTGCATTCTGGAAATAACTAGCCAATTCTGCGCTCTAAGTTCGTCGAGCTAAGAATCTGTCTTCATCGAGCAGAGTTTAGAGAAACTAAACTGGGAAGAATATGCTGAAGTTGAACTCCAGAATTCATCGAGTTGAGAATCTGTCTGATAGAAGAGATCATCGACCTGAGCTCGAATATTGCCGATCTCAACTCAGAGAATTAACTCTGAGTTCGTCGATCTGCGATCGACGATCGTCGAGCTGAGTTCAAAGATTTTCAAACTGATAAATTTTGAACTCTGAATTCTTCTAAGTCTGAGTCTACTGAAGTCTTTTGCTGGCTGGTCCTTGAAGGTTGAACCTAATGACTAGACCAAACTCTAGGACTCATACACTTGACCCTAGCTATACAATATGGGTCAAACTCAACCTAATTAGTGAACCTAGCCCAAATCCAAACTAGGAATCCAACACTTTCTTACTTGTGTTGCTTTACTCTACTTGTTTACCTTACTGCTTACTATTAAAGAACTGCTAGCTTGTAACTTCCTTCCTTATTTGTATATACTTTATAATTAACTGCTAGAATAGTTCCACTGTCACCTTCTTTGTTTATTCTCCACCTTTATAGCTTCCCTTTCCTCCTCCCCACTCGGTGCCTAGGAGCTTAACATTCCAGGGACTCCGGATGAGAGACATGGAGCAGCAGCAGAGGATACAACACCAGCGGAGTACGATGTTAATGGAGGTGGGCCAGTCTAGCACAGGAGCACTAGCTACTGGTTCCATGTGTGATTAGTTTACTTAGCTTCCACAAGTGTTTGTATTGAGGATTTGATGTACCGAACTTGAGTCCGTTTATGTTTATTTGTACTGTTTTATTTCAGTACTTTTATTTTATGTGGACTTGATGTGATTTACTTTACATATATTACATGTGATTGTGGACTTAGCTTTATCTGAACTATGCTTAAGCTTCTTTCTCTTTGGTGATCATAAAGGCCGGCAGGATCCACATTTTGTAGTGGCGACCTTCCCGAGTTTGGGTGTCGCCGCAAAATGGCGGTTCTGGGCATAAGATCCGATGGTTGAAAAAGAAAAAATGGGGGTCTTACAAACTGGTATCTGAGTCTAATATCAATCCACGAGACGAAGTCCACGAAAACCCTGGGTCACCCCCGCGCGAGCTTAGTTTGAGGACAAACTAGCAGCGGAAGCAGTGGTGGGCCCATAATGAGAATCACATGTAAAAGTCCACTTTATCTCTTCCATTCATTCCATTTGTACACTGTTTAACAATTGAAATTCTTCCCTGTTGCCTGTGACGAACCCTACCCCACAGTAGGGAACACCTCAGGCACAAAATATGGTTCCACCCCTGCAGGCTCCTGCTCCATTCCAGCAGACGGAGATGGGACAAACATTGATGACCATTATGGAGGCCTTCAGGGCTCAGCTGGCCCCGACTCCATAGCCAAATCCTGGGGCCAACTGGATGAGTTCCTTCCATGGGCTTTCTCCTCCATGCTTGTAAGACCCTCATTTTTTTAACCACGGGTTCTTAGGCCCAGAACCGCCGCTTTGTGGTGACACCATCACGTCCGGGAAGGTCGTCACTACAAAATGCCGATCCTATCGGCCATATCGATCACAAAAAATAGCAATAGTAAGAGAGCACGCGAAATAAAACTCCAACATTAGTCCATAATAATCACATATATAATAATAATTCTCCATGAAGGGAGAGTCCACAACAATAATAATAAAATACTGGAAATAGGGGTCATGCCCGATACATCAAAGTCCTCACTACATGTCACTCATCGCGGAAGCAAATCAGTAACAACTACTAGCAAACAGAAATCACTGTCCCAGCTGTCTAAACTTTGGTGCTAGACTGTCCCGTCTCCAAGCATGCTGACCTCCGAGGCTGCACCTCCAAGCTGGGCTCCACGATTCCCTAAAATGATTTGGTCTAAAAATCGTTAGTTTAAAAGACTAAGTCCTATCATCCCCCACTCCTCCTACATGGCTCCTAGGTGCCGTGCGAAGAGGAGGAAAGGGAAGCTATGAAGGTGGAGAATAAACAAAGCAGGTGACGGTGGAACTATTCTAACATGAGTATATAAACAAAGCATGTATATCTACGTAGTAGTATATGAAAGGTTAACTAAGAAACAGGTAACCTTAACTTATATGAATGCCCATACAAGCTTATAAGTTAAGGGGTCTTTTGCAAGGCTCCCATTGTATAAAAAGTCTCATACTGATTTATACGCTGGGGTGTCGGTTTTCAAGCAAGCAATATATATATCCATAGAATAATAACCTTAGCTTATAACCACGGTCACACAAGCTTATAAACTAAGGGGTCGTTTTGCAGGGCCTGTTGTATAAAGCGTCCCATACCACTTTATACAATAGGTGTCAGGGGTTATATGCAACGTTGATGCTATGTCATGCAAGTATGCCATGATGTGAACATGTAAGTTCAACACACCCACCCGACTCTGTGCACACAGACCTTTAGTTCCAAATTTCTAGAGCCTAACCTCCCAGGATACCTCCGTAGTGGCAAATGGTAGCGATGGGTTAGGCCTCGCCCACCTCTAAACGGGTAATTGCACTACCAGTCAGACCTATCGTACACCTCAATGCTGGTGCACTAAGCGGAGTTCCTGCGTACTCTTGCCGACAAGTCCACCAGACTTAACTTGGCGAAGTGCAAAACCACACTTGTCGAGTCAACGTATTGGCGTCGGTGCATCGACCCTCCAATACCGAGGACCCACCACCTTATAATTCATGTATATGCAATCTTGATGTATCACCACCGAGCTAAAGCTCCCCGGTATAACCCGTACATCACAAATATCTACCGAGACAAAGCTCCCCAGATTATCCTGTCCGTCTCAGAACCATCTGAGCCATCAGATCGCCGGGCTAACATGCCCATCACCAAAACCACCACCGAGCTTACTGCTCGTGTGACCCAACCTAACTTCCCGAGACACAGGGGTGAGTGAAAGTGAGCCCCTAGTTGTACTAGTTACTCTTGCAGTTTATTTTGCCTACAGTTTAGGTTAGCCCAGGACTGCCCAAGGTATACCCCGTGAAGGGTTCTCGAGGGCACTAGGAACTATGATGGGCTGAAGCCCAAATCTTCCTTTTACAAGGCACTTAGTATTATTGTTCAATACCCGATTCCTGATCCCTTTTATATTACTCTGGATCTAACCCTAGTGTCTTTGACCCTCTCTCTCCCTCCACAGGAAAGATGATCTTTCGTCGATCCCAAACACCACCTAAACCCAGTCGACCCAACACTCTGCTCATCCCAACTTCCATTGACATACTCAATTTCGCTTTACCCAGACCAGCAAGCCACTAACCCCAATCCATATGCCCAAATCAATTGCTATCCGACTTCCTGTAGTCTTACTACATGAAGACAACCTATGCTATATGACGTACATGATAGGAGGTACTCCAAATCTTCATCCAATAACCCTAAGATAATTAATGAGGGCATATCATGATATATTTAGTCTAAATCCAGAAAATTGGAATTTTCCTAATTAAACAGATATTTTATTTAATTTCCCTAAAAATCCAAATGCCCTAGTTTTGAATATCAAGTGGCTTTTATTGTCATGCAAAATGCTCCACAAAATTATGATAAATACTTGGCAACTAATAGACAGTAAATTCAAATCTCCCAATTTTTTTGCAAGGTTTAGGCTTCTGATCCAAAATTTTAAATGTAAACATATATTTATCAATTAAAGAAACAAGTGCTGCAAATAAACATCAAAAAATTATGAGAAAATTCAAGCATGACTGAAATGTCTTAAAAACACTCCTGACCAAGTTTTCAAATTTTCCAATGAATAATGTACTCTAATTTTAATTTTGATCAACAACCTTCTTTCATAAATTAAAGAAATAACTACAGAAGTTATACACCAAAAAATTATAATAAAATTTCCACATGAGCATATTGACCTAAGAACTCCACTGATTAAGTTTCACAATTTTCTAATAAGCATTGAGCTTTGAATCATTTATTGAACATATTTGCATATTTATAAGCTTGTGAGGTAAGTACTGAAAATATACATTTAAAAATTATAATAAAATTCAGGTATGAGCATAATAATCTAAAACTTTATCTTCCCAATTTTTATAATTTTCCAGAGAACAGTATGCTCATAATAAAAAAATGTCTACCAAGGGCTAATCTATGTACTACAAAGGATGTACTAAAATTGTTGTTCCAAAACCTCCAATAAAATTACCAGAGTCTCATGTTAACCATAAGACTACACTACCCAAGTTTCACCACTTTTCACAGAGTTTTGATGACCTAACTTACATGTATAATTTTGTGCCCTAAACTAGGGTTAGGGTTTTGAGGGGTTCAACATCCTCTAAATTCCATAACATTTCTACCAGAGGACCTTGACTACCCTAGAGTCCTCTCCACCAAGTGTCAAGTCATTTCAAGGTCACTTGACCCCTTGATCTTCAAACCCTAGGTTGCACACATAAGACCTACCCGAGTGATCTAGGGCTCCTCCCTTCAACTTCCACACAATATCAGTGGAGGGGGTATTTTGTGTGCTATTATGGCTGAGTGCCAAGATCCATCACCTTGGATGAGGTTGGCCAGCTCAAGAGCACTTAGGGCACTTAGCCCTAATCTGACCTAAAAGGGGTCAACCATGGGCTACAGAATTACCCTATCAAATCAAACCCAAAAGGGGTGAAAGTTTTACCAGAGCCCTAAAATATTCCCCAAGATCACCCACCAAAAATTTGTGGATTTTTGAGGTGTTTAAGACACCTAATGAATTTGTACATGATTTATTAAATTTTTCCAAAAACTATAGAAAAATATCTACAAAATGCCCATTTTTGGTCAGGACCTAGGTATCGTTAAAATGACACCATGTCCAAATTTCAAGTCATTTGGACAAGAGATGAAGTGGGGACACTCATTTTAGTCTCTGACTAACCCTAGGTTTAGACCCCACCAAAATGAGTGCCCTGGTCAAACCAGACATCCAAATTGGTTCAAGCCAATTTTAAAATAAATTAGAAATACAGAGCTACAATATTCATGTTGACCACTTTCTCTGTACAAGCCTCAAAGTATTTTTAATAAATAAAAATATCAATAGTATAATATGTGACATAATTAATGAAATGAAATTAAATAATTCCAAAGATCTAAATCACAGCTCACAAATCTTGGTGCAGGAATGAATGGCATCTGGTCATCTTCTCCAGCACGCTAGCGGCCAGGATTCATTCTTCCTGGAGCTATTTCCAAGTGCTGTTGCCGGCCACCCAGCCAACTCCCCAGCCGACCACTGCCACAACCACCTCCGTCGATGTGGTGGCTAACGCAAGGCGGCAGCACATCCACCAGAGGGGAGGATTCTGGCTATCATGATAGGTAGCTTTTCATGGAAAAGGGGGAAAACGCCTTCCCGATCGGACTCAGTTGAGCCCAATTCTCATTCCTAATGATACCTACGATATACCCACAGAGAGAGGAGAAGGGGAGGACCTTATTGGAGGATTGAAGTCGCGTTGATCGCCCGGTTGTCGTTGTTGTGGTGCTGCCGATAGGGTTTCTAGAACAACACAGTGAAATGCCTCGTCTCCTTTAGGTGAAGTGTATAAACAACACCCTTGAGTCCAATGGTGCTTTTAAGATCAACAAATGGGGAAGAGGAATGGCCAAGCACCAATGGCCATTAATGGCCTTCAATGAAGCTTTCGGCCAAGTGGTGTGTGGGGGGGGGTGAACTTGGCTTGGAGTGGCTATATAATGGCTGGAAAATCCTCCTATTCCCCAGAGGAGTTGAATCCAACCATCAAAGGTGGCCCTTGGCCTCCTTATGCCGTGAATGGCTTCTTCCTCCCCCCTTTCTCTCTCCTCCATTAAGGGTATGGTGAGATGTTGGGTATTGTATCCACAACGTACCTGATTTGAAGAAGCCCCTGAACAAGCTAAGGTAAATAGACAATGTATTTGATGAAATCTTTTAAGTTGTGCTTGCAGTTATTCCACGCTAAGTACACACCAATGTCAGTGTGCAGTAGGTCAATATACACGGGTCTGCGCAACGTAATCCCTCGTTGAGCAGATCAGTGTGTTGGCCTACGTGTACTCTCTCTATTGGAGTGTACTTATTTTCAAGTACAGGGCTGTGATAATGCAAGAGCAGACAAGGAGCAAGGATGGGTCAAAGAGCAGCTCATGGGTGGAAAGACGAAAAATCGTCTAAGTAATAATCGACGAGAATCACCAAGTGATTCTCGCCGATTCGGGGTCAAAGAGCAGCTCATGGGTGGAAAGATGAAAAATCGTCTAAGTAATAATCGACGAGAATCACCAAGTGATTCTCGCCGAATCATCAAGAATCACTGGCTGATTCTCGCCGACTCTTTCCGGCTAAATCAGAGCGTGCAAATCGGTCGCTAAGTCAAAATCGTCGAGAATCACTGGCTGATTCTCTCCGAATGACCTTCGATTCTCGCCGATTTTGACTTAGGCGAATTTCTGAAACCCGCTAGACCGGACTCAGCCGCTGGCGCTGTTTTGAACCGGTTTTAGGGTTTCTTCTGGTGGGACCCACAACAGTCATAAAGAAGTATTCTACTGTATAAATACTCGCGTATTTTTGAACAGTCTACTGAGCGATTTGAAAAAGAAGAAGCCGAGCCGCCGACGTGACCTAGATCGGAAACTTGCTCCGCCGCCGTCGCCGCTCGTGCCAGTTGATCGCCGGCTTTTGATCGTGGTTTCTTCCAGATCTCCCGGCGACAGAAGCACAGCTAAGCACTGCGTCTCACGCGTCTAACCAGAGATCCTTTGTCTCTTGATTCGTTGATCGGGAAAACCTTCCCCTTCTGAATCGATCGAGACGATCTATCCTAGTGTGACCGTTGGAAGACCTTGCTAGCTTTGCTACGAAAGTTGAATCTCCAAAGTACAGCAGCAGCACTCCGTTGTCGCCGCCGATCCCGAGAACCAAGCCGCCGCCCTTCTTGCCGCCGCCTGTTTCGGGGAGATTCTCTCCAAGTGAGATCTAGGGTTGTGGACTCTTCGTTGACTTCAAGAACACGTCATCGAACGAAGAGGGACACCTTAGTCTCCATAAGTTGTTTGTATTTCATATACAATCTATTTTCAATTTCCTTGTAACGGACCGATTGGTCCCTAGTTGTAAGGGTTGGGTGCAACCCGTGTTGTGGGAGTGGTGACTCCTACGTGTGGAAGGGTTCCTTCCGTTAGTGCAAGGATTGAATTTCAATCCTGTTGGTGAAGTGACCGAGTCGTCCCTGGTTGGGAGATAGGTCGAAGGGGGAAGTGGACGTACCCAAATCGGGGAACCACTATAAATTGCTTGTGTCCTTTCTGTGCCGTGTTGTTTTGTTTTCTTGTGCAGGTACGACTTTAATTCCGCAAAAACGCTGCAAGACACCTATTCCCCCCCCATAGGTGAAGGTAGTTGACACTAAGTGGACTTTCAAGTGGTATCAGAGGGAGGTTACTCAACAAATAGGTTAACGCCTTGAGTAAGTTCCTGCCACTAGTGTCAAGAAGAAGGCAGACTTCTACTATGGACGGACTCAAGTACACATGCAAGATCCCAGTGTGCACCAGGCTAAACTTTCCTATCTGGAAGGAAAGGATTAGGTTCTACATGGAAGCGGTCGATCCCTGACTCTTCATGATCGTGGAGGAGGGACCTTATGTCCCCACTAAGGCCTCCACCATTGATCCTACCAAGAAAGTGCCAAAGAAAATTTCTGAAATGGACAAGGACGAGATGGTGCTGGTGGGACTTGACAATAAGGCACAGAACATTCTGGTCAGCGCAGTCGATGACTCAATGATGCAGAACTTCTGCAACTGCAGGACAACAAAGGAGATCTGGCACTGCCTGATTATCCTAATGGAGGGCACTGATGAAGTGAGGGATGATCAGAGATCCCTCCTGAACCAGAAATATGAGGCCTTCAGACAAGGGCCTAAGGAAGAGATCGGAGTCACCTTCGAGAACTTCCTCAAGATTGTCAATGCCCTCAAAGGATTTGGAAGAGTGTTCACTGATGGTGAACTTAATGATAAATTCCTTAGATCCCTTACTAAGGAATGGGACACAAAGATCTGCGCCATCCGAGAGTTTGGCAGACTTGCTGAAACAGACCCGCAAATTCTGTTTGGGAAGCTGATGTCCTATGAGCTTCAACTGAACACCAGAAAGGCAGAAGAAGAAGTAGAGAAGGATGAAGCCAAGGAAAAGACTGTGGCCCTAAAAGCCAATCACTCCAGGAAGGGCAAGGGTGTGGTGTCATACCGTGCCGGGAAAACAGATGAGGAGGAGGACTCCGAGCCATGCTCCTCCAGCTCAGAGTTGTCTGAGGAAGATTTCTCCCTCATCACCCGAGAATTCAAGAAGTTCCTCAAGATGAGGAATCAAATAAAGAGAGACGGCTTCTCCTCCAGACGTCAGAAGAAAAATTATTCTTCTGACAGGTATGCTTCTAAACCGAACAAACATCGCTCCTCTGACATTATTTGTTTTGGATGCAATAAGACAGGACACGTCGTGGCTGACTGCCACCAAGGCAAGAGAGAAAAGGGGAAGGGAGAGGAGCACAAGTCCTCTAGAGATAAGAAGAAAGAGAGGAGCTACATCGCCAAAAAGCCAAAGACACTGAGTGAGTCTGATTCCTCAGACTCCAGTGATGATGAGGAAGCCTAATTCGGGCTGGTGTGTCGCTCCGACTCAGAAGGAGAATGCCCCCCATTTACTGGGAAGGTAAAAGCTCACACCCCTCTCTCCGACTCTGAATCTGATCCTGAGTCTCAGGATGATGACCCTGAGGATAGCCCTTCGGCCCGTGAAGCGGAGCTCCTCGAGAAGTATGAGCTTCTGCTCAACACTTTCGAGGAGTGCCGTAAGAGATTGAAGGCTGAGAAAAAGGAAGTGAAATTCCTTAAGGGTGAGAGTGTCTCCCTAAGGGAAGAGATCACCAGTTTGATCACTCTCCGACAGGAGCACCTAGACCTGACTTCAAAGCATTCAGAGTCTCTTAAGCTCCTTGATCGTAAGCAGGAGGAAGTCAATAAGTTGGAAGAACAACTTGCGGCAGAAAGGAAGATCGTCAAGAGCTTATCTATGCCAAAAACAGTTCTTTCATTAGTTGATACCTTCTCTGCTCAGGCCAAAGGAGCTGACTTGGGGCATGTAGGGGTATCTGGTTCCTCATCCAGGAGAAACAGGAACCAGAGAAAGAATAAGTCCGCCAAGAAGGCCTCTGCTGCTGAAAAGGGAAAGACCCCACTCAGTCCTGTTGCGTTCAGAAAGCCTAGCTTTCCCTGCAACCAACATGACTTTGAGTCAACCTTTGGTCATCATTTCCGGCCCTCGGTTGCAAAGCCAAAGAGCCGATATGATGGTTGGACTTTTCCCCGCAACTTCGGTGAGAGTGTCTTCAAGGTACCTTATGAGGAAATCCACATGGGAAATTATGGTCAATTCTCTAGCGGCCATAATAGAAAGCAGACACCAAAAGCCAAGCCTATTATACTGAAGGAACAGAAGGTGAAGAAGTCATGTGACTGCAATCACTATGATGCCTCCACCTCCAGATCCAAGGCCCCGGCTGTACCCACCATTCCCAGGGTAAAACAGGAGCCTAGGAAGAGGTACAACAGATTTGACTGTTGGTGTTGTGGCAAAGTCGGTCACTTTGCCGTGGATTGTTGGTTTAATCCGAGGTATAACGAGACTCCTTATGTTAGCAATGTGAGGCCGACCACTCATAGGGTTAACCACCCGAGGGGGAGCATGCTAACCAAGAATCTAGGACCCAAGTTCGATTGGGTTTCTAAGGGAAATTAATTTTGTTTTGCAGGAATGTCCAAAGGCCACCAAAACTCCAATATGGTACTTGGACAGTGGATGCTCCCGGCATATGACTGGGACAAGAAGCCTGCTGCGTGATTACACTCCAGTCGAGAATGGACCCAAAGTCATCTTTGGGGGGTCAGATCGAGGAGTCACCAGAGGTTACGGTATGATTTCCAACGGTATAATCTCTATCACCGACGTGGCTTATGTTGAAGGGTTAAACCATAACTTGATCAGTATAAGTCAGTTATGTGATAAAGGTTATGACGTTAAGTTCTGCAAGGATAAATGCCTGATAATATCATGTGCCTCTTCTTAGACGGTATTATCAGGCATTAGGAGCAGAAATATCTTCTGCTTAGATTTTCTTAGCTTAGATTCATCTACCCCGTATGCCTAGTAGCAAAAGGCAGTGCATCTCTTTGTGAACAATGGCACAAGAGATTGACACATATTAATTAAAAGACAATTAATATGCTATTTTCCAAAGATTTAGTGATGGTTGCTCCAATTATTAAGTGTATCAAAGATAGTCCCTGTCCTGCATGCTAGATGGGCAAACAGACTCGGGCTACCTTTAAGGGCATCTCAGACAAAGACTCCTCCAGATGTCTTTATCTTCTGCACATGGACTTGTTTGCTCCAATGCAAGTTCATAGCTTAGGAGGAAAGTCTTATACGCTCGTGATTGTAGATGTTATGTACTGAATAATGGGAAATACCCGCGTACTAAATTTGGTGAAAAATACTTCGAAGGCATATTCATGGGCTATAGTACCCACAGTCGGGCATATAGGGTCTTCAATAAGAAAACCCTAGTGGTAGAAGAATCAATTAATGTTGTATTTGATGAAGGAAGCTTGCTTAACAACAATTATTCCAGTGGTATTCTTGAAGATGCAGGTGCACGACTTGAACAACCGAGTCTCGATGAGACCGCTAAAGATGAACCTCCTAAGTACGTCAAAGTTTCCACCTCAACATCAACTGGGAATGTTGAAGATCAAAATGGAGCAAATATCTTAGAAGAAGGAGAAGCCCAAGAAGTAGTCGAAGCTCCAGACGCCAGACTTCTAGAGCTCTGGCACGTGAGGGATCATCCTAGAGATCAGATCATCGGAGATCCTCGTGACCGAATCTCCTGGTTTCTTGTTTGTGCCTGCGACCTCTGTTCCATGGTGGTGTTCATCTTTAGTTCTTTTTTAACATATAATAGAGAGCTCTCATAGTCTTTGTGTCACTTGGAGAAGGCGTGCTTCACAGGAGTTTTGTTCCACTTAGTCTTCGACGACTGCATTTCGGCCAGAGAGGAGAAACAAATAATTCTTGGATTGGAATCGAAGACATCGTCTCCGCTCGGCTCAGGTGACCCCATTCTAGCATTTTTTATTTCTGTTTTAAATCTAGAACTATGTCAAAGAAAAGTGCGCTCGTCACCATAAAATTGCAATCGTTCGACGCCTCCGAATTTCTCAGTTGGAAAATTCAAGTCCAACTAGAAATGAAGGAACGCAAGATTTTCTATACTGTTCAGAGTGACCAAAACATTGCTGGGAAAAGTTTGGAGCAGGTTGCGCAGCCCTCACAGGCTGTCAACTTCGTTTCACGTCCTAGTAAGCATTCTCGGAAGCCCCCGACACCTAAGGGTGATACTCCAGCACCGTTGGCGGTCAAAAAGTCTTCTCTCAAAAGGAAGAAGGGCAAGTGCCACAACTGCGGCAAATGGGGTCACTGGGCCGCTGAATGCAGAGGTCCGAAGAAGCTAAAGGAGGATGCCCCAAAAAATATGGCGCACATGGTGGTCGACAACTCTGATCCTAAGTCCTTCGTGGCTATGATTGGGAGTAGTCACCGCAGTGCGTCTTCTGAGTGGTGGCTAGACAGTGGTGCTACCTGTCACGTCACAAATGACAGGAGTCTTCTTTCTAAGGTGACAGCGGTCAAGAACATAGTCGAAAATTGCAATGGAGGAGCGACTGATGTTACTCATGCTGGGACTGCAGAGCTAGTGCTCTCTTCAGGTAAAACTTTAATTTTGCAAAATGTTAAAGTAGTTCCTAATTTAACTAAGAATTTGATTTTTATGAGTTTGCTTGATAAAGCTGGAATGTCTTTCACAACTGTGAACGGTAGAATGACATTAACTGTTAATTCTCACTATTTTGGTTGCGCTTACCTGATCAATGGTATGTATAGACTTAGTCTAGATAACGAGTGCATAAATCAAGTGAGTTTAACTCTGATTGATCCAAAGTTATTACACAATAGACTTGGACATATCCACTATAAGAAAATGCGAGATCTAGCTAAAAGTCAAAACATTCCATTAGATCTTTCTATTCAATTTGATAGGTGTGAGGTTTGTGCCCAGACTAAGATCACTAGAAACCCTTACAAGACAGTTTCTAGAGCAGACAACTTCTGGAGTTGATACATTCCGACCTTTGTGACTTTCGTAGTCACGCCACTAGAGGGGGAAGGAAGTATCTAATTACATTCATCGACGATTTTTCCAGATATTGTCATGTTTACTTATTGAAATCAAAAGATGATACATTCGAGACCTTTAAGATCTTCAAATCTCGGGTAGAAAATCAATTAAATGTAAAGATTAAGAGACTTAGAAGTGATCGAGGAGGAGAGTACACTGCAACTGGGTTTAAGGACATTTGTGCCTCTGAGGGTATAATCCTAGAAACCACAGCTCCTTACTCACCCCAGTCGAATGGTGTTGCTGAGCGTAAGAATAGAACTTTAACAGAAATGTTGAACTCTATGCTCCTCACAGCTGGCATGCCTAATTCTTTTTTAGGGGAAGCAGTTCTAACTGCAAATCACATTCTAAATCGAGTGCCTCACTCAAAGCTCAACTCTACTCCATATGAGTTGTGGCATGGTCATCCTTGTAGATATGACACTCTAAAGACTTGTGGTTGTATCACTTATGTAAGGATATAAGACCTTAAGAGACCAAAGGTGGGACCTAGAACAACGACTTGCATTTATCTAGGTAGTGCAGAAGATAGTGCAGCTGACAGGTTTCTGGATCTATCCACTAATACAGTGATAGAATCTAGAGAGGCTATTTTCTTTGAAGACAAATTTATCAAAGATCATGGCTTGACCGTCTCCGGGTCTACTGACATGATTTCAGAATCTACTGTAGAACCTGAAGCTGGCCCCTCTGGCACTGCTCCCCAACCTCTAGAGGTGGAAGCTGTTCCTCTTAGAGTATCTACAAGAGACAGAATCCCTAAGGATTTTGGTGAGAATTTCGTCACCTACCACTTAGAGGATGATCCATTCTCCTATCAGGAAGAAATGCGATCTAGAGATGCGTTAATGTGGGCAGAAGCCATCGATGATGAGATGAACTCGCTACTACAAAACAACACTTGGCATCTAGTTGACCTGCCGAAAGGAGCTAAAGTTTTGGTCCTATGCCAGTTAATATTCTAGGTAGGAAAGCCTACACCTTTGTGGTTGTTGATGACTATTCCAGATTTACTTCAGTTTTCTTTTTAAGGAAAAAGTCTGGAACTCTTGATGTCTTCAAGACATTTTTCAAACAAATACAAAATGAATTGAACAGTTTTGCGGTCAGAATCAGAAGTGATCATGGAATTGAGTTTCAATATGAATTCATGACAAAGTTTTGTGAAGAACTTGGGATTCAGTAAGAGTTTTTCTCTCCAAGAACACCCCAACAAAATGGGATTGCTGATAGAAAGAACAGGACTCTCACTGAGGCTGGAAGAACCATGCTGAGTGATTCTTCTCTCCCAAAATATTTCTAGGCTGAAGCTATTAACATAACATGTCATGTTCTTAATAGAAATTCAATCAACAAAAGCCTAAATAAGACTCCTTATGAGCTAATGAAGGGAAGAAAACCAAACTTGGACTACTTCAGAATCTTTGGATGTAGGTGTTTTGTCCTTAATAATGGTAAAACATACTTAACTAAGTTTGTTGAGAAGTCCTATGAAAGCATACTTGTTGGTTAAAGTAACCACAGTAAGGCCAATACGGTCTACAACTTGAGGGATCAAGTTGTAGAGGAGTCTATTCATGTTATATTTTATGAAAGTTCTATGTATTACAAAGATAAGCCAGGTACATCAAGCACAACGCGAGAAGACTTGAAACTAAAGGAGCTATCAATAGAAGACTCAGTTCCAGCAAGCCAAAGTATATAAGATGGAGTCAACATTGTTGAGGAAGAACTTGCACAGGAACAACCAGAAGAAGAGACTCAGCAACAAGATAAAGCTGTTCAAAGAGAAGATGTCACATTACCAGTTACTGTCAGACATCTAAGTGATCATCCAAGGGAACTGATCATTGGAGATGCAGCTCATGGAGTGACCACAAGAAGTAGACATCACAACACTATAATGTACTCAAGTTTTATGTCTCAAACAGAACAAAAAAGTTTGAAGAAGCCAATATAGACCCATTTTGGATAGGGGCTATGCAGGAAGAATTAGACCGGTTCAAGAGATGTTATGTCTAGAAGCTGGTTCCCAGAACATATGACTGTAACATCATAGGAAACAAGTGGATCTACAGGAACAAACTAGATAAGAATGGTGTTATAGTCAGAAACAAGGCTAGACTGGTTGCAAAGGTCTATAAACAAGAAGAGGGTATATATTTTGATTAAACCTTTGCACCAGTGGCTAGATTGGAAGCTATAGACTTTTCATCGTATATGCAACCTACAAAGAATTCAAGGTTTACCAAATGGATGTGAAGTCATCCTTCCTTAATGGTAACCTCAAAGAAAAGGTTTATGTTGAGTAACCCTCAAGTTTTATTAACTATACTCATGATAATTATGTTTATCTTTTATTAAGAGCTCTCTATGGGTTAAAATAAGCCCCATTGGCTTGGTATGAGACTCTATCTAAATTCCTTCTGGAGAATAAATTCTCTAGAGGGAAAATAGACAAAACACTATTCCTAAGGAAAGTTAAAGGCAAGACCATTTTAGTACAAATATGTGGAGATGACATTATATTTGGTTATAGTAGTGAGTCACTTTGCACTAAGTTTGCTAAACTTATGCAAGATAAGTTTGAGATGAGTTGTATGGGTTAACTCAAGTTTTTTGTGGGTCTCCAAGTTAAGAAAACTGTTGATGGACTTTTCATTAGGCAGTCTTAGTTCACCAAGGAGTTAATCAAGAAGTGTGGAATCGATAAAACCACTTCCATGAGAACTCCAATGGAATCCAGTATGTCTTTAGATAAGGATAGTGCTGGCAAGTCAGTTGATATCACCTGGTATAGGGACATAGTTGGATCAATACTCTATCTAACTGCCAGTTGACCTGACAAAATGTGTGCTACTTATTTTTGTGTTAGGTATCAAGCTTGCTCTAAGGAGTCTCACTATACAACATTCAAAAGAATATTGAGATATCTAAAGGGCACACCTAGTTTTGGCCTATGGTATCCCAGGAATAGTGATTTTGAACTAACTGTATTTTTAGATACAGATTATGCAGGTTGTAAAGAAGACAGGAAAAGCACTTCAGGTTCATGTAAGTTCCTTGGAAGAAGGCTAGTGTCATATAACAGCAAAAAGCAAACAAGTGTAGCAATATCCACTGCTGAATCTGAGTACATTTCAGCTGGAAGTTGTTGTGCACAATATTTTGGATTCAGCATCAATTACAAGACTACAATATTCAACTAAGTAAAACTCCATTATATTGTGATTCTACTAGTGCCATTTCAATTGAAAATAATCCCGCGTCATATTGTAGAACTAAACATATTGAGATTAGATATCACTTTATTAGGAAGCATGTAGAAAAGGAAGTCATTAATCTAGAATTTGTTCCTACAACCTAACAGATTGCTGATATTTTCACTAAGCCCCTAGATGAAGAGAAATTTAATTTCTTTAAGTTTGAACTTGGCATGTTAAATCTAGAATAATTAATGCATATATAAAAACTAATGAAAATAAGAATAAAATATTAATCAGTAATTAAGTTTACCTAATTAAATATAAAGTAAAAGCATCTAAGTATCAAGTTTGTATAGTTCAGGAGACAAAATATCAGCTAAGTCGAAAGTTGTGTCGAGACACCAGAGAATGTGTCAAGACATCTTAGAATGTATCGAGACACCAAAGTAAGTGTCGAGACATCAAAGGGTGTCGAGACCCTAAGATCTATGTCGAGAGATATTATCCTTGTGTCGACTTATGTCGACACATCTCGACAGACAATGTTTCCAGTGTCGACACTAGGTCTTTTCCTAAAAATTTGGAACAGTCTAAATGAAGCGCACATTTTCGACTTCAGGAGAGCCTAGACTATAAATACGGTATGAGAATAGAGGTCGACTATGCCTTCTTGAGATCTTGAGAGTTTGATTTCTGAGTGTCGAGACCTTGAACTCCATTTCGTCAACACACCTCGTTCGATTCCTTCACTCCAATGGCACACAAAAGTGATGAGAACATCTTCGAAGGTTATGAACTTGTTTGAAATGGATTCAACTCGGCATCTGAAGAAATTAAGAATGTAATAACCTTAATCACTGAAGCAGGATTGGAATATATACTTTCAAAACCATCAAATATCTGGAAACAAGAGGTTCTTGAATTCTTTTCCAATGCTCATCTCGACTCAGACATAAAAAAGATTAATTCCAAAGTGAATGGAACAAAGGTCAAAATCACAACCAGAAGACTGGCCAAGATATTTCACTTGACAAGGATTGATCAAGAAGATGACCTAGATTCTGCCAAGACTACAGAATCTTTGGAGTGGTGTGGATTGGCCCCAACCACAAAGCTTGGAAGCACCATGGTCAGGAAGGGAATGAATACTCAAGGCAAATTTCTGTCAGAGATTATAGGAAAAGTGTTGTTATGTAAAACATGAGCACATGACAGAATCTCTGCTCAAATGTTTGAGCAGATGACAAGGATAATATTCAAAGTGAAGACCAACTGGAGCAAACTTGTCTTTGACAAAATATCAGAGACCATCAAGAAGCCCAATATGGGAAGGATTATAAGCAACTATTTGGTCCAAGCACTTCCTGACAGTCTCAATCTCAAGATTGGATCTAAGATCAACCACATGAGAACAATGGATATAAGAATTCTAGCAAGGTGGGATATAGTACTATACAAAGAAACACCAGTACTAGAGAAGAAGAAAGAGAAGAAGAAGAAAGTAGTGGTTGTGGAAGAAGAATCTTCCAGTGACTCTGAATAACAAGGAAGCTCCAGCACAGAAAAACATGATGATGTAGTACCAGAAAATTCTCCAAGGACCTGTCCTGGTACTGGAGATCAGGTGTAGGGGAGACAATACCAGAGAAGGATTACATTGAGGGTGAGAACCCCAATGATCTTGCATACTTAGAAAATGTTCCTGCACAAGATGTGCAAATGTCTGATAAAGAGAATGAGAATATAGTCTCTAAGGAGACCGAGGAAGAACTTACTATGAATAAAGAAGCTGATATCCACGGGGAGATACATGATACACTCCCAGATGATCATTATTCTAATGCTTCAGCAAAACTAGAGGATGAAACCATGGAGGAACTCAACCTTGGTGAAGTAGGTGTAAGGGTTGAGGGGGAGATAGCAGATCTGGCCCCAAACACTGAAGGAGCTAAAGAGCCTACTTCAGTTGAAGTTGTCAGTTCTTCGGATTCTGATGAGGAGGAGGCCTCTCAGCTCAAGAAAAGGAAAATTGAGGAACTTAGGAAAAGGAGTAGGAGCTATAAAAAGACCATCAAATCTGGAACAACATAAACTCATCCTCTAGATTTCAGCTCCCTATTGATTCAAATGCAAATAATGCTAGATCAACAAATAAGATAACTGGAAAAATATGTAGATGAAAGAACTAAGCAGGTACAGTTCCAACTAGCACAAGATATCAAATCCATTAAATTTGAGGTCAAATTATTGAAGAAGGATGTGACTGACTTCTTTCAAAGAGTAGCAAATGTTATAGTTTATCTTGCTCAACCGCAGAAGGACTTAAAGAAAACTCTAAATGAAATAGCTATTAAACAAGGATATGTCCTTGAAAATCAGACATGAATGAATGACAACATGATACTTCACTGGTGTTAACCCAGAAATTGGCGATCCTTCCCAAGGTAGCCAGCTGGCTAGTCGCGACCCTCAGATTCTCCCTAGTGTTCGCGACAAGTCCAAGTGCAGGCAGACAGTTTTCCCTATCCTCCTAGGTCCCCTAGCAACCATGTGCCCTGCGGGACGGCGGGCTGTTCCCATAGCTCACCCTCGCAGGCCATGCGGTTAGGCCCGCTAACCGTGCAGCGCTCTTCCTTGCAGGAGGCAACCTACTATCGGGATCCCACCAACAGGGGGCAGCCTCCGCTCCGCCAGCAAGCCGGGCGGACTCCCCCTGGAGTCTGCCCAGGCCGCCCGTAGGGGGCGGCCTTCGCCCCGCAGCCAACCGGGCGGACTCCCCCTGGAGTCCGCCCAGGCCGCCCGCAGGGGGCGGCCTCCGCCCCGCAGCCAACTGGGAGGACTACCCCTAGAGTCCGCCCAGGATGCCCGCAGGGGGCGGCCTCCGCTCCGCAGCTGCCCGCAGGGGGCGGCCTCCACTCCACGTCCGCCCGCAGGGGGCGGCCTTCGCTCCGCATCCGCCCGCAGGGGGCGGCCTTCGCTCCGTGTCCGCCCGCAGGGGGCGGCCTCCGCCCAGGCCGCCCGCAGGGGGCGGCCTCCGCTCCGCGTCCGCCCGTAGGGGGCGGCCTCCGCTCTGCGCCTCCGCTCCGCCCGCCCAGGGGGCGGCCTCCGCTCCGCGTCCGCCCATAGGGGGCGGCCTCCGCTCGGGCCGCCCGCAAGGGGCGGCCTCCACTCCGCAGCTAGTCGGGCGGAATCCCCCTGGAGTCCGCCCAGGCCTCCCATAGGGGGCGGCCTCTGCTCCGCAGCCAGCCGAGCGGAATCCCCTTGGAGTCCGCCCAGTCGGCCTGCAGGGGGCAGCCTCCATTCTTTCCCTGCCTCCTGCTGCCTGCTTCGCCTGCCGACCTGGCGGACTCATTTTTCCAGTCCGCCGAGTCCGCGCAGGTCATCATGATGATGTCACTAGGCCCCGATTCTAGTTTGTCTTCCCCGGGCCTATAAATAGCCCCCAATGCCTCTTATTGGGAGGGGGAGCCAGAGGCAGACAAGGCCCAGGAGGAAAATATCAACTTGCCAGCAAGCTCTGCGGACTCCATTTTCCAATCTGCGCAGTCCTCCACATTTGATCCAGCAAGCTCTGCGGACTCCATTTTCTAGTCCGCGCAGTCCTCCAGAGCTTGCCTGCAGCTTGCCAGCAGACTCTGCGGACTCAGTTTCTCAGTCCTCCGTAGCTGCTGGCAGCCTCTTTTACTTAGTCTCTGGCAACTTCTTTTCTTTATTCTCTGGCAACTCCTTCCTTAACCGCCAGCTTCCCCCTTTGTACCCTTTAATGCTTTTTCATGTAAAGGTGCACTAACAAGCTGTAATCTTGTTTCTTGATTAGAGGAAAGCCCGTCGCAAGAGTGGCATTTAGGCCGCGGCGGGAGAAGTCTGTTGTTGGCGCTGCTAGCGGCCCCCTATCTTGCCCTCTGCTCAGCAAGCCTTGCTCTCTACTCAGCAAGCCTCCTCTTTGCTCAGCAAGCCTTGCTCTCTGCCCAACAAGCTTTTTCTCTGTTAAGCAAGTTCTTCGCTGCTCCTTGAGCTTCTCTGCTGGTCGATCGTCATAGTAACTGTCTGCTCGACAGCTCCTGATCAACCTCCTCCTCTCTTGATCGACCTTCTCTATTGATCAAGCTTCTCCTCTACTCTCAACACCCTCTCGTCTATCCCCGCAACCTCCTTGACAAGCTGTTTGCTTCACTCTCGAGCACTCAGAAGCTTCCTTCCACCCTCTTCCTCTCCTAGCCCGTGAGACCGAACACCCCCTCCGTGTTAGCTATGCCCAGGTGCCGTTTTCGCGCATCAACAGTTAACACGCGACCTTCAGATCCGAACAGACGGTGAACAGCGACGGTTAGCCATGTCAGACCGCCAACCCTCTTGTTGGGTATTGTATCCACAACGTACCTGATTTGAAGAAGCCCCTGAACAAGCTAAGGTAAATAGATAATGTATTTGATGAAATCCTTTAAGTTGTGGTTGCAGTTATTCCACGCTAAGTACACACCAATGTCAGGGTGCAGTAGGTCAATATACACGGGTCTGCGCGACGTAATCCCTCGTTGAGCAGATCAGTGTGTTGGCCTACGTGTACTCTCTCTATTGGAGTGTACTTATTTTCAAGTACAGGGCTGTGATAATGCAAGAGCAGACAAGGAGCAAGGATGGGTCAAAGAGCAGCTCATGGGTGGAAAGACGAAAAATCGTCTAAGTAATAATCGACGAGAATCACCAAGTGATTCTCGCCGATTCGTGGTCAAAGAGCAGCTCATGGGTGGAAAGAAGAAAAATCGTCTAAGTAATAATTGACGAGAATCACTAGTGATTCTCGCCGAATCGTCGAGAATCACTGGCTGATTCTCGCCGTCTCTATCCGGCTAAATCAGAGCGTGCAAATATGTCGCTAAGTCAAAATCGTCGAGAATCACTGGCTGATTCTCGCCGAATCTTTGATTGATGATCGTCGAGCTCAATTGGCATAATTCCTTCGACGAGAATGACCTTCTGATTCTCACCGAATCGACGAGAATCACCTTCGATTCTCGCCGATTTTGCCTTAGGCGAATTTCTGGAACCCGCTGGACCGGACTCAGCCACTGGCGCTGTTTTGAACCGGGCTTGGGGTTTCTTGTTGGTGGGGCCCACAACGGTCATCTTGAAGACCTAATGTATAAATACATCTGTATTTTTAAACAGTAAGAAGAAGAGACAGAAAAACGAATACACGAAGAAGCCGAGCCGCCGACGTGACCTAGATCGGAAATCCTTCTCCGCCGCCGTCGTCGCTGCTCGTGTAGTTGATCGCCGATGTTGATCTTGGTTTCTTCCAGATCTCCCGTCTACAGAAGCTCAGCCAAGCACTGCATCTCACACGTCTAACCAGAGATCCTTTGTCTCTTGATTCGTTGATCGGGAAAACCTTCCCCTTCCGAATCGATCGAGACGATCGATCCTAGTGTGACCATTGGAAGATCTTGCTAGCTTTGCTACGAAGATTGAATCTCCAAAGAACAGCCGCAACACGCCGTTGTCGCCGCCGATCCCGAGAACCAAGCCTCCGCCCTTCTTGCCGCCGCCGGTTTCGGGGAGATTCTCTCCAAGTGAGATCTAGGGTTGTGGACTCTTCGTTGACTTCAAGAACACGTCATCGAACGAAGAGGGACACCTTAGTCTCCATAAGTTGTTTGATTTCTTATACAATCTATTTTCAATTTCTTTGTAACGGACCGATTGGTCCCTAGTTGTAAGGGTTGGGTGCAACCCGTGTTGTGGGAGTGGTGACTCCTACGTGTGGAAGGGTTCCTTCCGTTAGTGCAAGGATTGGATTTCAATCCTGTTGGTGAAGTGACCGAGTCGTCCCTAGTTGGGAGATAGGTCGAAGGGGGAAAGTGGACGTACCCAAATCGGGGAACCACTATAATTTGCTTGTGACCTTTCTGTGCTGTGTTGTTTTGTTTTCTTGTGCAGGTACGACTTTAATTCCGCAAAAAACGCTGCAAGACACCTATTCCCCCCCCCCCCCATAGGTGAAGGTAGTTGACACTAAGTGGACTTTCAAGTGGTATCAGAGCGAGGTTACTCAACAAATAGGTTAATGCCTTGAGTAAGTTCCTGCCACTAGTGTCAAGAAGAAGGCAGACTTCTACTATGGACGGACTCAAGTACACAGGCAAGATCCCAGTGTGCACCAGGCTAAACTTTCCTATCTGGAAGGAAAGGATTAGGTTCTACATGGAAGCGGTCGATCCCCGACTCTTCATGATCGTGGAGGAGGGACCTTATGTCCCCTCTAAGGCCTCCACCATTGATCCTACCAAGAAAGTGCCAAAGAAAATTTCTGAAATGGACAAGGACGAGATGGTGCTGGTGGGACTTGACAAGAAGGCGCAGAACATTCTGGTCAGCGCGGTCGATGACTCAATGATGCAAAACTTCTGCAACTACAGGACACCAAAGGAGATCTGGCACTGCCTGATTATCCTAATGGAGGGCACTGATGAAGTGAGGGATGATCGGAGATCCCTCCTGAACCAGAAATATGAGGCCTTCAGACAAGGGCCTAAGGAAGAGATCGGAGTCACCTTCGAGAACTTCCTCAAGATTGTCAATGCCCTCAAAGGATATGGAAGAGTGTTCACTGATGGTGAACTTAATGATAAATTCCTTAGGTCCCTTACTAAGGAATGGGACACAAAGATCTGCGCCATCCGAGAGTTTGGCAGACTTGCTGAAACAGACCCTCAAATTCTGTTTGGGAAGCTGATGTCCTATGAGCTTCAACTGAACACCAGGAAAGCAGAAGAAGAAGCAGAGAAGGCTGCAGCCAAGGAAAAGACTGTGGCCCTAAAAGCCATTCACTCCAGGAAGGGCAAGGGTGCGGTTTCATACCATGCCGGGAAAAAGGATGAGGAGGAGGACTCCGATCCATACTCCTCCAGCTCAGAGTTGTCTGAGGAAGATTTATCCCTCATCACCCGAGAATTCAAAGTTCCTCAAGATGAGGAATCAAAGAAAGAGAGACGGCTCCTCCTCCAGGCATCAGAAGAAAAAATATTCTTCTGACAGGTATGCTTCTAAACCGAACAAACATCGCTCCTCTGACATTATTTGTTTTGGATGCAATAAGCCAGGACACGTCGTGGCCGACTGCCACCAAGGCAAGAGAAAAAAGGGGAAGGGAGAGGAGCATAAGTCCTCTAGAGATAAGAAGAAAGAGAGGAGCTACATCGCCAAAAAGCCAAAGACACTGAGTGAGTCTGATTCCTCAAACTCCAGTGATGATGAGGAAGACTACTTCGGGCTCGTGGGTCGCTCCGACTCAGAAGGAGAATGCCCCCCATTTACTGGGAAGGTAAAAGCTCACACCCCTCTCTCCGACTCTGAATCTGATCCTGAGTCTCAGGATGATGACCCTGAGGATAGCCCTTCGGCCCGTGAAGCGGAGCTCCTCGAGAAGTATGAGCTACTGCTCAACACTTTCGAGTAGTGCCGTAAGAGATTGACGGCTGAGAAAAAGGAAGTGAAATTCCTTAAGGGTGAGAGTGTCTCCCTAAGGGAAGAGATCACCAGTTTGATCTCTCTCCGACAGGAGCACCTAGACCTAATTTCAAAGCATTCAGAGTCTCTTAAGCTCCTTGATCTTAAGCAGGAGGAAGTCGACAAGTTGGAAGACCAACTTGCGACAGAAAGGAAGATCGTCAAGAGCTTATCTATGCCAAAAACAGTTCTTCCATTAGTTGATACCTTCTCTGCTCAGGCCAAAGGAGCTGGCTTGGGGCATGTAGGGGTATCTGGTTCCTCATCCAGGAGAAATAGGAACCAGAGAAAGAATAAGGCCGCCAAGAAGGCCTCTGCTGCTGAAAAGGGAAAGGCCCCACTCAGTCCTGTTGCGTTCAGAAAGCCTAGCTTTCCCTGCAACCAACATGACTTTGAGTCAACCTTTGGTCATCATTTCCGGCCCTCGGTTGCAAAGCCAAAGAGCCGATATGATGGTTGGAATTTTTCCCGCAACTTCAGTGAGAGTGTCTTTAAGGCACCTTATGAGGAAATCCACAAGGGAAATTATGGTCAATTCTCTAGCGGCCATAATAGAAAGCAGGTACCAAAAGCCAAGCCTATTATACTGAAGGAACAGAAGGTGAAGAAGTCATGTGACTGCAATCACTATGATGCCTCCACCTTCAGATCCAAGGCCCCGGCTGTACCCACCATTCCCAGGGTAAAGTAGGAGCCTAGGAAGAGGTACAACAGATTTGACTGTTGGTGTTGTGGCAAAGTCGGTCACTTTGCCGTGGATTGTTGGTTTAATCCGAGGTATAACGAGACTCCTTATGTTAGCAATGCGAGGCCGACCACTCGTAGGGTTAACCACCCGAGGGGGAGTATTCTAACCAAGAATCTAGGACCCATATTCGATTGGGTTCCTAAGGGAAATTAATTTTGTTTTGCTGGAATGTCCAAAGTCCACGAAAACTCCAATATGGTACGTGGATAGTGGATGCTCCCGGCATATGACTGGGACAAGAAGCCTGCTGCGTGATTACACTCCAGTCGATAATGGACCCAAAGTCATCTTTGGGGGGTTAGATCGAGGAGTCACCAGAGGTTACGGTATGATTTCCAACGGTATAATATCTATCACCGACGTGGCTTATGTTGAAGGGTTAAACCATAACCTGATCAGTGTAAGTCAGTTATGTGATAAAGGTTATGACGTTAAGTTCTACAAGGATAAATGCCTGATAATTTCATGTGCCTCTTCTGAGACGGTATTATCAGGCATTAGGAGCAGAAATATCTTCTGCTTAGATTTTCTTAGCTTAGATTCATCTACCCCCGTATGCCTAGTAGCAAAAGGCAGTGCATCTCTTTGTGAACAATGGCACAAGAGATTGGCACATATTAATTACAAGACAATTAATATGCTATTTTCCAAAGATTTAGTGAGGGATGCTCCCATTATTAAGTGTATCAAAGATAGTCCCTGTCCTGCATGCCAGATGGGCAAACAGACTCGGGCTACCTTTAAGGGCATCTCAGACAAAGACTCCTCCAGATGTCTTTATCTTCTGCACATGGACTTGTTTGGTCCAATGCAAGTTCATAGCTTAGGAGGGAAGTCTTATACGCTCGTCATTGTAGATGATCACTCTCGGTTTACCTGGGTGTTCTTTTTAAAACGCAAGTCTGATACGTTTGACATCTTCACCAGCTTTGTCAAGCAGATCCAGAACGAACTTAACTGCTCAGTGATCAAAATCAGAAGTGACCATGGAACAGAGTTCGAGTCTGGTGCTATGACAGAGTTCTGTGAAGAACTTGGTATCTTTCATGAGTTTTCCTCCCCGTGCACTCCTCAACAAAATAGAGTCGCGGAGAGGAGAAATAGAACACTCATTGAAGCCTGCATGATAATGTTGAATGACGCTTCACTCCCAGAATACTTCTGGGCTGAGGCGGTCAATACGGCTTGTCATGTTCAAAACCGGGCATTGATCAACAAAAGTCATTGTAAGACGCCCTACGAACTACTGAAAGGCAGGAAACCAACCATGTCCCATTTGAGGATCTTTGGTTGCAGATGTTATGTACTGAATTATGGGAAGTACCCGCGTACTAAATTTGGTGAAAAATGCTTCGAAGGCATATTCATGGGCTATAGTACCCACAGTCGGGCATATAGGGTCTTCAATAAGAAAACCCTAGTGGTAGAAGAATCAATTAATGTTGTATTTGATGAAGGAAGCTTGTTTAACATCAATTCTTCCAGCGGTATTCTTGAAGATGCAGGTGCACGACTTGAACAGCTGAGTCTCGATGAGACCGCTAAAGATGAAACTCCTAAGTACGTCAAAGTTTCCACCTCAACGTCAACTGGGAATGTTGAAGATCAAAATGGAGCAAATCTCTTAGAAGAAGGAGAAGCCCAAGAAGTAGTCAAAGCTCCCGACGCCAGACTTCTAGAGCTCCGGCACATGAGGGATCATCCTAGAGATCAGATCATCGGAGATCCTCGTGACGGTGTCAGAACTCGAAGAGGTACTATTAACGAGATTTTGCATCTTAGCTTCCTGTCATAGGTTGAGCCAAAGAAGTTCGACGAGGCGAACAAAGATGCGGCATGGATTTTGGCCATACAAGATGAACTGCATCAATTCGAACGATGCAACGTTTGGACGCTGGTTCCCAGACCACAAAAGCAGAATGTGATTGGCACCAAGTGGATCTTCAGAAACAAACTGGATGAACATGGTGTCATCATAAAGAACAAGGCCAGGCTGGTGGCTCAAGGTTACAGACAGGAGGAGGGGATTGACTTCGACCAGACCTTTGCACCAGTAGCAAGGCTCGAGGCAATCATATTGTTCCTGGCGTATGCTTCGCACAAAGGATTCACAGTCTATCAAATGGATGTGAAATCAGCATTCTTGAACGGAGACCTGAAAGAGGAAGTATACGTCGCTCAACCCCCAGGTTTTGTCAATCCTACTTATCCCAATCATGTATATTTTCTTAATAAAGCTATATATGGTTTAAAACAAGCTCCACGAGCTTGGTATGAGACTTTATCTAGTTTTCTTCTTGAGAACAAGTTCTCTAGAGGTAAAATAGATAAGACATTGTTTCTCAGGGAAGTCAAAGACAAGATTTTGCTGGTGCAAATCTATGTCGATGACATTATATTCGGCTCAACGGACAACAATATTTGCAAAAAGTTTTCTAAACTTATGCAAGGAAAGTTTGAAATAACCAGTATGGGAGAGCTAAAGTATTTCTTGGGACTTCAAGTGAAACACTCTGAGGATGGAATCTTCATCTCTCAGACGAAGTTCACAAATGAACTCCTGAAGAAATTCGGTATGGAGAATGCAACCTCTATGAGGACTCCAATGGGATCCACTATATCTCTGGATAAGGATGAGAAAGGTAAACCTTTCTATGAAACCAAATACAGAAGCATCATTGGATCCATGCTCTACCTTACTGCCAGTAGACCGGATATCATGTTCTCCACATGTGTCTGTGCCAGATATCAGGTGAACACTAAGGAATCTCACTATGTCGCTGCAAAGCGAATTCTAAGATACCTTAAAGGTACTCCCAATCTTGGCTTGTGGTACCCGAGAAACAATGATGTCGAGCTAATAGGTTTTTCAGATGCTGATTTTGTAGGGAGTAGGAATGACAGGAAAAGCACTTCAGGGACGTGTCAATTCCTCGGAAGAAGGCTTATCTCATGGAACAGCAAGAAGCAGAATTGTGTAGCAACCTCCACAGCAGAGTCTGAGTACATCTCGGCAGGCAGCTGTTGCGCACAACTCCTATGGATCAGAAACCAGTTAGCCGACTACGACCTTCAGTTCAAGGAAGTACCAATGTACTGCGACTCCTCCAGTGCAATTGCAATTGCCAACAATCCGGTATCGTACAGCAGAACGAAGCATATTAAAGTGCGCTACCACTTCATTCGGGAGAACGTAGAGAACAAGGAGATCTCTCTCTGTTATGTCCCCACGGACAAGCATATTGCAGATATTTTCACAAAGCCCTTAGACGAAGCCAAGTTCAGTCTTTTCAAAACTGAATTGGGGATGCTAAACTATGAGGAATGGAGACTACAGAAGCTCCAGGCTCGTGCATCTAGGGGGAGCCTCTGCCAGGAACTCAAGTGTGAGCACAGGTGCAAGAACTGAGGGGGAGCAAGGGGTCAAATGCAACAAACCCAGATTTGCAGAAGCCGAAAAGGGGGAGATTACCCTCTCGGCTAAGGCTAAGGTGGCTCCAAGTTTGCTCTCAAGAAATTGGTATTGGTAATGAATATCTCTCTCAACTCTCAAGAAATTGGTATTGGTAATGAATATCTCTCTCAACTCAATTTTAAGTTTATGATTTTCATTCCCATACGCTCTATTCACCTTAGCTTGTAGGGTTTAGGCTTCTTCAAATAGGGGGCGATTGTTGGGTATTGTATCCGCAACGTACCTGATTTGAAGAAGCCCCTGAACAAGCTAAGGTAAATAGACAATATATTTGATGAAATCCTTTAAGTTGTGCTTGAGTTATTCCACGCTAAGTACACACCAATGTCAGGGTGCAGTAGATCAATATACACGGGTCTGCGCGACGTAATCCCTCATTGAGCAGATCAGTGTGTTGGTGTAACGCCCCGAAACTCAAAGGAGCAAAGGGGGACGTTTTGGGCCAGTTTTGGTTTCTGGCTGAAGGCACACGGCCTGGGACACGGGCATGTCCCAGGGCGTGTCGAGCGTGTGTCGACACTTAGCCGCGAAGTCGTCGAGTTATTCTCGACGATTCGTCGAGAATGGGCACACGGCCTGCGACACGGGCGTGTCGCAGGGCGTGTCGACCCGTGTCGACACTTAGCCGTGAAATCGTCGAGTTATTCTCGACGATTCGTCGAGTATGGGCACACGGCCTGCGACACGGGCGTGTCGCAGGGCGTGTCGACCCGTGTCGACGATCGTCAAGGTGAAATCGTCGAGATTCACTCGACGTTCGTCGAGACAAGGCACACGGCCTAGGACACGGGCGTGTCCAAGGCCGTGTCATCCAGTCGTCATTCTCCCCTCGACGAAATGTCCCGTGTACACGGCCTGGGGGCCCAGGCGTGTCAATGTGACACGGGAAAGGACACGGGCGTGTCCTAGAACCCGTGCAGTGCTCGGGTTGAAAACGGGAGAAAATAATGGGGTACACGGCCGGATACACGGCCGTGTCAGCTGGAACACGGGCGTGTCAGCTCGAACACGGACGTGTTCGATACCCGTGTGCGTGTTCAGAAGATTCGATTTTGACGGCGAATGCGGCACACGGCCCTGGACACGGGCGTGTGCCAGGCCGTGTTCGGCCCAGATTGGGCATTTCAGCCCCGAATCAAAGCCGCTCGTTTTCTTAGGTTGAGATCCGACGGCTGGGGATGGTTCCTGAGAGTATATACTCGGGTTTGACTTAGAAAAATCCACACTTTTCACCCCTTTTCATCTCTCCAAACCCTTGGAGAAAGAAGAGCTAAGGCAAGAGGAAGAGGAGCTAGATCCGCCATTGGAGGAGCTTCGGAGCTCCGAATCGCAAGCCGACTCCGGATCCACGGAGGCAACGCAAGTGCGGTGATTTCTATCCGATTACATTTCGATGGCGCCAAAGAGGAATCCAAGGGTAACGATCCTCACTTGTGAGCATGATAGCTCTCTTTCTTAGCATAGGAAGCCCTCTCTCGCGAGTTTGCGAAGAGTTGGAGGCGTTCCTTCGGGTAGATATATAAAGTCCCCGTTGTTTAGAGTCCGTATGCGAGAACGGACGTAGGCATTTTGTGTGAAGCCTACCCGAACATGTTAGTCCGGATCGGTGATGTTGCATTGCATAAGGCCGGAGAAGACTCCGTGCTATTGGGTGTTTTTTCGGGTTTTCTACGCGGTAGATTGCAGCAGGGAGCCTTGGGGACTAACCCAAAGGTGCACCCGGAAAACTGGGCGGACACGAGGTCTTGCCAACTTGGTGGCCTGAGAGCCAACTTGAACATAACGGGGTTATGTGTATTGCGGTAGAATGGGACTCGGTGAAAGTTTGACCCGCGCATATGGCTTAAATTGTCGTTGCGATGTGAGCACGGGTTAGATGGAGCCGTACCCGCTTTATGTCGTTCGGGTTAGAGAGACCTAAAGTTACATGGCACTCGCCGTTGGCATAGATGGGGGTCTTCGGTGGTCAATGGCTTAAATTGACGTGACCAATACCATGAAGACGAATTGCTCATAGGAATGGCCGTCTAAGTGGCGGTGGTGAATCCGGAATGTTAATGGCTTTAATTGACGTGACATCGACCGGTTCACCGAGAATGTGCCCTGAGTGCACGGGGCGTGTGGTCGTGCGAGCCAACGCCTGTGATGAAATGGCTATGGTTATAATTGCTCGCTTATGCTAATGAAATGCAGGAAAGGAGCATCGCCGCCCCGAGTTGGGGGCGGGATCGTTATAATTTGGTCAGCATTGCTGACCGTTGCCTTGTTTGCCACCGTGCGGTGGTTTGTTTGCTTGCAGGTGTAGCTGGACCAAGCGGTCAATAGCGGGCTAAAGCCCTTTTTGCGAAGCTGGCCCTCGAAGGCCCAAGTGGAAATGTTTTATGTTTTATTCATGTATGGCCGGCCTGCGAGCTGAGGTTTGTAAATCATGTAAAAGACAAGTGAAACATTTTGTAAGGACTTAAGGCCGACTTTTGAGTATTTTGTAATAACATTCCTATTTTCATAGTAGTGGACATTCATGCTTGTAACTGGGTTCTTGTTTACAACTAATAGCTTCCGCTAGAATGCTCTGTGTAGGACGTTGAGATTGGTTGGATGGTTTCCATAAGTAACCACCCGGTCTGTCTGTGGTATATGGCGTCGGGCCCCGGCCGGACCTACTGCTATATGCTATGCGACGGATAGGGGGTGTTACAATTTGGTATCAGACTACTGGTTTTGGTTGGGCTTGAATTGAATTCGTGGGCGAATTCTTTTTAAGGGGTGGTGAGCACATTGTGTGCGTCATCGTTATAACAGTAAAAAGAACCCATGAATGTCCACTTAGGAATGAAAATACTCGTGTTTGAGGAACCTGCGTGTTCCTATAATTGCTGTTTGCAATTTATTTGGTCGCTTAACGGTGTTTTGTACCACTCTAGGTGACCCGAAGTGGTGTTGGGCCGTCAGAACGCCGAGTTTCTGAGGCAAGTAGTGCACCGGAAGTTGCTCCCGCAACACCTTTGTCGGCTGAAAATATAAGATTGGTGGCTGAAGCGGTGTTGGCCGTGATTAATGCGCAGCCTGGGAGGCAAGCGCAGCAGCCAGCTCCTGTGATGGAGCAAGAACCTCTGCAAGAGGCGGAGCCGAGGAGGGTGGAACAAGTGGTTGCGGAACCAATAGTGCCAAGGAGGGCGACTGAGAGGCAGTTGAAGCATGTAATGAGCTTTAACCCTCCGTTATTCTCGGGGTTGGGAACCCCATCTCAGGCTGAAGACTGGCTCTCTAGGGTGAAGAGAGTCATGACAGCGACGGAGACGGAGGAGTGGCAGATGACCACCATCGCTACATTCCTGCTGGATGGTGAAGCGAGGATGTGGTGGGAAGGCTTGGAGCTGCATCATCTGAGAGGTAGACAACTGATAGACGTTCCGATGGAAGAGTTCTCGGGATTGTTCTTGGCAAGATACCTCCCATCTACTCAGAGGATATCAATGGAGAATGAATTCCTGAAGTTGGTGCAGGGTGAGAGGAGCGTGGATGAATATCTCCACGAGTTTACGCGGTTGAGTCGTTATGCGAGCTCCATCATCATGGATGAGGAGCGCAAGACTAATCGTTTTTATGAAGGCTTGAGGGATGAGCTGAGATTATTACTGTCGGGGCCAATGACGCAGGGTTTCTTAACCTTGGTCAATACTGCCCGGTCCTTGGAGAAGGACATGAAGAGTGTGCAAGCGAAGAAAGGCTTGGCTGATAAGAAATCTGAGTTCAGAGTGCCGACTACTTCAAAGTCTGGCTATCGGAGGGCTTTCAAGAAGCTTAGGACTTCGGGTCCAGCTCCTTCTGGCGCTTCTGGGGCGACTACGGGTCGGACCCCGGGTGCGTGTTTTACTTGTGGCAAGACGGGGCACTTTGCCCGTGATTGTTGGAGCGGACGTCCTAAGTCCGAGAGGAGGCCAGGAGCTACTTATGAAGAGAAGGGAAAGGCGGTGGAATCGACCGCATCCCATTATGCTCCGGCCCAACCAAGGGTCTACAATCTTGGCCAACAGGAGGCCATTAAACAAGCTGATGTGGTGACAGGTACGGTTTAATTTATAGCAAGTCAATTCCTTTATATGCTTGTTATGCACATGTTACCTTACCACTGCTTGTTTAGGATTCGTATTGATTTGTGAAAATCCGGCACGAGCACTCTTCGATACGGGAGCTTCACACTCCTTCTTGTCCGAAGGATTTATATCACGCATCGGAGTCCCTTCTTCGATGGCGAAGGATAAGTTGGATGTGTTGTTGCCCAATGGGTGTTCGATGCGAGCGGTTAGGATCTGCGATGTTAAGATTCGTATTGGGGAGCAGGAGTTCGACCTGCGGGCGTCTTTACTTCCGTTAGTGGAGTTCGACGTCATATTTGGCATGGACTGGCTCTCGGAGCAGCAGGCCCATATAGATTGCGGTAGCAAGGAAGTCAAGCTGGGAGCAAGTCGTGAGACGACTTTTACGGGCTTAAAGGGGTCGAGCAAGACGTTGATGTCTGCTCTTCAGGTGGTGAAGGCGGTTCGTGCCGGAGCAGAACTGTTCTTTACACTTGTGGAGGTTGCAAAGTCGAAGCCCGCTTTGGATTGTATTTCAGTGGTATCGGAATACCCTGATGTGTTCCCCGCAGATCTTCCTGGAGCCCCGCCTCAACGGGAGATAGATTTTACGATCGAGCTAGTGCCAGGTGCAAAGCCTGTGTCACGATCTCCGTATCGGCTAGCGCCTAAGGAAATGGCGGAGCTGAAAGTTCAACTGCAAGAGTTGTTGGAGCAAGGGTATGTGCGCCCGAGTTCTTCGCCTTGGAGCGCACCGGTCCTCTTTGTTAAGAAGAAGGACGGAAGCTTGAGGTTGTGTATTGATTATCGGGAGCTAAACAAGCTGACTGAGAAGAACAAGTACCCGATCCCTCGGATTGATGATCTCTTCGATCAGTTAGTCGGGTCGACGGTGTACTCGAAGTTAGATCTCAAGTCTGGGTACTATCAGCTGCGGATAAGGGAGAGTGATATCCCGAAGACAGCGTTTAGTACCAGATACGGGCATTATGAGTTTACGGTCATGCCGTTTGGGCTGACTAATGCGCCGTCAGTGTTCATGGATTTGATGAACAGAACGTTCAGGGAGTACTTGGACCATTTCGTGATCGTCTTCATCGACGATATTTTGGTGTACTCGCAAAGTGAGGAGGATCACTTCAAGCATCTCCATTTGGTGTTGGAGACACTCAGGAGAAACCAGTTGTATGCCAAGTTCTCGAAGTGCGAGTTTTGGCTATCCTCAGTGGCGTTCCTCGGGCATATAGTGAGTGGAGAGGGTATTGCTGTGGATCCGGCGAAGATTGTTGCGATACGGGAGTGGCCTGAGCTTGCTACGGTAGCAGAAGTCCGGAGCTTTTTGGGGCTTGCCGGCTATTATAGGCGCTTCGTAGAGAACTTCTCGCGGATAGCGTTACCTCTCACTACTTTGACGAGGAAGGAGCATAAGTTCGTTTGGACGCCGGAGTGCGCGCGAGCTTTTGAGGAATTGAAGCGTCGGTTGACCACGGCGCCTGTGCTGAGTTCGCCGGTTGGAACCGAAGGCTATGAGATATATAGCGATGCTTCAGGCAGCGGTTTGGGTTGTGTGCTACTGCAGCACGGAAGCGTGATAGCTTATGGCTCGAGACAGCTAAAAGTGCACGAGAGGAATTATCCGGTCCATGACTTGGAGTTAGCGGCCGTGATTTTTGCCTTGAAGCTGTGGAGACACTATTTGTACGGTGTGAAGATTGATATTTACACCGATCACAAGAGCCTAAAGTACCTGATTGATCAGAAAGATCTGAATATGCGGCAGCGTAGATGGATGGAGTTCCTGGGGGACTATACATTCAAGATCCACTACGTGCCTGGCAAAGGGAATGTGGTTGCGGACGCGTTGAGTCGCCGAGCCCCAGCTCAAGCGAATTGGCTATTAGTGCATGATGAGCGGTTGGTGCAGGAGCTGGAGGCGTTGGAGATTGTTTGTGTGGATAGACGATCTAGTGCTGAAGCAGTGCTGAATTGGACTGAAGTCCAATATGACCTGGCTGATCGGATTCGGCAGGCTTTGGATATGGATGCTCACATGAAGCAGTTCATGATAGAGGCTCTGGATGGGTCAAATTCCCAATTCGTCGTGGAGGACGGATTGCTGTGGAAAGACGGTCGTCTGTGCGTCCCAAGTGTGGGCAATTTACGGGTGGAGTTGTTGTACGAGGCACACCATACCAAGTACTCGATTCACCCGGGGAGCACGAAGATGTACCGCGACGTCAAGAAACTGTTTTGGTGGCCGGGTTTGAAAAAGGATGTGGCGCTATACGTAGCGAAGTGCCAAACCTGCGCCTTAGTAAAGGCGGAGTGCCAAAAGCCGGGAGGATTTCTTAAGTCCTTGCCTATTCCGGAGTGGAAATTCGACGACATCTCTATGGACTTTGTGCATGGTTTGCCAAGGTCGCAAAAAGGGAACGACGCCATTTGGGTGGTGGTCGATCGATTAACAAAGGTGTCGCATTTTATTCCGCATAGGAAGGATGATCCGGTGGAGAAGCTGGCAAAGCTTTATGTGGATAACATAGTGCGGCTTCATGGTGTGCCCCGCAGCATCGTGAGTGACCGAGATGGGCGGTTCACGTCCAATGATTGGAGGCTGGTGCAGCAAATGTTGGGAACAAAGCTGAAGCTTAGCACAGCCTTCCATCCGCAAACGGATGGGCAGACCGAGAGGGTCAATAGAACGATGGAAGACATGCTTCGCATGTGTGTCTTGGACTTTGGAAAGCAATGGGAGGACCACCTTTATTTGGTGGAGTTCGCATACAACAACAGCTACCAAGCAAGTATTCAGATGGCGCCTTTCGAGGCCCTATATGGTAGAAGATGTCGCACGCCGTTGTCTTGGTTAGAAACGGGCGAGTCGAAGTTGTATAAGCGATCGGAAGTGGATGATGCTACTTCTTTGGTGAGAACCATTCGGGAGAGGTTGCTCATCGCTCAGGATCGACAAGCAAAGTACTATAATGCCATGCACAGGAACGTGGAGTTCGCTGTTGGTGATTATGTGTACCTAAAGATCAAGCCGTTCAAGGGTGTCTCGCGGGTGCGACGGTTGAAAAAGCTAAGCCCGAGGTACCTTGGACCGTTTGAGGTTCTGGAGCGAGTTGGAGAAGCGGCCTATAGGTTGAAGCTTTCGGTGGAGCTAAGTGGTTTACACGATGTGTTCCACATTTCGGTGCTTCGGAAGGCGGTGCAAGAGCCTACGCAAGTGATCGCGGTCGATCAAGTGCCGGTGGACAGTGGGCTAACGACAAAGGTCAAGCCCGTGCGGATTGAGGACTCGGAGGTCAAGCGGCTACGCAATAAAGAGATCAAGATGGTCAAAGTCCGGTGGGACAATTGCGGTCGTGAGGAGCTCTCTTGCGAGCGAGAGCAGACTATGCTTGATGAGTATCCGGAGTTGTTCCGCTCAGGTACAAATGTTGTTTTTGTATATCTTTCCTTTATGTAATTTCGTGGGCGAAATTCTTTTAAGAGGGGGAGAGTTGTAACGCCCCGAAACTCAAAGGAGCAAAGGGGGACGTTTTGGGCCAGTTTTGGTTTCTGGCTGAAGGCACACGGCCTGGGACACGGGCGTGTCCCAGGGCGTGTCGAGCGTGTGTCGACACTTAGCCGCGAAGTCGTCGAGTTATTCTCGACGATTCGTCGAGAATGGGCACACGGCCTGCGACACGGGCGTGTCGCAGGGCGTGTCGACCCGTGTCGACACTTAGCCGTGAAATCGTCGAGTTATTCTCGACGATTCGTCGAGTATGGGCACACGGCCTGCGACACGGGCGTGTCGCAGGGCGTGTCGACCCGTGTCGACGATCGTCAAGGTGAAATCGTCGAGATTCACTCGACGTTCGTCGAGACAAGGCACACGGCCTAGGACACGGGCGTGTCCAAGGCCGTGTCATCCAGTCGTCGTTCTCCCCTCGACGAAATGTCCCGTGTACACGGCCTGGGGGCCCAGGCGTGTCAATGTGACACGGGCAAGGACACGGGCGTGTCCTAGAACCCGTGCAGTGCTCGGGTTGAAAACGGGAGAAAATAATGGGGTACACGGCCGGATACACGGCCGTGTCAGCTGGAACACGGGCGTGTCAGCTCGAACACGGGCGTGTTCGATACCCGTGTGCGTGTTCAGAAGATTCGATTTTGACGGCGAATGCGGCACACGGCCCTGGACACGGGCGTGTGCCAGGCCGTGTTCGGCCCAGATTGGGCATTTCAGCCCCGAATCAAAGCCGCTCGTTTTCTTAGGTTGAGATCCGACGGCTGGGGATGGTTCCTGAGAGTATATACTCGGGTTTGACTTAGAAAAATCCACACTTTTCACCCCTTTTCATCTCTCCAAACCCTTGGAGAAAGAAGAGCTAAGGCAAGAGGAAGAGGAGCTAGATCCGCCATTGGAGGAGCTTCGGAGCTCCGAATCGCAAGCCGACTCCGGATCCACGGAGGCAACGCAAGTGCGGTGATTTCTATCCGATTACATTTCGATGGCGCCAAAGAGGAATCCAAGGGTAACGATCCTCACTTGTGAGCATGATAGCTCTCTTTCTTAGCATAGGAAGCCCTCTCTCGCGAGTTTGCGAAGAGTTGGAGGCGTTCCTTCGGGTAGATATGTAAAGTCCCCGTTGTTTAGAGTCCGTATGCGAGAACGGACGTAGGCATTTTGTGTGAAGCCTACCCGGACATGTTAGTCCGGATCGGTGATGTTGCATTGCATAAGGCCGGAGAAGACTCCGTGCTATTGGGTGTTTTTTCGGGTTTTCTACGCGGTAGATTGCAGCAGGAAGCCTTGGGGACTAACCCAAAGGTGCACCCGGAAAACTGGGCGGACACGAGGTCTTGCCAACTTGGTGGCCTGAGAGCCAACTTGAACATAACGGGGTTATGTGTATTGCGGTAGAATGGGACTCGGTGAAAGTTTGACCCGCGCATATGGCTTAAATTGTCGTTGCGATGTGAGCACGGGTTAGATGGAGCCGTACCCGCTTTATGTCGTTCGGGTTAGAGAGACCTAAAGTTACATGGCACTCGCCGTTGGCATAGATGGGGGTCTTCGGTGGTCAATGGCTTAAATTGACGTGACCAATACCATGAAGACGAATTGCTCATAGGAATGGCCGTCTAAGTGGCGGTGGTGAATCCGGAATGTTAATGGCTTTAATTGACGTGACATCGACCGGTTCACCGAGAATGTGCCCTGAGTGCACGGGGCGTGTGGCCGTGCGAGCCAACGCCTGTGATGAAATGGCTATGGTTATAATTGCTCGCTTATGCTAATGAAATGCAGGAAAGGAGCATCGCCGCCCCGAGTTGGGGGCGGGATCGTTATAATTTGGTCAGCATTGCTGACCGTTGCCTTGTTTGCCACCGTGCGGTGGTTTGTTTGCTTGCAGGTGCAGCTGGACCAAGCGGTCAATAGCGGGCTAAAGCCCTTTTTGCGAAGCTGGCCCTCGAAGGCCCAAATGGAAATGTTTTATGTTTTATTCATGTATGGCCGGCCTGCGAGCCGAGGTTTGTAAATCATGTAAAAGACAAGTGAAACATTTTGTAAGGCCTTAAGGCCGACTTTTGAGTATTTTGTAATAACATTCCTATTTTCATAGTAGTGGACATTCATGCTTGTAGCTGGGTTCTTGTTTACAACTAATAGCTTCCGCTAGAATGCTCTGTGTAGGACGTTGAGATTGGTTGGATGGTTTCCATAAGTAACCACCCGGTCTGTCTGTGGTATATGGCGTCGGGCCCCGGCCGGACCTACTGCTATATGCTATGCGACGGATAGGGGGTGTTACAGTTGGCCTACGTGTACTCTCTCTATTGGAGTGTACTTATTTTCAAGTACAGGGCTGTGATAATGCAAGAGCAGACAAGGAGCAAGGATCGGTCAAAGAGCAGCTCATGGGTGGAAAGGCGAAAAATTGTCTAAGTAATAATCGACGAGAATCACCAAGTGATTCTCGCCGATTCGGGGTCAAAGAGCAGCTCATGGGTGGAAAGACGAAAAATCGTCTAAGTAATAATCGACGAGAATCACCAAGTGATTCTCGCCGATTCGGCGAGAATCACTAGTGATTCTCGCCAAATCGTCGAGAATCACTGACTGATTCTCGCCGTCTCTATCTGGCTAAATCAGAGCGTGCAAATCTGTCGCTAAGTCAAAATCGTCGAGAATCACTGGCTGATTCTCGCCGAATCTTCGATTGATGATCGTCGAGCACAATTGGCATAATTCCTTCGATCAGAATGACCTTCTGATTCTCGCCGAATCGACGAGAATCACCTTCGATTCTCGCCGATTTTGCCTTAGGCGAATTTCTGGAACCCGCTGGACCGGACTCAGCCGCTGGCGCTGTTTTGAACCGGGCTTGGGGTTTCTTGTTGGTGGGGCCCACAACAGTCATCTTGAAGACCTAATGTATAAATACATCTGTATTTTTGAACAGTAAGAAGAAGAGACAGAAAAACGAATACACGAAGAAGCCGAGCCGCCGACGTGACCTAGATCGGAAATCCTTCTCCGCCGCCGTCGTCGCCGCTCGTGTAGTTGATCGCCGACGTTGATCTTGGTTTCTTCCAGATCTCCCGTCGACAGAAGCTCAGCCAAGCACTGCGTCTCACGCGTCTAACTAGAGATCCTTTGTCTCTTGATTCGTTGATCGGGAAAACCTTCCCCTTCCGAATTGATCGAGACGATCGATCCTAGTGTGACCGTTGGAAGATCTTGCTAGCTTTGCTACGAAGATTGAATCTCCAAAGAACAGCCGCAGCACGCCGTTGTCGCCACCGATCCCGAGAACCAAGCCGCCACCGGTTTCGGGGAGATTCTCTCCAAGTGAGATCTATGGTTGTGGACTCTTCGTTGACTTCAAGAACACGTCATCGAACGAAGAGGGACACTTTAGTCTCCATAAGTTGTTTGTATTTCTTATACAATCTATTTTCAATTTCTTTGTAACGGACCGATTGGTCCCTAGTTGTAAGGGTTGGGTGCAACCCGTGTTGTGGGAGTGGTGACTCCTACGTGTGGAAGGGTTCCTTCCGTTAGTGCAAGAATTGGATTTCAATCCTGTTGGTGAAGTGACCGAGTCGTCCCTGGTTGGGAGATAGGTCGAAGGGGGAAAGTGGACGTACCCAAATCGGGGAACCACTATAATTTGCTTGTGTCCTTTCTATGCTGTGTTGTTTTGTTTTCTTGTGCATGTACGACTTTAATTCCGCAAAAACGCTGCAAGACACCTATTCCCCCCCATAGGTGAAGGTAGTTGACACTAAGTGGACTTTCACCTCTCAGAACATTCCTCTTACCAGCGAAGACGCTCTTTGGGAAGCCCTCTTGTTGTTACGTCGGGAAACTTCCCAGCAGATAGCAGCGATCAATGATACCCTAGCCATTATAGATCAGTGACTAGACTCTCAACCTGTAGTAGCACCAATTGATACAGTCAACCCGGAAGTGGGGAATTCACATTTTAATATGCCAACTCTTCTACCAGTTGGCCCTTATGCTTATCTGACAAGTTTTCCATCCAGCCAAACAACAGTCGCTGTACAGTTTCCAGTTACCGGGCAAAAAGAAAGTGTCTGCAAACTCAGCCCTCAAACAACAGTGTACGCCTCCACTCACCCAATGAAGTCACCTGAACTTCCCATTGGGAGGAAGAGAGGCCCAAAGGTTTTGCTCCCTACCGAACAACCTCCAAACTCTCCCCTAAAGTGTCTTCCATCGCAAGCAAAGAAAGGAGGATGTTTCCGAAGTCGTCAACGTCTCTTCCAACGCAAAGGATCCAAGGTTGAGAACACATTGGGTGGGGCAACTCACACCATCAAGAGCAAAACAAGCAGTATGGGCCCTCATCCTGCTGATCGGAAGGGCAGACACTCCGACCAATACTGTGAGTATCACAAAGAAAGAGGTCATGCAACAGAGGATTGCAGAGCTTTTCGGCGATTAGTGCAAGAAATGCTGAAGGAGGGTAAAATTCAACATCTGCTCCAGAAGGGTGAACCATCACATTCATGAGTCCTCAAAGCTCCTCGCACCCGCTATCGGTTACCCTTACTTTTCTCTTCATGATTTTCAAACATTTTCATTTTACAAAACACTTCTCAGTGTTCATTACTTGCTTTTCAATAAAGCTTTTATCAGGGATCTCATACTGACACAGTTCCCCTCTTGTGATGCTCCTTCCTCTATTTTTATCTTTGCCAAAGAGATCACTACACCAATGAGATATCGCCAAGTCTGGAATGCTCCATCCGTAGATTATTCTCTGGCACCACCGCTTTGACCACATATGGCGGGAGTATACCCATATGTGTAGTGGGAGCCGTTCAATCTACGATGTTGGGCTTCAGACTTAGGATCCTATCCGGCATCTGACACAGAGTGTGTGCTAGGGGAGCCCCATATGTTAGCTCTGCTGTGCTTCGCGAAGGATACATTACAGTTATGATGATCTTTGCTTGACAAGCAATGGCGATCAAGTGTAGCCTTGTCTCTTCGATCATCACATCACTGTGATGGCCGAACACTCTATGGTACTCTCGATCCGTGCCTTCTCGGGTTCCCACAACTCCACTGATCAATCCATAGACAAGCAATAGGCCACTTGGCACAACTAGTCTCATTGATCAGTGATGCTTGTACCCGAGGCAAGAGAGTAGTGCATCTGTCGCTTCCTTCTTAGGATTTTTTGTGCATGTCTCCCTTTTGTGCTCTGTCAAGGGAGTATAGTTAGTGCTCCTTTTTTGCCTTCTTTCACAGGTGAACAGGTTGATCCGACCTACCAAAAGGATATCCAACATTCATCTATGCTCATCTTATATACATTGCTTGCTCAAGCTCCATCAGATAAAGATTCACAGAGCTATTCATTACTCTTGTCAAAATCTAATGGCATCAAACATTAATCAAACCATATCAACAGTTAACACTCAGTTTATTGATCTGGGATTCATGACAAAGGGTTTACCAGGCATTTTCCTTGTTAGATGGTCATATCGACCTTATCTCATCAACAATTAACACCTGCAAGCCTCATACAGGTACTTGCAGTTTAGTTCATTATGACATGCATGCTGCTCACTCTTTTCTCTTTGCAGTGAGTAGCAGACACTTGCAAGCTTCTCTTCACAGGTACTTGCGAGCTATTTTTCATATCTTGTTTGCTCCTAACTCTTTTATTGTAGAGAGCATCAAACACTTGCAAGCCTTTTCCCAGGTACTTGCAAGCTTCTTTCATTTACATGTTTTGCTTCTAACTCTTCTCCTTGCAGAGATTAGCAAAAACTTGCAAGCCTTCTCTTAGGTACTTGCAAGCTCATTTTGCATATATGTATGCTCCTAACCCTTTCCTTGCAGAGATTAGCAGACACCTGCAAAGTCTCATTCAGGTACTTGCAGCGTATTCTTTGAATACAATACCTGCTTCTAACTCTCTTCTTCCAGAGATCAGCAGACCCTTGCGAGTGGCTTCACAGGTACTAGCAAGTTACTTTCATATACTGTACCTACTTTCGACTTCTCTTTTGCAGAAACCAACAAAGACTTGCAAGTCCCTTCCAGGTACTTGCAGCTCGTTTTTTCCTTCTTGTATACTCTTCATCCTTCCTTTTTTGCAGAGGATAACAGATGCTTGCAAGCCTCCATCAGGTACTTGCGAGTCATTACGCTTCTATGTTTTCCTCTCACTTCCATTTTTGCAGAACTTAGTGGAAGACACATCTTCATTTTTTGCAAAGGCAAACTCATGTACGCGTGAAGTGTACCTTTCATTTATGTTTTCACTAACTTTTTCTGCATAGGAAAAAGATAGGTAATGACAACTCAGTTGGGAGAAGCATCAGGTTCTATCTCCCCTTGTCTCCTCTTCCTTTGGGGTGGATCACGATTTTCATGGGTCTCCAACTTTTTGGAAGTTCCCTTCGGAACTTAAAAAAGTTCGGGGATTATGTTAACCCAGAAATCGGCGATCCTTCCCAAAGTAGCCAGCTGGCTAGTCGCGACCCTCAGATTCTCCCTAGTGTTTGCGACAACTCCAAGTACAGGCAGACAGTTTTCCCTGTCCGCCTAGGTCCCCTAGCAACCGCGAGCCCTGCGGGACGGCGGGCTATTCCCATAGCTCACCCTCGCAGGCCATGTAGTTAGGCCCGCTAACCGTGCAACGCTCTTCCTTACAGGAGGCAACCTACCATCGGGATCCCACCCGCAGGGGGTGGCCTCCGCTCCGCCAGCAAGCCGGGCGGACTCCCCCTGGAGTTCGCCCAGGCCACCCGCAGGGGGCGGCCTCCGCTCCGCAGCCAACCAGGCGGACTCCCCCTAGAGTCCGCCTAGGCCGCCCGTAGGGGGCGGCCTCCACTGCGCAGCCAACCGGGCGGACTCCCCCTAGAGTCCGCCTAGGCCGCCTGCAGGGGTCGGTCTCCGCTCCGCAGCCGCCCGCAGGGGACGGCCTCCGCTCCGCAGTCTAGCCGGGCGGACTCCCCCTAGAGTCCGCCCAGGCTGCCCGTAGGGGGCGGCATCCGCTCCGCAACCGCCCGCAGGGGGCGGCCTCCGCTCCGCAGCCGCCCGCAGGGGGCGGCCTCCGCTCCGCAGCCGCCCGCAGGGGGCGGCCTCCGCTTCGCGTCTGCCCACACGGGGCGGCCTCTGCCCAGGCCGCCCGCAGGGGGCGGCCTCCGCTCCGCGTCTGCCCGCAGGGGGCAGCCTCCACCCGGGCCGCCCGCAGGGGGCGGCATCCGCTCCACAACTAGTCGGGCAGACTCCCCCTGGAGTCTGCCCAGGCCGCCCGCAGGGGGCGGCCCCCACTCCGCAGCCAGCCGGGCGGACTCCCCCTGGAATCCGCCCAGTCCACCCGCAGGGGGAGGCCTCCGTTCTTTCCTAGCCTCCTGCCGCCTGCTTCACCTACCGACCTGGCGGACTCATTTTTCCAGTCCGCCGAGTCCGCGCAGGTCGTCATGATGACGTCACTGGGCCCCACTTCTAGTTGGTCTTCCCTGGGCCTATAAATAGCCCCCAATGCCTCTCATTGGGAGGGGGAGCCAGAGGCAGACAAGGCTACTAACCAACTCAATTTGAGGCTATTCGCACTGCAGTATATACTCTGTACAGCCCTCCACCATAGGTTCAAAATGTAGTATGTGTGGAGGTGGAGATGGCTGCTCCTGCCTTGCTCAAAAAAAGAAGCTCAATTATCTAAGTAGAGATTCAGGGAGCAGGCTGAAGCAAAGCTAGATTTTGAGCAGTGGAGTCCAACTTCCAGATCAATTATACTCACTACATGGAAAGCATTTAACAACAAAAATAGCTGACATGGGAAAATTGTACTCAGAACAAGAATGGGACAAGCATACAAAGCAACAAGAGATCATTTATAAATTCAGGATTGATCTGAACACAAAGAAGATCCCAGCTGATTTTATAGAGCCCAACAAGTATTTCCCTAAGCTCTATAAATATTTTGAAAGGTAAAAGGTTAAGGAAGAAGATATCTTGAAGGCCAAGGATGACAAGGGAAAGAAGAAGGTTGTTGATGACAAGCTGCCTAAAGTCAAAGTCAAGATACAATCAGGAAAATGCATTGTCATCAAAGAGCCAGAACAATCTTAGATTATTCCTCTTTTCTAGAAACTATGTAATTTTGTAATAGTACGTTATAAATTCAGAACTGTTTAAACACTGACAAAAATGAAATGAAAAAGTTTATTGGCTCTTTATTATTTTTGTCTTGTTGTTTTCATTTGTTTTGTATTCCTATTACAGTACTGAACATTTACATCATAATTATTTTCTTTTGTTATTGTGGTGTACATCATTGAATTGGGGTTATGACTTCTCCAAATAGGGGGAGATTGTTGGGTACATTGGAAATAATGTACTTGATTTGAAGAAGCTCTTTCAACTCAATGATATACATAAGTTTGTATTTGACGTATGTTTCAGTTCATGCATGCATGTTATTCTATGTCATATTGATTGGACAGGTGATCCAAGTGACATTGACAGGTGGACTCAAAAATTGAAATATCAAGGCAGTTGCTGAAGAAAATTGACCAAGTCCACAGGCATCGAGTGAAGCCAGTTCACTCAACGTCATACAACTAATAGTGCTGAGTGAAGTCAGGACAGTCAAAGCCCAGCATGTTAACCCAAAAATCGGCGATCCTTCCCAAGGTAGCCAGCTCGCTAGTCGCGGCCTGCTCCAAGTTCTCCCTGGAGTTCACGACAAGTTAAAGTGTAGGCGGACAAATTTTTCTGTCTGCCCAGGTTGCATAGCTACCGCGTGCCCTGCGGGATGGTGGCCTATTCCCATAGCTCACCCTCGCAGGCCGCGCGGTTAGGCATGCTAATCGCACAGCATTTTTCCTTGTAGGAGGCAATCTAAAGCAACACGGGGCGATCTGTGCAATAAATTCCTTCAGTCCGCCAGGTCGCCCAGCTGGCGTCAACCCTACGGACAACCTCAACCGTCATGAGCTCGGTGGATTCACTCTCCGGCTTTCCATTAGGGATTCCCCCCCCACAAGTGGGCGACCTGATCCTCATGCCGCCACCCTCAAGTGGGCGGCCTGTTCCTTTGGCCGCCACCCACAAGTGGGTGGCCTGCTCCTCAGCCCGCCACCACCAAGAGGGCGACCTGCTCCCCAGGCTGCCAGCTCTTCTTGACCAAGAGGGCGGCCTGCTCCCCAGGCCGCCAGCACTGCTTGAACAAGAGGGCGGCCTGCTCCCCAGGCCGCCAGCTCTGCTAGACCAAGAGGGCAGCCTACTCCCCAGGCCGCCAACTCTGCTTGACCAAGAGGGCGGCCTGCTCCCCAGGCCGCCACCTATGCTTGACCAAGAGGGCGGCCTACTCCCCAGGCCGCCAGCTTTGCTTGACTAAGTCGGCGGCTTGCCCCCAGGCCGCTACCTTTGCTTGCCCAGGGGCGGCTTACTCCCTAGGCTGCCTCCTCTGCCTACACCAAGAGGGAGGCCTGCTCCCCAGGACGCCACCTTTGCTTGCCTAGGGGCGGCCTGCTACCCAGGCCGCCTCCTCTGCCTGCCTCCTCCCAGTCCGCGTAGCCGGGCGGCCTGCTCGCCGAGTCCGCCCAAGTCTCCATGATGACGTCACCGGGCCCCGCTTCTAGAAGATCTTCCTCGGGCTTATAAATAGCCCCTAATACCTCTCATTTGATGAGGAGGAGAGCACTGGAGGAAAACTGCCACTGCCAGCAAAACCTGCGGACTCAGTTTTCCAGTCCTCCACAGTTGGTCGTCAAGGACTGCGGACTCAGTTTTCCCGTCATCCACATTTGATTATCAAGGCCTGTGGACTCAGTTTTCTAGTCCTCCATAGTTGATCATCAAGGCCTGCGAACTCAGTTTTCCAGTCCTCTACAGCTTGCCATCAAGCTGTGCAGCCTACTAGCAGCCTCTTTTCCTTAACCTCTGACAACTTCTTCCTTAGCCGCCAGCTTCCCCCTTTGTACCCTCTATTGCTTTCTCATGTAAAGGTGCATTAATAAGCTGTAATATTGATTTTTTATTAAAGGAAAAGCCCGTCGCAAGAGTGGCATTCAAGTCGTGGTGGGCGAAGTCTGCTGTTGCCATTGTTAGCGGCCCCCTCTATTCTTTTTTTCTTCTCAGCTCAACTCTCTCAGCGTCAACCTGCAAGCATAACCGTAAAAGTAACCGTCTGCTCGACAGCTCCTAATCAACCTCCTCCACTGATCATCAAGCTTCTCCGCTGATCATCAAGTTTCTCCGCTGATCATCAAGCTTCTCCGCTAATCATCAACCTTCTCTGCTGATCATCAAGCTTCTCTGCTGATCATCAACCTTCTCTACTGATCATCAAGCTTCTCTGCTGATCATCAACCTTCTTCGCTGATCATCAGCCTTCCCGACTGCTCTCAGCAAACCTCTCCATTATCCCCACAACCCTCTTCTTCACCTAGCTTGTGAGATCGAACAACCCGTTAACTAGGCAGTGCCGTTTTCGCGCATCAACACAGCAAGTTGTAGCGTAGAAGAAATGACTAAGTACAAAAGTGTTGACACACTTCACAACTATGCCGACACCTTTGTAGGAGAAGTGTCGACAGATCAAGTCAGCTGTGTCGAGACAACTCAGTTATCTCGACACCTTAAAGATTTAAGACAGCAGTGTCGAGATAAGTCATATATCTCGACACCTTAAAGCTCAGGATAGTAGTGTCGAGACAATACAAATGTCTCGACACAATGAAGAACTGAAGTGTAGACTTAAAGATTTCGACACCCAACAGACAATAGTGTCGAGACAATTCAACTGTCTCGACACAATGAAGATTTAAAGCAGATGTCGACACCCAGTAGACAGATTGTGAAGACAAGTCAACTGTCTCGACACCTTAAAATTCAGACGAGAAATTCTATCAAGTACAGATGTGTCGAGAGTATAAAGATATCTCCAAACTTTGCAGTTTACAGTCTAAGAACACAAAGTATTATTGTGTTGAGACTGTTGGGTCTATTGATCCCAATATCCCAGATTTGTAAGAAGTTAAACGGGTAAATGACATACATACATAATGTATTTGAGGTGTGCCTTAGTTTTTGCATATAGGTAGTCCATGATTGGACAGGTGAAGAAAATGAGTTTGGTGGTAAACTCAAAATTCGTCGAGCTCAGTTTGCAGTTCGTCGAGCTCAGCTTGTAGTTCGTCGAGCTCAGCTCACAGATCGTCGAGCTCAGGTCGACATACCTCAAGAGCTAAATTCAGAGGCTTAGGATTCAAAGTTCGTCGAACTCAGACCACTGGTCATTGAGCTCAGCTCAACATTCCTTGGGATAAGCTCAAGAGCTCAGGATTCAAAGTTCGTCGAGCTCGGCTTGAAGTTCGTCGAGCTCAGTTTGTAGTTCGTCGAGCTCAACATACAGATCGTCGTGCTCAGCTCAACACTTGTCGAGCTAAAGCTAGAAAAATTGACTAAGAAAAAAAGTGCTGAGACCTCTGAGAAGATAAGAGTTTGTCGAGCTCAGCCCACAGATCGTCGAACGCAGCTATAGCCAGAAAAACTGACTAAAGCAAATAGAGCTGAGAAAGCTGAGTTAGCTGAGAAGAAAGCGCTGCGACCGCTAAGAAGAAAGCATCAAAACCGCGGAGAAGAAAGCGCTACGATAGAGGGTTGTCTCAACATTTAAGAATAAAGCGATGAGACCGCTAAGAAAAAAGCGTTGAGACAGAAGCTTGTCTCAGCTATTAATAAGAAACCACTGAGACCGTTGAGACAAAATCGCTGAGACAAATCCAGAGAAAATTCACAAGTCCAGAAGCGCTGAGAGCCAAGACAGATGGCGTTGGTGACTTAACTTCACTGAACGCTTTATGAATTTCTGAAATATTTTCTTAGTCCAGATGATGATGACCATTGTTAACGTCATCAAAGTCAACTTACATGTAGCCGTTGCGGGAAATCTGCAGTGGTGCCGAAAGCTTCTTTGTCCTTTTCTGATGGAGGTGATGCTAACCAATCCTTGGCTGGGCCTACATACAATTGTACTGTTGATTCAAATTAGCGCATATAAAAAGGAAAAAGAAAAGAGGATTAGGGTAACATAGAAAAAGCGCAAAAAATACAAAAGAAAACTAGAGGCGGCTGAACATCTTCTTCTCCATTAAGCTTGAAAGCTAAAGTCCAACAGAGATAGCCAAAAGGCAAAGGAAGATAGCTGAAGCTCTTCAAGTTCAACAAGATAGTTCTTTGAAGAACAAAGTTGCTGATTCAACCATTTAGCAAGAAGTTAGCTGTGTGAAGGGCGAGTCAGCCTTCAACAATAGATAGCTGCCCACCTGTGCAGCAAAGAAGAAGTTAGCTATAAAAGGAAACTCATTCCTTCTACATTAAGTGGGCTGGACTGATATATGCTCAGTCTAGCAAAGTAGACTCAGAGTGTTGGGTGCATTGGAAAATGTGTACCAGATTTTAAGAAGCCTCACCTTACTCAATGATATGCATCAAGGTGTATTTGATGTTGTTTTGAGTTTATATGTGCAAGTTAAGAAAATGCAGGAATGCAGGAAAAAGTTTCTAAGTCCATGAGTCGACACTAGAAGAAGCTGTGTCGACACTTATAAAGGCTTGTGTCGATACTGGAGAAAAGCTATGTCGACACTTGGAGTTAATTGTATCGACACTTGGAAAGGCTGTGTCGACACCAGAAGAAACTGTGTCGACACACAGAGGCAGTGTCGACTCACAGAGAAGGCTTAGTCGACATCAACTGTGTCGACACACAGAGATAGTGTCGACACACAGAGAAAGCTTAGTCGACATCAACTGTGTCGACACACAGAGGCAATGTCGACACACATAAGACTTTGTCGACATCAACTGTGTCGACACACAGGACTTGTGTCGACACATGACAGAATTTCAACAAAGTCAATTTGTGTGAAGAAAAGAAGTGACTGTGTCGACACCATAGAACTAGTGTCGACACATTCTACAGAAGCTGTGTCGAGAAGCAGTGTCAACACCAAGGGAGTTGTGTCGACACCACCAAGGCTTGTGTCGACACTTAGTCTACTTGTGTCGACACATGATGAAGTTCAGTCTCGACACTTTGCTGATATAGACAGAGATTCAAGAAGTGACAGGATCACTTGACAGCTGCCATAACCACCCGGACTAGTGCAACTGTCAGAGCTGTTAGAAGTTTGTTAGAAACCGAATCAGCCGGTTACCATGGAGAAAGTCTATATAAGGACATTCTCTATCAACATAAAATAACACAATAATAAGTTACACACTGATACTGAATACATGAAAAAGAAGAATTAGGAGAGAGAGAGCTCCATCTGTTGAAGAAAAGAAAGGGACTTATATCAACAAGTCCCTCAAGTGCAGATTCTGAACCAGTCTGCCAAGAAGGATTCAGATTGAGATCTGAATTTCAAGAAAGAAGCTGATTGAAGATCAACTTCCAAGGAGTTTAACCCTACTGAGTTCAGATTCAAGAAGCTTTGAAGAAAGCTAAAAGTGGTTGTTCTCTGCCATCAGATTCTTCCAACAACTGATCAAGAAACCATCCATCCTTTCTCTCTCTACTAGGGTGGTGGTATATTACAAACTTAAATCTATTTTCTGTAGGATCTTTATAAGATCTAAGTTGTAAGCCTGTTTTTATAAAGGATGAGTTGTAGGAGATTATTTTCTCTGAGTGGTAGGCCTTATTGAAGGCTGAGGTAGGGCTGTGAGACTGAGTTGTAGGAGATTGTTATCTCTGAGTTGTAGGCCTTGTTGAAGGCTATGGTAGGGCAGATCGCCTGAGCTGTAGGAGTGTGGACTCACTCTGAGTTGTACAAGCCATGTTTGTGTTCTGAGCTGTAAGATCTGCGGATCTGAGGTGAAGAGAAGAAGTTAGGCCGAATCTAGCACACTGCTAGATAGGCGAATGGGGAAAGTGGATGTACCCTGACCTTGGGGAACCACTATAAAACTCTGTGTAATCTGTGACTGTGTGTATTTCTGTGAATTCTGTGACTGTGGTAGCTGTAGAACTGGTAGATTAATTTGATTATCTGAATAAATATTCTGCCTTAGAAGAAAAAAGGAATTACACCTATTCACCCCCCTCTAGGTGTTTAGGACCAATTCTTTCAAGTGGTGTCAGAGGGAGGTTCCTCAAAGATAGACTTAACAGTCTGAGTGAGATCTGTGAGGCAGAATAAGTTCAAGAAAATGGGTTCAGGAGAAAACCATAAAGAACTTGGTGCAATGAAATTGCCTATTTGCAGGAAGGAAATCTTTGGTATTTGGAAGGAAAGGGTCCGATTATTTATGGAGGCATCTGATCCTAGAGTCTATATAACAGTTAAGGAAGGACCATATGTTCCAATGAAGGTTTCTGTTCTTGATGCCAATCAAAGAATTCCAAAGGATTTTTCAGAGATGACTAAGGATGAGATCAACTTGGCTACAATGGATAAAAGAGTACATAATATTATAGTGAGTGCCATTGATGATTCAACATTCCAGAATCCAATTCACTACAAAACCTCCAAGGAGATGTGGGACACATTGATTGTCTACATGAAGGGTTCTGAAGAGGTTAGGCAAGATAGAAAGTCTATGCTTAATCAAGAATATGAGAGTTTCAGACAGGCCAAGTCTGAAAGTATAACTGAATGTTATTAGAAGTTCTACAGGATTGTAAATGAATTAATGTCTTATGGATGAATATTCAGTACATATGAACTGAATGACAAATTCCTTAGGTCTTTGACTAAGGATTTGGATACAAAGATATGTGCCATAATGGAAGTGGACAGACTGGCAGAGATTTCACCTCCAACACTGTTTGGAAAATTACTGTCTTATGAGATGCAACTGTTAGCCAGAAAGGAGGAAGAGAAAAATACAAAGGGTGACTACAGAGAAAAGTCACTGGCCTTCAAGGTAGAAGCCACAAGGAAGAATAGGAGAATGTCTCCATCATCTCCTAAGAAAGATGCAGAAGTGATTTCAAAAAATTCTGATAATCACAGTACAGATAGCAGTAATTCTGATCAAGACTTTGCAGCATTTACAAGGCAGTTCCAGAGATTCTTAAAGAAGAAGCAGTGGAAATCTAAGCCATCCTCATCTCAGTCCAAGGATGACTATTATCAGAAGAGGACATCATCCAGGAAGGACAAGACTAGGAAAAAGCCTAACAAGTCAACTACATCAAAAATTATTTGCTATTGCTGCAACAGACTAGGACATGTTGTGGCTGACTGTCCAGATAAAAGGAAGGAGACTGCTGATAAAAAGAAGTCACAACACAAGGGCAAGAAGGAGAAATCCTTGGTAGCTAAGAAAGAGCAAAGTTGGACAGATCAATCAACTTCATAATCTGAATCCGAGGCTGAGGCATATATTGGTTTGTTTGCAACAGAAGAAGAGGATGAGTTCATGTAATTACTGGACTCTATCTATAAGCAGGAGGACCATCAGTGCAAAGGATTGATGGCAGTGTCTGAAGAAGATCACTGCTAGGATCAGCCTGGCCCCAGTAAGGTAAAAAGTGTATCTGTAGATTCTGATTACTTCACTGGGTCAGAATCAGATGCATCTCCATCAAGAGATGAAGATGAGTCTGAATCTGAAGGAGATAATCATCAGCTAATAGATGAATATGGGGATTTGCTACAGGCACTAAAGAGAAGCAAAAACCTGGCCAAACATCAGCCTAAGGAAATTGTAGCTCTTAAGTTGGCTGCATCTGATTCAAAGAAGCTACTGGATCAAAAGATGAATGAGATTTCCAGGCTGAAAAACATAACAGTTATTTAGATGGGTACAATCACATTAAAAAATGATCAGATTAAAAATCTGGAAAATAGACTTCAGAAAGAGAAGGAGATTGTGGCTAGTTTCTCTAAGCCAAAATCTATCCTACCCTTAATAGATGACTTTGTGTCACAAAAGGGTAAGACAGGAATAGGCTTTAAGAGAACTGCATGGGCTGCTAAGTCCAATAATAAAGGCAACGCCCCAGCACAAAACAAAAGATCTGCTGTCAGCAATACAGCTAAGATTGAAGCTAAAAAGAGGTATAATAAGTTTGAGTGCTGGTACTGTGGTAAGATAGGCCATTTTGCCTTAGACTGTTGGCACAACACCAGTGTCAAGGAGAATAACAGTCTGTCTGTTAGAAGAGCTGCAGGCAGATTTGTTAAGTTTCAAGCTAACTTGAACCAAGGTCCCAAAATTTATTTGGGTTCTAAGGTTAAGTAATCTTTGTTGCAGGTAAGTCCAAGTTGCCATGCCCCTATATGGTACTTGGACAGTGCATGTTCCAGGCACATGACTGGAACAAGGGGATTGCTGAAGGACTACTCACCAATGCTGAATGGGCCTAAAGTAATCTTTGGTGGTTCTGAAAAAGGAGTCATCAAAGGTTTTGGTAACATTTCTAACAACTTAATTACTATCACTCAAGTGGCCTATGTAAAGGGTTTGAAACATAACCTAATAAGCATAAGTCAGCTGAGTGATCTAGGATATGACATTTCATTTGTCAAGAATGAGTGTCTTATCAAGAGGTCAAGTGATCAAAAAGTCATATTGACTAGCTATAGAAAACGAAATGTGTATTGCCTAGATTTTGTATGTGAGAATAAGAATTCTCCTATCTGTATTGTGACTGATGAGAAAGTCTCTCATTGTGTCAAAATGGCCAACTCTTTAGTAAAGAGTTAGTGAGGAATGGTCCTCAAATTAAGTGCTATAAGGATGGGATATGCTCAGCTTGTCAAAATGGCAAGCAGACCAGATCCTCCTTTCATAGCCTAGAAACCAAAGATTTAGTGAGGTGTTTATACCTCTTGCATATGGATTTATTTGGTCCTATGCCAGTTCAGAGCCTAGGTAGGAAGGTCTACACTTTTGTGATGGTAGATGACTACTCTAGATTTTCATGGGTATTCTTTTTGAGGCAGAAATCTGAAACCCCAAATGTCTTATACAATTTTGTCAAACAAATTCAGAATGAATTAGATAGTTCAGTGGTCAAAATTAGAAGTGACCATGGAACTGAATTCCAATCTGAAAGTATGCAATGTTGTGTGAAGAATTTGTGATTCATCAGGAATTCTCCTCACCTAGAACACCTCATCAAAATGACATTGCTGAAAGAAATAATAGGACATTGATTGAGGCTGGAAGAACACTATTGAGTGATACTACTCTCCCAGAATATTTCTGGGCTGAGGCAGTAAACAGTGCATGCTATGTGCTCAATAGGGCTTCCATCACCAAAAGCCACAAAAATACACCCTATGAGGTTATGAAGGGCAGAAAACCAAACTTATCCTATTTCAGGATCTTTGGTTGTAAGTGCTATGTACTTAACAATGACAAGTCTCACCTAACTAAGTTTGCTGCCAAATCCCAAGATGGGATATTTGTTGGGTACAACAACAATAGTAAGGCTTATAGGGTCTACAATTTGGCTACTCAAGTTGTAGAAGAGTCAGTTCATGTCATATTTGATGAATCTAGACTTATTAACAGTGAGTTGCCAAGTAGTTCTTGTAGCTCCATAGGTATACAGCAGAAGATGGACCAGCTTACTATCAGAGAAGATCCAACTGCAAAGCAGGATGAGGAAAATGATAGTTGCTGTCCAGGGGGAGTACAAGACACTCAAGTGGAAATTGAAGACCATGAGGTGCAGCATAATGAAGAGATTGTAGAAGGTCAAACTGTTGATAGATTACCTCCAGCAGTTAGACAGTTAAAGGATCATCCTGCACACCAGATCATTGGTGATCCAAGATATGGAGTACAAACAAGAAGCAGGAACTTTAACACAGTTCTTTGTTCTAGCTTCTTATCTCAAGTGGAACCCAAGAGATTTGAAGAAGCTATACAAGACCCTCACTGGATTGATGCTATGCAGGAGGAGTTAAATCAATTCAGAAGGTGCAAGGTCTGGGATTTGGTTCCAAAACCAAAGGGCCACAATGTCATAGGGACAAAGTGGATTTATAGAAACAAGCTTGATGAGAGTGGGATCATAGTGAAGAACAAGGCAAAACTAGTTACCAAAGGATACATACAGGAGGAGGGCATAGACTTTGATCAAAATTTTGCCCCTGTGGCAAGGTTGGAAGCTATCAGGTTATTTCTAGCCTATGTAGCATATCAAGGCTTCAAAGTGTTCCAGATAGATGTTAAGTCTGCATTCTTAAATGGAGACTTAAAAGAGGTCTATGTAAAATAGCCCTCAGGTTTTGTTGATCCACTCAATCCTACTTATGTCTATAGACTTAGGAAAGCTTTGTATGAGTTGAAACAAGCCCCAAGGGCTTGGTATGAAACCCTATCTACTTTTCTCATTGAGAATAAATTCTCAAGGGGGAAAATAGACAAGACTCTATTCTTTAGGGAATCCAAAGGAAAGATTATCCTAGTCCAAATATATGTGGATGACATAATATTTGGTTCTACTGAAAGTAACCTTTGTAGAAAGTTTGCAAAACTTATGCAAGGGAAATTTGAAATGAGCAGTATGGGAGAACTTAAGTTCTTCTTGGGTATCCAAGTAAGACAGACTGATGATGGCTTGTCCATATCCCAGTTTAAGTTCACCCAGGAGTTAATTAAGAAGTATGGTATGGAGTTATCCACTACCATGAGAACTCCTATGGGGATAAGTGTATCTCTTAGCAAAGATGATGTACGGAAACCTGTAGATGAAACTTTGTATAGTGGAATAGTTGGCTCCCTCCTTTATCTGACTGCTAGTAGACCAGATATCATGTATGCTACATGTGCCTGTGCTAGGTACCAATCCTGCCCTAAAGAATCTCATCTTACTGTTGTCAAAAGGATTTTGAGATATCTTATGGGCACCCCTAATCTAGGCCTTTGGTATCCTAGGAATAGAGATTTTTTACTAATGGGCTATTCAGAAGCAGACTTTGCAGGTTGCAAAGTAGATAGAAAAAGCACAACAGGCACCTGTCAATTTCTAGGAGGAAGACTGGTGTCATGGAGCTGTAAGAAGCAGACTAGTGTGGCAATTTCCACAGCTGAGTCTGAGTATGTTGCTGTAGGAAGTTGGTGTGCACAACTGTTGTGGATACAGCATCAGTTAGAAGATTATGGTATTCAGGTAAGTAGAACTCCCTTATTGTGTGATTCTACTAGTGCTATTTCTATTGCTCATAATCCTATTTCTCATAGTAGAACAAAGCATATAGAAATAAGATACCATTTTCTTAGAGATCATGTAGAGAAAGAAGATATCTCTTTAGAATTTGTTAACACTGATTTACAAATCACAGACATGTTCACAAAGCCTTTAGATGAAACTAAATTCAATAATTTCAAAATTGAATTAGGAATGTTGAACATAAATTAGTTTAACAAATTTGGCTAAGTAAAATTGTGTCGACAAAAAAAGTTGTCTGTGTCGACACATAGTAGTTGGTGTCTACACTCCAGGAAAGTGGTGTCGACACATCTAGAGAATCGGTGTCGACACTTCAGAGAAGTAGTGTCGACACATCCAGAAGTGGTGTCGACACTTAGAGTAAACACACAGATTTCGTCGAGCGCAGAATCGACACATATGTCGAGCACAGATTCGTCGACCTCAGATCATCGAACTCGACTAAGACAAATAAAATTGATGTCGAGACATTAGAAGTCTGTGTCAACACATTTCAACTGTGTCGACACATTTAGAGAATTTTGAAGCGACTTTTAACCTTAATGATTTAGAAGGGTATAAGTAGGTCAACAACATATTCTGTCGACGCACTCTTCATCTTTTAGAGACCAAAACACTGTGTCGACAACTTCTCTCTTCTCAATCCAAGCTTTCACTCAACCCCAATGGCGCCAAAGCTTGAAGATAATGTCAACTAAGGCTATGAGCTGGTATGCAATGCCTTTGATAATGCAGAACCCGAAATTAAAGCAGTAGTAACCCTAATTGCAGAAAATGGGTTGGAATTTCAGGTATTTGAACCTACAAAGATCTGAAAGAAATAAATACTAGAATTCTATGGCGCTGCTACTTTAGATTCTACTGAACTTAAGATCAAATCTACAGTTCAGGGAGCTAAGGTTAAACTTACATTGAAGAGCTTGAGGAAAACTCTTCAACTCCCAAGAACTCAAGAAGAAGTAGAAGTACCCTCATCAAAGACTAGGGAAGCACTTCAGTGGTGTGGATTGGATCCCACCATGAAGATTGGATCAGCAATGAACAGAAAAAGGATGAATTTGCAAGGAAAATTCCTTTTAGAAGTGGTTGGAAAAGTCATTCTCTGCAAGCTAGGGGAATGATAGGATTTCAGCCTATATGTTCAGCCTTATGAGCAGGATTATTTTCAGACTGAACACTAATTGGTCTGCAGTAATCTTTGAAAAGATTAAGGAAAGTATTAAGAAGCCAAATCTGGGAAGAATCATGAGTCTATACTTGGCTGGAACAATTCCAGAAGTAATGGAACAGACTGCTGGTTCAAAGATCAACCATATGAGAAGGATGGATATAAGGATAATCTCTAGATGGGATAGAGTCTTAACAAAGGATATGCCTGATGAAGAGAGGCCAGAGATTCCTGAAAAATCTCCTGCACAAGATATTGCAGATGGTGCTCAGGTGCAGGGGGAGCCTCATCTTGAGGAAGAGCCAACCCACTTGGAAAGTGAAATGGCTACACAAACTATACTTGAGGTAATCCAAGAAATTAATCAATCAATTTTCATTAATAAGGATGAAACCCTAACTATGTCTTTGGATGATGCTGACCAGAACACACAACTAAACAGTCAAGCACAAGATGTTATCATGGAGGATACATCTACAGATGCAGATGCTCCTGAGTTGGTGGTGCCTCAAGTCCCTACTCAACAAGAGTTTACCCTTGAAGAGTTGTTTCCTGATATAGTATAAGCAAGAACTGAGGAGGAGCAAACTGAATTTGAGGGGGAGAAAGCAGACTTTGAGGGGGAGCCAATTAATATTGAGGGGGAGCTAGTAAGTCCTGAGAGGGAGGAGCAAGGGACTCGGGGGGAGCTACCTAGGATTGAACAGGAATTGCCTCCTAGTCCTAAGGAAAGAGTTGATATATCCAGTATCTCAGCTTCTGAAGATGAAGCAGAAATACAAGCCAAAAAGAGAAAACTGATGGTTTTCAAAAGAAGGAGCCAAAACTATAAAAGGGCTTTACAAAATGCTCCTCAACCTGCCCCAACAACTGATTATATTTCTTTGTTGATATCCTTGCAAGTAAAATTGGATGAAAAAAGGATAGCCATGGAGAAATATATGGATGAGACCCATAAAGATCTGTAATTCTCCTTGGCTCAAGATATTAAATCTATAAGATTTGAAGTAAATCAGAATAAGAAGGAAATGACTGATTGTTTCCACAAAGGTGGCAATGTTGTAGTCTTTCTTGCAAAACAACAAGTAGGCATAAAGGCTCAAGTTGATGATATAGCTGTTAAGCAAGGCTATATGCTTGAAAATCAACTAAGAATGAATGACAATCTGACAGAATCACATAATGTGATTGTTACAGAGTTAAAGAATATTGCTACTGTCCAGACTGAGGCAAGGGCTAAAGGCAAGGCAGATTTTGACAAGCAATTACAGGAAGTCCTAGCTGCTGTATAAACAGCTATTGAGCAATCTCAAAAGACCATTTCTGCACAGCTACTGAAGTTCAGGTCATTTTATAAAGATGGTGTTAATTATCTAGATGAACAAGTCAGATTTTAGAAAGATGACCTCAGAGATCATATTGAAAGAGAAGTCATAAAGGGGGAGAGAGTATTAGTCAAAGCAGGCTCAGATCATGCTAAATGGATATCTAATAGCATCAGAGCCGCCCTTGGATATCCACCCCTCTGTGATGATGATAATGTAGCTGAGTCAGGTATACAACCTGCTTATTTTGGAGGTGGTCAACCTGAAGTTGCTCTGTGTTAAATGACCTGAAGTTGAACAGGTCATTTATCATTGAGAAAGTTGAAATGTCAGAGGCAGCTGTGAATAAGGAGCAAGAAGCTCAACTATCAAAGAAGAGATTCAGAGAACAGGCTGAGTTGAAGCCTGATTTTGAGCAGTGGAGTCCTACATCAAGGAATATCATATTGACTGCTTGGAAGGCTGTAAAAGACAAGACCCATGACAGGGGCAAATGGTACACAGAGCAAGAATGGCAAAAGCATGAAGCTAGACAGGAAGATATTCTGCAATATAGAAGAAAGGCAAAAGCTGGGAAGCTACCTCCTAATGCTCAAGAGCCTAGCAAGTATTTCCCAAAGCCTTTTCACTATTTTGAAAGGCAAAGAATAAGAGCTGAAAAACAAAAGAAGAAGGATCTGAAGGGCAAGAAGCCAGCTGAAGATACTGATGCTCCAATACAAGCCAAGATCTTATCAGGCAAAGGAATAGTCATCAAGGAGCCTTTAGCAGCCTTAGGATAGATTTACTAGATCTTACAACATTGTAATTTTTAGTGTTAAGAATTTATGTACCCTATTGATAAGAAACTTTTGTAAGATTAAACAAAACAATGATTGATGATCATTATGTTTGCATCATTCTTCTGTGATATCATTTTATACATGTTTTGTTTATAAGTTACCCTATCATATAATGTTTTTGTACATCATAATGTGTGTTTATTGTGAATGATGTATATCATTGACTAAGGGTTATGACTTCTCCAAATAGGGGGAGATTGTTGGGTACATTGGAAAATATGTACCAGATTTGAATAAGCCTCACCTTACTCAATGATATACATCAAGGTGTATTTGATGTTGTTTTGAGTTTATATGTGCAGGTTAAGAAAATGCAGGAATGCAGGAAAAAGTTTCTAAGTCCATGAGTCGACACCAGAAGAAGCTGTGTCGACACTAGAAGAAGCTGTGTCGACACTGGAGAAAAGCTGTGTCGACACTTGGAGTTAATTATATCGACACTTGGAAAGGCTGTGTCGACACCAGAAGAAACTGTGTCGACACACAGAGGTAGTGTCGACTCACAGAGAAGGCTTAGTCGATATCAACTATGTCGACATACAGAGGCAGTGTTGATACACAGAGAAAGCTTAGTCGACATCAACTGTGTCGACACACAGAGGCAGTGTCGACACACAGAAGACTTTGTCGACATCAACTATGTCGACACACAGGACTTGTGTCGACACATGATAGAATTTCAACAAAGTCAATTTGTGTGAAGAAAAGAAGTGATTGTGTCGACACCACAGAACTAGTGTCGACATATTCTATAGAAGCTGTGTCGAGAAGCAATGTCAACACCAAGGGAGCTGTGTCGACACCACCAAGGCTTGTGTCGACACTTAGTCTACTTGTGTCGACACATGATTAAGTTCAGTCTCGACACATTGCTGACATAGATAGAGATTCAAGAAGTGACAGGATGACTTGACAGCTGCCATAACCAGCCGGTCTACTGCAACTGTCAGAGCTGTCAGAAGTTTGTTAGAAACTGGATCGGCCGGTTACCATGGAGAAAGTCTATATAAGGACAGTCTCTATCAACAGAAAATAACACAAGAAGAAGTTACACACTAATACTGAATATATGAAAAGGAAGAATTTGGAGAGAGAGAGCTCCATCTATTGAAGAAAAAAAAGGGACTTATATCAACAAGTCCCTCAAGTGCAGATTCTGAACCAGTCTGTCAAGAGGGATTCAGATTGAGATCTGAATTTCAAGAAAGAAGCTGATTGAAGATCAACATCCAAGGAGTTCAACCCTACTGAGTTCAGATTCAAGAAGCTTTGAAGAAATCTAAGAGTGGTTGTTCTCTGCCATCAGATTCTTCCAATAACTGATCAAGAAACCATCCATACTTTCTCTCTCTACTAGGGTGGTGGTATATTACAAACTTAAATCTATTTTCTGTAGGATCTTTATAAGATCTGAGTTGTAAGCCTGTTTTTATAAATGCTGAGTTGTAGGAGATTATTTTCTCTGAGTGGTAGGCCTTGTTGAAGGCTGAGGTAGGGCTGTGAGCCTGAGTTGTTGGAGATTGTTATCTCTGAGTTGTAGGCCTTGTTGAAGGCTGTGATAGAGCAGATTGCCTGAGTTGTAGGAGTGTGGACTCACTTTGAGTTGTAGGAGACTTGTTTGGGTTCTGAGTTGTAAGATCTGCGGATCTGAGGTGAAGAAAAGAAGTTAGGCCGAATCTAGCACACTACTAGATAGGCGAAGGGGGAAAGTGGATGTACCCAGACCTTAGGGAACCACTATAAAATTGTGTGTAATGTGTGACTGTGTGTATTTCTGTGAATTCTGTGACTGTGGTAGCTGTAGAACTGGTAGATTAATTTGATTATCTGAATAAATATTCTGCCTTTGAAAAAAAGGAATTACACCTATTCACCCCCCTCTAGGTGTTTATGAACCAATTCTTTCATAGAGATTTATCTCTGAGTCAGTTATTTTATTTTTCTTAAACATTATATATTCACTTCCTGTAGGATTCAGTTTATTTGAATATGAGTACAAGGAACTTTGTGCCTTAGGTAGGTGACTAATTAGTTACTGAGGTAGGTGCCCTGTTGGGGTACTAAGGTGGGAACCAAGAGTGGATCTGAGCTATAAGGCTTAATTGCGTGAGGTAGTAGAGTGATTCTCTCTGAGGTAGGATCAGAGTGTGGATCTGAGGTAGGGCTGTCCTCCCAGCCTGAGTGTGGGACCTTATGCCTGAGGTAGGTGACTGGAGAGTCACTAAGCTATAGGTGACAAGTGTGTTACTGAGTTGTAGGTCTTGGAGGTGGCTGAGCTGTAGGTACCTGGAAGGGTACTGAGTTGTAGGAGTGCTGTAGCACTCTGAGTAAGGCTATGTGCCTGATGCTATAGGGCTGAAGAGCCTGATTTGTAGGCCTTAAAAATAAGGCTGAGGTAGGTGATTAGTGGATCACTGAGCTGTAGGAGCTCTGTAGGGCTCTGAGGTAAGAACCCTTGTGGTTCTGAGTTTGGATTCTGTGAAGAATCTGTGTACAAGGCTGAGGGTGTAAGGTGTAATCTCTGAGGAGCATATTGGTAGAGTTTGTGCTTAGTCCAACAAATAAGTTGGATAGGTGGGAGGGAAAGTGGTTGTACCCAATTGGGGAACCACTATAAATCTTTGTATGTTTGCTATGGTGCTTGTTTTCTTTCTTATTGTAGGATCTAAGTACAAGCTCTAGATAGATTAATCAAAAAATCAGCAAAGGATGTAATAAAACTTCAAAGACCTATTCACTCCCCCTCTAGGTGACTAGCTAACCTTCAGTTAAGAAACTTTTAAGTGGTATCAAAGGGAGGTTACTCAAAAAATGGATTTAACAATCTGAGTATACCTATAAGGTTAGCTATAAGATAAAGAATGGGGTCTGGTGTAAACTACAAGGAATTGGGAGCCATGAAGTTACCAATCTGCAGAAAGGAAGGCTTTGGGCTCTAGAAGGAAAGGGTTAGGCTATTCATGGAAGGTGCTGACCCTAGGGTATACATTACAGTCAAAGACGGACATTTCATCCCTATAAAACTCTCAGTTCTGGATGCCAACATCCAGGCACCCAAGTCTTATGAAGAAATGAACAAAGATGAGCTCCTCCTTGCCTCTATGGACAAGACAGCTCAAAATAGCATTGCCAGTACAGTAGATGATTCTACATTCAAGAATCTAGTGCACTGCAGGACCTCCAAGGAGATGTGGGACACCCTAGTTGTGTTCATGGAGGGTTCAGAAGAGGTGAGGGGTGACAGAAAATCCATGCTCAACCAGGAGTATGAGGCCTTCAGACAAGCAAAGTCTGAGGGCATTGCTGAAAGTTTTGAAAGGTTTTTCAAAATTGTTAATGAACTGAGAACATATGGAAGGGTATTCAGCACTTATGAGCTGAATAAAAAATTTCTCAGGTCCCTTACAAAGGATTGAGACACAAAGATTTGTGCTATCAGGGAGATGGGCAAGCTAGCTGACACTCCACCTCCAACCCTGTTTGGAAAGCTGTTGTCTTATGAGATACAGCTTGCAACAAGGAAGGAAGAAGACGAGAAGTGCAGTAAGTCACGGAGCAAGGGGAAATCTGTGGCCTTCAGAGCTGATGCTTCAACCAGGAGCAGAAGGAAGATCTCTTCAGTCAGGAGAACTACTGAGTCAGAATCTGAGAGCTCAAGGTCCAGCTCCTCTGACGGCCATACATCTGATAAGGACCTTGTTGCCTTCTCCAGGCAATTCGAGAAATTCATGAAGAAGGGGCATTGGAAGAACAAAAGGCAGTACAGAAGGAAACCCTCTAAGGAGGACATGTATGCTCCAAACTCTAATAAACAATCTTCCTCTAATATTATTTATTTTTGATGCAGCAAACCTAGGCATGTAGTTGTTGTCTACCCAGTGAAGAGGAAAGAAGGAGTGAAGAAGCACCACAAGGGAATGAAGAAAGAGAAGTCCCTTGTGGACAAGAAGGAAAATAACTGATCTGACTCCTCTTCCGGGTCAGACAGCGAAGTAGAAGAAGCCTACATTAGGCTAATAGCTGTTGCTGAAGAAGAACCTAAAGAATACCCTGCAGCTAGAATAGGGATTATGGCCCCTCTCTCTCTCACTCAGATAGTGACTCAGAGGTGGATGAAGATGAATAAGGAGATGCTCAATGCCATGGATTGATGTCAATGATAGATGAAGAAAGAAGTCAGAATATACCTGGTTAGACTCAGGTAAATGCTAAATCACAATCTTTTATTTCAAGTCATGAGACTAGCTCAGACTCTGAAGCTCAATCATCAAGAGATGAAGGGGATTCAGACTCTGAGGATGATTTCAACTCCATAATTGCCAAGTATGGAGAACTTCTTGAGGCATTCAAGAGGTGCAAGATACTTGCCAAGAGACAGGCAAAAGAGCTTCTTAGTCTTAAAAGCAAGCGTGAAGACCAAGAAAAAGCCCTCATTGACATGGCTGCACAAGCAGCCCAGCTCAAGGAGATCATTTACAACGAGTCTGTGGTAAGAGCCTCAAATGAGAAACTTATCCAGAAAATTGAAAATGATCTCTTAAATGAGAAATTGCTAGTGACCAAATTTTCTAAGCCAAACACTATGCTTCCCTTAATTGACACTCACCTTTCCGAAGCTGGTAAGAAAGGGTTGGCATTTAAGGTACCTGCTAGACCTTCCAATCCAAAAGGAAAGGGAAAAGGGAAGGCACCAATTGTTCCTCTAGTCTCATGGCTTCAAATTCCTTTTTAGAGAGTGTTGTTGCCTTCTAACAGGTATGACGATGAAAGCTGTTATGGTCAATGGGAGAATGGCAGATCCACTGGTATGGTCCAATGTGGCCCTAGCGAAGGTGGAAGATACAACCATGTAAGAGCCTTTAAGGCTTCCATAAGGAAATTCAAATGGCCCATCCAGGACTATTTGTTTTTGGTGCCCCAGCCCCAAATTGCAAAGATAATGCTGTTGCAGTGAATCTAAATCATCCAACAAAAGTAGTGACTGAAGGTGAGTCTTCTAGCATGGCTGGAATGGCAATCTCAGGTGCTATCAGATGCATGTTAGCTGAAAAGAGACATGCAACTGGTGATTCTCAGAAGAGACCAAAACAGCCAGCCGAAAGATTGTCCTTCAGTGAAACGGCTGCTGAAAGAAATAAAAGTATAGAGCGACACATCTCCCCACTGTTCAGGGATCAGTACAGCCTAATGTTGGTCCCAAATAGAAAAGAAGATACAATATCTCTGAGTGCTAGTGTTATGGCAAAGTGGAAAACTATGCTGTAGATTGCTGACACAATCCTTAAGTGTCCAGAGGTTGCCAACCTGTCAGAAATTCTGCAGGAAGGCATGGTTATTTCAGACTAATGTGAACCTAGGACCCAACCGAAATTGGGGTCCTAAGGTAAGGTGATTTGTGTTCTTTTCAGGTTACTTCAAGTACTAATTCCCCTAAATAGTACCTTGATAGTGGATGTTCCAAACACATGACTGGAAAAAAGGAGCTATTGAAGGAGTTCACTCCAGTAAAGAATGGACCCAAGGTCATATTTGGAGGATCTGACAAGGGGATAACTAGAGGATATGGTAATATTTCAAATGGCATAATCACCATCATAAAGGTGGCTTATGTGGAGGGGTTGCAACACAACCTCATAAGCATAAGCCAACTATGTGATCTTTGTTATGACATTTCCTTCCATAAGTATAAGTGCCACATCAAGAGGTTAAGTGACCAAAGTATCATCTTAACAGGCACTAGGAGTGGGAATGTCTATTTCTTAAACTTTTCTTGCTTAGAAAATAGTTCCCCTATATGCCTAGTTGCAAATGACAAAGTCTCATATTGTGTTCAATGAAACAAGGGACTGGCTCATTTGAATTATAAGACCATTGGTCAGCTCCTCAGTGATGAGATAGTTAGGAATGGTCCCAAAATAAAATGCTCCAAGGAGGGTATCTGTGCTACTTGCTAAAAGGGTAATCAGATTAAGACCTCCTTCAAGAGCATTGGGGTTAAGGACTCAGTGAGATGTTTGTATATCCTGCATATGGACTTGTTTGGTCCTATGCCTGTTCATAGTCTAGGTAGGAAGGTCTACACCCTTGTGGTGGTTGACGACTATTACAGGTTTACTTGGGTGTTCTTCCTTAGAAGAAAGGATGAAACCCTTAAAATCTTCATGAATTTGTTCATGCAAATTCAGAGTGAGCTTGCATGCTCTGTGGTCAACATGATAAGTGACCACAGAACTGAGTTTCAGTCCGCTTCCATGACTACATTCTGTGAAGAGCAAGGGATTCATCAAGAATTCTCCTCTCCATGAACACCCCAGCAAAATGGGTTAGCTAAGAGAAAAAATAGGACTCTCATAGAAGCTGGGAGAGCATTATTGAGTGACACTTCTCTCCCTGAATATTTTTGGGCTGAGGCAGTTAATATTGCATGTCATGTGCTCAATAGGGCTTCTATCACCAAATGCCACAATAAGACTCCCTATGAGATCTTGAAGGGCAGAAAACTAAACATATCCTATTTCAGCATCTTTGGTTACAAGTGTTTATCCTGAACAATCGTAAGTCAAAAGTGACTAAGTTTGCTGCCAAATCACATGTTGGGATCTTTGTTGGGTACATCAATAATAGTAGGGCATAGAGTCTATAACTTGACAAATCAAGTTGTAGAAGAATCTGTCTATGTAGTGTTTAATGAGTCATACATGATTGACAGTGAGCTGTCAAGCTCTTTGCCTAGCTCTACAGGTACAAAAGTCGTGATGGAAAAGCTCTCCATCAAAGATAAAGACCTAGCTATGCAAGAAGAATGTGAAGAGGGATGCTGTCCAGAGGAAGCACAGGACAGTCAAGCTGGAAATGAAGACCAAAATGCTGAGGAAAATGGTATTCAGCAGGAAGCAGTCAGGCTGCCCACGACAGTCAGATATCTGAGAGATCATCCTCCAGATCAGATAATAGGTGAGGCTAGCCAATGTGTACAGACCAGAAGCAGGAGTCTCAACACATCTCTCTATTCCAGCTTCCTGTCATAAGAAGAGCCCAAGAAATTTGAAGAAACAAATCTAGACCAATTCTGGATTGGTTCAATTCAAGAAGAACTGAACCAGTTCAAAAGGTGCAAGGTCTGGAAGCTGGTTCCCAGACCAGATGGACACAATGTCAATGGAGTCAAGTGGATTTTTCAGAAATAAACTTGATGAAAATGGTTTTGTAATAAAGAATAAAGTTAGACTACTAGCCAAAGGTTATAGACAGGAAGAGGGGATTGATTATGATCAAACTTTTTCCCCAGTTGCCAGGTTGGAAGAAATCAGATTGTTCCTTGCAATTGCAGCCTTACAAGTATTCAACGTATTCTAGATGGATGTCAAGTCTGCCTTCCTGAATGTAGACTTTAAGGAAGATGTTTATGTAGAGCAGCCTCCAGGTTTTGTATATTCTAACTCTCCTACTGCTGTATATAGACTTAGGAAAGCTCTTTATGAGCTCAAGCAAGCCCCAAGAGCATGGTATGAGACATTGTCTACCTTCCTCATTGAGAACAAATTCGCAAGGGGGAAGATAGACAAGAACCTATTCCTAAGGGAATCTATGGGCAAGATCATCCTAGTCCAGATTTATGTTGATGACATAATATTTTGCTCTACTAATGACAACCTCTGCAGGAAGTTTGTAAAACTTATGCAGAGGAATTTTGAGATGAGTAGTATGGGTGAACTGTAATTTTTCTTGGGACTCCAAGTAAAATAGACTGATGATGGTCTATACATATCTCAGTCAAAGTTCACCAGGGAGATAATTAAGAAATATGGCATGGAGAATGCTTCCACCCTAAGAACTCCCATGAGCTCAAGTATGCCTTTAGGCAAAGATGATCCGAGTATGCATGTTGATCAAACTCTATATAGAGGACTAGTTGGCTCCCTCCTCTACCTCACTACAAGTAGGCCTGACATTATGTATGCAACATGTGTCTATGCTAGGTATCAGGCCTGCCCTAAAGAGTCTCACTACACTGCTGTGAAAATAATCTTGAGATATCTTAAGGGCACCCTAGATCTTGGCCTATGGTACCCCAAGTATGGGGAATTTTAACTAACAGACTATTCAGATGTAGATTTTGCAGGCTGCAAGGAGGACAAGAAGAGCACTTTAGGCTCCTACCAATTTTTAGGTGGAAGGCTTGTCTCTTGGAGCAGCAAGAAACAAACGAGTGTTGCAATATCAACATCAGAGTCAGAGTATATTTCAGCTGGAAGCTGCTGTGCTCAGTTGTTGTGGATCCAGCATCAACTTCAGTTGCCTAGTTGCCGTTGATTCAAATCAATTCATATAAAAAGGAAAAAGAAAAGGGGATTAGGGTAATGGATAAAAAACGCAAAAAAAATAGAAGAAAACTTGAGGCGGCTGGGCATTGTCTTCTCCATTAAGCTTGAAAGCTAAAGTAAAATAGAGATAGCCAGAAGGCAAAGAAAGATAGTTGAAGCTCTTCAAGTTCAACAAGATAGTTCTTTGAAGAACAAGGCTGCTGATTCAACCATTCAGCAGGAAGTTAGCTGTGTGAAGGGGCAGTCAGCCTTCAACAGCAGATAGCTGCCCACCTGTGCAGCAAAGAAGAAGTTTTTTTTGCAGAAGATGACTCATACCTTCTATAGCAAGTGGGCTGGACTGATATCTGCTTAGTCTACCAAAGTTGACTTAGATATTTATCTCTGAGTCAGTTATTTTATTTTTCTTAAACACTCTGTATTGACTTCCTATAAGATTCATTTTATCTGAATCTGAGTGTAGGGCACTTTGTGCCTGAGGTAGGTGACTAATTAGTCACTGAGATAGGTGCCCTGTTAGGGTACTGATGAAGGATCCAAGAATGGATTTGAGCTGTAGGGCTTAATTGCATGAGGTAGGAGAGTGCTGCTCTCTGAGGTAGGATCCAAGTGTGGATCTGAGGTAGGGCTGTCCTCCCAGCCTGAGTGTAGGGCCTTGTGCCTGAGGTAGGTGAATAGAGAGTCATTGAACTGTAGGTGATAAGTGTGTCACTGACTTGTAGGCCTTGGGGGAGGCTGAGATGTAGGTACCTAGAAGGGTACTGAGTTGTAGTAGTGCTGCAGCACTCTGAGAGTAGGGCTGTGTGTCTGAAGCTATTGGGCTGAAGAGCCTGAGTTATAGGCCTTAGAACTAAGGCTGAGGTAGGTGATCAGTGGATCACTGAGCTATAGGAGCTCTGCAGGGCTTTGAGGTAGGAACTCTTGTGGTTCTAAGTTTGGATTCTGTAAAAAATCTGTTTATAAGGCTGAGTTCTTGAGGTGTAAGCTCTGAGGAGCATATTGGTGGAGTTTGTGCCTAGTCAAACAAATAAGTTGGATAGGTGGGAGGGAAAGTGGATGTAGCCAATTGGGGAACCATTATAAATTTTTGTGTGTTTACTGTGGTGCTTGTTTTGTTTCTTATTACAGGATCTAAGGACAAGCTCTAGATAGATTAATAAAAAAATCAGTAAAAGAACTAATAAAACTTCAAAGACCTATTCACCCCCCCTCTAGGTGATTAGCTAACCTTCAGTTAAGCAACTTTTAGAGATACTTGGCACTTCTCGACACTTTTGATTCTGAAGTTGTACAGAGTCAACACAACTGAAAGTGAAGGGATAGATCACACTAAATCTACAGGGGGGGGTGAATAGAGTATTAAAAATCTTTTGATTAATTTTATAGCGGATTAAAATAAGTGATATATATATATATATGGGCAGAAATAAAACACAGAAATCACAGCATAGAAAATAATAAACAGAGAAACCAAACGACACAAAGATTTTATAGTGGTTCACCTAAAACTTGGGTACATCAACTCTTCTACCACCCTGGTAGGAATCCACCACAGGTTTTTGATCAGGTTCCCTGCCATCAAATGTTTTTGCTCAGGTGCCCTGTCACCACAAGGTCTATTTTCAAGGGAGATCTAGCAACCCTTTGAGCTTTTGATCAGGTGCCCAAAAACTAAACTAAGTCTTTTGATCAGGAGACTTAACAACCAAATGATGAACTTTGAAGGGAGTTAGAAACCTTTTTATAGTGAGGTCAAAAGGAATTGATATTGTCTTCTCTTTCTCAAAGTTCTGAGAAGACTAGTGGATTGTGTTATTGTCAAAGCTCCCCCTGAGATGTAGAATTGTTCATGAGAATAGAAGCTTTGCTCAGGATTTAGGCCTTCAAGATGAGCACTTCTTCTTCTAGTAAATATCTCTGAGTGATTGAGCTTTTGGTCTCAGATTGTATGTTGTGTTGGTAGAAGAAAACTTGAAGAAGAGGAATGAAGATGAACAAGATGTTTTGTGTCTCTGTTTCTTGTTCTCAGAATGCAAATATTTTCTTTCTTCTTTTTCCTGACTCAGTAAATTATAACTGTTAGACTCTACATGACAATCTTCCAAAAATCTTTTATATCTGATTGCTGATTTTGAAATTCAAATCCTTGAAGTCATCTGCATATTTTCTGGGTATTAGAACGACTGAATATTATCTTCAATGCATTTCCCTAACTGTCCCAGTAAATATGTTAAGTAATAACTCTGTTAAAATCCAAAATTGATGCTGCCAGGAACGACTATATTCTTGAGAATATGAGCATTAATTATCAGAGTATTACTGTCTGAATATTTGAAATAATCTGAAATCGAATTGCCTTAGACGGTCTGAGAAACTGAAAGAAGATAGTCGAATAGAACCTGGATGGAGTTAGTCGAACTAATGAAAGTTTTCATCGACCTAAGCTCCAAGTTAATCGAGCTGATAATTCTCCTTCGTCGAGCTGAGCTCCCAAGATCGTCGAATATAAAAAGTAGTTGCCAAACTGAGCTCCAACTTCATCGAGCTGAGAAGGCACTTCGTCGAGCTGAGATCTTGAGATAAGCTCACAGTTCGGCGACCTGAGCAAGACTTTCGTGGAGCTCAACTTAGAGAAGGAACTCTGAGTTCTAGGTGTAGATTATGACAAAACCCCGGTGTCGACACATTAGGGTTTGATAATGAAAGGCGGGCAGCTAACCTAAATTGTGTCGACACTGTCGATAAGTGTCGATACTGACTTATAATGTCTCGACACCTATGTGTCGACACAAGTTTAGTCAACAGATTATATGTGTCGACACTTGTTTATGTGTTGACACCACTTAACTCAACATTTAGTCGAGACTTTACTTAGATAATTCTGAGTAAACACTAAGTGTCGACACCATCTTGGATGTGTCGACACCTACTTGTCATGTGTCGACACTAATATTCTGAAGTGTCGACACCAACTTCCTAGATGTGTCGACACCTTTTCACTGAAGTGTCGACACCGATTTTCTGTGTCGACACAGATATCTCTGTGTGTCGACACCTTTTTACTTAGCCATTTCTATAAACTTATTCTAAGTTTATCATTCCTAGTTCAATTTTAAACCTATTGAACTTAGTTTCTTCTAAGGGCTTAGTATATATATCATCTAGTTGATTATCTGTTTTAATATATTCCAGTAAAATATCTTCTTTCTCTACATGCTCCCTAAGAAAATGATATTTAATTTCAATATGTTTAGTTCTACTATGGGAAACAGGATTATGAGCAATTGATATAGCACTTGTAGAATCACAAAACAGTGGTGTTCTACTTACCTGAAATCCATAATCCTCAAGCTGATGTTGTATCCATAGAAGTTGAGCACAACAACTTCCCGCAGCCACATATTCTGACTCTGCAGTGGAGATAGCCACACTTGTTTGCTTCTTGCTACTCCATGAAATCAGTCTTCCACCTAGGAATTGACAGGTTCCAGTTGTGCTTTTTCTGTCTTCTTTGCATCCTGCAAAGTCTGCATCTGAATAACCTGTTAGTTCAAAATCCCCATTCCTAGTGTACCAGAGGCCTAGATAAGGAGTGCCCTTTAGATATCTCAATATTCTTTTGACTGCTGTCAAATGAGACTCTTTAGGGTAGGCTTGATACCTTGCACAGACACATGTAGCATACATGATATCTGGTCTACTTGCAGTCAAATATAATAGGGAGCCAACTATCCCTCTATACAAAGACTCATCTACAGGTTTCCCTGCATCATCCTTGCTAAGAGACATACTTGACCCCATAGGAGTCTTCATGGTACTGGATGAATCCATACCATACTTCCTTATGAGTTCTAGGGTGAACTTAGACTGGCATATGGATAAACCATTCTCAGTCTGTCTAACTTGGAGACCCAAGAAGAACTTAAGTTCCCCCATACTACTCATCTCAAACTGTCCTTACATTAGTTTTGCAAACTTTTTGCAAAGACTACTTTCAGTAGACACAAATATTATGTCATCTACATATATTTGGACTAGTATTACTTTGCCTCTGGATTCCCTAAGGAATAGAGTCTTGTCTATTTTCCCCCTTGTGAACTTATTCTCAATGAGGAAACTAGACAGGGTTTCATACCAAGCCCTAGGGGCTTGCTTTAACCTATACAATGCTTTCCTAAGTCTATAGACATGATTAGGTAGAGTTGAATCAACAAAACCTGATGGCTGTTCCACATATACTTCCTCTTTTAGATTACCATTTAGAAATGCTGACTTGACATCCATTTGGTAAAATTTAAATCCTTGAAAGGTTGCATAGGCCAGGAACATCCTTATGGCTTCCAGTCTTGCTACTGGAGCAAAGGTTTGATCAAAATCAATACCTTCTTCCTGCCTATATCCTTTAGCAACCAATCTTGCTTTGTTCTTAATGATGACTCCATGTTCATCCATCTTGTTCCTATAGATCCACTTGGTCCCAATTATGTTGTGGTCTTTAGGTTTAGTAACAAGCTCCCAGACCTTGCACCTCTTGAACTGATTCATCTCTTCTTGCATTGCCTCAATCCAATGAGGGTCTAGGATGGCTTCTTCAAACTTCTTTGGTTCAACTTGGGATAAAAAACTGGAGAAGAGCACTGCATTCAGATTTCTGCTCCTTGTTTGTACCCCTTGTCTTGGATCACCAATGATTTGTTCTGCTGGATGATCTCTTAGATGCCTATTGGCTGGAGGCATCCTGACTTCAGGTTGAACTTCTTCAACTTCTTCATCTTGCTATACTCCTTGGACTTCATCTGCATTTGGTACATGTAGTACTCCCCCTGGACAGCAGCTACTGTCTTCTACTTGCTGTCTTGTAGTAGGTCTTTCTTTAATAGTGAGCTTGTCCAATTTCTCAGTTATACCTATGGGGCTGCATACAGTACTAGACAACTCATTGTTAATAAGTCTAGTTTCATCAAATACTACATGTACAGACTCTTCTACATCTTGTGTAGACAAGTTGTAGACTCTATAAGTCTTACTATTGTTGCTGTTGAAAGTCCACCTAGTGTCAACTAGCTTCACCTATGGGGGGGGGGGGATAGGTGACGTGCAGCGTTTTTGCGGAATTAAAAATTGTACCTGCACACAAAAACAAAACAGCACAGCAAACAGAGTACACAAGCAATTTATAGTGGTTCCCTGATTTGGGTACATCCACTTTCCCCCTTCGACCTATCTCCCAACAAGGGACGACTCGGTCTCATCACCAACAGGATTGAAATCCAATCCTTGCACTATCGGAAGGAACCCTTTCACACATAGGAGACAACACTCCCACAACACGGGTTGCACCAAACCCTTACAAATCGGAACCAACGTTCCTTTACAACAAAAATGAACTAGAATGTACAAGAAATACAAACTACTTTTGGAGACTAAGGTGTCCCTCTTCGTTGACGACGTGTTCTTGAAGTCCACGAAGAGTCCACAACCCTAGATCTCTCTTGGAGAGAATCTCCCCGGAACCGGCGGCGGCAAGATGGGAGGCTGCTTGGTTCACGGGATCGGTGGCGACAACGGTGTGCGGCTGCTGTACTTTGGAGATCCAAACTTCGTAGCAAAGCTAGCTAGGTCTTCCAACGGTCACACTAGGATCGATCGTCTCAATCGATTCGGACGGGGAAGGTTTTCCCGATCAACAAATCAAGAGACAAAGGATCTCCGGTTAGACACGTGAGACGCTATGCTTGGCTAAGCTTCTGTCGACGGGAGATCTGGAAGAAACCACGATCAAGACCAGCGATCAACTTGCTCGAGCGGTGACGGCGACAGCGGCGTATATCGCGATCTAGGTCACGTCGCGGCCCGTCTTTTTCAAATCTTCTTCGCTGCTCTACTGCTGAAAAATACATGTGTATTTATACAGTAAAATACTCTTTTATGACCGTTATGGGTCCCACCAGAAGAAACCCTAATTCCGGTTCAAAACAGTGCCAGCGGCAGAATCCGTTCCAGCTGTTTCCCGAAAATTGCCCAAGTCAAAATAGGCGAGAATCGAAGGTGATTCTCGTCGAATCGGCGAGAATCAAAGATGATTCTCGTCGATTCGGCGAGAATCAAATATGATTCTCGTCGATGTTGACTTGATTGCACGCTCTGATTTAGCCAGGTCGAGACGGCGAGAATCAACCAGTGATTCTCGACGATTCGGCGAGAATCACTAGTGATTCTCGCCGAATCGACGAGAATCACTTGGTGATTCTCGTCGATTATTACTTAGCATCAGAGTTGCTCGCTGTGAAGTAGCTGGATCGAGTCGGCGAGAATCACTTGTTGATTCTCGTCGATTTACACTTAGATGATTTTTTGTCTTTCCACCCATGATGTGCTCCTTGACCCATCCTTGCTCCTTGTCTGCTCTTGCAAGATCACAGCCCTGTACTTGAAAGTAACTGCACTCCAATAGAGAGAGTACACGTAGGCCAACTCACTGATCTGCTCAATGAAGGATTACGTCGTGCAGACCCGTGTATATTGACCTACTGCACCCTGACATCGGTGTGCACTTAGCGTGGAATAACTGCAAGCACAACTTAAGAGGTTTCATCAAATACATTGTGAATTCATCTTAGCTTGACAGGTGGCTTCCTCAAATCCAGGTAATTGTGGATACAATACCCAACAATCTCCCTCTATTTGACAAAGCCAAAATCCTACTAGCTAAGATGAATACCACCAACCAGATAATATATACAACATAGAGAATATAAAGATGCGGCACAAGAAAATATAGGCAAACAGATCAAGGCTTGAGTCAATCATAAATTCATATACATATATATATATATATATAAATATAATCAGGATTGTTCATATATCAATAAGACAAGATAAAAGTGTTCAAGAGACAATGACAATCTATGAATTTCTGTCTATGGATTTTTGGCTAGGTCATCCTTATGTTTCTGAGCCAAAAACTTCTTTCTTTGCCTTTCAACATATTCCTTGGGCTTTGGATAGTATCTGGGTGGAGGAGCTTTATCTGCCGCAGTGTTGGTCCTGAAGAAAATGTTCCGTTTAGCTTCATATGTCTTGTGCAGCTCCCACTCATGCTGGCTATATACGTCGTTTCGATTGATTTCTCCTTTTTCTTGTATCCAGAATGTGTCCAAGATGATACTCTTTGAAACCGGACTCCACTTTTCGTTTCTTACTTCCTCCTCCTTCAATCTGATTCTCTTTTCAGCTTGTGTTTCCTTGGATGTCCCTTCTTGAGATTTTCTCATGTCTCTGGCTTTTGCTAGGGCTCCTTGGTCAAACATTGCCATCAGTTTTGCCTTGGAGGTGGCCCTAGCAGCATCAGCTTCACTTAAGGGAACTTCTGCAGCATTTACTCCCTCAGCAGCCTTAGTATTCTCAGGAGCATGAATACCCGCAGGATTTTCAGGCAAATCGATGCCTAACGCTAGTTGGAGCATCCACCAGCAACTGTCATAGACATATTGGTTTGACTGTTCAAAGTTTTGGATCATGATTTTCCGAAGCTCAGCCATCTTAGCTATATATTCTTTCTCCCCCTTTTTGGCTTCGACTGCAATGGAGTTTGCATAAGAATGCAGTGACTCATCAATGTGCTTTGTAGTCCGGGAGAATTCAGTGACCAAGGCTTGTTGATTGTTGTTAAGAGTAACCATATTGCCATCAAACTTTTGAATGTTATTTGCTATGACATGAGCATTCTGATTTACGATTGCGAGAGTATCGGTGTTCCTTTTTAATCCGTCCATAAGAAGAGTAACAGCTTGGCCGGCCGCTGTATACTTATCTTCAAACTTCTTTTCCATCACGTCAAGTTTGTGATTGATCTCCACCATGTTCTTGAGCATGAGATTCTCCGATTTCTTAATTCTTTTTAACATTTTATCCTGAGCTTTCTCAAAAGATGCTTTGAGCTCATCCATTATACCCTGAATGACATTCACGGTGTGATTGGCTAGATCATCTCGTAGTGGATGAGCCTGAGGCACTCCTTGGCCTTGCGCTTCAGCAGATGCACCTATAGAGCTGGACACGAGCATAGTCTCTAAGGGGGGAATGCTTGATGCCTCTGTAGATTTCTCGGAAGTACTAGGCAGTCTCTGCTGAGAGGACTCCCCCTCCACTGTTGCACCAATTGTCTCAGGAACGATCTCAGATGGAACTTCAGTGATGTCCTGAGGCTCCAATGCTTCCTGTCCCACATTTCCGTCTTCCTCGTCTTCATCGTCCATGAAATCATTCTCAGTTGTATCATCTTCCAACCCTTCGTCAGCAGTCTCCTCTACAGCACCTCCGGCTCCTAGATCGTTCAAGTTCAGGGCCTCCTCATTCTCCAGCACAGCTTCACTTTCTTCTTGTATATCCGCCACTACATCGCTGGCTATCTGGGAGATGTCAGATACGATATTAGCATAAGTGGGTAGAGTCTCCCCATCAATTCCTGCAGTCAATGCATCAGGAATTTCACTGGGGATTACTACGGAATCAGCCACAGTTCCGTCCTCGGCTGGAGATGCTTCTTGTTGTTCTACCACGGCAGCCTGCCCAATGCGTCTCTCCCATCTGTCAAAGACGCTCGAGTCCATTTTCTTCAAGTAATGTAGTGGAATGCCTTTACTCATGTCATACTTATCTCCGTTTAACTGATTTAGATATAGACTGATGATTCGGGCAAAGCTGGGAGATCTGAGTGTGTCCTTTATCTTCTCAAAAAGCAAAGCCCCCCAGTTGAATCTTTTTCTACAGACAATTGCCACAAGAATCTTGAACATGTCCGCAGAGATGTGGTCATGAGAGCCCAGCTTGCATATGAGTACTTTTCCAATGATGTCTGACAGAAGTTTCCCCTCCTCATTCATATCATTTCGCTTTATCGACTTAGTTCCTCGAGCGAGTACACAGAATAATAAAGTCCTGGTTTTGTCCTCTTCCTCAAGATAATCCTCGTGCTCCGAACTAGTGAGGTGCAAGTATTGGGTTAACTTGCTTGCAGACATCTTGATCGTTGCCCCTGCAACCTTGCTCTTGATGAGAGAGTCTTCATTTCGGAGTTTGGCGGTAGCGAAGAACTCCAGCACTTCCTTGTCCAAGATTTTACACGGGTGCTCCAGTACGAATGAGAGTCCAGCCTCTTCTAGCATGATAATGATGTTTCTGAATTCGTCAGAAGCATGTGAGAACCCTGTTCGAACCAGCTCACATCCAGTGATCAGTCCAGCAGTTGTCCTTGGAGCCATCGCAAACCTAGGGGGAGAATCCCTACTCTACGTTTAATCAAAAGTCAAAAGGGAAGCGACACTAGTAATAAAGTTCTTATAAGGATGAGGATGTGGTTACCCAAGTGCGTAGACGGTGAGTTAGTTTGACAAGGACGACGGACACCCGGGAGGTGCACGCGACTGTGATTGATCGAAACTGCGGAGAAATCCCTGGACGAGGTTGCGGGATTCTTGCACGTCAAGATCGACGGAATTTTTCACGGGTTGCGGGAATCTTGTGGGATGTCGACGGAAGGGGAAGAATCACGGGTCCTTCGGTGAGAGTCCTTCGGGAAGAAGCTTGCGGGAATCTTGCGGGAATGCGTCACGAATCGGCGAGAGTCCTTCGGTGAGCTTCCCGCGGAATGTGAAGGGTCGGCGGGAACTGTGCGATGTCGATGGGTCTAAAGGGATTTTAACGGATTTGAACGGGTCTTCTGATATCAAGATAATTAAAATTTTTTTTTCTAAATATATATATATATTTCTTAAAGCTAATATATTTAGGGTTTGAACCGGGCTTTTCCATACATTTCTTGATGTCAAGATTTCCAATGACGTATCTTCGTTGTCGAGATTTCCAATGACGTATCTTCGTTAGTTTTCGAATCTACTAGTGGAATTTCCGATAAATCTTCATTGATGTGTCTAAGGTTTATGTTTACCGTGTTAACCTATCCTTAGGTGTACACACATATATGTGTAAATAAATATATAAATATATATATATGGAAATGTCGATACAATATGACTCAAGTCTTGGAGCTGATTAAGAGTACCTGGGATTATGAGAGTTATCTTTTAGCCCCTCTGGTTAAAACATACCAGGTGCTCAATGTGAGTATGCCCAAGTAGATATCACTTCTGTTATTCCATATATTTGTTCCAATATAGTCTTGAAACATCTACTGTCTAGTTCCCATTATATTTACGGGAACCTAGACTACCCTGCAAAAGAGAGTTACTTTACCTTAGGAACCCAATACATATTGGGTCCTAGGTTCTTGTTAGCATAAACACTCGACTGCCTTCCTTTAGAAATCCTGTCAGGAAGACTACCTCTGCCCTGGAGATGTGGATAGGCCCTTGCCCTTGACACAGAGGGGTTGTGCCAATAGTCTATGGCAAAGTGTCCCACCTTGCCACAACACCAACACTCGTGAATATTGTATCTCCGTTTCTGACCTGATCTAGTGACTGAGGTAGTCATGAGCCTAGGTCCAAACGGGATAGATCTGGATCAGCTCCCAGAACTGCCTCTTCCACCGTGACACGTGGAAGAGTAGAATGAATGCATGCAGCGAGCGTCACGAAGCCTGGGAGGTGGTGCCTTCCTTTCAGACAGCCCCCTTCCTGAGGCCCCATGAGAACTTACAGCATGACTTCTAACCCCCCTTTCCTGTGTCCTTGGGTGGAGAGAAGAGTTCTGAGAGTTGATACCAGCCGATTCATGCCGAGTATGGGCAGTGGCCGAGAATACAAAGGGCTCAGAAGGAGCCTTAGGTATTCTCTCATGGGTGGCCATGACGGCCCTTGCACTATGGGTGTCTCCACATGAGGACAGATCACCCTTGCAGTGATCACGATTATTCCTGTGATCATACCTGAAGGCATGATGAGTAGCCTTCCTGCTTGGAGTGGGGGTCGGAATACCGTTTCCCCATTTCTCCACGAATTGATAATTCAGGAGATCCACCCATTTTCTACCTTTCTCTTCATAGCATCAACCTTGGAAAAGTTAGATACTATCCTTTTCTCATTCTCCAGACTACTCTCTAGATCTGAGATTTTAGAGTCCTTGACCTTGTTGGATGTCAATTGGAGAACCAACAAGATCTTCAGCCGAGCAATCTCCTGAGCTTGCTCCTCAACAAGTAGGTTGCTTTTCTGAAGGGCTCTGTTCAGGGAATCAGGATTTTCAGAAGGGAAACAGTTCCTGTCTTCAGGAACTTCAAGAGAGACAGGGCAAGATGAAGAAGTTACCTGCTCTTCAGTGTTATTGTCACTAGCACCATTGACCGTTGTGTCATCCTCATCAGAACTGCTTTCCTCACTGGCTTCTTCAGTCTCTGACTCGGACACTAGAGCTCTGATGCTGTCCGATTGATCCTTGCCTTCATCTTCAGAGGCGAGGACCCCCACATAGGCTTCATCCTCTGGTTGACAGCAGATTACAGCTTTCTTTGATCCCCCATCAGCTCTGAGATCATCACCCACATAGATTTGGCCGTCCCACATTTTTCCAATTTAGAGCGAGAAGGTCTAGACCAGATATCCATGATAATCTGACGAATCATCTTGTCCAGATTAAATAGTGAGAGTTCCGTCTCCGACATCTCAGCAATACACTTGGGCGCTTGGATATTATTTCCAGAGCCGGAGGTCTTCATAGGAATAAAAGGACCCTCTTCCAGGATGAAAGATGCTCGAGGATCGATAGCCTCCAAGTGATACGACACTCTCATCTTCCAGACGGGATAATACTCCTTTGTGCATGTGGGAAGTCATAGTGGCGATATCTCATGATCCAGCTCCATGCTTCTGACACTGGTGGCAGGATTCTACTCAAGGTGTAAACCTTTTTGATGAGGAACCTGGGTCTGATACCACTTGAAAGTCCACCTAGTGTCAACTAGCTTCACCAATGGGGGGGGGATAGGTGACGTGCAGCGTTTTTGCGGAATTAAAAATTGTACCTACTGGTGGGCCAAAACCCGAACACGCAAGCGTACCTGTCGAATCGTAGTACCAAGGTCATATTAAAACACGGGGTTGTCAAGTACTGCTACTCACGCTTGAACTATTATCCTACCGGAAGAAAGTGGGTTTTGAGAATTTTTAAAATCAAACTGAAACAAAATCTAAAACGGAACTATGGATTAAAAGATAGCACTTGATCGATGATTCACCATGAAAAGAGATAGGAGAAATAAAAATAATATTTTATAATTGCGTCTTAACTCGACAGTGACGGATCCGAAAATAAGACAAAACCTCGCTAGAGCATTAAGTCTCCTAACTTATAGACGCTTTGATCGAAATCTCTTTACAAATCAAAGGGGCCTAAAGTTGCACTATCGAGGTGATCCGCACTATTGGATTTGACTCCAATCCGGAGGATTTACGTCGTCCTATCTCTAGGATTGCGTGCAACTCCTTCCCTCTTTGAGTGATATTTCAAATCAACGAGTCTCTCGACTATTATGAAATGAGATCAAAGGCCTACTACCGTATACCGGAAATACGGAGTCGGCTCGAAATAAATCAAAGAGGGATCGAGCGAAATTTAGCAAAAATAAAATTACGAAGTAAAAAAGAATTTCTATCTCAAATCATGGATCCTCATGATCAAATGCTAAAATAAGATTAGCTACGCATAGTAAAAAAGGAAATCACAAGAATAAGAGAAAGAGAATAATTTTTCATTAAAAAGTTAAAAAGAGGTACATAATAATAAAGACAAGACAATACTATTCTACTAAAAGAAAGATCACAAATAAAAGAGAAATATAACAAGAAATGACAACTTGCATTAGAACAAAATCTTAACTAACTTAAACAAAAACTTCTCTAACAAAAACTTTCTAACTCATCAAGCTTCTCCTCCCTTTTTTCAACCTGAGGCATGGGCTTCCTTTCATAGGAGAGGAGGAAGGTTCTAGAAAAATGGAGATGAAGGGATAAAGGGGGGTGGCCGGCCATGTGTAGTGGAAAATGTTCATGCATGGCATTAAATGAAGGAGAGAGAGGAAGGTGGATTCATTGCATGCAATTTATGGAAATAAAATAGAGAATATAAAATAGAGAGGGGGAGATGAATGAGGAATAAAGAGGTGGGGGAAGAGAGGGGCCGGCCAAGCATGAATGAGAGATTCATGCATGTGGAAATTAATGAGGATGGGAGAGAGAGGGCATGAGGTGGTCGGCCATGCATGGGCCTTAAATGGACCAAACAATGGAGAGAGTGGGCTGCACTTGAAGGGGACGAGCTGCTCCAATGTGGGTTGCATCTTGAAGTTGGGAAGAGGCCGGCCATGCAATTTGTGGGCTGCTCTAATGAAGAGGGCTGCATGGATGTTGAAGTGGTTGGGCTGCATCATGTAGGCTGCATGGTTGTTGACGGGCTGCTTGGGTTTCACTTGAAGGAGAAGCTTGGGCTGCATGGTTGCATTTACGTACAAGGGCTGCTCCATGTTGCATGCATTTGGGCCATGATCCTACAAATAACAACACAAAATAATCATTAGAAACAAAATATTATTCATGAGCATAAAATTATAACAAATAAGACTAAACATAAAATAGAATAATATATATATTAATAAGACTAATCATAGCAAAAAATATTAAAACTAAACCAAACATAACACAACATAAAATATAAAACACAAGATAAATTTAGAAATTATCATAACATACGCGAAATAAAACAAAACAGACATAAAATAAACTAAACTTAGGAATTTAGGTTTATAAATTATACCAAAAACGATGACTAATAGTAGTCATCAAATTCCCCCATGCTAGAGTATTTGCTTGCCCTCAAGCAAATAGAATTGAAAACTAGGGAAAAAGTAAATAAAGCAAATTTAGATTTCATAATTAAGAAAAACAAAACATGAAAAATTAAACTATCCTAATTCCTATGTTAACAACTAGTGGGGTGAGAAGTGCACAATAGAAAACCTGAAAGTAGAGACCTAAAAATATCATTAGAACATAAAGAAGATTTACACATTTCTAAATCTTAAAACAGGGCATCCAAAATTAATGAAAATAAGAAAAGCAAAAGTAGAAGTTCTAAATAAACGGCGCATTACGAACTACTAGGTTACTAGAATAAACATTAACCCTAAAACACTCCTAGATAACCTCCAAAGAAATCCATCAATGATGGTGGCCATAGGCTTGTACGTTCACACTTTCTCCACTACGCGAATTTACGTTCTAAGATCAATAAGACTTCTACTAGGCATTAAAACTTGGCTTAGGTAAATGATTAGGAAGTGGAATCAAAGATAAACATGAAGGTTTTAGGCACTAAACCAAGGTGAGCTCAAAAATAAACAAAGCATAAAAAAATGAGAAATAACGAGTATGTCATTTCTCCAATATGAAACTACAAAAACAAGGCCATGAAAATTTTTCTTTTATAAACTTGGCCAAACATAAACTTTTTGCATTCATTTTTTTTTGATTTTGTAATGATATTTTTTTTTCTTCTTTCTCAATTTTTTTCTTTTGAATAGCATTTGATAAGAAAGCTCCAAAAATAAGCTTGAAAATTTCCTATTCATTTCAAAAATAATACCCTTCCCACAAAAAATAATTTTTAAGCTCAAATTTATAGTGCAAAAATAGGAAAGATTTTTGGCTTTTGTGAATATAATGAAATGAAAGGTGGAGCTAAAACAAGGAAAAAAAAAGGAAAAGGCCCAAAATTGTTTTGCAAGAGTTTTGTTTTTGGTGGGCAAGAAAAGCTCAAACTATTCAAATGGTGGCCTAAATCATTTCTAAAGAACGTAAAAACGGCGCAAATGCTTCGAGAGTAGCTTGATACAAGTTCTAGACACCAAGAAAGACTACCTCGCTAGTGAAAAAGAACTAATGATACATAGCAACCATTCGTAAGCAACTAACCGAATAAAAAGACATAACTACACGTTGCTAGCTTATAACGTAAAAATCGGATGACATTATTTAAGAAAAAGAAACTAGTAGAACTAAATTATGCTAAAATGATAAGTTTAGAAAACATTTTCAAAGGAATCTATATAGAACTGCAAAAACCGCACGGGCCTACACTTCACTAGAAGAAACATGAAAATAAAGATAGAAATAATTTTAGATTTTGTTTTTCAAATCGATTTAAGCACAAATTTTTTTTAATTCTTGTTTTTCTAATTTTTTTTTGGGTTTTATATTTTATAATTTTTTTGGATTTTGATGACATAACGTAAAATACTATACTAATATAAAACATAATATTATTTTTTTTTCTTTTGAAAGAGGAAAAACAGAAAGAAAAGACCAAAAGAAACTAGACCCCCCATGCTTAAATTCTTCATTGCCCTCAATGAAGAAAACATAAAGAAAAAGAGAAGGGGACTGAGAAGAAGAGAAAAAGAAAAATGCAGGAAAAATAAATAAATAAGAACAGGACTTCCCCGGGTTCATCTTCAAACTTAGAAAGGTATAAATAGGATTTTGCCTTTGTATGTCGACACGGTTTCAAAAGTTTCGAGATTAAACTTGTGTGTCGACACCTCTCTTCTCTCAAGTCAAATTCTTCAAACCCTAATGGCGCCAAAGCTTGAGGAGAACATCAATGAAGGCTATGAACTAGTGCGCGACGCATTTGAGGATGCAGACCCGGAGATCAAGAACGTGATAACCCTAGTTGCAGACTCAGGGTTAGAATTTCTTGTTTTAGAGCCTACAAAGATCTGGAAGAAGGAAGTTTTAGAGTTTCTGCATGGAGCTAAAGTAGACGACTCTGGACTCAAGATCAAGTCAATGGTTCATGGTGCAAAGGTTAAGGTCTCATCAAAAAGTTTGAGGAAAGTCCTTCAGTTACCAAGAACTAAGGAAGAAGAAGAGGTTACTGCTTCCAGGACCAGAGATGCATTGGCATGGTATGGTCTGGATTCTAAGATGAAAGTAGGATCTGTATTCAATAGAAAGGGAATGAACAGCCAGGGGAAATTCCTTTCTGAAATTGTTGGCAAGGTCATCTTAAGTAAGCCTGGAGGGCATGATAGGGTATCAGCCCATATGTTCAATATTATGACAAGGATAATCTTCACTCTAAAAACTAACTGGTCTGTAGTGATCTTTGAGAAGATTAAGGAAAGCCTAAAGAAGCCCAACTTGGGCAGGATCTTAAGTCTATACCTTGCTGGTATTATCCCAGAAGTTATGAGTCAAGCTGCTGGCAGTAAAATCAACCACATGAGAAGAATGGACATGAGAATCTTCTCAAGATGGGACAAAGTTTTGACAAAGGAGATGCCTACTCCTGAGAAAGAAACCCCACACAAGAAGAAGAAGAAAATTGCCCCAGTGGCTCAAGAGTCAACTAGCAGCTCTGGTAGTGAAGAGCAAGTTGTTTTCTCACCTGATGAGAATGAAGAAGAAAATGCTGAGAAGTCTCCAGCTCACCAAGATACTGCAGAGAGGCAGGGGGAGCTACCTCAAGCTAGCCCCACTCACCAGGATTCAGTACAGGGGGAGCCTCTAGTTGTAGCAGAACCAACTACACTGGAAAGTGAACAAGCAACAAACATCATCCTTGAGGTAATCACTGAGCTTAATGCTTTAGATTTCCCTATAGAGGATAATGTATTGTCTGATTCCTTACATTATGTTAATCAGAAAACTCAAATTGATAATCAAGTCCCAGATGTTGTCATGAAGGACACGTCTGTTACAGCTCAAATAGTATCTGATCCAGTGGTAGATGTGTAAAGAATTTCTCCTGCCCATTCACCACAAGAATTTACAATGGAAGATTTATTTCTTAATCTAGATCAACAAGACTTTGATAAGGATTGTGCTGTGCTAAAGAGGAGAATGCTCCAGTTGAGGGGGAGCAAGTGGTAATTCTGGAAGAACCTGCAAGGCAGGAACCTGAGAAGCCCCAAGCTGTTGAGGAGCTACCTAAAGAGAGGGTAGAAATTGCAAGCACCTCAGCTTCTGAAGATGAGGAAGCTGCAAGGGAAAAGAAAAAGAAATTTCAAGTATTCAAGAGAAGAAGCCAGAATTACAAAAAGGCTTTGCAAACTGTAGCACAACAGCCTATGTCACAGCCAGCACCAACTGTTGATTATAGTGCTCTAATGGTTGCAATGCAGATTAAGCTTGATGATCACATGAAAGCTATAGAGACATATGTGGATGAGGGGCACATGTCTCTACAATTTGATCTAGCCCAAGATATAAAGTCTATAAGATTTGAAATGAATCTTAATAAGAAGGAGATGACAGACTGCTTCCACAAGGGAGGGAATGCAGTGGTGTACCTGGCTACACATCAGGAGAAGATAAAAGCTCAAGTGGATGAACTTGAAGTCAAGCAAGGCTATGTACTTGAAAATCAAATTAGAATGAATGATAACTTGACTGCTTCTCACAATGCCATAGTAACAGAGATGAAGAATCTAGCTGCATGGCAGACTCCAGCTAATGCTTCAGCTAAAGCAGACTTTGACAAAGCCTTCAAAGAGGAAATTACTGCTATTAAGACTGCAATACAAGATTCTCAGAAGATCATAACTAACAAACTCCAAAGGCTGAAACCTTACTTTAAAGATGGAGTCAATTATTTGGATGCCCAAATAAGATTTCAAAAGGATGATCTGAGGGATCACATGGTTAGAGAAGTCATAAAGGGGGAGAGGGTGTTAGTCAAAGCCAGCTCTGATCATTCTAAATGGATTTCTAATTCTATCAGAGCTACTCTTGGATATCCTCCTATTTGTGATGATGATAATGTTGCAGAATCTGGAATTAACCCTACATATCTTGGAGGTGAGCAACCTGAAGTAGCTCAAGTTATCTATCCTCCTCCAGATTTTGATATGGTACATGCTGATATCCAGACCATGTATAGTCCACCTGATGGTACTCAGAAGGTTATCCTAGAGAAAGTTGTTCAGCCAGTCTCAGAGGCTTTGCAAGAAGCTCTACAGAAAGAAGAAGAAACCAGATTGTCTAAGAAGAGGTTCAGGGAGCAAGCTGAACAAAGACCAGACTTTGAGCAGTGGAGCCCCACTTCCAGGAACATTATCTTAACTGCATGGAAAGCTACAAAAGATAACATTCAAGACAGAAATAAATGGTTTTCTAAAGTGGAATGGAGGAAACATGAGACAAGGCAAGAAGCCATAGTCCAATATAGAAGAAAGGCCAAGATGGGAAAGCTACCTCCTACTGCCCAGGAGCCTAGCAAGTACTTTCCCAAGCCTTATCATTATTTTGAAAGGCAAAAGATTAAAGCTGAGGAACTTAAGAAGAAGGAGCTGAAAGGGAAGAAACCTGTTGATACTGAAGCTGCTGAAGCTCCTATGCAAGCCAAGATTCAGTCTGGAAAAGGGATTGTGATTAAGGAGGCTGAACAAAAATATCATAGAAATTTTCTTAAGTTTACTATGTAATCTTTTGATGTTAACATTCTGTAAACTTTTGAAAATATGAATATGACAAAGCTGTTAGAACAATATGTTGTGTGATAAATTTGCTATGTGATAAATTTATTTCATAATTGTTCTAAGTTGTTATCTGTGTATACAAGTTTTGTTTGATACATGTTTATGTTTGCCCTGCTATATATAATCCTGCCTTACATCATTTTGTAATTTTATTATGAATGGTGTATATCATTGACTAAGGGTTATGACTTCTCCAAATAGGGGGAGATTGTTGGGTACATTGGTTCTAATGTACCTGATTTGAAGAAGTCTCACCCAACTCAATGATATACATCAAAAATGTATTTGATGTGTTTTGAGTTTACTTGTGCAGGTTAAGTATTTGCAGGAAATAAGAAAAAGTTTCTAAGTCCATGTGTCGACACCCAGGAACAAAGTGTCGACACTTAAGAAGACTTGTGTCGACACCCAGGAAAACAGTGTCGACACTTGGAGTCATTGTGTCGACACCAGGGATGCAGAGTCGACACCAGACAAAAAGTGTCGACACAAGGAGCTGTGTCGACACTCAGTGAAGAAAAGTGCAGTGAAGCAGTGTCGACACTTAGTAGTTGTGTCGACACCCAGAGAAACTATGTCTACTTCAGAAAGTGTCGACACTTGGAGGCTGTGTCGACACTCAGCAAAAGTCAGCAGAGACTAAGTATAAGTATCGACACCCAGATGAATGTGTCGACACACAGCAGAAGAGTCAACACTTGAAGTAAGTGTCGACACCCAGAACAATGTGTCGACACTCAGCTGAAGACTTAACACTTGAAGAAAGTGTCGACACAAGGAGCTGTGTCGACACTTAGCAAAGTTCAAGAATATTCTAAGTACAAGTGTCGACACTAAGGAGATGTGTCGACACTCAGCCAGAGTCTCAACAGAAGAAGAATGTGTCGACACAAGGAGCTGTGTCGACACTCAGCAAGTATCAACACTGAAGACATGTGTCGACACCAAGAAGAAGTGTCGACACTCAGCGAGTTCAACACATGAAGATGTGTCGACACAATGGTGTTGTGTCGACACTTAGAAGAATTCAGCAAAAATACTGAAGTATAAGGACTTGTGTCGACACACATTATCAGTGTCAACACATGAAGAAGAAGCAGTGTCGAGATATAAAATCTACAACACAAGGAGTTGTGTCGACACCTTGTAGGCTAGTGTTGACACTTAGACAACTTGTGTCGACACTTGGTCTATAAGTGTCGACACTTAAAGACAGATAGTCTCGACACTTACAGACAGTTACAGAATTTTCAAGAACTGACTGGATGACTTGACAGCTGCCATTCCAGCTGGTCTACTGCACCTGTCAGAGTTGTCAGAATTCAGTTATGAACCGGACCAGCCGGTTACCATGAAGAAGGCCTATAAATAGGCTTACACTGTTTACAGAAACTGATTTTGATTATCCAAGTGGATCAACAAATCAAGTAATACAAAGAAGATCTAGTTATTCCTTGAAGAATCTAGTGAAGATATAAGTAGTTGGAGAGAGAGAGCTCCATCCAAGAAGTCAGCCGTTGGAACCAGGCTGAGAAGAAGGGTTCAGATTTATTCTGAATCTTAAGTAGCAGAGATCAAGGATCAACTGCAGAAGAGATCAATCTTATTGAGTTCTACATTCAAGAAACTTTGAAGAAAGCCAAGTCAGATTGATTTCAGCTGAGTTATTCCAAGAACTCATCAAGAAACTCACAACTCTTCTCTCTTTTCTTTGAGTTGTTGAGTTAATATTCTGTATTCATATTATCTTGTAGGATCCTTAGGGATCTGAGTTTTGTAAGCCTGTAATTATAAAGGCTAAGTGTAGGGCTTGAGTGCCTGAGTGTAGGAGATTGAAATCTCTAAGTGTAGGCCTATTGTGGCTGAGTGTAGGCCTTGGTGGCTGAGTGTAGGCCTTGGTGGCTGAGTGTAAGCTTTGTGAAGAAGCTGAGTTGTAGGGCCTTGGGCCTGAGGTGTAGGAACCTGTTTTGGGGTTCTGAGTTAGTGGAGGAGTTTGGCCGAATCTAGTACACTGCTAGATAGGCGAAGGGGGAAAGTGGATGTACCCAAAGCTTGGGGAACCACTATAAATCTGGGTGTCTACTGTGTGCTTGTAATATTCTGTGATTGCTGTGTGATTGATGTGTACAAGTAGATATAACTCTGAGATAAAATCTGAATTCTGCCTAAAAAGTTAAAAAAAGATTTAAGTCACCTATTCACCCCCCCTCTAGGTGATTAGGTACAATATCTTTCATCCAGAGACCGAGCTAAGGTACCCTCAGAAAGCGCTTGAAGACTGGAGCAGGAGAGCACAGGAAGCATGCCTTCAGGGGTACCCCTTGGGTCCTATTTATAGATTTTGGAATCTGAACTTCCAATAACCAAAATGAACTGAACTGAAGTTACCAAAAAACCCTTGGTTGGGTCTGACAACAACCAAACTCCGCTGTTTTGAAGGGCTATAGGCAGGGCAGCGGGGGCAAAACGGTAAAAAGTACCTCATACATCTGGGCGAACTGGGGAGCCTGGCCACCCCGGCAGATCCTGCTCGCCTGCTGTTGCCGAGCTCCATTGCGAGAGCGCGAGCTAGGATGGCGAGTACGCTCATTAGTCGGCGCTCATTAGCCGACCGCAGCTCGATAAATCCTGGCCTAGCTCGATGAATATCGAGCTTGCGGTCGACGAATGCCGAGCTCGGGTTCGTCTTCTCCTTGCCGAGCTCGCCCACAATCTTCAGTCCTTTGCTGGGCTTGCATATTGCTTGGATGATCTGAACCGCCTGGTATGGTCCTTGGCGACCTCATTCGCTAGACACGGGATTGTACAAGGGAGATCTCACAACCCTTTAGTCTTTTGATCAGGTGCCCAAAAATCAAGAATAAACTTTTGCAGGGAGTTAATAAACCCTTTATACAGGAGGTTGAGAGAGGTGATGATGTCTTCTCTTTTCTCTATACAGCAGAGAAGAATAGTGGATTGTTGGAGTCAAAGCTCCTTCTAAAATAAGAATAGTTCAGAAAGCTTGGATACTTGCTCAGTGTGTAGGTCTTCAGCCTTGTCTTGAAGTGGTCCAGGAATTTTCTGACTGATTCACAATTGTTGTCCTTAAATATTCCTGGTGTACAAGTTGAACAAGACTCTTGATATTTGATGATTGTTCTTCTTCAGCCTTAAGAAAGAGCTAGGGGAAAACAGAATATTTTCAACATACAGCGAAAAAGCAGATATTCTTCTGTATGTTTCTGTATCACCTCTCTGTATTCTCTTGTGTATCACTGCTTGTCTGATGTCGCGTCTTTTTCTATCTGTCTTCTATCTGAAAAGAGAAAAACCTCTTTTATATTCTGCTGTCAAAAATTCTCCTTTGAAATTTGAATTCCAAACATTGATTGCTGATTGATTCTGGAGAATGAAACGGCTGGAGAATATCCTTTAATGAGTTTCCCAACTGTCATAATAAATTAAGCAAGTAATTAATCCAGATTAAGAGCATAATCAATGCTTACAATATCGGCTATATTCAGGGGAATTTGAGCATTAATTACTCAATAAATCACTACTAAGAAATATAATAAATAAGGACAAAAATGAGGAAAACTTCTAAGTCTGGCTTGGGTCAGAATTCGTCAAGCTCTGAACAGAATTCATAGACTGGAGTTCCAAGTTCGTCGAGCTGAGAAATTCTGTTCGTCGACCTGAGCTGAGAGAACTGCATTCTGCAAATAACTAGTCAATTCCGCGCTCTAAGTTCGTCGATCTAAGAATCTGTGTTTGTCGAGCTGAGTTCAGAGAAACTAAACTGGAAAGAATCTGTTGAAAATGAACTCCAGATTTCATCAAGTAGATAATCTGTCTGTATGAAGAGATTGTCGACCTGAGCTCAAATATCATCGAGCTCAACTCAGAGAAGTAACTATGAGTTCGTCGATCTACGATCGTTGAGCTGAGTTCGAAGAATTTTGAACTGATAATATTGAACTCTAAATTCCTTTAAGTCTGAGTCTACTGAAGTCCTCTGCTGGCTGGTCCATGAAGGTTGAACCTAATGACTTAGCCTAAACTCTAGGACTCATACATTTGATCCTGGTTATACAATGTGGGTCAGACTCAACCTAATTAGTGAACCTAGCACAAATCCAAAATAGGGATCCAACAGATACGAGTAGATCACTCAAGGATAAAGGGAGTTTCATGCACCCCTCGAGACAGAAAGATATAATTCTTCCTGATTGGAGTCAATTCCATTAGTGAGGTTCGCCGCCTAAATCAATCTTAGGTTTTTCTACTGGCCGGGAGGTCTTCATTGATCTACCTAAGTTTAGTTGAATGCGTATTCTCGAGAGAGGTGCTTCATAGATATGGAACCTCCGCAGTCGAAGTTAATAATTTAGATGCTTGTATTTTATAATTTCATGGAAATTTATTCTAACCCAATGGGATTCCAGATCAAGTGCTAGCTTTCCTATCATCGTATTTCTCCTTTTAGTTTAACGTTTTCTTTACCAAAATCACAAAACCAATTTCCATTCGATAAAATAATAGCTCTTCCTTGTGAGTACAATTACTCAACGGTCCCCAAGTTTAAATACGACATTTCTTATAAGTTTGGATTTATTTTAAAACTATAAATTATCCATCAATAGTAGAATTCCAATTACAAGCTTAGGGGTGACCATAGGGCTTCACCATGACCCCATGACCCCACCATGGCACCCCTAACCCTAGAGGAGGCTAATGGGTCACTAAGGACCCATTGGGGTCAACCAAAGAGGCTATGTTGATCCAAGTCAACCCTAGCCCTAAAAAGGCCAAAGTGCACTAACTAAGGGTCAAGTGTCCTCCAAAGTGCCCAACCAACCCTACCCAAGTCTTTCTAGACCTTAGGGGAGTCCAATGGGTCACCAAAACCCAATTGGAGTCAACCCAAAAGGTTAATTTGACTAAGGTCAACTTTACCGTAGTATTAAGTCAAACAAGCTCAAATGAGCTAACTAAAGCTCAAGCCCAATTCCCCTTACGCTAACCTTATTTCCATTAATAATACGGGTTAGTGGGGTGCCTTTAGGCTAAAATAATCACCAATTTCGGCCATGGTGACTAGGAGAGAGAAAAGCTCCATTTTCTCTTTGCTGGAGGAGAGAGAAGATGAGAGAGAAGGCCATTCATGGCTTGGAAGGCCAAGAGTGGGCTCTTATTACTAAAATCATCTCCCATGGTCATCTAGGAGAAGGCCAAGGGTTTCCTGTCCATGGCCGTGACTAGGGGAGGAGAATTTCCATGGCCAAAACAAGCTTTCAATGGCCATTAATGGTCATTGATGCCTTGGCCTTTCCCCTCCTCAACTGTAGCTTTAAACACCAACAGTGGACTATGAGGTGTCTTTCCTGCCACTTACCTGAATAAATTGAGCCACTTTGTAGTGCAGTTGTATAGCACCCGAAATCCCAAATTCCAGCGATGGTGGCACGACAATCGACCTGATTCCAGCCCTCTAGTAGTGTCCTCCTCTACTCCTTCGTGTGCTAGATCTTAGGATTCATTAGAGATGAGAATCGAGCTCAATTAAGCATGATCCAGTGGTACTTTTCCATTGGTTTTTATGCAAAAATGTGGTTTCGAGTTCGCCAAAATCTGCTATCTCTGGTAGCCAAACCACTTCCGACCGATAGCACACACCTCAACGGAGGTGGTGGTGGCAGTGTTTGACCGGGGAGGTGGCCAGAGGGATGACAATTGCGCTTGGAGTTTGCTCCAGGTCAGGTAGATCAAGGTCGTTGCTTAGAGGAAGAAGAAAGCCAAGACCCGTCCGACCTGCTTTAAGATCTGTGCTCGATCTAATATATTAAATTTAAAATTATGTATTTTCTGTCACATAATAACACCTGCCTTGGAATTTAAATTTAAAATACCTAGAGGCCAATTCAGAAAAAGTGGTCAATATATAACTTGTAGCCCTATGAGTCTAATTTATTTTAAAATTGATTTGAACCAATTTAGAGTTAAGTCAGACCACAACATTCATTTTGGTGAGATCTATACTTAGGATTGATCAGAGATTGTTTAGGGTGACCCCATCAATCCTTACCTCCAAATGCCTTGAAATTTGGGGAATGAGCCAATAATATCTAGATCTATAACATATCAAAAAATGGCAATTTTTGAAAAACATTTTCCTAATGTTTATGTAGAAATATAATAAACTATAAATGAATTATTTAAGGGGTCTAATACCTCTAAACCCACCAAACTTTTAGTGCCTATCTCTTAAGGTCATGGCATGACACTGATAAAAACTCTCAGCCCAATTGGGTTTGATTTGAACAAGTTTTGGTGAGACCAAAGTGTGTCCATTTTGTGGGTTAATTAGGGCAAGAGTGAGCTTGGGGCATGGAGGGGCCAATTGTCACCCAAAGTGGTTGCGACTTTTGCTAGAGCCCCAAGATTAGTTTAAACACCCCCTCGTTTAGTTGGAGATAGATTGGGATGGATTTGCCCGAGGACCCTAGTTCAAACCCTAAGGTTAGACTTTGGGGATTTGTGAAGTACATAGGGTGATATGCCCTTGTATGGACTTGGTGTTCAGTCCATGTGGTCTTAGGGTGGTGAAATGACCTAAGAAGGAATATTGTGATATTTAGACTTAGACACATAACCTAAAATAACTAGGGATTGTTTAGGCATATACCTTTTATTTAAATATTGAAGGTTCATGTGGTCTTGGATCTTCATGAGATTTTTATAGGAGTAATCGTATTGTGATATTGACCTCTGAAATTTATTATAGGATGTTTAAAAAATAGTAGCCCATACATGTAGATATAACCTTCATCTTACCCCTTGTGATGATTTTGAAGTAACCATGGCTAAATTAACTTAGAATGATATGAAATTTTGACAATGCTGATTAAATATAATTTAGATGCACAAGAAAATTATTTGGATTATTTGGGCACTTTCTCTTAGTATTTCATATGTAAAGTGAACTAGTGTACCTTATTTTGAAAAATAGATAATAAATATTATATCTTGCTGGAAAATTGTGTTACTCTGCTAGAGAACCTTTTAGGGCCTAGTTTAGCCTAGAAAATTATTACATGTTATTTGAATGAGTTTATAAGAATGGTTATTGACAAAGTGCACTTTAATGGGTTTATGTGAAGTATTTTCCTATATAGCCCACTGACCTTGGAATTTCATGAAACTTAGTCAGTACTGTTTTATGATCATTATAAGGTCTCTTGTAATTGTTATATAATTTATGGACTATGATTTGTGGTACTCCCTTCATTAACTCTATTTATTTGAATTACCTTTAATTAATTATTTACAGGTTATTATATTTATAAAAATCTATAGAATTTAGTATTCACTGATATTTTGCTATCGTATAGTGTTCATAATATTTGGCTGGCTATAATTTAAGGAAATCTAGTACTTCATGCTTAAAATTACCCATGGCCTAACTTTTGGGAAAATTTAATAAATGCCAAATTAATTAGGAAAATTACAAGTTTCTGGATTTAAGATAAATGTGTCATGATAGACCAGCAATAATTATCTTAGGGCCTTTGGATGAAAATTTGGAGTACCTCCTATCATGTACATCATATAGCTTAGATTGGTGTGTATATAGTAAACTGCGGAAATTATGATAACATGAGGAATGGACATAGTAAGTTGGGGTTAATTGTTTACTGATTTTTGGTGAAGTGAAAATGAGTTCATCATTAGGAGTCATGATGTGGAAGTACTGGATTGACTGATGTTAAATGGTGCTCGGGATCGACGAAACATCGTCCTTCCTGCGGAGGGAAAGAATGGTTATTGATAAAGTGCACTTTAATGATTTTTGGAAAACATTTTCCTAATGTTTTTGTAGAAATATAATAAACTATAAATGAATTATTTAAGGGGTCTAATACCTCTAAACCCACCAAACAGTTAGTGTTTATCTCTTAGGGTCATGGCGTGACACTGTTAAAAACTCTCAGCCCAATTGGGTTTGATTTGAACAGGTTTTGGTGAGACCAAAGTGTGGCCATTTTGAGGGTTAATTAGGGCAATAGTGAGCTTGGGGCATGGAGGGGCCAATTCTCACCCAAAGGGGTTGGGACTTTTTTCAGAGCCCCAAGGTTAGTTTAAACACCCCCTCATATAGTTGGAGATGGATTGGGATGGATTTGCCCGAGGACCCTAGTTCAAACCCTAAGGTTGGACTTTGGGGATTTGTGAAGTACATAGGGTGATATGCCCTTGTATGGACTTGGTGTTCAGTCCATGTGGTCTTAGGGTGGTGAAATGACCTAAGAAGGAATATGATGATATTTAGACTTAGACACACAACTTAAAACAACTAGAGATTGTTTAGGCATATACCTTTTATTTAAATATTGAAGGTTCATGTGATCTTGGATCTTCATGATATTTTTATAGGAGTAATCTTATTGTGATATTGACCTCTGAAATTTATTATAGGATGTTTAAAAAATAGTAGCTCATACTTGTAGATATAACCTTCATCTTACCCCTTGTGATGATTTTGACAATGCTGATTAAATATCATTTAGATGCACAAGAAAATTATTTGGATTATTTGGGCACTATCTCTTAGTACTTCATATGTAAAGTGAACTAGTGTACCTTATTTTGAAAAATAGATAATAAATATTACATCTTGTTGGAAAATTGTGTTACTTGGCTAGAGAACCTTTTAGGGCCTAATTAAGACAAAAAATTATTACATGTTATTTGGATGAGTTTATAAAAATTGTTATTGACAAAGTGCACTTTAATGGGTTTATGTGAAGTGTTTTCCTATATAGCTCACTGACCTTGGAATTTCATGAAACTTAGTCAGTACTGTTTTATGATCATTATAAGGCTCCTTTAATTGTTATATAATTTATGGACTATGATTTGTGGTACTCCCTTCATTAACTCTATTTATTTGAATTACCTTTAATTAATTATTTAGAGGTTATTATATTTATAAAAATCTATGGAATTTAGTATTCACTGATATTTTGCTATCATATAATGTTCATAATTTTTGGCTGGCCATAATTTAAGGAAATCTAGTACTTCATGCTTAAAATTACCCATGGCCTAACTTTTGAGAAAATTTATTAAATGTCAAATTAATTAGGAAAATTACAAGTTTCTGGATTTAAGAAAAATGTGTCATGATAGACCATCAATACTTATCTTAGGGCCTTTGGATGAAAATTTGGATTACCTCCTATCATGTACATCATATAGCTTAGATTGGTGTATATATAGTAAACTGCGGAAATTATGATAACATGAGGAATGGACATAGGGAGTTAGGGTTAATTGTTTACTGATTTTTGGTGAAGTGAAAATGAGTTCATCATAAGGATTCATGATGTAGAAGTACTGGGTTGACTGGTGTTAAATGGTTCTTGGGATCGACGAAACATCGTCCTTTCTGCGGAGGGAAAGAAAGTCAAAATAAAATAGGATTAGATTAAGTATAACTTTAAATGATGTTTGTTATGGGTAGATACCAATAATAATAAGTAGTTTGCGAAAGGGAGCCTTGGTCTTCAGCCCATCGTAGTTCCTAGTGCACTCGAGAGCACTTCACAGGGAATGCCTTGGGCAGTCCAATGTTAACGTAAGCCGTAAGACTAAATGGATTACAAGAGTAATTAGAAATACTGGAGGATTACAATTACACTCGCACTCCCCGGTGTTATGGGTGTAAGGTTGTGTCTCACGAGCGGTAAGCTCGGTGGTTTTGGTGATGGGGAGGTTAGCCCGGCGAGCCAATGGCTCGGTAGATATTTGTGATGGAAAGGATGGTAGGGGGAGCTCTTGCTCGGTGGGAAAATACATTAAAGTTGCATGTGCATAAAATATAAGGTGGTGGGTCTTCGGTATTGGAGGGTCGTCGCACTGACACCAATACGTTGACTAGGCAAGTGTTGTTTAACTCTTAGCCAGATAAAGTCAGGTGCCTCAGCCGGATAGAGTATGCAAGGGATTCGCTTCGTGTACCAGCGTTGAGGCATATGATAGGTCTGATTGGTAGTGCTGATAGCGGTTTAGTGGTGGGTGAGGCCCAACCTACCTCTTTCATTTGCCACTATGGAGGTATCCTGGGAGGTTAGGCTCCAGAAAGGTGGAAATTTAGGTCGTGTGCACAAAGTCGGGTGTGAGTGTGGCACTTGCATGTTCTTATCATAGCATATTTGCATATCATAGAATATTCGTTGCATATAACCCTTGACACCTATTATATAATTTGGTATAAAACTCTTTATATAGTAGGCCTTGCAAAATGACCCCTTGATCTATAGGTTTATATGGGCATTCATATAGGTCATGGTTACTTACTTAGTTTACCTACTTGTACCTTTACTCGCACACCTGTTTCATGTGTATTCTAATATTGCTCACCTACTATTTGGTTACATATACTTGCTGTGATTTTTCGCTCATGTTAAACTAGTTCTGCCATCACCTGCATAATTTTGTTACACTCCACCTGAAATACCTTCCCTTTCCTTCTCGCCGCTCGGTTCCTAGGAGCCATGTGGGAGAGGTGGGGGATGATACGACTTAGTATTTTAGACTAACGGTCGTTGACCAAATCATTTTTGGGGATCGTGGAGCCGAACTAGGAGATGCAACCCTAGAGTTCGGTGCGCTTGGAGACAGGACAGTCTAGCATGGGAGTTCACACATCAGGGATAGTAAGTCACAATCATTAGTAGTTACTATAGATTTGCTTGCATGATGAGTGACTTGTAGTGAGGATCATGATGTATCAGGCAGGAGCCCTTTTTATTAGTACTTTGATTTATCATTACTGTGGACTCTCCCTTCAAGAAGATTTATTTTTTATTCAAATGATTTCTGGTGGACCAGCATTTGAGTTTCATTTTAATCATGTACTTACTCTTCTCTTATGCGATCGGTATGGCCGGCAGGATCAGTGTTTTGTAGTGATGACCCTCCCGGATGTTTTGGTGTAACCGCAATATGGTGGTTCTAGGCTTAAGACACTGTTGGTTTTGCAAAAAAAGCGGGGCGGTCTTACAAACAGGTATCAGAGGGAAATTTCGATCGGAAGAGTAGAAGTCCACTAACCCTGGGTCACCCCCGCTCGAGTTTAGTTTGAGTACAAACTAAGCAGCGGAAGCTATGGTATGCCCATATGGGGGATCCCACTTAATTGTCCACTTTTAACTAGGTTGAGTCAAATTTCTTATAATTGGCCTTTGTTATGCAGCCCCCGACACATCCTACACCACAGGGCGGAGCCCAGCTAACTTCGAATACTTCACCACCTCCCCCGGCTCCGACTCCATTTCTATAATCGGAGATGGGGCAATCTCTGACCGCCATCCTAGAGGTCTTCAGGGACCAGCAGGCTCTGGCTCCACAGCCGAACCAGGGGGCCAATTGGTTGAGCATCTTCTGAGGAATCTCTCCCCAAGCTTACATTGGGATGAAGTCGGTCGTACAGATGGAAGAGTGGCTTGATATAATGTTCGAGATGTTGACAGGTATATAGTGCCCGTGGAAGGAGAGGGTACCTCTAGTGGTATCCTGCTTTGAGTCTCATTCCAAGAGGTGGTGGAAGACGCTTCTGGATATGGTGTTTGCAGATCGAGAGGTTACTCACATTACTTGGGAGGAGTTAAGGGCCGCACTGTTAGAACACTTCGTCCCACAGTCGGCAAGAGATGAGCTGGAAGACAAGTTCTTACAGATGAGGTAGGGAATCAGGACGGTGCTGGAGTACCAACGGGAGTTCACTTACTTAGCCCGGTATGCAGAATCCTATTAACTGGATGATGCGGGGTATACCAAGAGGTTCTATAAGGGCCTACAAGAGGATCTGAGATTGGTTCTTCTGTTTGTATCAGACGGGACTATACCTCAGATTCTGGTGATGGAAAAGAGGATGGAGGATGATTGGTACACGACTCGAGGTTGGAAGAGGCCAAGTGAGGATCAGGGTCGGGGAGGCAGGATTGATCAGTGGAGGGGCTACGTTGCTGATGAGAGAAGGGCAGAGGACCAAACCCGCCAAGAGTTGAGACAGGAGCCGAGGGTGCCGATGGTATTGGCCCCTCAACTTCTTCAGATGTGGGATTATAGAGGCCCGGAGGTGTGGCACTTCCCCCGCCAGAGTGCTATAACTGTCAATAGGTAGGGCACATCCGAAGGAACTGCCTCATCAGAGGGGCACCTCTACCGACACCACGTGCTGCCCCACCCGCTCAGTAGTTTGTAGCCCGAGACCGTGGAAGAGGGCATGGTTTCCAGGGCAGAGATCATAAACAAGAGAGGGAGAAGGTGTATGCTCTAGACATGGATCCACCTCCGGACCCGAGCAGGGCGATTGCAGTTATGCTAGTAATTTTATGTTGTTATTTACTTTTGGAATTTTTGAAACAATAAACAACAGTAGCATACTAGAAAAAGGAAACCATATGCCCAGTCACCTAACCACATCTAAATAAATAGTAATAGTTATGGTTTGAGGCAAACCTGCCCATACCTTGGTGGATACGTCGGCGTCTCACAACTTCATCTTCGAGGAGTTCGCAAAGGGACTGAAGGGAGTTAGACATTATTCGGGAGTCGCCAAGAGGGTTCGTCTCCCCAAGGTGACGGAGGTCATAGCCACTACAAAGTCCCTCCTGAAGGTGACTATTAATGGTCTCACACTCGAGGCCCCGATGACGGTTTTGAGGATGCTGGACTTCGACCTGGTTCTGGGCATGACATGGCATACTTGGAACCATTCCCAGATAGATTGCCCGGCAAGGAGGGTTGTACTGAGTTATGATGACACCTTCGCAACCTTCAACGGTAATACTCCCATCTCTGGTAGGATGTTATCTTATACTCAGGCCATCAAGGCCCACATGTAGGGAGATGAGGTCTATCTGGTATTCTTCGAGATAGTCGAGTTCAAGACTATGGCTGCCAATATATCGGTGGTGCGGGACTTTGCGGATGTGTATCCAAAGAAGCTACCAGGATTTCAACCGCACAGGGAAAAGGATTTTCAAATCCAGTTGGTGTCGGGAGCTAAGCCAGTGTCTAGGGCTCCCTATCAGATGGCTCCGAAGGAGCTGGTAGAGTTCAGGAGTCAGCTACAGAGCTGGTGGAGGCTGGATTCATTAAGCCAAGTTCCTCTCCTTTGGGAGCTCATGTCTTGTTTGTGAAGAAGAAGGATGGGACCCTCAGGTTATGCAACAGCTATCGTGTACTAAACCGGTTGACAGTCCGGAACACATATCAACTACCGAGGATCGATGAGCTATTTGATCAACAAGAGATAGTACATTGGTTCTCGAAGCTAGATCTGAGGTCAGGATATTATCAGCTATGGATTCAGGAAGAAGACATCCCGAAGATGGTGTTTAGTAGCATATATGGCTTGTATGTGTTTATAGTGATTCCCTTTGGGCTCACGAATGCGCCATTAGTATTCATAAGTTTGATGAACCGGGTGTTAAAGCCGTACCATGACAGGTTTGTCATTGTATTCATAGATGAAATCCTCATTTATTCGAGGACGAAGAAAGAGCATGCACAACATTTGTCCTTGACTCTGGAGAAGCTCAGAGAGCATCAGTCGTATGCCAAGTTCAGCAAGTTCCAGTTTTGGCTGACGGAGGTAGCCTTTTTATGCCACATTGTTAGTGGAGCAGGACTAGCAGTAGATCCCACAAAGATTTAAGCAGTACGAGACTGGCCTCAGTTGAAGATGGCCACAGTTGTCCTCAGTTTTCTAGGATTGGCCGCGTACTATCGTAAGTTTGTGCAAGGATTCTCTCAGATAGCACTTCCACTTACCTCTTTGATGAAGAAGGACACTCGGTTCGTTTGGACGTCGTGGTGTTAGGCGGCCTTCCGGGAGTTGAAGGATCAGCTTACGACAACCCCTATCCTCACTCTTCCGTCTAGGAAGTAGGGCTTCTAGGTGTACACTGATGCGTCATTTCAGGGCATGGGTGTTGTACTGATGCAGCATGGGCATGTGATAGCATACGCCTCCTGCCAGCTGAAGAAGCATGAGCATCACCACCCTGTGCAAGACTTGGAGATGGGAGCAGTGTGTTCTCTCTGAAGATTTGGCGGTATTATATTTATGGTGTGCACTGTGATGAGTCCGATTTATATAGGGTTTTTAGGACTCATCTGAGCTTATTTTCTTGCATGTGCACTACGTTTTCAATTGGAAAAGTTATATTTTTGTTTAGGGCTTCACTTCACCAATAGTGTATTGTTTTGGGCATGTGGGTGTACAATTGCGCATTCTTTTGTCGGGGGTATGCACATGGTGCTCCTCGTTATCTTTCTGTTTAGTTTTGTGTGCATTTTTGTGCTAGAAGCTTATGCTGCATCCTGGTTTTATTGTTGTGCAGGTAGTCGGGATGTCCCAAATTCCATATCCAGTTTCTGTGTAAAACGCACGGTCGTGCTCATTTCTTCGTGCACGGTTCTTGTCCAATCGTGCGTTTTACACATCTTTCCTGGGGCATCTGTTTCGACCCGTGCGATTTGTTCCCGCACGATTTCGACCAAACCGCGCGACAAGGAATCACACGACCTGCGCCTTTTGCCTAGCTTTCCAATGATCTGTGGTTAATCGTGTGTTTCCTTCATGCACGTGCAACAACACCCATGCGTAAGTAAAATGCACGGTTCCACTGTATTCTCCTGCATTCCCGCGCTCTGTGTTTACCCATGTGATTTCCTTCACGCACGGGCGGAATCGCCCGTGCGCGAGTAAAACGCATGGGTCAACGCTTCTTCTTTCGCGATCACTATATGTGCTCGAATATCGCACGGTTCACGCACGGTTGTGCGACAGACCGTGCCTGACCAATTTTCTGATTTTTTTCTATTTAAGCGCAGATTTTTTAGATTTTCAGACAGACTCGATTCCAGCCATTTTCCTCCGCATTTTTAGGGTGAAACTCCGCCGTTTCACCTCCGCCGTTCATCTTCCACCAAGGAGAGAATCTCTGGCCATGCTCGCAAAGCCTACATCTTGCCGGCGCTTGCTCTCGGCCTTCTCCTTCATCTTCTAAGCTCCATTTCATGGTTTGATGCCATAGCCAACAAGCAAAGGAAAGCTTGCAACTTTCTTCCGGATTGTGACACGAAGAAGATGGTTTCATTGGGAGTTAATGACAGCCTCCTCTACCCCAAACGTACTTGAGGACCGAGCTAAGACGTTGATTCACAACCGGATGATTCCTTCCGCGACCCCTCGACGAGCCTTCAGATTAGGTTGATTTCTTGCCATGTTATTGTTTTCTTGTTGAATATTGGCGTTTAAACTATTTATATTGATGATGTGCACTTTAGATGTAAATTTTATGTGATTCATGTCTATGTGAACTTATATTGTTTATGCTTAAGTTGCTTGAGTTGCGCCTATTTGTCCATCCCCCATCCATCTGTTCTTGTCGTCCTAGCAATTGCTAGAAGAGTGCGTAGCGAAGAGGTGCTTACGACCCTCAAATCCTTAATCTTCTGCTTGCCTACTCGTCCATTCGCCCAGCGATTCGGTTCATGGCGGCCCGTGTAGTCTTCCATCCTGCCTGGCAAAGCTTCGTGTAGAGGCGTTGCATAGGAGTAGTCGATAGTGTTTTACTTTCCTTTTCCGCAACATACCGAAACCCCCCTTAGTTAACTCCCACCAAAGGACTTCAATCTCAAGTCCTCCTCGATATTAACTCCCCCCTTACTGTGTTCCGTGAAGAGATCGATACTTGCGGACATCCCATTTTATATTACTTGTGTGACCGATGCACTTGCCGTACGGAAGCATCAAGTTTTTGGCGCCATTGCTGGGGAACACAGTCGTGTGAGTTTTTGGAGAGGGAGATAGGAGATAGAAGCCCTTTTCCATTTGTATATTTCATGTTTCTTCTTTGCTTTAGTTTTTAGAATCTGTTTATTATTTTTATTTATTCCTGTTCTAGTTTTAATTTTTCTATAACAGGTTTTCCTATTCTTTTATCTGTGGTGTGTAGTTAATTGTTGCTTAGAAACTTTCTATTGGTGAATTATTCTTGTTGCACTATGTATTCTTATACAAATATCTGTTGCCGATGGTGCATGCACTATAGGCATGGTACTGATGAGTACCCCACTAAAGATTGAGAGCATAATTCTCGTGGTCCTGTGTATGGAGCACCATCTTCCTATGGTACTTCATACACCCAATGCAGGTCTTATGGTCACTCCTCTTCTATGCATTCATCTTTTTCTTATTCCTCTCCAGTCCCACCCGGATCGAGGAGTGATGGAAAATGATGTTTGTGTTATCATAGCACCGACCACGTGTTGAAATAATGCGTAGAATTTCAGCGCCAGTGGGACGAGGATGAAGAACCGGGTATCTGATTCACTCTATCACCATCTCAAATGGCCATCCCTTCTGATTCTGATGATATATTCGCAGCACTACCTTGTCTATGGGGGACTGCTGTAGATATGCCCATCATACTTTCTGCTGATCAGTGTGACGACATTGTGGCACCATCTCTCCCCATGCACTCTTCCCCTCTTGTTGATTCACACTGGGAGGAACCCGCACATATTATCTCTGATGCTGTTGTTCCTCCTCCTTCTTTGCAAGAATTATCTATCCTTATTGTTATTGAGTCGGTTGATGATGTTAGGCCGGATCGTGATTCTGAGCCTGAGGATGTGCCCATGTGTGACGAGGATATTATTTTTATTAATGGAAAGTATTACGTATTGGAACATGTGGATGCACCGAGGTGTGTTGATGAGGAGATCCTTTCTGATGAGGAGGTCCAAACCACTACCGAGGACCTCTAGCTCTCGAATTCCCCTCGCTATGACTCATATGACACCGGCGGTGATCTATGTTTGGATCCTGCTGGGAGTGAGACCGGGACCACTCTGCCTATTTTGGATTATTTTAGTTCTTCTTCTCCTTTATTTCTTGATCCCCTTTCTATATTTGAGCCCGTGTGGGTCGAGTCTCTGCAGGTGATTCAGGAGGACTTGGAGCTTTCAGCTCGGGTCATGGATTATAGCATCCTCTTTCACGAGGAGGTTGATTCCTCCACTAATGAGGAAGCTCAATTTATTGCTCTCTCCTCCAGTCGTCTCCCTGTAGACGATACCTTGCTGGGCAAGGATTTTTTGTGTGATAAGATGATCGAGGTACATCGTTCCTTCTCTTCTTATTTCTTATTGCCTCTACTTGTGTTGGGTAGGTATTCTTATTTATTTAGAGGGGTAACTGCTATATCACCGTATCGGTACCCATTACCGAAACGGATATTGGAACAGTTACCTATGCATTTTTTTATTTCATAGGGCCATTGGCTAGAACCTTTTCCTTAGTCGAATAAGTCGTGATGGGATGACAATAACCCCAGTACTTATCTTTCATTTTCTGCATTTTTATTTTTCATGTCTATTTTAGTTTAGTATTTATTTGTATTTTGTATATTTTTCTTTTTTTTTGCAAAGCTCACCCCAGGTATTCTTGGTAAATTCGTATTGTTGGGGTTGTGATTCTTCATATGGTGGAGCTGCCTAAGTTTTTCAAGTGTCTTCTGGTATGCTCATTGCCTGAGCATTGGGTAACCTATTCCCTTGTCTCTATCTGATTTAAATTTCTATATCATATGCTGTGTAGATTAGTTTAAGTGGGGGAGAGCCATTTTTATTTACCTTTTGCACGCGCACTTTTCTTGTGCATACTAGAAGCTTTTATTGTTGTATTTTGATTAGTTCATTGCATCGCACACCACTGCACCCACATGAGCGCGTGCTTAGCTGTTAGCGTGCCGCGAGTTAAATTCGTTTCTTTTGTATGATTTGGGAAAATTTTTGTGTTGGCATAGGATTGTGAGACAGAGTAAAATGTTGACCTTGCTGTGCTCCTAGTCAAGTGCTCTCGTCTCGTGTAGAAATTGGTGTAGATTTAATTTTTTTATATGCTTATAGTTTTATATTTTTCTATTTGCGTAAAGATTTTTTATTCTACTCAAAAATTGGTGAATCCGTTGTAAATCTGACGGTAGCTTAGGGATGTGTTTAGACGGTTGTTAGGTTTGTATTGCTCGAGTCGGGAGGACGGATAGTCTTTCTCATTGGCTAAGAACTTGACACAAGCTATTCTTGAAGCATGGGTATTGGTTAGTCATGCATGGGTGTGAGGTAGGCCATCATTTTGGCCAGGTTGACCTTTGTACCCATTCCTAACATCTTATCCTCGATAGCCCCGTTTTGCCTACCCTTCTTTTGATTCATCTCCACCATTATTTCACCAAAGTCTCATAGCCGATACTAGTCGCACACCCAAGTCTATGCTTTAGTGTTTTACATTTTCATGTTGGGTGTTGATGCGGTGATATTACATGTGAATATGTGGATGTGCTCTGAAGCGTCTATTTGCTGAAACTGTTTTTAAAAAAAATGATTTGAAAAGAAATATATGTGAAAATGAAAAGTAAAAAAAAGAAAAAGAAAAAGTATAATTGAAAATCCTATTTGTAATGAGATTATATTTAGAGTAGGCGGTGCACACACCCATATTTTAAAAAATTAAGTCTGGGGGTTTGGTGTACCCGCATGTATTTTGGTTAGCGGATAGATTCATTTTATGTTAGCTCATTTGGGTTTGGTGTGTAGCCATTATTATTTATCTTTGTTTACCTCACCGAAACCCAAGCCTCATATCTTCACCTAAAGTCATACTGATTCGTGTGTGAACCAAAGCAGTGTCGTGGAGAGAGTGCGATAGGGCAAGCATATGGTCACCGACATTGGTGGATTCTTTTTGAGGTTATCCTGAGCCCCGATCTTTGGCAATGCTCGCCTAGCGATTGGTTTACTTTCTCCCTACGTATGACCGGAAGATTCACCGTGATTCCATGTTTGAGTAGTAATAAATTGTTCATACGTATTGTGAAAAGTGTAAATTATTTTGCATACTTAGAAATTACCTCTATTATATTTTTACACGTACGAGCTTGAGACTTTGCATGGTACTCCGTATCCAAATTTCTGTGTTAGCATTTTATTTTCTTTATCTGCATAGATTTTGTTTGCTCGGGACGTGCAAACAGGTAAGTCTATGGGTGTTATGAGTCTGATTTATATTCGGTTTTTAGGACTCATCTGGGCTTATTTTCTTGCATGTGCGCTACTTTTTCAATTGGAAAAGTTATATTTTTGTTTAGGGCTTCACTTCACCAATACTACATTGTTTTGGGCCCGTCGGTGTGCAATTGCGCATTCTTTTGTCGGGGGTATGCACATGGTGCTCCTCGTTATCTTTCTGTTTAGTTTTCTGTGCATTTTTGTGCTGGAAGCTTGTGCTCCAGCCTTGTTTTATTATTGTGCAGGTAGTCGGGATGTCCCGAATTCCATATCCAGTTTCTGTGTAAAATGCACGGTCGTGCACATTTCTTCGCGGACGGTTCCAGTCCAATCGTGCGTTTTACACATCTTTCCTGGGGCATCTGTTTCTACCCGTGCAATTTGTTCCCGCACGGTTTCGACCAAACCGTACGATAAGGAATCGCACGACTTGCGCCTTTTGCCTAGATTTCCAGTGAACTGTGGTTAATCGCGTGTTTCCTTCACGTACAGGCAACAGCGCCGTGCGTAAGTAAAACGCACAGTTCCACTGTTTTGTACTGCATTCCTGCGCTCTGTGTTTACCTGTGCGATTTCCTTCACGCACGGTCGGAATCGCCCGTGCGCGATTAAAATGCACGAGTCAACGCTTCTTCTTCCTCGATCATTATATGTGCTCGAATATAGCACTGTTCACGCATGGTCATGCGACAGACCGTGCGTGAGCAATTTTCTGATCTTTTTCTATTTAAGCGCAAATTTTTCAGATTTTCAGACAGACTCGATTCCATCCATTTTCTTCCACGTTTTTAGGGCGAAACTCCACCGTTTCACCTCCACCGTTCATCTTCCACCAAGGAGAGAATCTCCGGCCATGCTCACAAAGCCTACATCTTGCCGGCGCTTTCTCTCGGCCTTCTCCTTCATCATCTAAGCTCCATTTCATGGTTTGATGCCATAGCCAACAAGCAAAGGAAATCTTGCAACCTTCTTCCGGATCGTGACACGAAGAAGATGGGTTCATTGGGAGTTAGTGACAGCCTCCTCTACCCCGGACGTACTTGAGGACTGAGCATGGATGCAGATTGACAACCCGTCGATTCCTTCCACGACCCCTCGACGAGCCTTCAGATTCGGTTGATTTCTTGCATTGTTCTTGTTTTCTTGTTGAATATTGGTGTATAAACTATTTATATTGATGATGAGCACTTTAGATGTAAACTTTATGTTATTCTTGTCTATGTGAACTTATATTGTTTATGCTTAAGTTGCTTGAGTTGCGCCTATTTGTCCATCCACCATGCACCTGTTCTTGTCATTCTAGCAATTGCTAGAAGTGTGTGTAGCGAAGAGGTGCTTACGACCCTCAAATCCTTGTTCTTATGCTTGATTACTCGTCCATTCGACAAGCGATTCAGTGCATAGCGACCCGTGTAGTCTTCCATCCCGCCTGGCGAAGCTTCGCAAAGCGGCGTTGCATAGGAGTAGTCGATAGTGTTTTACTTTCCTTTTCTGCAACATACAAAAACCCCCCTTAGTTAACTCTGACTAAAGGACTTCAATCTCAAGTCCTCCTCGATATTAACTCCCCCCTTACTGTGTTCCTTGAAGAGATCGATACTTGGGTACATCCCATTTTATATTACTTGTACGACAGGTACACCTATCGTTCGGAAGCATCACACTGCGACAAATTTTCGAATCACAAGAATCTGAAATATGTTGATACACAGAAGGAGTTGAATATCCTCCATAGACGATGAGTGGAGTTTCTATCTGATTATGAGTACACAATACACTATCACCCGGGAAAGGCGAATGTGGTGGTGGACGCACTGAGCTAGAAGACTACCACTTTAGTAGCAGAGCCCCAGTTGATGGCTATGGAGATAGTACGGATGATGGAGGATATGCAGATTACTGTGGTGTCCTCGGACGACTTAGAGCTTTATGAGGAGTATATGGCCGAGATGAGCACTACCGATGATATTCGAGATCGCATCAAGGCTGAGCAGAGGAGGGATAATAAGATAGAGCCAGTATTCAGGACCTTAAAGGCAGGCACAGCCGAGGAGTATACAGAGAAGGATGGGCTGTTATGCTTTAGAGGACGGGTGTACATACCAGCTGGGGGGAGGATTCGGGAGGACATTATGATCGAGGCTCACTATAGTAGTACTCGGTGCATCCGGGCATCACCAAGATGACGACCGACCTAAATAGGATGATGTACTAGCTGGGCATTAAGAGGGATATCACATACTTCGTGACCCATTGTTAATCTTGTCAGTTTGTGAAGGCAGAGTGTAAGAGTCCAGCCGGATTGCTGCAACCACTTCTGGTGCCAGAGTGGAAGATCGATGACATCGCCATGGATTTCATACATGGTCTTCCTCGGTCATGCGGGGAATGACCGATATGGGTGATCGTCGTTCGATTAACGAAGGTGGGCAGATTTCTACCGATCAGGAACGACGCTCCTTTGGGTGACTTGGTGTGGAGGTTTGTGAAGCAGTTCGCCCGAAACCACGAAGTACAGAGGACGATAATGTCCGATCATGATGGATGATTTACATCTAAGGAGTGTAGGTCAGTACAGGTTTATTTGGGGACCCAGTTGACATTTAGTACTTCCTTCCACCCTCAGACTGATGGGCAGACAGAGCGCACCGATCGAACATTGGAGGATTTGTTGCGTCTTTGCATACTTGACAGCAGAGTGCCATGGGACAAGCCGCTACCGTTGATTGAATTCTCGTACAACAACAGACACCAATCCAGCATTGGCATGGCCCCTTATGAGGCTTTATACGGGCGAAGATGCAGGACTACTTTGTCTTGGGTCTAGGATGAGGATCCAAAGACACTGGGCTCAGAGTTCATCGATGATACAGATGTTTGTTAAATTTTCTCAACGTGGTCAGCAAGATAGCCCAAACGCCAAATTAATATCTTCGGAACTACCCAGTTATCACGTTGAACCAGCGGAAAATCGAGGAACAAAGGTTAAACCCAACAAATAATGGAAGCACAAGCAGGTCTAGTATTCATTCACTTCTTTACAATCCGAGGCATACGTACCGAGACATGATTTCGCTAGTATAAACAGCTGTAAACAGAAAGCACCAAAAAACAAGCCGGGCGGACAGCACCGGAGTCTGCCGAGACCGCGAGGTCGTCGAGGTCGCCGAGTCCGCTGAGATCGCCCGTACTTAGCTGCAGTCCGCCGAATCACCATGGAGTCCGCCGAAGCCGCGAGGCCGCGCGGACACACCGTTATTCGTCTTCTGCTGCACCTGAACTGAGGAACACCCCCTACCCGCCTGAAGCCCGCGGACAGGTTATTGAAGCTGGCAAAGATGAAACAGAACTGACAAGCCGCAGAGCGACCTCCTGCTGAGTCCGCAGAGACCGCACACTTCCAAGTACGTGACCGAAGTCACAGCTAAACTCCTGGCTCCTTGAAGCAAACCGCACGACCTGCACACAGCAAACGTCAGCACTGAATCAATCCGCGCGGACTGACAAACACAGACCGCAGCTCCTTGCCCAACCCAACTTACTGTTCACTCAAGTTACTTAGGTTACTGTAGATGTGCCAGGGGGGGTCCTATTTATAGGCAAGGTGAGGAGTGTGGTCACCGCCCAAGAGATAGCGACACCGCCCCAGCCCACGCGATAACAAAACTCCATCCGCCGAGTCCGTAAGGACTTAGCCGGATACCAAGGAAAACTGCCAGGAGCAAGGCAACCATTGACGAACCCTATCCAGTCCGCCCAAGCTATGCGGACAAGGCATCAGCCCGCAAAGCTCCAACCACTATAGGACATCAAACCCCCTTCAATGGCAGTACGCACCAACCCGAGGCAATCCGCAAGACACACACCTCAATCCGGCACAAGTCCACGACCAAAGGCAGATAGCAACAGTCCGCCCGGTCACAGCGGACTTAGCGGATACTGCAGACACCATGGTCTTGGCACAAAGTGTGACCAAGTCCAAAACCATCAAAGGCCAATGCGAGCATGGCGGACCCAAACTCCCGTCTGCCAAACACCCTAGCACAGACCGCCATCAGTCTGCGAGATCCTCGCATTTCTGTCCAATGCAGCAGCCATCCCCGGACTCCAAACCCAGTCCGCCAATCGATCTCCACAGTAGGGCACCTACTGTAATACCAGAGCTCGACAAGGCCTCAGCCAAGATCTAAGCTCAGTCCGCAACAGCCCACACCGCGGACACATTAGTCCGCAAGCTTCCCGCGAACACGAACCAAACCGCATATCAGCACAAGCTTGCACCCGCGGCCACTGAGCAATGCACCAGTCCGCAAGCCTCCATCCACTCAGGCCGCTCCTTGGCAAAGCCAATCAGCACACTATATCCACAGAAACCAGGCTGCATAGTCCGCGGACTCCATGCAACAAGCCGCTCAGAAGACAGCCGGCTTTCCACTAGACCTTCCACCAGGCCGCACATCACAGTCCACCCAGTCCGCCAAAGCTGTCCGCCCCAGGCCGCTCGGCCTGTCCCGTCAACCACTTCCACTTCACAAAATTCAACACTCCCCCTTAAAGTGGGAAGTGGTGACCAAGCCCAGCAAGCTGCGCAAGCGTTCAAAGGGCCCCTTCGACAGTGGCTTGGTGAAGATGTCAGCAAGATTATCTTCACTCCGAACATGCCCGACCAACAGAGACCCCTCCAACACCTTCTCCATGATGAAGTGGTGATCAATCTCTATATGCTTGGTCCTGGCGTGACACACTGGATTGTTTACCAGTTTAAGAGCACTCTCATTGTCACCCCGGAGTAAAGTAGTCCCTTGCACTTCTTCATGAACATCCTCTATAAGCCTCCTCAACCAGACGGCTTCCCGAGCAGCCAAGGCCGAAGCCTTATACTCCGCCTCCGTGGTTGAAACCGACACCGAGTCTTGCTTCTTGCTACACCACGAGATGCTAGCTGAACCGCAAGTGAACACATAACCTGAAGTAGACCTCCGATCATCCGAATCACCGCCATAGTCAGCATCCGTGTACCCGAGCAACGCAAACTCCGCGTTCCTTCTATAGAGGAGTCCCATGTCAGAAGAAGCCTTGACATACTTCAGAATTCCCTTCGCCGCCACTAGATGAGATTGCCTTGGTTCAGACATATACCGACTTACTCAGCCAACAGCATAAGAAATATCCGGCCTTGTAATCGTCAGATAAATGAAGCTCCCAACAAGAGCCCTGAACACCAAGGGATCATGAAGAACCCTTCCCTCATCTCGTCGAAGTTTCAGCCCAGATTCCAGTGGAGTAGAGCACTTCTTCCCTTCGCCCATGCCAAACCGCTTCACAATGCGATCAACATACGCTTTCTGGCTAATGAGAACCCCGCACTCCTTCCTCTCCACTTCCAGACCGAGAAAGTGATGCAACTCTCCCAAGTCTTTCATCTCGAAGCGTATAGAAAGCTCTGCTCTGAGCCTTGCTACTTCCCCCTCCGAATTCCCTGTGATGATCATGTCATCCACATACAGCAGGACCAAGACTCGTAGCTCCCCCTTCTTCTTGACGAACAAGCTTGAATCCGAGTTAGAAGCAAGGTATCCACAGAATTGCAAGTACTCTGCAATCTTCCCATACCAAGCTCTAGGAGCTTGCTTCAACCCATAGAGAGCCTTCCTGAGTTTGCATACATAGTCCGGATGCTTTTCAGAGACAAAACCAAGCAGCTGATCCATGAATATGTCCTTGTCAATCTCTCCGTAAAGAAAGGCATTCTTCACATCGAGTTGCCACAACCTCCATCCCTTGCTAGCAGCCAAGGCGATCACCACTCTTACTGAAGTCATCTTCGTAACTGGACTGAATGTCTCCTCATAGTCTTCTCCATACTGCTGTGAGAATCCTCTAGCGACCAGGCGAGCCTTGAAACGATCAATGCTCCCATCAACCTTCTTCTTCAACTTATACACGCACTTGCAAGTAACCGGAGTAATGCCATCAACCTTGGGCACAAGGTCCCAGGTTTCATTCTTCTTCAGAGCATCAATCTCTTCCTTCATGGCACCTTCCCACTCCTTCACTCCAGTGGCCTCGTTGATGCTTGCAAGCTCTCGCTCATCCAGAGGACCTGCAAAGAAGCAGGATGAAAGTGCAACTAGATCTGATATACTCTAGAGGGGGGTGAATAGAGTATATGGTGTTTTAGTTCTTTTAAAAACTTTGACAACAATTGTTGTAATAAGTGTGAGCAGGGAAGCAAATATAAATCTAATCACAGAACTAAGCTATGCAAAAACTAAGCACAGACAAATCAAGGCCAGAAACAAAAAGTAAACAAGCAGAGCCAGAGGACCCAAGGAAATATAGTGGTTCCCCAAACTTGGGTACATCCACTCTTCTACCACCCTAGGTAGGAATCCACTGCAGGATGAGTTGATCAGGTGTCCTGGGCACCAATGAGCTTTTGATAAGGTGCTCAAAAACCAAAGCAGATTTTTTGATCAGGTGTCTTGCCACCAATGAGCTTTTGACAAGGTGCTCAAAAACCAGATTCAAACTTTTGAAGGGAGTTTGAGAAACCCTTTACAAACTGGGGGTGAGAGAGTGATGGCAGTCTTCTCTTTCTCAAACAACTGAGAAGACTATGTGGATTGATGTCAAAGCTCCCCCTGAATCCTTGAAATCTTCAGGAAGAAAAGCTTTGCTTGAGGGTGATAGGCCTTCAAAGGAAGAACTCCAGCAATAGATGGTTTCAGCAATGGCTGAAATGTTGAGTGTCTGGAGTCTTGAAATGATGTTGGCCTTGAACACTTTGAAAGATTAAGAGATTTTGAAAGCTTGATCTGTTTGATGAGTGTTCTTCAGAATTCTTTTTGACAGAAGATTTTGAAAGAGTCTCTGTACTCTGTATTGTGTGTTCTCTTCTTGTTAATCTCTGTTGATTCAAAAAACATTCTGTCTTTTATTCTCTATTCCTGAATAGAATATCATTCTCTGTCAAAGATAGCCGTTGGTCTGCATTGATTGCATCCTTAATTGCATAATCTCTTCTAGAGGAAAGTCCACAGAATTATTCCTTGAAAGATCCCTTGAAACTTGGTCCAGAAATAAATGAAAACGGCTAGCAAATCTCTGAATTAATTGCAGAATAACTCCTGTCTGATTTGAATTTGAATTCTGGAAGATATCTGAAATCGTCGAACTGAGCTCTGCTATCGTCGAGCTGAGCTCAGCGAACTGGAAAACTCAAGCAGCAAAATAATCGTCGATCTGAGCTCAAAGATCGTCGAACTGAGCTCAGAGATAAAGATCCAAAGCAGAGTCAAAATCGTCGACCTGAGCTCACCGATCGTCGAATGGAGTTCGACGATATTGTGAAGTTGAGCTCAGCGATCGTCGAGTGGAGCTCGATGATCTGTCGAAGTTGAGCTCGACGATCAGACTTAGTCTCCAGTCTGAAAAACTTGGACTTCAGGGCAGCTTCCAATCCTAGACTTCTAACCCTTAGACTCAATTCTAATTGACCTATTAAGCTATACAGAAGGTCAAGAAAAGATTCCTAGAGACATAGTGATCCTGACCCAAATTAGTAATAGGGTGTTCCAACAATCTCCCCCTATTTGGGTTAGGATTACTATTTACAGACTTTGGAAAGTCAAATAACAACATATAATTAGAAAAGCATAAAAACAACAGCTAGACATGGCACAAACATCACAGATATATATATATATATATATATATATATATATATATATATATATATATATATATATATATATATATATATATATGTATATGGCATCCAGATAGCAGTCAGAAAATCCAAAGATTGTCACCTTACAAAGTCACTTCTTCTCTTTGCCTTTAACCATCTTGATTTCTCTGTTAGGGTTTTGGGCTTTCTTGTTGGACCTGGTGTCATCTGCTGCACCCAAGTAAGTTTGCTTTGCAGGCCTGGGAACCACAGCAGCAGGATGCAATTCCATATATCTGTCTGCATCAAAGAATTTGCTGGAAGCATATCTCTCTAACTCCTTTTGTCTTTGCTCTAACATAGTAGAAATATTGGAAGTGTCTAGCCCTTGTTCTTTGGCCTTCTTTATCTGATCTAATGCAGCCATTTCCTTCATCCTAGCAGTCCAAGCAGATGGATTCTTTTCAGGGTCGTCAAATGGTACAGGTGGCTCATACCTGTTGGAAGAATTGTCTTGAGGAGGCCTGGCAGACACTGTCTCTTTGAGCTTGTAGGGGAAGGGACCAGAAGTAGTATCAGCTGAAACATGTCCTCCCCTTGAGTAGGGGTGCTGCCTGGAATGCCATTTAGAATAAACCTGAAAATCTCTCTGATTTCCCCTGTATCCTCCTCTCCTAGAATAAGAACCCCTAGACTGGCTTTCCCTTTGGTAGGATCTGGCATGGGGTTGATAGGGAGCCTGGCTTCTAGCTGGGGCTTGACTTGTAGAGCTGCCACCTGCACCTGCATCAGGAGGAGGTGGTGGAGGAGGATGAGGGTGCTGGAAATGGGATGAGCCCTTTTCATACTTTCTCTTCTTCTTCATGGCTTTCAACTGGTTTTTGGAATACTGCATCCAATGTTCAGTAATTTGGCAGTTATGCAGAATATAATAAGGAATATCATTATTATCCTTGACTTTGCAGGAGGAACCCTTTTCATTGCCTTGCTCCTAGCTTTCCTTTTCCTTGCAATAGTAGCAGCTGAATCATCAGAGTCTGTTTTGAATTCATCAGTCTCAGAACTCTGGTCATCATATATAGCATCTATCTTCTTCATAAGATCTTTCTTTAATTGAACAGAGGCAGAAGAGGCAGAAGCTGAACCAGCAGCAGCAGGGACAGCAGCAGAGACAGGAGCAGATACAGTAGCAGATACAGGAGGAGAAGCAGAAACAATAACAACAACAACAGAAGTGGTGACAGCAGCAGTAACATCAACAAAATCTGCAGCAGGCTCAAAAACAGTGGCCTCTGTCATCAGAAAATCCTTGGATATTGGCTCATCAGAAACAATTGGGATTTCAGCAGCAGTGAGAACATCTTCAGCAGCAGCATCAACAATTTCAGAAGCAAAGGCAGTCCTTTCTTCAACAGCAGCAGCAGCAGCAATCACTGAGTGTACAAAAGAAGAGATGATGCTGGGGTCACAGCCAGAGAAAGGCACCAGTGCCTTAGATAGGTCTTCTGAGGGCTGGACAGCATTAACCTCTGGGAGATGGCTGAAGATGGCAGGATCAAAGGCAGAAAGCAAAGACTGTAGGTCTATTGCCAGAACTGCAGTAGGAGCCTGACATTCTGGAGGCACAGCAACAGTATCAGAAGAGGCAGCAGACACAGAAATCTCAGCAGCAGTATCATCAGCAGCAGGAGCAGAAGAAGCAGCAGCAACAGTATGAAGGCTTGCTTCATATGGCATCTCGCCCTGCCTAGATGCAGATACATCTGTATCAAGGAACAGTGCTGGAGGTGCTGCCTGAGGAAGGAGGGAGGAAAGCCTGGCAGAGAGAGCTGCCACTGACTGTTGTAGAGGAGCTAAGGAGGTCTCTAACAATAGAGATAGCCTGGGGGCAATGAGCTCATACAACCTGTCAGCTAGGGCTGAGAGGTCTACTTGCTCAATCACAGGAGCAGAGGTAGATAGAGTAGGGATAGCTGAGGATGCTGGAAGTGGAGGGCTGGAGAGTGGGATGGATGGCTCAGGAGTGGGGATGGTGGAGATGGAGGACACGGGGATGGATATGGATGGAGTGAATGTTGGTTGGTCAATGATGTGGAGGAGGAGATCTTGAAAAGATGTGGAGGAGGAGGGTAACTCAGGAGGAGATGAGGGGGAATCATCCATGTAGGAGTCATCCAGAAGGGTGAAAGATGGTATGGAAGGTGATGATGTGATATCTGGTGGAGGGTATGACAACAATGGGTGGAAGTGATCTGCAGGAGGAGGTAGAATTGGGTCTGGAGATGGAGTTGAGGTTGGAGATGGGCTGGATATGGTAATGGGGGATGAAGCTGGAATGGTGGATGGAAGAGGTAGGGTTGGAATTGGAGGAGGAGAAGAAGCAGCAACAGCAGCAGCCAGGTCTTCTACAGGAGCAGAGACCTGTGGGGGAGTGACTCTGTGAGTCCTGGTTGCCTGAAGGAGCACTAGAGGAGGGCCTGCTGAGCTTGCTTATTTGCCTGTCCCACTTGCCAAAGAGGGCACATGTGAGTCTCTTGGAGGCATTGATGTGCACTCCAGAGGAGACCAGCAAGGCAGGGCACTTGTTCTGCAGGAAGACTCCAATAATCCTTCCAAAATTAACAAAGCTTTTGTTGATTTTCTTCTTGATTAGGTCAAAGAAGACCTCTCCCCAGTTCAAACTTTTCTTATCCACCAGAGCTCCCATGAGACAGAGCTGATGTCTGGAGATAGTATCATGAGCTGAGTGCTTTGCCAGCAGCACTTTTCCTACAACATCTGCTAGGAACCTGTACTCAACAGACAAGTTCCTTTTGAATAACTTGCTAGGGTTTCCCTCTGGATGACCCATCCTGGCAAGTATGTCAGCAAACTCCTCTCCAGATAACTCAGCAGAATCATCTCCATTCCTTAGTCCAAAAACCTCTGTTAAAATGGTGGGGGTCAGAGGTACCTGAGTTCCAGCAATGGAGCCAACTATAGTAGAGTTGTCCAGATTATGAGCAGTGTAAACCCATTCCTTGATTTCATCTGAGGCCAGCTTTATCCTGGTGGTCATGAGGGCAGACAAGTTCTGATCCTTGAATAAACTCAGAATGTCTTGGAAAACTTGGTCAGTAGTGCTGAAAGATTCCAGATCAATGTCGAATCCAGCATCGAACTTCATTGCGGCTAGAACAGCAACTGATACAGCCATTGTACCTGCAAAAATTCAACAAACAAAACTACCAAGTGTAGAACTGTTTGGAGGGAAGAAGATTCTTGCAGAGAAATTGAAAGCGCAAGAGAGAACGACGGCGAAAAATGAGTTTTATATTAGGGTTCGACGCAGAATTGGAAAGATCGTTGAACTCAGTTCGACGATCGAGGCTTCTAAAGGAATCTGAAGAGACTCCAACATCGTCGATCTCCGTTCGACGATCTTGGAAAGCGTCGAGCTCCATTCAACGATCGTTCAGTGAACATAATCGTCGAGCGCCGTTCGACGATCGTTGACCGGAAGAGATAGTTCATACTATCTGAGAGGCGCTGAACTCAGTTCGACGATTCTGGAAATCGTCGATCTCCGTTCGACGATCTTAGGGGAAATCGTCGAGCGCAGTTCAGAGATCAGAAAAATTCTAGACACTAAGAAAAATCAGAATTTTTTGCCTAGTCTTGGTCAATTTTTAGCTTTCAAAATCTTGGAGATTATTTAAGGCTTCCTCCATCTAACATTCCTAACTGATTTAGGAAGAAGGTGTGTTTCTTTTCATCCAAAGGCTTGGTGAAAATATCTCCCCTTTGTAAATCAGTTGGGATATATTGCAATTCAATTTTATTCTTTTCAACATTGTCCCTTAAGAAATGATGCCTTATCTCTATGTGTTTTGTCCTACTATGGAGGACTGGATTTTGAGCTATAGAAATAGCACTTGTATTGTCACAAAAGATTTTAGACTTCTCTAAGTTGTAACCATAGTCTAGGAGTTGATTTTGAATCCACAATATTTGTGAACAACAACTGCCTGCAGCCATATATTCAGCTTCAGCAGTTGAGGTTGACACAGATGTTTGTTTCTTACAAAACCAAGAGACAAGTCTGTCACCAAGGAACTGACAAGTTCCACTGGTGCTTTTCCTGTCAATTCTGCATCCAGCATAATCAGCATCAGAGAATCCAGTTAAATCAAATGCTGAATCTTTTGGATACCAGAGACCTAGATTTGGACAACTTTTAACATACCTGAGAATCCTCTTTACTAATGTTAGGTGTGACTCTCTAGGGCTTACTTGGAACCTAGCACATATACATGTAGCAAACATTATATCTGGTCTACTAGCTGTAAGATACAGTAAAGAGCCAATCATTGCTCTATATGTTGTCTGATCAATAGGTTTCCCATGTTCATCAGCATCCAATACAGCATTGGTAGGCATGGGTGTTTTCATACAAGATGCCTCAGACATACCAAATTTCTTAACCAGTTCATTAGCATATTTGGTTTGAGAAATAAAGATGCCTTCAGCATGTTGTTTGACTTGCAATCCTAGGAAGAAGGATAGCTCACCCATGCTACTCATCTCAAATTTAGAATGCATCAGGTTAGAAAACCTTCTGCACAATTTGGAGTCAGTAGAACCAAAAATGATATCGTCTACATAAATTTGTACTAGTAGGGTATGAGACTTATGGGTTCTAATAAAAAGAGTTTGGTCTACTCTACCCCTTATAAAACCATTTTCCAAGAGAAAGCATGCTAGGGTCTCATACCATGCTCTAGGAGCTTGCTTGAGACCATATAATGCTTTGTTCAGTCTAAAAACATGATCAGGATAAGTTGGAGAGATAAAACCTGGAGGTTGTCTGACATAAACTTCCTCTTTGATGTCTCCATTCAATAAAGCACTTTTGACATCCATCTGATAGACTTTGAAGCCTTTGGGAGCTGCATAAGCTAGAAATATCCTGATGGCTTCTAATCTTGCAACAGGTGCAAAAGTCTGGTCGTAGTCAATTCCTTCTTCTTGAGAATATCCCTGGGCAACTAGCCTTGCCTTGTTTCTTATTATTACTCCTTGATCATCCAGTTTATTTCTGAATACCCATTTTGTTCCAACAATGGAATGATCCTTAGGCTTTGGCACTAGTTCCCATACTTTGTTCCTCTCAAATTGATGCAACTCCTCTTGCATTGCAATGATCCAGTGTGGATCTTGCTCTACATCTTGAATGGACTGAGGTTCAATTTGAGAAAGGAAGCAGGTGTGCAACAGGTTTTGGTTGACCTGATTTCTGGTTTGCACACCAGCTGAGAGTTCTCCAATTATTTGGGAAATTGGATGGTCTCTTGATGTTACTGAATCAACAGGGGGTGTTGATTGTTCACCAACCTGTGTTGTTGTTTCCTCTTGTGGTACAACAACTGGCTCTTCAAGTGGTGCTTCAATGTGTGGGGCATTCCCTTCCTCTTCACTGCTTTCTTCTTCTTAAGCAACCTGTAACTTGTTCATATCTTCAACTAGAGAGTGTTCCTGCACAGGTTCTATGGTAGAAGAAATCTTCTCCTTGAAAGACATGTTAGTTTCATCAAATGAAATATGAACAGATTCCTCAATTTTCAAAGACGATTTATTATAGACCCTATAGGCCTTGCTGATCATGGAGTATCCCAGAAACACTCCTTCATCAGCTTTGGCTTGAAATTTTGCTAAGTATTTCTTGTCATTATTGTGAATATAGCAAATGCAACCAAAAATTCTAAAATAGTCAACTTTAGGTTTCTTCCCTTTGAGTAATTCATAGGGAGTCTTTCCCTTCAGTTTATGTATCAGACTTCTGTTCAGCACATAGTTGGAGGTGTTCACTGCCTCTGCCCAAAAGGATAGAGGTAGATGAGCATCTGACAACAATGTAGTGGCAGATTCAATAAGGGTTCTATTTTTCCTTTCAGCTACCCCATTTTGTTGAGGAGTTCTAGGAGCTGAGAAAGTATGCCTGATCCCTTCACTCTGACAGAACTCTTGCATAAGAAGAGAATCAAACTCTGTCCCATGATCACTTCTGATCAAGGAAATGTGAGTATTAAACTCAATCTGTATACATTTGAGAAACTCTGTCAGACACTTAAAGTTATCAGACTTCTTCCTTAGAAAGAACACCCAAGTGAATCTAGAGAAGTCATCTACAACTACTAAAGTGTAGGATTTCCCTCCTAGGCTTTGTACTGTGATGGGTCCAAATAGATCCATGTGTAACAAATACAATATCCTAGGTGAATCACTCTTATTAAGTGACTTAAAACTATTTTTAGTTTGCTTGCCTAATTGACAAGCCTTGCAGAGTCCTTCCTTCTTGTAGGGGCCAGAAGGTAGTCCTCTAACAAGGTTGTCCTTGGATAGCCTAGCAATAGTTCTAAGGTTTAGGTGTCCTAGTCTCTTATGCCATAAAACATTTGGTCTACAGACTGAATTAAACAAGCAGATATCTATATCAGTTGAAAGAAAATCTACTAAGTAGATGTTACCTTTCCTTATACCTGTCAACACTGTTGTGTTGTCCTCTGTCTTGATTTTGCATAAGGTTTTGCTGAAGGTCACCTGGTAGCCTTCATCACATAGCTGACTGATGCTGATCAGGTTGTGCTTCAGTCCTTCCACATATGCTACCTTCTTGAAGGTTACTGATCCAATCTGTACTGCACCATATCCCTTAGTTTGTCCAAAGTTGGAATCACCAAAGATAACTTTGGGTCCAAGCTTGGCTCTGAAGGATGTGAGGTTGTCCTTATTCCCTGTCATGTGCTTAGAGCACCCACTATCCAAATACCATTGCTGGTTAGATGTTGGATAGGTCTTCACCTGCACATGAAACAATTCACTTGTTTTTGACCCAGTTTACCTTGGGCCTAGGTTGATAACCTCTAAATTCAGAAATGAAAGACATCCCTGGCTGACTCTTATATCCTTCAGGATGATATCTCCTTGGAGGTAAAATCCATTCAGTATAAGGGTTAAAGGTTTGGGATGAAGAACCCTTAGGATTCAATTTTGATTTGCCTTTGAAAAAGTTTCCAGAGTTCTGACCTCTGTTCGACGATCTTGGAGCTGCGTTCGACGATCTTGGGTCAGATCGTCGAGCTCCGTTCGACGGTCGACTATGGCTGAGGTCAGGTATATGAGATCGTCGAGCTGCGTTCGACGACTTTGGCTGAGATCGTCGACCTGCGTTCGACGATTTTTCCTGAGATCGTCGAGCTGCGTTCGGCGATCGTCGATCTTCATTCGGCGATCGTCGATCTCCGTTCGATGATTTTTGCTGGGACTCAGTTTTCTGAGGCAGATCAGAATTTTTCCTGGCAACCTCTACAACTCCCTTTCCCTTGCTAGAAATAAACTTGATGGGAGTTGTTAGGACTATAGGTTGGCTGGATGAAGCACCCAAGCCCAGTGTACTGTAGAATCTAGAGTTCACTGTGCTTGTGATGTCCATCAGCTTGATGCTTCTCCCATTAAGGGATTCTTCAAGCTTCTTGGCCTCAGAGAGCTCACTTTTCAGTGTAGCTATCTGTTCCCTACAGTTCTCCAACTCCTGAGAGAGTTTGAGGTTTTCTGACTTGAAACCATTGTGTTCAGATAATTGATTTCTGAGAGAGATAATCTCTTTCTCAGACTTTAGCAGGTCTAAACACAGTGCTTTAAATTCAGATTTAAAATCTTCTGAAGTAAAATCAAAAGAACTAATTACCTGATCTTCTTCAGGTTGGGTTTCTGAGTCTGACTCTGACTCTTCATCCTCTGAATTGTGCTGTGAGGCCTTAATTGCCATCATGCAGAATTCCTTTTCTTCTGCATCATCCTCATCATCACTGGAGCTGGATGAGGCTTCTGATTCCTCTTCTGTCTCACTCCAGGATTCAGCAACAAACCCTTTTCTTGTATGCTTATTCTTGCTTGAAGAAGGTTTGCCATTTCCATTCCTTTTGGGGTCCTTCTCCTTTCTTCTTTCTTTTTTGTCCCTTCTGTCCTTGTTCTTGTTCTCTGGACAGTCAGGAACTATATGCCCTGGTTTCCTGCAACCAAAGCAAATAATGTCTTTGTTATTGCCAATGGACTTGTCATACCTTGGCTTATCCTGCTCCTTGTATGATCTTCTTCTGAAGTCCTTTCTGGCCATCTTGTAGAATCTTTTGGCCAACAAGCTGAGAAGTTCATCATTGCCTGTAGCTTTTTCTTCAGGCAGATCTTCAGTTGCCTTGAATGCTATGGTCTTCTCTTTTCTTGTGGCTGGTGAAGCAGCCTTCTGTTCTTCCTCTCTATTCTTGATGAGTAGCTCATAAGATTTGAGCTTACCCAACAAGGCTTCAGTGGTGATCTCATTTAGACTTCTGGCATCCTTAATTGGCCAGATTCTTGAATCCCAAGTGCTGGGGAAGCATATTAGGATCTTGTCATTAAGTTCTGTCAGAGAAATCTCTTTGTCCAATGTCCTTAGCTCACTGACAATTAGACTCAATCTGTTGTACATGTCTCCCACTGACTCAGTCTCTCCCTTCTTGAAGTTCTCATATTGGGAGATGAGATGGGATCTTCTGTCCTTTCTCTCATCAGCTGAGCCTGAGACAATTTCTGAGAGCTTGTCCCAAATCTCCTTGGCTGAGTTGCATTCAGCTACCTTTTGGAATATGTCATCTGACATTGTCTGGGCTAGGATGTTCATAGCCTTGGCATCAGCTACTTTCCATTTTTTTATGTCAGCATCTGTTCCTGATGGAGGTGGAACAGCATTTGTGCTTGTGCTCTATGGGGGTCTTGGACACACTGTCAAAACAGAATTGAAAATATCTTCGTCAATGGAATTCATGTAAAGTCTAATCCTTGCTTTCCAAAGTGCAAACTTGGAAAGATTGCACACTGGAGGTCTGGTGCTAGCATAATCTTTGTTTTGGGCCATGAGTTGTGCAAACAAAATCTAATAATAAAATACAAAAGAAAAGCAGATCTAGTTTAGGATCTTGGGGTTCAGGTGTTAGCCTGTACAACCAATCAGGTATGGTATGTTTAACAAACCTCGCTTTGATACCAATTGAAAGTGCAACTAGATCTGATATACTCTAGAGGGGGGTGAATAGAGTATATGGTGTTTTAGTTCTTTTAAAAACTTTGACAACAATTGTTGTAATAAGTGTGAGCAGGGAAGCAAATATAAATCTAATCACAAAACTAAGCTATGCAAAAACTAAGCACAGACAAATCAAGGCCAGAAACAAAAAGTAAACAAGCAGAGCCAGAGGACACAAGGAAATATAGTGGTTCCCCAAACTTGGGTACATCCACTCTTCTACCACCCTAGGTAGGAATCCACTGCAGGATGAGTTGATCAGGTGTCCTGTGCACCAATGAGCTTTTGATAAGGTGCTCAAAAACCAAAGTAGATTTTTTGATCAGGTGTCTTGCCACCAATGAGCTTTTGACAAGGTGCTCAAAAACCAGATTCAAACTTTTGAAGGGAGTTTGAGAAACCCTTTACAAACTGGGGGTGAGAGAGTGATGGCAGTCTTCTCTTTCTCAAACAACTGAGAAGACTATGTGGATTGATGTCAAAGCTCCCCCTGAATCCTTGAAATCTTCAGGAAGAAAAGCTTTGCTTGAGGGTGATAGGCCTTCAAAGGTAGAACTCCAACAATAGATGGTTTCAGCAATGGCTGAAATGTTGAGTGTCTGGAGTCTTGAAATGATGTTGGCCTTGAACACTTTGAAAGATGAAGAGATTTTGAAAGCTTGATCTGTTTGATGAGTGTTCTTCAGAATTCTTTTTGACAGAAGATTTTGAAAGAGTCTCTGTACTCTGTATTGTGTGTTCTCTTCTTGTTAATCTCTGTTGATTCAAAAAACATTCTGTCTTTTATTCTCTGTTCCTGAATAGAATATCATTCTCTGTCAAAGATAGCCGTTGGTCTGCATTGATTGCATCCTTAATTGCATAATCTCTTCTAGAGGAAAGTCCACAGAATTATTCCTTGAAAGATCCCTTGAAACTTGGTCCAGAAATAAATGAAAACGGCTAGCAAATCTCTGAATTAATTGCAGAATAACTCCTGTCTGATTTGAATTTGAATTCTGGAAGATATCTGAAATCGTCGAACTGAGCTCTGCTATCGTCGAGCTGAGCTCAGCGAACTGGAAAACTCAAGCAGCAAAATAATCGTCGATCTGAGCTCAAAGATCGTCGAACTGAGCTCAGAGATAAAGATCCAAAGCAGAGTCAAAATCGTCGACCTGAGCTCACCGATCGTCGAATGGAGTTCGACGATATTGTGAAGTTGAGCTCAGCGATCATCGAGTGGAGCTCGACGATCTGTCGAAGTTGAGCTCGACGATCAGACTTAGTCTCCAGTCTGAAAAACTTGGACTTCAGGGCAGCTTCCAATCCTAGACTTCTAACCCTTAGACTCAATTCTAATTGACCTATTAAGCTATACAGAAGGTCAAGAAAAGATTCCTAGAGACATAGTGATCCTGACCCAAATTAGTAATAGGGTGTTCCAACATAGGAGACAAAGCTCACTGCATTCCCATCACAGTACCGAGCCGGTGGATTAACCACCCTCTTCGATCTCCGAAGAATCGGCTCCTTGCTCACGGCTTCCGTTGCTTCTTCAGGCTCCACTCCTACCTGGGGCAAGCATTGAGCAGTGCTCCCCCTGCTTCCTGAGCCAGAAGGCTCAGCCTCGGAGTTCGAAGCAACAGGAGCTGCTGGTGAAACAGCAAGCTCCTCTTCCAAGCCTTCAGCAGCCACCACCGGTGTTTCATCAACCTTGCTACTTCCGGTTGGCTCCACCGAGCCACCTCCATATGACGTATGCTCGTCAAAGACAACGTCTCTTGACACCACGAACTTCTTCGTCACAGGGTCCATGCATTTACATCCCTTCTTCCGCTCATCATAGCCAACAAAGACAAGTTTCCTTGCCTTCGCATCCAGCTTTGTCCGTGAAGCATCCGGGACATGCACGTAGCAAGTTGAACCGAACACCCTAAGGTGTCCCACACTCGGCTTCTCCTTCAGCAACAGCTCAATAGGAGTCTTCATGTTGATAGGGTTGAGTGGCATCCGGTTGATAACATAAGCAGCACAAGACATTCCCTCCACCCAAAAGGACCTTGGGATATCTTTCGCATGAAGCCAACATTTGCAAGTCTCCGTCAGATGACGGATCTTCCGCTCCGCTACCCCATTTTGTTGTGGAGTGTGAGCACAAGTAAGCTCCCGTTGGATCCCGTGCTTCCTGCAGAAGTTAGAAAACTCGGAGGAGACAAACTCACCCCCATTATCAGTTCTAAGCTTCTTAATCCGCAAGCCAAGCAGGCCTTCTACCAACTCCTTAAACTCCACAAACAAATGGAAGGCTTCCGACTTCTCTTTTAAGAAGTACACCCAAGTATACCTTGAGTAGTCATCAACCAAGACAAGCATGTATCTGCTTCCACCAAGGCTGGCAGTAACCGTTGGTCCCATCAGGTCGCCATGAATACACTCCAGTGGCTTCTTGCTCCTTGTTTGTGATTTATCAAACGGAAGGCGATGTGCCTTACCGTATTGACAGCCCGCACAAACATGCCCATCACCAAAGGAGGACAACTTCGGCAACCCCCTCACCAAACTTCTACTCGCCATCACCTTCAGCTTGTCCATGCCAACATGCCCCAGCCTCTCATGCCAGATAGCAGCACTATCATTGTCTCTCATTCTATCAACATAAGCACTGGTGGAAAGAACAAACAAGTTCTTCACCCTCCTCCCAACATGAGCAACATCAGCCTTTACCGCTGATACGTTGCGAAGGTACCTCACGTCTGTTGGCCCAAACAGAACGTGATACCCAGCGTCCACCATATTGGTCACCGAGAAGAGGTTCTTCTTCATGCCCGACACGTGGTACACACTCCTTAACGTGAGTGGCCCCTGATCACTACCCAAGGACACGACCCCCTCTTTCTCTACTGCATAAACAGTATTATCAGCAGTGATAATAGCTTCATTACCTGAGTAAGCCTGCATGGAGGTGAACTTTGACTTGTCTCCGTTGAGGTGATGACCACACCCGGAGTCCACGATCCACTCGCTGTTGAAGTCCTCAGCAGACAAGGCCCGGACACAAGTGCCCATCATAAAAGCTCCGCCCCATCCTGCTTCTTCACTTCTCGAGCAAGCTACCTCCTTTCCCGCAGCATGCCCAGGCTGTAGTTTGACCTTGTAGTCCCGCTTGAAGTGCCATCGCTGATGACACCGGTAGCACTTCAGATTCTTCGTCCAGTCCTTAGGAGCATTGCTCCTCTCCGGCGGATATGAAGTTGAAGTCTCCTTCTCACCAGCGGCCTGCACCTTCTTCTTCTTCTTCCCATCCCATCCTTTCTTCTTGCCTGAGAAGAGATCTTCGCTACCTTTTTGATTCAGGTTCACTCCAGCCATCTGCCTTGCTAAGCTCTCCTGCGAGGCAAGCAGATTCTCCAGCTCCAGCAACGACGGCTGAGTAGCCCACCCTTGAACAGATGTGACAAAGGCCACATACTCCTTTCGCAAGCCGTGGATAATGTGCCTTTTCATCTTTGCCTCAGAGATTGGCTCATCAGGATCCAGTGCCGACAGCTCAGCACACAAGCTCTTCATATTTAAGAAGTACTTGGAGATGGAAAGGTCTCCCTGAGTTGCCCTGGCCAACTCATTCTCCAGGAACTGAAGCCGCGCCACATTCTTCCTATTGAACAACTCATCAATGGTTGCCCAAATATCAGCAGCCGACTCACACCCAACGATGTGATCAAACAGTTCCGGAGACACAGCTCTCTTCAGAATGAACTCCGCCTTAGCATTTGTTCTTCTCTAGAGCCTAACCTGCTCAGCAGTACCGAAAGCAGCAGTGACTTCCTGCCTGTCGTCATCACCGACGACTTCCCACAGCTCCTCGCCAAGAAGATAACTCTTCATGCACGACTTCCACTTCTTGAAGTTAGTCGGCGTTAAGAGTTCAATGCCAAGACCCCTTGCAAAACTTCCTTCCATTGCAACACCTGTTGGCAACCTTTCAGAAGCTCCGAGCAACAACACAGGTTGATCACCACTCAATAACTGAGTAACAACACTTGCTGACTTCCGCTCACGCAACTGAACCTCAGAAACCTGGCTCTGATACCATGTTAAATTTTCTCAACGTGGTTAGCAAGATAGCCCAAACACCAAATTAATATCTTCGGAACTACCCAGTTCTCACGTTGAACCAGCGGAAAACCGAGGAACAAAGGTTAAACCCAACAAACAATGGAAGCACAAGCAGGTCTAGTATTCATTCACTTCTTTACAATCCGAGGCATACGTAGCGAGACATGATTTCGCTAATATAAACAGCTATAAACAGAAAGCACCAAAAAACAAGCCGGGCGGACAGCACCGGAGTCCGCCGAGACCGCGAGGTCGCCGAGTCCGCTGAGATCGCCCGCACTTAGCTGCAGTCCGCCGAATCACCACGGAGTCCGCCGAAGCCGCGAGGCCGCGCGGACACACCAATATTCGTCTTCTGCTGCACCTGAACTGAGGAACACCCCCTACCCGCCTGAAGCTGGCAAAGATGAAACAGAACTGACAAGCCGCAAAGAGACCTCCTGCTGAGTCCGCAGAGACCGCACACTTCCAAGTACTTGACCGAAGTCACAGCCAAACTCCTGGCTCCTTGAAGCAAACCGCGCGACCTGCACACAGCAAACGTCAGCACTGAATCAATCCGCGCGGACTGACAAACACAGACTGCAGCTCCTTGCCCAACCCAACTTACTGTTCACTCAAGTTACTTAGGTTACTGTAGATGTGCCAGGGGGGTCCTATTTATAGGCAAGGTGAGGAGTGTGGTCACCGCCCAAGAGATAGCGACACCGCCCCAGCCCGCGCGATAGCAAAACTCCGTCCGCCGAGTCCGCAGGGACTTAGCCAGATACCAAGGAAAACCTCCAGGAGCAAGGCAACCATTGACGAACCCTCTCCAGTCCGCCCAAGCTATGCGGACAAGGCATCAGCCCGCAAAGCTCCAACCACTACAGGACAGCAAACCCCCTTCAATGGCAGTCCGCACCAACCCGAGGCAGTCCGCAAGACTCACACCTCAATCCGCCACAAGTCCACGACCAAAGGCAGATAGCAACAGTCCGCCCAGTCACAGCGGACTTAGCGGATACTGCAGACACCATGGTCTTGGCACAAAGTGTGACCAAGTCCAAAACCATCAAAGGCCAATGCGAGCATGGAGGACCCAAACTCCCGTCCGCCAAACACCCTAGCACAGACCGCCATCAGTCCGCGAGCTCCTCGCACTTCTGTCCAATGCAGCAGCCATCCCCGGACTCCAAACCCAGTCCGCCAATCGATCTGTACAGCATGGCACCTGCTGTAATACCAGAGCTCGACAAGGCCTCAGCCAAGCTCTAAGCTCAGTCCGCAACAGCCCACACCGCGGACAAATCAGTCTGCAAGCTTCCCGCAGACACGAGCCAAACCGCATATCAGCACAAGCTTGCACCCGCGGCCACTGAGCAATGCACCAGTCCGCAAGCCTCCATCCGCTCATGCCACTCCTTGGCAAAGCCAATCAGCACACCCTATCCGCAGAAACCAGGCCGCATAGTCCGCGAACTCCATGCAACAAGCCACTCAGAAGACAGCCGACTTTCCACTAGACCTTCCACCAGGCCGCACATCACAGTCTGCCCAGTCCGCCTAGTCCGCCAAAGATGTCCGCCCCAGGCCACCCGACCTGTCCCGTCAACCACTTCCACTTCACAAAATTCAACAATGCTCAGGTGTTGTTGATTCGAGACTGGATGTTGGAGTCCTAGAGCAGACAGGCCAAGTATTATCATCCCCGACATCATCAGTTAGAGTTTCAGGTAGGAGACCGGGTGTTTCTGAAGATACGACTGATGCATGGAGTCTCGCGGTTGCGTGGTCGGAAGAAGCTCAATACGAGATACATGGGGCCTTACAGGATCCTGCAATGGATCTGTCCCTTGGTTTACAGACTGGAGCTACCATCGGAGCTAGTAGGTTTGCACTATGTCTTCCACGTATGCTCCCTCAGGAGAACTCTACTTCAGCCGGAGCAGCAGATTATGACTACAGAAGGGCATATAGCTTATGATCGATCGGTGCACCTGGAGCCGATCTGGATAGATGATACTGGGATGCGTGTCTTACAGCTTGATGCGTCCGATATTTATAGTGTTTTCCGGACTCATTTGGGCTGGTTTTCTCATTCGTGCACTGCATTTCAACCAGATATCGGTTATATTTGCATCGTTCGGTCATGCACCATTTTGTGCACTGTTTTGGCCCGAGGGTGTGCAATTGCACATTCTATTTTTGGGGGTATGCACATGGTGCTCCCAGTGGCTCTTTCCAATTGTTTTCTATGCAGTATTTGGTGTTGGGTGCTTGTGCTCCATCTTTGGTTTTGTTGTGCAGGTGGTGTGTTTTTCCCAAATGCAGGACATCTGTCATAAGGAAAACACACTGTCGTGCATTTTTTCACGCATGGTTTGCGTTGGATCGTTCATTTTTGTCATCTGGAAGAACATCGAGCCGAGCTCGATGAATTTCGGGGAGCTGAGCTCGACAATCTTCACACACAGTTGACGCAGGGTCTCTTCGAAACCGTGCGCAAAGGAAACACACGGTTTTCTTGTAGCTTTTTAGTTTATTCCGTTCTGTAGCTAATCATGCGAGTTGTTCACGCATGGGCCGCTACGCCCGTGTGCGAGTAACACGCATGATTCTCATGTGTGTCCCTGCTTTCCAGCACTCTATCGCTACCCGTGCGATGTCCTTCACTCATGGGCGGAACTACCCGTGTGCGAAGGAAAACACACGGGTCAACGCTTCTCCTTTCTCGTGTCTATCCTGAAAGTTAATATCGCACGGTTTGTGCACGGTCGTGCGCCAAACCATGCATGACCAATTTTTCTGACTTTTTATTTAAGTTGTAGATTTCCTCTTTCCATGGATCCAGCTCCGCTTCCCCCTCCATTTCCGCTCCTCTAAGCGGGAAAACTCGCCTCCAGGCGCCAATTTCTCTCTCCTCCTTGGAGAGTTGATCCGGCCACCGTTTCTCCTCAAAAAGCTGGTAATAATTGCATCTCCGACCATCTTCATATTCTTTGACCTCCAAGCTACCCTCCGAGCTCCTTGTTGCTGAACTTGCGGAGTTCTTTGGTCAGAACTAGCCCAACGATCATTCACTAAGAAGATGGGATATTCGAAGGAAGTGACAGCCCTTCTTGGATCCCAGACATCATCCGTAGACCGAGCTCGGACAAGGCCCGACAACCTTTGACTCCGGCCGTGAATCTCAGAGAGCCTTCGTGCGCTCGGTTGTATTTCTCCACCTCTTCTTGTGGTTAATTCATTCTGAACTTGTGATAGTGGGATTGTTGCTTGAAAATAATGTTTTGCTTAAGGTTTCAGCATGTCTTTATGTGGTTATGTCTTAATCATTGCTTGTGTTGTTAAGCTTATGTTTTTCCTGTGCTTGTTGTGATTGTGTCGTTCTAGAGAATGCTAGAAGCGTGGGTTGTGAAGACGTGATTGCGACCCTCGCTGTTCGTCCATCGTCCATACTACTCTCCATAGTACTCCACCCAAGCGACGCAGTGACGGCGACCCGTAATAGTTTTCTTATTGTTGTTAACTTAGGAATCCACATCAAAAATCCCTTTTGGTTAATTTCCCGCTTGCAATCACTTTTCGAATAGCAAAACCACACCACCTACTTGTACTCCTCGAGAGATTGATATCCGGGGATTAAACTTCTCACTTTTTTTACTTGACAATGACCGGTACACTTGCCGAGAGTGCATCATGTTTTTGGCGCCGTTGCCGCGGAGTGCAACCGTTGTGTGCATTTTTCTTTTGGAAAAATTTGCAAGTGTTTGATGCTTTGATAGATTTTTCTTGTTATTTGACGGATCCTAACCCTAGTAATAGCGGTGAAAATTTGGGAGCTGATCTTGAGACAGCTCGAGCGAGGAGAGCTCGCATGCGTGTTATTGCTGCTGAAGGTAGAATGGAAGGCTTGGGCCAAGGAGGAAATGGCCAAGGTGATAGAGTTGTTGAGGGTCAGGAGGCGGTCCAATCTCGCGCTAGGACGATGCGTGATTTCACTACCCCGATTGCGGGAAGTGTTTATCCAGGCTTCGGACCAGCCATTGCCAACAACCATTTTGAGATAAAGCCTGCGATTCTGAATATGATCATAAATAATACGCAGTATTCTGGTTTACCGAGTGAGAACCCGCAGCTCCATCTGGCGGACTTCTCAGAGATTTGCGGCACCTTCCGATATGTTGGATTTTTTGATGAGGTAGTTAAGCTGAAGCTATTCCCATTTTCGCTAAGGGACAGGGCTAAGACCTGGCTTCACACAGTTGCCCCTTGGACCGCTACCACATGTGAGGCTCTGTCCTCTAAGTTTTTGTCCAAGTTCCACCTAGTGGACAAGATTGTGAATGCTCGAAGGGAAATTGCTACGTTCTGGCTGCTGGACCAATATACGTTGTCTGAGGCGTGGGAGCGTTTTGCTGACTTGCAGCGTCATTGTCCCCAACACGGCTGCGAGCCGTGAAATCTTGTAAAAATATTCTATTTTGGCGTCGAGCCGAACTACCGGGCTACGATCGACGCAGCCTCCGGCTGCACAATTATGAACCTTTCTCCTAAAGAGGCTTTGTGGCTTCTTCGAGACACGGCCTCCCCTAGCACATACTGGACTGCGGGAAGAAATGCCACTAGGGGGAGAAAAATTTGTTTGATGTGAATGTGGTGATGCAGCAAGCCAAAGCAAGCCACCCTATGATGGATGGAAGAAGGATGCTGACTAGATCGACTACTCCTTCGGCTCTGATTGGGGGCATATCATGCCGGGATGTGGAAATCCTGACCACCATGATTTTGAATGCCCAGATGGAGAGTCATTTGTAGAACTGGCAGATATAACTTTTGATGAAAGTGTTTATTTTATAAACAGTCAAAACCGCGTTGCTCCCAATAATAATGCTTATAACCCAAATACGAGAAATCATCCGAATTTCTCGTGGAATCAAAATGAGCCAGGTCAAAGATGGAAGGGAGGCAAGCATCAATTTGATGCTCAAGCCTCCAATAGCCAACCACGACCGCCGCAACCGGGTTATAATCAGAGCGGGCAAGAGGCACGTAGGAGTGCTCTAGATGAAATGATGGAAAAGTTTGTTGAGATGGCCCAATCTAACATGGCCACTCAAACTGCTTCTAGAGGAACTTAGAGACATAGCTGGGGAAACTTTCCCATGTGTTCTCCGAGCGTACTCACTGTGCGCTCCCAAGCAACACGAAAAAGAATCCCCGGGAGCAAGGGAACAGTGCAGGGGAGTCAGAGGAGTGTAGTGTTAATGAAGTGGCTGTCAAGTGCGAGATTAATGAAATTGAGACGGTAGTCCTTTGCGATTCGGGTTCGTCATGCACCATTCTTGCTCTGCAAGATGTTGAGAAGCTTAAGTTAAATGTCAAAACTAATATCCAGAAATCGCTTGTGCTAGCTAATGGGTCAGTGGTTAAAACTGATGGGGAGATTAAAGAGGTGGAGGTGAAACTTAACGGGGCTGTGGTTGTTACCGACTTCCAGGTATTGGGACCCAAAGGAAATAATTCAAAGCTCATTCTTGGGGATCCATTCCTGAAAGCCAATGAAGTGATGCTATGCTTTAACGCATGCGGCATCACCCTATCTTCTAAGGTAGATTTGATGCTATCGCCGTCACTTCCCACTCTAATCACGAGTGAATCTAAAAAACTGCTGGAATTAAATGTTTTATTATCTCATGATTTATCTAGAGCCGATGAGACAGATGTTGTGCTAAATAAGCATGACCGGGCTGTGCAAATAAAAGATGTGTTGATGACTGCTAACTGAGAAGCGAAGGAGGAATTGTTTGACGTGAAACAAGTTGCTGAAGAAAAGGAACGAGGGCTGTGCACGACTATTTGGAGCGTGCGGGAAACAGATTTAAAAATTCTGATTAAGCTTAATGAATGCTGTAAAACTGTTAAACTGTTGATAAGGGCTGATCTTTCACCCACTGTGGGTGAGGAAAGGATGCCCCCGATGCGAAAGATAGGCATGTTGTTGATTTTAGGTGGGGTGGATATACCACCCTGGCGATACCCATTTGTTGCTGATTCGCACAGGATGATTTCGTTGGACCGGTCACTTCAAATGGGACTTAAAATGTGCGGTCCAATAGGGAGATGACACATGGCGGAAGTGAATAAACATAATACTTAGTATAAAAAGGAATGAGATTGAATTCTAGCCGTTATTGTCGATCTTAAATCTTACGAAACCCGGCGGGACTAGAAGAGAAGAACGTCGCAGTTCGCCGGAGCCGAAGATTTCTGGAGGAAAAGATTCCCCCTTTTCATGGAAGAAAACCGCCAATGAGGAGAGAAAGCCATGCCGCCAATGAGAATGACTAGATCTATGGAAGGAAATCTCGGAACCATCGGAAATGAGGTGATCTCCATACCTTCTCCCTTGGTGGTAGATCTCTAGTTATCCCTAGGAGAGATATCGACTCAAAGGAGTCTTGATTCGTGAGAAGACGTTTCCTAGGATGAGGGTGAATAAGGGAGGAGGAACTCTGGATGTGATTTTTGAATATCGGTAGGAGGGGGAAGATGAACCGATGATGTTCGTTTCACTTCAAGATGCATGCAGAAATCTGATTTCTGCACGCAGCGATCTTCAAGGCCATTTTCGGACATGATGTTGGCAGATCTGGGCTTTCGACTAAACTTGAAACTCGTAGCTCTTAGAAATACATTTCCAACGACTAGTTACACGTCTTCATGTGATATTTATAGCCACAGGAAAGTCTGATCAAACATGCTGGCTGATAAGTTAATCGTGCAGAAGCTATTTTCTGAACGCGACAAACTTCGAAGAAGATTTCAAGGCTGTTATGGTCTAATCTGGGTGATGGAACGAATATTAAAGTTTTATTTCTTGGAAATACATTTCCAACGGTTGTTTACCCGTCTTCATATGAATCTCGTGAACTCGGGAATGCCCAGTCAAAGTGGTTGTACAGTCAAGCCCTGTGAACTTAATACTCTCGGGATTCGTGAAGTGTTGGGTTTATTTCGAGAAAGAAATTGTAAGGATGAATGTTGAGGTTCTCAGTGGATTTTGCCCTATGGGAATGTATTAAACAAATGGTTTGGAAACACAACTAGGCATGATTGTAATTTGTGTAATGGAATGGGTTTGGAAGAATGTGTGTCGCTTTGTAATCGAACGAGTAAACCGTGTATCCTTGTTAATAAAAGTGGTGAACTATTTTATGCTGATGAGATTACCACGATGGAAGAATAACAATAGATGGATGCTTGATCATTAAAAAATTGGAAAAGGTTAATGCATGGTCATGAGGCTTGTCAAATAAGGAAAGTGTAAAGTGGTCCACTGCTTAGAGTCGTGTCTCCATACGGGTAGCAGTGTGGATTGTATATTGTATGAGGTGATTTGTCACCTGCGTTGATGATGAACCCTTAAGTACCTTGGGGAACGAGAATGTGAAAGTGTGTATGTGCGAGAGATTGACATCACTAATTTGGTAATGATGAAACGAGACTTTTGGCAGATATTGGCCCAGATGAAAATAACTTTTAAGGTTTTATCGATTTATAAAGTTGTTGCTGGACTTCATCTTCCTCGCTATTGCTGCCAAGAAAAATCTTGAAGTCTTCCTACAAGAACCAAAAGGATCAGTTAGCTGGTGCTATCTTCACCTGCACCAGCAAGTTCAGAAGGTCTTCCTTCTGAGAGAGGTGCAGAAACAGAGAACAAGTTTCTGCAGATAAAGTTGCTTCTCTGTTCAGCAAGCTCAAATCTGAAGATCAACTTCTAAAGCTGAGAACAAGAAAGAACAAATTTGTTAATTCTGTCCTGGGAAGAAAGAGGAAGCAGAGCAGTTTACTACTAGGTAGTTCCAGCTCAAGATCCTTGTAGCTGTGAAGAAAGTTAGAGCTGAGATAAGTCACCTCAAGGGGTTATCAATGAGAAATTTCTCTATGATAAACATAAATCTATTTCACTCATATGGGATCCTTTTGGATCAGAGTTATAGGGATCTTTGAGCCTGTGGTAGGGCAAATTTTCCTGAGTTGTAGCATCCAGTTTGGATCTGAGGTATGTGGTCAATTGGTCACTGAGCTGTAGGACTTAATTTCAAGTCTGAGGTAGGTGAGTCATTCTCACTGAGCTGTAGGGCACTTGTGCCTGAGGTAAGATCTGGATGCAGATCTAAGGTAGTGCCTTTGTGCTTGAGATTGTAGGAGAGTCATTCTCTCTAATGTAGAAACCTAGTGGATTAGAGGTAGGGTTGTCCTCCCAGCTTAAGTGTAGGGAATTTGTCCTGAGGTAGGAGATCTGCTGATCGCCGAGTTGTAGGCCCTTGTGGCTGAGTTTTAAGTCTTTTAGGAGACTGAGAGATCCTTAGGGATCTGAGGTGTAAGCCCTTTGGAGAAGTTGTTTGGAGAAGTGCCTTGACTAACAGGAAGTTGGCAAGGTGGGAGGAGAGTGGATGTACCTAAAAGTTAGGGAACCGCTATAAAACTATGGGTTCTTTTCTGTGTTATTTTCTTTGTGTAGGTACTTGAAAGCTAATTACTTCCAACATACTAAGTACAGAGGAATATAAAATTAAAAGCTAATAATATCAGTGAGATAACCTATTCATTCCCCCAGGTTGTAAGCTACCTTGAAAATAAAGACTTTCAAGTGGTATTAGAGGGAGGTTACTCAAAAAGGATCTAACCATGTAAGTGATCTTCTAAGGAAGCTACATGTTGTCCTTATGTGTTCAGGAGTGAACTATATGGAGCTTGGTGCCATGAAGCTTCTTATCTATAGGAAGGATGGATTTGGCATCGGGAAAGAGAGGGTCAGGCTATTCATGGAAGTAGGTGACCCTAGAATCTATATAACTATTTAACAAGGACCTTTCATCCCTATGAAAGTGTCTGCCCTGGATGCAAACATCTAGACACCCAACACTTTTGATGAGATGATAAGTGATGAATTTGTTCTTTCCACCATGGACAAGAGGGTTCAAAATGTCATTGTAACTACAATTGACGATTCTACCCTTCAGAATCTGATTCCCTGCAAAATTGCAACGGAGATGTGGGACACTCTGGTGATCTATATGGAAGGCACATAGGAGGTCAGGGATGATAGAAAGTCCATGCTCAACCAGAAGTATGAGTCTTTTGGATAGTCCAAGGGAGAGAACATAGCCACCTGCTTTGAAAAATTATTCAGGATAGTAAATGAGCTAAGGACCTATGGAAGGGTCTTTAGTCATTATGAGTTAAATGATAAACTCCTCAGATCTCTCACCAGAGACAGAGATACAAAGATATGTGCCATCAGAGAAATGGCTAAGCTGGGTGACACTCCACCTCACACCCTATTTGAAAAACGCCTCTCTTATGAGATGCAGCTAATTGTCAGGAAAGAGGAAGAGACGAACTGCAAATCTCAAGCCAAAGAGAAGTCAGTGGCTTTCAAAGATGAAGCCATAAGGAAAAACAGGAGAAACCTTCTTCCCCAAGAAGATAAGCAGATTCAGATTGCTCTGAATCATAGGCATCAGACAGTGGCATGTCTGATGAGGACTTTGTAGTTTTCTCCATGCAGCTCGATTGGCTGATGAATAAAAAGCACAGGAAGAGCAAGCCCTCCACCTCAGCTCATTACTGGAAGAAAACCTCCAAAGAGGACAAGATTGGATCTAAACGCAATAAATAGAATTCTTCTAATATTTTCTGTTACTGCTGCAGCAAGACAGGGCATGTCATTGTTGATTGCCCTACCCTGTGAAGAGAAGAGAGGATAGTGAGAAGAAATCTCACCAAAAGCACAAGGGCAAGAAAGAAAAGTCTCTTGTGGCTAATGATGCAGTCTACGTCTCCCGACGAACCACAACAGATAAATGACACCGATTTGTTCTCTCACGTTCCAATTCTACGCTCTCACAAACTAAAACACAGTACACCCAATTTTGCAATAATATTAATCAAATGCTAATGTACTAGTTTGCCATACCCTTAGAGATCGAATAGAAGCTATAAGCTAATGTCCTCTCAAGAGAAAGGGATCTACCCGATCTAGTCGAGTGTGTGTTATACCAAAAGTGATCCACTGAAAATAAACGATTCGGAAAATGATAGATCTCTCAAAACAAAAAGAAAACGAGGTCTGCCAATCCTCACGAACTTAAATAGATCAAAAGAAAAACACAATCATTTTCGATCAAAACCACGACGAATTCAAAGTTTGTAGGCAACGCCAAAGAAAACCACCACAAGAGTTAATCAAGGAGAGAAACACTCAAAAGGTAGAAATTTCGTTACCCCAATCGGAATGGATGATTCCGATTAAAAAAAATGGTTCGCTCTACTACGGCTCCGCCGGAGTCATGCCGAATGGAGAGAAAATTGTCTGCCTTCCTTGCTTCATGTTGGAGAAAGTCTGTCGTTGACGGAGTTGATGTCCTTGGGTTAAATCCACCAAGGAGAGAAAAAACTTGGATGGCCGAAATCTCAAAGGGAGATCCAAGGGTGGGCCGAAATCTTTTAAGGGGACGAAATGTAACGCCCCGAAACTCAAAAGAGCGACGGGGGACGTTTTGGGCCAGATTTGGAATCTGGCAGTAGGCACACGGCCTGGGAAACGGGCGTGTCCCATGGCGTGTCAGGCTGGAGTCAACGATTTGGTCGAGAGGTCGACGATTTTGGAGTCGATGATCGTCGAGCAGAGAACACGGCCTGAGACACCGGCGTGTATCAGGGCGTGTCGAGCCCGTGTCGACGATCAGCCCAGGGTGTCGACGAATTTCACTCGACGAAGTGTCGAGACAGGGCACACGGCCTGAGATACGGGCGTGTCTCAGGGCGTGTCGAGCCCGTGTCGACGATCGGCCAGCAAATTCGACGATTTTCGCTCAACGATTTGTCGCGACAAGGCACCCAGCCTAGGACACGGGCGTGTCCAAGGCCGTGTCAGGCAGTCGACGAACTTCGCTCGACGAAGTGTCGATACAATGAGCACGGCCTGGAGCCCAGGCGTGTTCGAGTGGAGACGGGTTAGGACACGGGCGTGTCCAGGAACCCGTGTTGTTCTCGGGTTGTTTTCGGGATAAATCGATGGGGGCACACGGCCGACCACACGGCCGTGCCAGTTGGAACACGGGCATGTCATGTAGAACACGGGCATGTCGGATGCCCGTGTGTTGTTCCAGGCGCATTGATTTTGACGGCGAATGGGGGAAATGGCCCTGGACACGGGCATGTTCCAGGCCGTGTTCGGTCCAGATTGTACATTTCAGGCCCGAATAAAGGCCGTTCGTTTCTTTAATTTGGGATCCAACGACTGGGGGTTGTTCCTGATGAGATATACTCGGGATTGGACCTTTGAAACCCTCACTTTTACTTGAGTGGTTCTCTTTCTAAGTCAAGAGAGAGAGGAGAGCCAAAGGAGGAAGAAGAAGCTAGATCCGGCCATTGGAGGAGCTTCGAAGCTCCAAATCGCGAGCCGACTTCGGATCCACGGAGGCGAAAAGAGTTCGGTGCTTTTCATCCGCTTACTTTTCCATGGCGCCAAAGAAGAACGCTTGGGTAACGATTCTCTTCTTGAGCATGTGAAGCTCTCCTTCCTTGTATAGTAAAACCGCTCTCGCGAGTTTGTGGTGAGTTGGAGGCGTTCCTTCGGGTAGATATGTAAAGTCCCCGTTGTGTAGAGTTCGTAAGCGAGAACGGACATATACATGATGTGTGAAGCCTATCCGGACATGTTGGTCCGGATCGGTGATGTTGCATTGCATAAATGTCGGAGAAGACTCTGTGCGATTTGTTGTTTTTCGGGTTTTCTACACGGTAGATTGCAACAGGGAGACTTTGGGATTAACCCAAAGGTGCACCCGGAAAACTGGGTGGATGTGTTATCTTGCCAACTTGGAGGCCTGAGATCCAACATGAACATAACCGAGTTATGTCAAATGTGTGACGGAAACGAGACTCGGGAGAAGTTTGACCTGCGCATATGGTTTAAATTACCATTGCGATGTGAGCACGGGTTAGATGGAACCGTACCCATTCTATGTCGTTCGGTTAAAGAGACCTAAGGTTATGTGGCACTTGTCGTTGGCGTAGATGAGGGTCTTCGGCGGTCTATGGTTTTAATTACCGTGACCCATGCCGGGAAGACAAGTTGCTCATTGTTTGGCCGTCCAAAGGGATGGTGGTGAGTCGGCAGACTTAGACTGTGTTCACCGAGAATGTGCCCTTTGTGCACAGGGTGTGTGGCCGTGTGAGCCTACGCCTGTGATGAAATGAATATTGATATATTGATCGCTTATGCTAATGAAATGCAGGGAAGGAGCATCGCCGCCCCGAGTTGGGGGCGGGATCGTTATAATTTGGTCAGCATTGCTGACCGTTGCCTTTGTTTGCCACTGTGCGGTGGTTTTGTTGCTTGCAGGTGCTGCTGGACCAAGCGGTCAATAGCGGGCTAAAGCCCAATTTGCGAAGCCGACCCTCAAAGGCCTAATTGGATTGTTTACTGCTTTTACTCATGTATGACCGGCCTGCATGCCGTGGTTTGTAAAACATGTAATATTGAAGTAAACCATTTTGTAAGGCCTTAAGGCTTGTACTAGTGTATGTACGACATTCCTATTTGGTATTAATGGACATTCATGCTTTTATGCTGGGTTCTTTAATTGCAACTTATATAAACTGCTTCCGCTAGAATGCTCTGTGTAGGATGTTGGATTGGTTGGATGGTTTCTATGAGTAACCACCCGGTCTGTCTGTAGTATATGGCGTCGGACCCCGGCCGGACCTACTGCTATATGCTATGGGATGGATATGGTGTGTTACAAGGAAGGAGTCTTTATTCTTGACGTAGTTGGAGATGAGATGGTTATAAGGGTGGATGATGGTTAAAACTCCAAAATTATTTACGGTCACGTGGCGACCCGGCGATTTTATTTGAGAAAAAAGCGAAGTGATTTTATTTGGAAAACAGGGCGCGCGTATTTATTTATTTGGATATAAAACGGTTTAGATCGAGTTTTAACGAAAGGTGGCAAGTGCACCTATCGTGAGTAGTACAGGATATTCCCGGTGGAATATCGAGGTCGTATTGTTCTCGGGTCTGGTTCGATTATTTCTACTCTTCCCTAGAGGGGACTATTATTTTACCGATAATTAACTTGTCGGGTTATATTTTATATATAATAAAAAAGGCAGAAAAATAGAAGAAAGAAAATGAAAGCAATAAGGTGGTGCCGATGAAGAGCTTAGCTCGATGGCACCGAGAAAACAAATGAACTAAAATAGACTTTAAATAAAAAGAGCTCCTAAATTTCTAATTAATTAAGGCGGAGACATGGCCGTGGAGGTTCCACTAAAATGAGCTCACCTATCTCTAGGACTATCGCTCACCTGAACGCTAAGACTATTCGACCGGGCTCTCGTCCGACGAAGGATTCCTCTTAACGCCCGCATTACGCTAAGAATCCCGCTATTGGGTGGGGAACCCAATCCGGTAGAGTTGGCGCGCCTCCTCTCTCGATGGTTAGTGCGGAACTCTCTTTGCCAAGGGGTGATTGGTCCATATGCACGGCCTCTCGGCTAGCTAGCATATGGACTACGGAAATAGGGCCCATACATCGATATGTGGTCCTACGCGTCGTTAACCCCGGGCAAACCTTAAGTACTTTTAATTAATTAGAAAAATGAGACCTTTAGTTATTTTAAGCTATTTTATCTGTCCCAATGCTCTTCGATGCCGAGGGCTAAGAACGATTAGACACTCATCGGAATGGTGACGGCTTGCGAAAAAAGCAGAAAAGAAAGCAGTAAAGGAAAGCAGTAAATGAAAGCGATAAAATAAAGCAGTAAAGGAAAGCTGAAAATTGGAAGTCCTACTCAAACGAGTAGGACTGAAGAAAGCAGTAAATTACGAGTCCCGGCGCAAATGCGTGGGCGGGAGAAAGAAAGCGGGTCCTACTCAAACGAGTAGGACTAAATAAATGCAACACACGCACACACTCGACAGAAATTAAAACTCACGCACACGCTCTCTCGACATAAATGAAAACGCACACACTCTACAAGAAAGTAAACACACTCTACCGAAATAAAATCCAGCCATTAAACTCAAGTGAGTAGGCGGAAAAAAGGAAAATTACAAACTCACGCACTCTACAGAAAGTAAAATAAGCGAGCGCCATTTAACTCTTAACGAGTAGGCGGAAATAAATGCGCAAGTACAAAAAATGTAAAAAACTAAGTTATCTAAAAATTGAAAACAACTGCATTTCTACCGCTAGAATGCGGTAGAAATGTATAAAAAATGAAAATAAAAATTAAACGGAAAGAAAGATTTGCAAATAAAAATGAAAATGCAAGTGCTCGAAAAATAAAAACGAATACATTTCTACCGCTAGAATGCGGTAGAAATGATTAAAATGAAGACAGAAAAATAAAAGGAGCAAAAGTTTAAACGAAAAAACGAAGTGCACGAAAAATTAAACTACTAAATTATCATTCCTATAACTCCGTAAAAACGATTAAAAAGTGAAAATAAAGCGAAAAGAACGAAAAAGTTTTACAACCTAAAAATAAAAAGCTAAGTTAAAAGAAATGAAAATCACCTTGAAATCATTTTTACGGGTTTATAATAATGAAATAAAAGCTATAAAAATTCTAAGTTAACAAAACTAAGAACATAAAATTATGAAGTTATACTCATACACACACACACCCATTACAAAAGAAGGAAATAGAAGTTAAAACAAGGAATAAATAAGATTGCAAAGGGTGGGCGCATAGATGAAGTCCAAAACATAGAAATGAGAAAGAAAACTACATTTTTATTATGTAAAAAAAAAACTATTACAAGGCTAGTACAAAAATAAAAGAGAGAGAGAAAGAGAAAACCCCATTCCATAGGTTGGAAATCCATCTACGCAGCACCTCCCCTTACAAAATGGAACCCAAAAGGGGAACAGGAATCCTAAGCAGAAGCTCTGAATTTATAGAAAAAATTTACATGGGTCACGCCCTTGGTCACGGGCGTGCCAGGGGCGTGACAGTACTATTTGAGAAGGCGGCCGGCGATTTGACGGGAAAGTGGACTTCGGGCTGGACACGTGTCGGTCTCGCAGTGGTCACGCCCCAGGTCACGGGCGTGACGCTGGGCGTGTCAAGCAGGTGGATCTGGTCGCGGGTTGCGCCGAAAGTCTTCGGGCAGGTCTTGTCGGGCTAGCTGGAAAGGTCACGCCCCAGGTCACAGGCGTGACTCTGGGCGTGTCGGCTGGTGTCGACACTCGACGAATGTCGAGCGAAAAGTGTCGAGTTGAAAATCGTCGAGCGGAAATTGAGTCACGCCCCAGGTCACGGGCGTGACGCTGGGCGTGACTGTTGGTGTCGATACTCGACGATCGTCGAGCTGGAAACGTCGAGCGGGGTGAACACGGGCTTGGGTCACGCCCCGTGTCGGGTGACACGGGCGTGACGCCGGGCGTGTCAGGCTTTGCGCTTCAAAATTTTGCTGATTGACGGAGTTTGTCGTGTCACGCCCTGGTCACGGGCGTGACCAATATGTCACGGGCGTGACTTGACTTTTTTGGCAGATTTTTGATTTTTTCTGAAAAATAAAATAAAACAAGTCAGCAAAATTATTTACAAAAAAGGAGCAATTTATTAAGCAAAAATATATAAAAAAGACGAAAAGAAATGAAAACGACTAAATTAATGTATAGAAAAATAGGTATATTTACAAATCATCAAATACCCCCATACTTAAGCTTTTGCTATTCCAGAGCAAAAGTTGGAGATGAACTTATAAGGAATAAAAGAAATCCTAAGTTTAGCTACCGCTTGAATTAATTAAAAGGAAGATCAAAATAAACATCCGGGGTTAAAGAATTAAATCCTAATTTATGAAATGTTATGAATAGAGGAAGAGTTTCAAAAAGACTTCTAGATAAAATAAAATAGAAAGCAAAAATTCATTTTTGTTAGTTTAACAAAGATGAATTGGATTTATATAAAAAACTTTAGCTTAAAAAAAGTTAAAGGAAATAATGCAATTTAAAAATTATGCTCTCAAAAAATTTTAAATTAATTCTAGAATCATTGAAATATGCTAAGTGGTTTGGTGGTTTATGAAGAAGGCTTGAATATTGAGGTGAGGCAATTTTTTCTCGAACCTCCAATTTTTTTCCTTTTGGATAGTTAGGAAAATGAAATCTTATTTTCCTAACACATAATAATTTTTTTCTTTCTTCATAAAAAATAACCCAATGTATATGCGTAGAAGTAATGAATTTTATCCTCTTACTCCATAACATATAATCTTTTTTTAATATTGGGTGCCTATGTTTACGGAATGAAATCTTATTCCCATTGACATAAGATCTTTTAAGGGATAGGGGTAAACATGTCAAGTAAGACATGAAAAAAAGGAAGTGGGTTTAGTTTTTTTCAAAAAGAAAACTAGATTTTAATAAAAAAGTTTTGAGAGTAACCTTTTTAAAATGAACGTTCCAATGTTTCTAAAAGCAAAGAGTAGAAATAATTGAAATCCATGGATGTTATTTTCTAACATAAAAAACGAGCTTCTATTTATAAAATTAGAAGTGGTGGTGAAAAACAAGTTCCCTATTATAAAGAAAAGACATAAAAAATTCTTTAAATCTTAACCCTAGACACTTAAATCTATTGAACTTTAATTAATAAACGAATAGTAAGCAAAGAATAACTAAAATTCGCATATAAATTAACTCGAAACAAGATTTTTGGAAAGCAAAAAGAGTTAAGATATGGTATATTCGAATTATTTTGTTACATAATTTAACAAAACATTTTTTTTTTGAATTTTTATAGTTTTTATCATTTTTTTGTGTTTTAATTATTATCTTTTTAAGATTTTTAGAGTTATTTTCTTTTTTTTAGGATTTTTGGTTTTTCTAATTTTTTGATTGATTTTTTAGTGTATTTTGATATGTAATTTACAAGAATGAGGAGAGAAAGAAGTGCTATTTAAAGAAGATAGGGGGGAAAGAGAGATTTTTACAAAAAATGTACAAAGTAAAAAACTCGATTGCAGCCCCCGCGAACAGACTCTTATTTGAATGGTTGTTTCGATGAGTCGAACGTCGCGGGCAGGCGGAATGCAAGCTTTTACAAATAAAAAAGGGGGGAAGTTTTTTTTTTTGTTTTGAAGTTTTATAAAAATAAAAACAAGGGAAAAATTTTTCTAGGTTTTATTTTTTTTAATGTTTTTGTAATTTTATGCGTTTTTGTAATATGCAGAAATAAAGAAATACGAAAATACCCCCATACTTAAACCCAACATTGTCCCCAATGTTGCAATCTAAGTATGCAGAACAGATAATATATAAAATATAATAAGTACAAAAATAAAAAGGGAGGGTAGGAGCTTCCCTGACGATGAGTACGGGGAGGCCCGGGTTGAAACCCTGCATTTATTGTTAGAAGAAGAAAAAAACGATAACAGAATAAACAAAAAAAGATTAACTCGGCCTAAAGTGTGCGGGCGGTAGGGAGCAAGTGCGTGGGCGACTCTAAGGCCTTAGCTACGTGAGTGTGATGGAAATGCGCACCCCTAACGTGCACAAGAATGGAAGCGCGCCGAAGCGAAATAAAACTGAACAAGTTAAAATAAAAGGACAAAATATATACACTTGTAGTTTTTTTAAGGCCTTTTTTTGTTATGTTTTTTCATTTTTTCGAAACTTTTTTTTTTAGTTTTGTTTGTTTTATAGTTTTTTTTTTATTTTTATTAAAAGAATGAAAATAAAAATTTTTTTGTTAAGTTTTTTTATTTTTCATTTTTTTTTTTGGGTTTTAGTTGTTTTTTTTATTTAGTTTTTTTTTAGTTTTATTGTTTTTTCAAATTTTTAATTTTTAAGGTTTTTCAAAATTTTTTGTTTTGTAAGTTTTTCAAATTTTTTTTGTTTTATAAATTTGTAAATATATATATTTTAGTATTTATTATTATTATTATTATTATTATTATTATATTTTTTTGTTAGTTGGTCAAACTATTTTTTTTTTATATATAAATATATATAGGTAAAATTAATAGAATCCCAAGGTTCAAAATAACGAACCGAAAACTCCCCGGCAACGGCGCCAAAAACTTGATGGTTAAAACTCCAAAATTATTTACGGTCACGCGGCTACCCGGCGGTTTTATTTGAGAAAAAAGCGAAGTGATTTTATTTGGAAAACGGGGCGCACGTATTTATTTATTTGGATATAAAACGGTTTAGATCGAGTTTTAACGAAAGGAGGCAAGTGCACCTATCGTGAGTAGTACAGGATATTCCGGGTGGAATATCGAGGTCGTATTGTTCTCGGGTCTGGTTAGATTATTTCTACTCTTCCCTGGAGGGGACTATTATTTTACCGATAATTAACTTGTCGGGTTATATTTTATATATAATAAAAAAGGCAGAAAAATGGCAGAAAGAAAATGAAAGCAATAAGGTGGTGCCGATGAAGAGCTTAGCTCGATGGCACCGAGAAAACAAATGAACTAAAATAAACTTTAAATAAAAAGAGCTCCTAAATTTCTAATTAATTAAGGCGGAGACTTGGCCGTGGAGGTTCCACTAAAATGAGCTCACCTATCTCTCGGACTATCGCTCACCTGAACGCTAAGACTATTCGACCGGGCTCTCGTCCGACGAAGGATTCCTCTTAATGCCCGCATTACGCTAAGAACCCCGCTATTGGGTGGGGAACCCAATCCGGTAGAGTTGGCGCGCCTCCTCTCTCGAGGGTTAGTGCAGAACTCTCTTTGCCAAGGGGTGATCGGTCCATATGCACGGCCTCTCGGCTAGCTAGCATATGGACTACGGAAATAGGGCCCACACATCGATATGTGGTCCTACGCGTCGTTAACCCCGGGCAAACCTTAAGTACTTTTAATTAATTAGAAAAATGAGACCTTTAGTTATTTTAAGCTATTTTATCAGTCCCAATGCTCTTCGATGCCGAGGGCTAAGAACGATTAGCCACTCATCGGAATGGGGACGGCATGCGGAAAAAGCAGAAAAGAAAGCAGTAAAGGAAAGCAGTAAATGAAAGCGATAAAATAAAGCAGTAAAGGAAAGCTGAAAATTGCAAGTCCTACTCAAACGAGTAGGACTGAAGAAAGCAGTAAATTGCGAGTCCCGGCGCAAATGCGTGGGCGGGAGAAAGAAAGCGGGTCCTACTCAAACGAGTAGGACTAAATAAATGCAACACAAGCACACACTCGATAGAAATTAAAACTCACGCACACGCTCTCTCGACATAAATGAAAACGCACACACTCTACAAGAAAGTAAACACACTCTACCGAAATAAAATCCAGCCATTAAACTCAAGTGAGTAGGCGGAAAAAAGGAAAATTACAAACTCACGCACTCTACAAAAAGTAAAATAAGCGAGCGCCATTTAACTCTTAACGAGTAGGCGGAAATAAATGCGCAAGTACAAAAAATGTAAAAAACTAAGTTATCTAAAAATTGAAAACAACAGCATTTCTACCGCTAGAATGCGGTAGAAATGCATAAAAAATGAAAATAAAAATTAAACGGAAAGAAAGATTTGCAAATAAAAATGAAAATGCAAGTGCTCGAAAAATAAAAACGAATACATTTCTACCGCTAGAATGCGGTAGAAATGATTAAAATGAAGACAGAAAAATAAAAGGAGCAAAAGTTTAAACGAAAAAACGAAGTGCACGAAAAATTAAAACTACTAAATTATCATTCCTATAACTCCGTAAAAATGATTAAAAAGTGAAAATAAAGCGAAAAGAACGAAAAAGTTTTACAACCTAAAAATAAAAAGCTAAGTTAAAAGAAATGAAAATCACCTTGAAATCATTTTTACGGGTTTATAACAATGAAATAAAAAGCTATAAAAATTCTAAGTTAACAAAACTAAGAACATAAAATTATGAAGTTATACTCATACACACACACACCCATTACAAAAGAAGGAAATAGAAGTTAAAACAAGGAATAAATAAGATTGCAAAGGGTGGGCGCATAGATGAAGTCCAAAACATAGAAATGAGAAAGAAAACTACATTTTTATTATGTCAAAAAAACTATTACAAGGCTAGTACAAAAATAAAAGAGAGAGAGAAAGAGAAAACCCCATTCCATAGGTTGGAAATCCATCTACGCAGCACCTCCCCTTACAAAATGGAACCCAAAAGGGGAACAGGAATCCTAAGCAGAAGCTCTGAATTTATAGAAAAAATTTACATGGGTCACGCCCTTGGTCACGGGCGTGCCAGGGGGCGTGACAGTACTATTTGAGAAGGCGGCCGGCGATTTGACGGGAAAGTGGACTTCGGGCTGGACACGTGTCGGTCTCGCAGTGGTCACGCCCCAGGTCACGGGCGTGACGCTGGGCGTGTCAAGCAGGTGGATCTGGTCGCGGGTTGCGCCGAAAGTCTTCGGGCAGGTCTTGTCGGGCTAGCTGGAAAGGTCACGCCCCAGGTCACGGGCGTGACTCTGGGTGTGTCGGCTGGTGTCGACACTCGACGAATGTCGAGCGGAAAGTGTCGAGTTGAAAATCGTCGAGCGGAAATTGAGTCACGCCCCAGGTCACGGGCGTGACGCTGGGCGTGACTGTTGGTGTCGATACTCGACGATCGTCGAGCTGGAAACGTCGAGCGGGGTGAACACGGGCTTGGGTCACGCCCCGTGTCGGGTGACACGGGCGTGACGCCGGGCGTGTCAGGCTTTGCACTTCAAAATTTTGCTGATTGACGGAGTTTGTCGTGTCACGCCCTGGTCACGGGCCTGACCAATATGTCACGGGCGTGACTTGACTTTTTTGGCAGATTTTTGATTTTTTCTGAAAAATAAAATAAAACAACTCAGCAAAATTATTTACAAAAAAGGAGCAATTTATTAAGCAAAAATATATAAAAAAGACGAAAAGAAATGAAAATAACTAAATTAATGTACAGAAAAATAGGTATATTTACAAATCATCAGTGGAGAAGAGAGGAGGGGAGAGGTGGGAAGAGGTTTCCGTACCACAAGAGGAAGAGAGGGGGGAGGCTGGCGGCCAAAGGAGGAGGAGAATTAGAGGGAATTCTCCAACTAGGGTTATCTTCTTTTTTTCATCAATATTGTCATAAACTCTTCATAACATGGCCTATATATAGGCTACACCACGAAACATATGATGGCTATATTCAGCCCATATCAAATAAAAGAAAATAAGGAAATAAATTAATATAATCCCAAATTAAAACAAGGCAATAAGGAAATAAATAGATATAACAAAATATTATAATTATTAGATTATTGTTACGGCGATGGCGTTGTAGCTGCGATGGCATTGTAGCGGCGATGGCGTTGTAGCGGTGATGACGTCGTAGCGAAATTATTATTGCGGTGATGGCGTTGTTGCAAAATAATTGTAACGGCAATGGCGTTATAGCGACGATAACGTGCATCGAAATTATTGTTGCGACATCGTCCATCCGAGTCTTCAAACGTACGATTGCAGTGGCCATCAACATAATGCATGGACCCGGCATTGCCATGGATCTTGCCAAAGAACTCGTCAGCACCATCTGCAATGTCATCACGAAAAATGGCAGGACATCATCTCCACCAATCAAACGGTCACGATCATCACGAGCAAGTGGCGGGACACTGTCGCCATAAATCCTATCCCACTAAAAATTACTCATCACCGATTAGTGGCCCGTAAGGGGAGAACAGTCGAAAGCAGCAACAACATGAGGCAGATCTAGCCCCACAATCGAAGTCGTAGTAGTGTGGTCATCCGACATCAAAGATAACTTGTTAGGCAAAAAGTAGGTCTTGGGGACCCTTGTAAAAACATTAGTCAAAGAAGGAGAAAAAGTTTCAACATCAACATTCAACATACCTCCAGTGGAGACCGTATGAGAGCGTGATCCAGGAGCCAGCTCACTCCTCAACCCATTGGACGATATAGTCGACAGAATAAACGGAGAGGCAGATAATTCAAGTGGTGGAGAAATATAAGGCGTTAAATCTGAAACATTAAAAATAGGGGATATACCCCAATCAGTGGGTATCTCCAAACGATATGTGTTTTCTCTTAACCTCTTTAAAATTTAAAAGGATCGGCTCGCCGATTCGTCAACCTTTTTATAGAGCATGAAGGCATCCGTTAAGCGATGAGACGCAACAAAACTAAATCATCAACATTCAAGTGAGAAGCTCTTTTATCCACGCTAGCATGAGATTTATAAAATGCATATTAGGCGAATAATGTTTCAAGAATGTGCTTATGTAAATTGTGAACATGAAGAGCGAATTCCTGTGCGAAATCAATTGATTTATACAATGGAGGTAATGGAATTAAATCAAGTTTCACAAGTGCCTTATAGTCGTGCACGATTTCATTAGGGGATAAGCCTGTAGATCTATTCTTAGAATTATTGTACGCAAGTTGAGCATGGGGAAGGATCAAGTCCCAAGTACCGTGTGATTATCCATAAGACATCGCAATAATCTACCCAAACATCGGTGTACAACTTCCGTTTGCCCATACGTACTCACAATATACCCAAGGAAATCAGCGAAGGTAACGTAAAAATAAATTTTGTTTAGATTCTCAAATAATTCTTCCGCTCGTAACGTGGTAAAGATAATCCTCACGTGCAATTCGTGATCGGTTGGAGAGGGGAAAATGACTAAGATATCATTACAATACACCACTAAATTGTTTTTCATGGAAAAACCAAGAGAAAGTACTCGGGGCAATGGAAAAAACCAAGTGGCAACACTAACCACTCATAAAAACCGTCCTTCGGTTTAAAAATCGTCTTCCATTCGTCTCCCTCCCTAATCCTTATGTGATGGTAGCCACTCCTAAAATCCAACTCAGAAAAGATCGTGGCCCTACCTAATATATCCAATAAGTCATCCAAGCGAAGGATGAGAGACCTATGTTTGATAGTAAATTTTGTAATAGCCTAGCAGTCAACACACGTCCTCAACGAAACATCTTTCTTAGGGTCTAATAAAATGGGCCCAATAGACGACCGCATAGTAGGCATATAGTAAGATGATTGATCAATCGTAGGAAATTTGGAAGACACAGAAGTACAAAAATTTAGGACAAGGCCGAACACGAATTCTAACAACTCGCTAATGCATATCCTACGAGACACATCCAGCGGAGGGGCTACGAACGTAGGTATAATAAAAGGAGCAGTTATAACAAGTTCGTGTCCTACAAAGTCATCTAAGGTCGGCAAATAAATAGGAGAAAGGGTCGATAAAATCATTCCCGGGATAAAATCCAAATCAGTATAAATTTCACCGAACGTTGACAACATCAAGCAACTCTCATCCGGGTATATAACAAGAGAATCGCCCAAAAGTACCCTTTCCTCAGATGATAACTCTTCCACAATAACACTAAGGACATCATCACACTCAGGCTCCTCAGATGACTCGGAAACATTCTCACATATCGGAATATCTTCATTCCATACATCATCTTCCAAATCACTAGGGTATCCAAGCTCCTCAACGTCACTAAAATCATCAATTAAATCGACCTCGCCCTCAGTGCAAGGCTCAGTCCTAGACATTGCCTCAGACTCATCAGAATAGTCAACGACTACATCAGGAAGCTCAGGGGGATACTGAAAAGGGACTACGGGCATATTCGGAATAGGACGAACAATAGAAATAAGATCAGATACGCCACTAGACTTACGTGTTGTAATCGTCTGTCTGCACCTACAAATAGGACAACTCTCACCCCACGGGCTCATGGCAGTCCTAGCAGTCACTTGTACAGAAGTCTGGATAAGGGACCTCACCTTTTCCTTTCCTCCACAGGTGGGTGCAGGTATGCTATAAGTAACTCTACCAACCTGGGGAATGGGTCTATCCTGATGGAAAATGTTACTCCTATGGTCAGGTGGGGATCTAGTGCCATAACTATTTTTGCTAACGTTTGTAGTGTTATTAGTACGAAGGTAATCTGGGTTAAATTGATCTGCAAGTAAGATACGGATGTGCGGCAAAGCATATTGATAGGTACCAACACGAAGCTCTTCGTTTAACCAAAACACATGGGCATGATCTACTAATCGCTCTCGGGCAATGTTAAACTTTTGGTGGTCATCCCATAAGTGACAATTAAAATAATTTACTAATTCCTTAAGCCAATCTCTAAAAATTTGTTAACATCCTAAACCGTCATAAGTAGGATGAATGTGGTGTGGCCTAGGGGTTGGTGGTGCTACTGGGCTAGCCTTTAGTTGTGCAATCAAAACCTTAATGTCATCCACTACAGGAGACCGTACTAGTTTCCTAACGTTCATCATGGAACCAAAAGATTTTACTCTAGAAACATTAACTGTTGATGCAGAAAATACGCCCTCAAATTCTGGTAAAAAGGGAAAAAGAGAGAAGGAAACTGCAAGCAACCGTTTACAAATGGACCAAGGAAAAAGGGTTATTAAGACAGATTCGAGACCGCAAAGTCCGATATCCGAGTCCACAGCTTTCACTAAATGGGCCTCTGGATTCGAGTCCCAGCCCCCTTTTGGGTACACCACTTCCCCTATTTATAAGTTTGGGGGCCTGCCCAAACGGGCAAGGCTAAAATAAACGGCTGCCCGAGGTACAGGAAAATCGGGCAGCGGTGACAGGAATCAAAAAGAAAGACAAGCAGTCCGCGCAAGAGGGGCGGACTGGTCTCGCGAGTTGGAGCTTCCACAGCTATAGGGCATTATCCTTGCTGAAGGAACGCGACCTATGCAGACTGACTCTTGAATCTGCTTGAAGAGTTGGCGGACGATCCGAAAGATCAACTAAGGCTGGACGAACTAGGCGGACTGGAGGAACGAGTCCGCTGATAAATGAGGCTGGCTGGAAATCTGCTGTCTGACCTTTGCAGACTGACTTTGGAGTCCGCTGCTGGGTAAATTCTGATCTGCAAGGTCTAGTCGACCAGAGCGGAATGAGAAAGTCGAGTCTGCCAGAAGAGGAGAAGGGTCTAACCTGCTGGTCGTTGTGGATTCTAGGGTTAACATGATCCCCGCATATTTATAAATTTCAAGAAATTTCGAAAATGTTTCCTTAATCCGCCGAATCCGCAACCATCATCAATGCTTTCAGTGCTATAAATACTGCTGGAAGCGCTGTATTCAGGCAAACTTGTCTACGCCACGGGTTGGTTTTCACCCCTTGCGGTCTGCATTTTCCAGTCCAATATGGAACGACTTGGAGCTTTCTTTGGTAACTTCGCCTTGAGCTCAGAGAAGCCTAAGGCAAACCCAAGGATTAAGAAGGTCATCCACCGGAGCGGGACGTCTGTCCGACATGTAGGGAAAAGTTCACGGCCTTGTCAGGAGACTGATTCAGTTCGCAGTACTGAACGCGAGAAACCTGCGACTTCCCCTGCTGTTACAGCACAAATTATTGATGGAAAATTGAATTCGCCGTCAGTTTCTGATCAGTATCCTGTGAGCTTTGGGGGCATGGAAATACTCCCTTCCGCCTCTGGAACTGTCATACCGCAGATAGACCTGTACAGGGAGTTTTTGTCACCAACAGTTCGGCAACCGAATGTTGGGGAAAAGCGGCCTTCTGATGAACAGGTGGGGAAGCAAACAGAGGAGGTAGTTGAGGAGCGAGCCGATGAGCCAGCGGAAAAACTGACTGAAGAGTTAAATGAAAATCAATCTGATACACCAGTGTTTTCCATAGCTCTGGTTGTCGCTTTGATCTCAGTCCGCGAGGACCTGGCGGACGCTCAACAGGTCGTCATAAACTTATAGAGGATGCCCGAGAAGAAAAAGATGAAAATGGACAAGTCCACAGTGGCTGAGCAAGTGGAGAAGAGGATGCGAGCTCGGAAGGGGAAGAACATCTCCACGCGGACTGGGGCTGCGAGCTTGCAGTACAGGCCGCGAGAAAAAGAAGTCCCAGACGCCGGCTTAGTTACTCCAGATGCCTTGATCGTAGGAGGTGATCCTTTATCAACGGTCAGCTTGTCCACTGCTGAAATACTCGACAGTATTGATAGCGAGCGGCTTGCTGACATTAACCAATCTCTGTTGGAGCTACTGCAGCCTGATGCTGAGATTGTGGGAGAAAACGCTGCTGATCCTGCCTCCTCGGTTGTGGCTGAGGAAAGAGAGAAGATGGCAAAGGAATAGCTCGCTATTATGAAGGCCAAGGTCGAGGCGGCCTCAGAAAAGCTAGATGCAGACAAGCGGGCTGAGGATTTGCGGATTGCGGCTGAGCTGATATGGTCAGGTAAACTGCGACCGGCCCTTAGCCGATCTCAGAGTTCGTGGCTTTACAAATGTCCTGCCCGGAAGTCGCGTCCAATAAAAATTATTACGGATACTGAAGATATAGTCGCTTCAATTAGATCAATGGCCAAAACAAGAGCAAAAGTTCATCGCGGATGGAAACAACGCCTAAGTGCTTTTGACCCAGAGGGCGTGAGGCGACCTGTTGCTGATAGTCACCAGATTGCTGCCATGATTACAAAAAATAATTTAATCTTAACTTTTGAGTTTGCCGCGACCTGAGAATTAATGTTTGTGTTTTCTTTGCTGCAGTACGGAAGTCGCCACACGGTTCTGTTGAAGCTGGCGAGATTGTGTCGTCGCACGAGGTAGATGTATTGGTGCGAGCTGGGATGGCCTCCTTCGACGAGTCTGCACAAGGTGAACAGTCCGGCCTGGATAAATATGTATTGTTAGAAAGGAAATGTGAAGAAAAGCTGAATGAAGTCCAAGCAGAACTAAAGATGCGGATAGAGCGAGAAAAAGTTCTGGAGGCTCAGGTCGCCAAACTTTCAGTGGAGGTGGAGGAACTGAAGAAGGAGAAGCAACGGTCAAGTGAGGATGCCCGCCACTATAGAGGAAGATACTTGGCCCTGGGGCAGGAAGGTAAAAGGAAGCAGGTCGCGGAGGTCGCCATGATGAGGCCGCAACCACCGGTTCAGCCTGCTTCTGCAGCGGCTTCAGCTCCAGCAGCAAGTGGGCAGCCCGCTGCGAATGAGGAGCCGAGACCGGCAGGCAAGCCTGTGGTTCTGGTTAGCCAGATCAATAGGGACACCAGTCACATGCACAATACTTTCAACACCAAGCACCATCTCGTCCAGTAGCTGTACAGAGAAATTCTGCGAGGGAGTGACCAGGTGACCTATCTAGGGAAGGAGAGGGAGGAGCGACCTGGCCATCCTGATCGTAGAGGTCGCTGAGTCCGCGAATTAGCAAAACTTGATTTGTATAATTTGGGGTGATCTTTGAACATCGCTTGTTTATTTTATTTCTATTGCGATGTGAATTCTTATTTGTTCTGTATGATCTTGCTATGTGATTTGAAAAATGCTGCAATCTTTGCCTTGAGAATTTTTCCTTATGTTGAATGTGAGCTATGCAGACTGACTACGTGTCCGCGCATTTTATTTGTGAATTGTGAATATCGAAAATTGCGGGCTGGGCGGAGCCTTTGAGTCCGCAATTACTTGTCAATTTTTTGCTCTGAATCTGCAGGAAAAATGAAAACTCTGAGCTCGACAGACTGATCAATCAATCCACACGGACTGGCTGAAAGCTGTCAGACTAGTTTTTCTATAAATAGAGTCCCAATCTTCCATACAAGAAATGCGATTGAAGCAGAAGTCACTGTGTAACAGTCCAGGCCCATCCCATGGGAACCCGCTGGCACTGCCAGCCTACCAGGGTCCAGACCCGGGCCCACCACTGGTAGTCAGGCTTTCACATTCAAGAATGCAGGTCATGCCCCCCAACCCCTCTCCGGCGTGTTTATCAGTACGGTAGGTTGTTGCCACTGGTCTCGAACCCAGGACCTTGATAAGAGAGCTTTCAACCACTCCCTCATCACCAACTGAGCTGCACGCTTGAATGTGAAAGGCTGACTACCAGTGGTGGGCCCAGGTCTGGACCCTGGTAGGCCGGCTATGCCAGCAGGTTCCCATGGGATGGGCCTGGACCGTTACAAAAAAGTGCACTTTTACTGTAATGCCCCTAGCCGATCCAACGTGGCAGCGTCACAGCTCCGCTCTAGGCGACGCTACCGGGCTGCAGCCCAAGCACCCCAACCCCTCTCCCTCCACAGGCGGGTTGTTGGTGGCCACAGCCTCCCTTTGATGAGGTAAACTCGATAGTAAATTTTGGCCGTACGGGGACTTCCCAGGAGGTCACCCATCCCAGTACTACTCTCGCCCAAGCACGCTTAACTATGGAGTTCCTTCACTTCTCATCACCAATTGAGCTGCAGTTGTAACACCCCAGAATTTGAGAGAGGGTCGATTTGCGTTTCTGGCCAATTTTTGGTTTCTGGTAGGGGGCACACGACCTACGACACGGGCGTGTCGCAGGTCATGTCGAGCCCGTGTCGACACTCGGCCCGGGGTGTCGACACTTTCGCTCGACAATGTGTCGAGACTAGGGCACACGGCCTGCGACACGGGCGTGTCGCAGGGCGTGTCGAGCCCGTGTCGACACTCGGCCCGGGGTATCGACACTTTCGCTCGACAACGTGTCGAGACAAGCCACACGGCCTAGGACACGGGCGTGTCCAAGGCCGTGTGGGTCTGTCGACAAACTTCAGTCGACGATGTTCACTCAACGAGTGTCGAGTGTCGAGTGTCGTATGTCAAGACTGGGGCACATGGCCTGTAACACGGACGTGTCACAGGGCGTGTCCCGCTTGGTCGACGATCTTCGCTCGACGTTTTTCCACGGTGTCGACAAAAAGGCTGTCTACGAGTGTCGAGACTTGGCACACAGCTTGGGATACGGGCGTGTCCCTTCTCGGGTTAGTTTCGGGGCCGTGTCGATTGAGGCACACGGCCGACCACACGGCCGTGTCAGTGGGGACACGGGTGTGTCGAGTCGAACACGGGCGTGTCGGATGCCCGTGTGCTATTCCAGGCACGTCGATTTGAGACGGCGAATGAGGCACACTGCCCGGGACACGGGCGTGTGTCAGGCCGTGTTCGGCCCAGGTCTTTTATTTTCAGGCGGATCATGGCCATTATTTCCCTGATTTTAGGATCTGATGGTTCAGGACTATTCTTGGGGAGTTAAGTCCGATAATAGGGTTGAAAACCCTCATTCTTCTAAAAGCTTTCTCTTACTAAAGATCTAGAGAGAAGTGAGAGCAAGGAAGAAGGAGAAGGAGGGTTTGGGCTGTAGGAGAGGTTTCGGTGCTCCAAATCGCGAGCCGAGTCCACATCCGTGGAGGCTAGATCTTTGCGAAGAATTTCATCTGGTTATTTTGCCATGGCAAGGAAGAGGAGTCAGAAGGTAACGACACTTCTCCTCTCGGTCTTAGGATGCATGTCTTTAGCATCTATTCTTTCTAGTTTTTGGGCACCAAACTCTCAAATGAGAGGGGTTTTGGGTTGCCAAGGTTCAAGAGGAACCTCCGGGTTGATTGAGTCCATCCCCGACATGTTTTGCATTAGAGATCCGCTCCGTTAATGGATTAGGCATGGTGGGTGAAGCCGTAGTCGCGACCGTTAGTCCGACTCGGTGATCTTGCATACGAATTTTAGGGATTCATAGAGATTCCGTTGCGGCAAGATGTCGTTTGTGATGTGGTGGTGTTTTCCCATTTTTCTCGAATGAGTACGTGTAGTCGGAACCGGACAAGGTTAGCTCCTCGTGGCGGTAGATGGTTTCCTTGGTGGACAAGGTTAGCTCCGCATGAGTTGGAGATGGTTTACCTAGTGCGCGCGAACGCTGCAGTACACATGAGGGACTAGGGTGGAATTGTCTTGGTTTGTGATGTGCCAAGGCGTGGCTATGTCTCCGTGGTCGGCTAGCTATCCCGTGACGTTCACGTCATGTGTGGAGAGTGCCCCGGCGAGACTAGTCCCCTTCTGTGAGACTGACGAGAATGCCAAGCATGGGGGCAAGCCCGGGCAATGAGGACATGAGCGGGTGGGGTCCGGCAAGGATTGTTAGAATCGGTCAGTTTGTGTTGTTGGAATCCTGACATGAGACGTCAGAGCTTGTAGGCAAGCCCGGGTTTAGGACCTTGAGCGGTGGGGCCTTTGCAAGAGTTCCATGTGGTGGCCTGTGTGCCGTTGGGGGGGGGGGGGGGTTTGGTGTTACCCCCTTTGTTTGCGACTTTATGCCAATGGGGAATCAATGAGTACCCATATGATGTGATGATGTGCTAGATGTATACGAGATAGGGTGCCTTGGGTGAAACCCGGGTTGTTGCATACATGTTGCATAAGTAGGCCCTTTTTATTATATGCTCAACCCGTAGAGAACATGTATGATGTGTGTGACATCCAAGCCTGTTTCTGTTGTTGCTTTTCTTGCTTATGATTATTGCATACGAAGTGCTAACTTGCAGGTTCGAGGGGTACCCCGGGGTCCGTTAGGGGCAGCCGGGAGGAGATGTGTTGTTACACAGTTTGAGGTCAGTCTTTGCTGACCCATGTTACTAATAAATTTTACAGGGCAAGGATCGCATGCAGGAGCTAGCTCGCCGGCCAGAAAGGCCTAAGCTTCATGAAGTGCTTTTCTCTTTTTGTAGCTCTACTTATATGATGTTGTATGTTTGAGACTCATGTTGTCCGGCTTGCATGCCGAGGTAGACTAGGTGTGCTATGCACTTTCTTGACTGTCGTATTATTGGAGTTTGGACACTTGTTGTAAGGCCATAAGGCCATTGTTATTACTCTTATTGTAGTGGATAATTTCTAGTCTTGCTTATGTTTCCGTTGTGTTGTGCAAAGTGTTTTGAGTGGGGGTAGCTATATCAACTTATAATACTAAAGCTGTGGCGTCTGTATGTTGTGGGGCCCCCGCCGGACCCATATTATATGGTCATTACAGGGGATGTGTTACACACTGCGGCCTGTGAAAAGGGTGTCCGTGCGTACAGATGCTGCGACTGCTTTCCATGTTGTCGAACATAAGAAATGTAAATTGACCGAGGCCGAGCTGGACACATTCGTGGAGAAGCACATGGCAGGCTCGCCAGTGCTTGCGTGTTTGCCTGAGGAACAAGAGAGAATAAACTTCTCTACTGCAACGCAGATCGTAGTGCCCATTGATCACTTCGAGAGATGGTTCAAGTTTCCCTTGCTATGGGAGATCGAAGAGAATTTCGAACACTATGACATGGTTCCTGGACAGCTCGTGCCGAACACCCTGGCTGCCATTTATAGCTATCTTTCTTATCTGCGATCTGAGAAAATCACATTTTCATTGAATATCTTTAGAAAAATCTTCTCAGCCTGCTTAGACACTCCATCCGGAGGCCGCCAATATAAAGGAATCATATACTTCTACTGCTGAGGGATGAATGTTATGGGTTTGCCGAACAAGATCTATAACTGGACTTCGAGGTATCTTATCTTTGAGGGCGACTTAGGGTTCGCTCATACCTATGTGCAGGTACGGGAGGGCTCTGCTTTTAAAAGCGTGCATCTGGATGTGGTGGAGAATGCCATCGTTGAGTTCTTTGCAGGGGCGAGGCTCGACATTGATTACTACATTTCGCTCCTGCCAAGCTTGGATACTGTAGCCCGCCAAGAGAGTAAGTGTCCGCGGCGATCTGGAATATATCTGACGCAACCTGCAGTGCACTGATTCAGGTTTTCGTATTCCTGCAGCGACCTTGACGGTGCCAGCTAATCTGCCTCAGACACCGGGCGGGCTGACTCCTACTCAAGGAGAAAAGAAGAAGGAAATTGCGAGAAAGAGGAGGGAGGAGGGGGATCCCGCCGCGGACTACTCCTCCTCGGAATGTTTTGACATGAAAGGCTTTGGGCAAAAGCAGAAGGATCTGATGGGCAACCCGATGATCCACTGGCACGGAAAAAATAAATACGTCCGTCTTTCCACTGCCCTTCCCTCCTGGAGGAGTCCGCGGGCCTCCAGTCTTGCTCACGTGGCGATCTCCATGCATTATGGAAAGCATAACTTACACGACCTGGAGAGAGTGGACCCTGCCGACATTCCCCTGCTCGTTGCTCAAGCTAGCGCGAACAACACCGTCACCAACCATTTTATGGGTGGCCTGACCCGCGACCTGCTTAGGGAGAACGAGCAGCTTTTGCGAGAAAACAAGCTGCTAAAGGACAGGAATGTAAAGTTAGGGAAAAGGGTCAACCAATGTAAAGACGATGCAGCGGTAAATTTTTGATATTCACGGCGGCCTCTGTTACTTATCTGCAGCGGACTGACTTCATTCATTTCTTTTTACAGTCTGCGTATGATGTCACCAATCTTATCTTCCAAAACTCCATGTTTCCTTTTGTGAAGGAAACCGTTGAGATCGCTATTGAGCGCCTTGTCAACGACGGCTTCATGAAGGAAGGGATGGACAAGGTTCCTTTCCTGCAACACTTCCCCGATCTGAAGGAGAGGGTTGCTGAATGGGAGCGGGCTGCAAAAGGGAAAGCAGTTGTCATTGAGGAAGAAGAGGAAGAAGACGAGGAAGAAGAATTAGCTGATGATGGATCTCCTGATGATGCCGCTTCAAGCCGGCAGCATGGTGATCAGTCGGAGCAGGCCACCTCTTCTTTGGATTCTGATGGCAGCGCGGAGACGGAGTCCATGGATAGAGCGAGCTCTAATGGCAGCAGCGGCGGCGACTGAGGAGGATATTCTCCTGAAGTTAATATTGACGGACCTAGCCCGGACGCGCCTGCGGAAAAAAGGCAAAAGATGATCTCAGAATGAAAAGAGTTCTTTTGTTTCTTCTTACTATAGAATACCGGACTTCATTTGAGGTCGCCAAAAGATAAACAGATGCAAATATATATATTTTTTGGAATGAATATTAAGGATATTTTGTTCAGTCCGCGCATTCTGCTATTTTTATGGCTCATTTTCTGCTTCCTTTATGCTTTGATGAGACTCGTTCTGTATTCGATCAATAATCATTATCGATTAATGAAAAAAAACTAGTCCGTATAACTTAGATTTTAGGTCACCTACTTAGGATGAGTATAGCTTGACGATAACTAAGGCCGACAATAATCCAGGCCGAGATATTTTATCTGCAGCTCGACAAGTCCTTATAACCCGTCAAAAAAGACATAACTGGCGGACTCTGATGGATACCAATTCCAGTCCGCATGTAAATTAATTAAATAAATTTTTGCGAGTTAAGAAGGATCAATGATTGTTGTTGCGAACTGAGAAAATTATAAATAGGATTCTGCGGGGTGAGAGTAATTGGTTGCAGACTTAAATGACCGAGCAGGTAGGTGCATGTAGCATTGCTTTTCTCATAGTTGGGTCACAAAAACATCAAGATCAATCCGAACTTGGCGGACTGTACAGATACTAACATACAGTCCACTACAAGACATGATCTACAACCTAACCCAGCAGGCAGGTGCATAATGCATTGCTTTCCTCGCAAGGTCAGTTACAAGATTCCGGCATAAACGGCGGACTGCGTGGATAACCCAGTACAGTCCTCGAGGATTAAAATTCAAGACCTAACCAAGCGGGCAGGTGCATTATGCATTGATTTCCTTGCAAGGTCAGATACAGGAAAATTGGAAATAGTTGGCGGACTACGCAGACACCATAGTGCAGTCCATAATAGAGACTGAAATGATTCACAGCACTAGTTGACCAAGCGAGCAGGTGCGGCCGGAGCGGCATTGCTTTCCTCGCTGGGTCACAGAGGCTGTAAGATCAACCCAAGGTATTGGAGGACTGAGCAGACTTAAATTTTGCAGTATGCGCCTTGTCAATTTCCTGTGAAGAATGAACTACAAGCCTGTGTGACCAAGTGGGCAGGTGCAGCCGGAGCGGCATTGCTTTCCTCACGGGGTCATAGAAGCTGTAAGCTCAACAGAAAGGTTTACTGCCCTCTTGCCTGGAGTACAGCCTAAATTGATCTTTTGGGCAGGTGCGACCGGATCGACATTGCTTTCCTCTGAGATCAACAAGGATGTGGGTCTCCTGCAGGCACCGCTTGAGGGTACCAGAGAGTATTCGAGGGTACAAACTTGGATGATCTATGGGAAAGTGCCGGATGGCATTTCTTTCCACAAAGAGATCATCAAGGTGTACGCTATCCGTGGCAAGCTTAGTAGAGTTTTCAACCACCTTGTCCCTCCAAAAATGCAGAGGTGGAGTGAGGTACTAGTTGGGATCCAAAATCCAGTAGCCCACCGCGCAAGAATCTGCAAGCTCTCACTACACAGTGCGAAATCTCCCCACAACACGTGATCATCATGGTGTTACGCTAATGACAACATTTCTCGGGGGGGTCCAAGATGGACTTGGCGATGTATCTTGGTGTGGTGATTTTTTTACTTTGCATTGTAGATAGGAGAAAGTGATTGTGCCCTGTATGAAAAAATTATTAGGCAGAAATTCTTATTTCCATAATCATTGAAATGAACACAGATGAAAAGTGTTTGTTAAACCATAAAACCGCTTTAAATCATCGCCATTCCAAGTATGGGGGACATCTTATCCGTCATAGGTTTGTAGTTGATATGCTCCATTCCACAGGACTTTCTTAATGATGAATGGTCCATTCCAATTCGTGTTCAACTTGCCCATTGAACCAGTTCTTGCGGCTGCATCTAATTTTTTCAGGACGAGATCTCCCACTGAAAAATGCTTGATCCTGATATTCCTGTCAAAATATTTGGCCATTCTTCGCTTGACTTCCTCTTGCCTGATGGTGGCTTCATCTCACATTTCTTCAATTTGATCCAATTTATGTCTCATATTCTCGTTGTTAATCTCAAGCCAGTCTTGCCAACTTTTTCGGGCCAGTAAGACCCTAGGAGTCGGAACCTCAAATTTCACCGGGATGAGAGCCTCTGAACCGTGAGATAGCTTGAAAGGAATTTCTCCGGTAGTTGTGGAAGGGGTTGTTCTGAGGGTCCACAAAACTGAAGGAAGCTCCTCTGCCCAGTTGCCCCTCAGATTCTGCACTTTATTTTTTAGCAAATTATGTATCTATTTATTCGTAGCTTCTACCTGGCCATTGCTTCTGGGATGATGAAATGACGAGAACCGCAGCTCTATGTCGACTTGTTTGCAAAAGTTCTTCATCTCTTCATTGTTGAACTGTGGCCCATTATCTGTAATTATTGCCATCGGAATCCCATGCCTGCAAATTATCTCCCCCTACAAAAAATTTTGTATCACCTGGGTTGTTGTCTTTGCTAGTGCCTTGGCTTCAATCCATCGTACAAGCACCTCATTGCTACAACATCTTTAAAGGCCTGGAGACGAGGGAACAGATTTGTTTCTCCAGTGTAAAATGGGATGCGAGGTTCTCTGAAGTTTTTAGGTGCCTGCTCCTGACGGATCTTATCAGAAAAGGGGAGTCCCCGGCTTGAGCTACAACAAAAATCATAGGAGGTCGCTCGACCTGGTTATCCTCAGTAAAGTTAAGTCTGCGGGCTGGAGCCCCTCTGGCCACTTCGCAGAAAAAATCAATAAGTGGAGCGAGCTCGTCGGTCTGCGGCCTCGGTGGAACAGCGGGCTGGATGGGCGCGCTGGCTGGTGGTGGCGTCGCAGTAGGAGCTTGGAGGATTGGGGTTTGGCGGACTGCCTCATCCACGAAGGCCACTCTAGTCTGATCGAGTCGCTGAGTAAGTGCGACCAAGGCCTGTCTGATTGCATCGAGGTGCTGATCGGCCTCTCTCCGGCATCGGTCGAGCGCGTCCCGCAGGTCATCGGAGGTGCTCGAGCGACCAGAACTAGCATGGGGATGAGATGATCGTCGATCTGACATCTCGGTCTGCGAGTTTCAACGATAGCTTGGATCTGAAGGCCACGTGTTGATGTTAATGCAGAAAATGCGCCCTCAAATTCCGGTAAAAATGAAAAAGAGAGAAGGAAACTGCAAGCAACCATTTACTAATGGATCAAGGAAAAAGGGTGATCAAGACAGATTTGAGACCGCAAAGTCCGAGATCCGAGTCCGCAGATTTCACTAAATGGCCCTCTGGACTCGAGTCCCAGCCCCCTTTTGGGTGCACCACTTCCCCCTATTTATAGGTTTGGGGGCCTGCCCAAACATGCAGGGCTAAAATAACCGGCTGCCCGAGGTACAGGAGAATCAGGCAGCGGTGATGGGAATCTAAAAGTAAAGATAAGCAGTCCACAACTGTAGGGTGCTATCCTGGCTGAACGCACGGGACCTGTGCAGACTGACTCTTGAATCAGCTTTAAGAGTTGGCGGACGATATGAAAGATCAACTGAGGCTGGACGAACTAGGCGTACTGGAGGAACGAGTCCGCTGATAAATGAGGCTGGCTGGAAATCAGGTGGCCGACCTATGCGGACTGACTCTGGAGTCCGCTGCTGGGGAAATTCTGATCTACAAGGTCTAGTCGACCTGAGTGGACTGAGAAAGTCGAGTCCGCCAGAAGATGAGAAGGGTCTAACCTGCTGGTCGTTGTGGATTCTACGGTTAACATGATCCCCGCATTGCGAGGTTGTTGTCTTTGCTAGTGCCTTAGCTTCAATCAGAAATGGATGGCAGATTCTGATCAGAAACGGACGGCGGATTCGATTTTCCATCAATAATTTAGGCTGTAGCAGCGGGGGCAGTCGCAGGTTTCTCGCGTTCACTACTCCGAACTGAATCAGTCTCCTGACTCGGCCGTGAACTTTCCCCTACATGCCGGACAGACGTCCCGCTCCGGTGGATGACCTTCTTAGTCCTTGCATTCACCTTATGCTTCTATGAGCTCAAGGCGAAGTTACCAAAGAAAGCTCCAAGTCTTGCCATATCGGACTGGAAAATGCAGAACGCAAGGGGTGAAAATCGACCCGTGGCGTAGAGAAGTTTGCCCGAATACAACGCTTTCAGTAGTATTTATAGCTGTGAAAGCATTGATGACGGTTGCGGATTCGGCGGATTAAGGAAACATTTTCAAAATTTAAAAATATGCGTGGATCATGTTAACCCTAGAATCCACAATGATCAGTAGGTTTGACCCTTCTCCTCTTCTGGCAGACTCGACTTTCTGAGTCCGCTCAGGTCGACTAGACCTTGCAGATCAGAATTTCCCCAGCAGAGGAATCCAGAGTCAGTCTGCATAGGTTGGCCACCAGATTTCCAGCCAGCCTCATTTATCAGCGGACTCGTTCCTCCAGTCCGCCTAGTTCGTTCAGCCTCAGTTGATCTTTCAGATCGTCCTCCAACTCTTCAAGCAGATACAAGAGTCAGTCCGCACAGGTCGCGTGCCTTCAGCCAGGATACCGCCGTAGAGCTGTGGAAGCTCCAGCTAGCGAGCCCAGTCCGCACATCTTGCACAGACTGCTTGTCTTTACATTTTGATTCCCGTCACTGCTGCCCGATTCTCCTGTACCTCGGGCAGCCAGTTATTTTAGACCTGCCCGTTTCGGCAGGCCCCCGAACCTATAAATAGGGGGAAGTGGTGCACACAAAAGGGGGCTGGGACTCGAGTCCAGAGGCCAATTTAGTGAAAGCTGCCGACTCGGATCTCGGACTTTGCGGTCTCGAATATGTCTTGATCAACCTTTTTCCTTGGTCCATTAGTAAACGGTTGCTTGCAGTTTCCTTCTCTCTTTTTCCTTTTTTACCGGAATTTGAGGGCGCATTTTCTACATCAATAGTTAACGTCATAGGCCATTTTAGTGAGAACCGGAGAGAATATCTCACCCGCAACTGGTGCACATGCAATGAATAAATAACCCGTCCCTACTTAATTTTAAAAGATTTAATTGTTCCCGCTAATTACTTAAGATAACAAATGTATATTCTTTTTATTTTCTTGCTGGAAATAATATGAATATTTTTAAATAATTTTTTTTTGATGTTTTCGCTGAAAAAATAAAAATATAGGCCGCAATTTATAGACCAACAATTAAATTTTATAACGACTTAATAAAAAAAATATGACTTAATGAAAAAAATAATTTTTTTTGGATTTTAACAAATAAAATGATGGAGAATCTCCAAATTTTTATTTTTTTGAATTTTGAGAAAAACTGAAAATTTTAGGCCGCTATTTGCAGACCAAAAATTTAAAAATTGATTTATATGTTGTGCAACGAAACAGACAAGTGTGTGTCGGTGCTCAAAGAAAAAGGGGTAGGGGGCCAATTAGGAAATTGACGTGAACCTCCCTCTGATATCAAATTGATGCAGGCAACGTCTCCCGACAAACCACAACGGACAAATGACACCGATTCGTTCTCTCATTTTTCAATTCTACGCTCTCACAAACTAAAACGCAGCACACCCAATTTTAAAATAATATTAATCAAATGCTAACGTACGGGTTTGCCACACCCTTGGAGATCGAATAGAAGCTATAAGCTAATATCTTCTCAAGTGAAAGGGATCTACCCGATCTGGTCGAGCGTGTGTTGTACCAAAACGATCCACCGAAAATAAACGATTCGGAAAATGGTAGATCTCTCCCAACAAAAAGAAAACGAGATCCATCAATCCTCACGAACTTAAATAGATAAAAAGAAAAACACAAAATCGTTTTGGATCAAAACCACGACGAATTCAAAGTTTCTAGGCAACGCCAAAGAAAACCACCACAAGAATTAATCTAGGAGAGAAAAGCTCAAAAGGTAGAAATTTCGTTACCCCAATCGGAATGGATGATTCCGATTAAAAAAATGGTTCGCTCTAATAAAGCTCCGCCAGAGTCATGCTGAATGGAGATGTTGGATCTCTAGTCGGATTTAGGCTAGGTTCACTAAACTAGGATGTTTGACCCAACATGTATAGCCAGGATCATGTTTGTGTCCCAGAGTCTAGGCCATGTCCTTAGAGTCAACTTTACTTGTACCAGCCATCAACAGACTGCAGAAGACTCAGGACTTAGAGAAATTTCAAAGACTCAAAAAATGAGTTCGACGTTCGTCGAACTCAGCTCGAGGAATGTCGTGCTCAGCTCGACGAACTCAAAGACAATTCTCTGAGCTGAGCTCGACGATCGTAGTTCTCAGGTCGACGATTGATGAATAGTCTACTTCAAATAATCTAAGTCCAGAATCATACTCCAGTCGATGAATTCATGTTCTCAGCACGACGAACTTGCACCACAGTCTCGACAAGTTGTATCAAGTACCTGTTAGCAGTTCTCAGGTCGACTAAAGTAGTTCTCAGATCAACGAAATCAATTCTCAGGTCGACGATTTCTGGACACTTTACTTATACATTTCTAAGTCCAAGAAACATTTCACTAAAATCCAGTCAACGAAGTTTGAATCTCAGCTCGACGATCATGATGCACAGAATTGGCATGGTTCTAGAGAAAGCAGTTATCAGTTCTTAGGTCGACGATCTTGGATCTCAGGTCGACGAACAATAATTATCGAGTCGACGAACATAACTTCTCAGCTCGACGAACTCTAGACCCAGGTCGATGAATTATGTTCTTCACTCGACGATTTCTGTGCAGTTCCAGAGATGGACTTTTCCTCCCCATGTCCCTTATTTTAATGTAGTAATTCCTGTATAATCAATGTTTAATATTCTCTGAATATTACCGTTAGAAGCAACATTGATTATGACCATCATCAGGATTATTACTTGCCATTTTTCAATGGGACAGTTGGGGAAATCAATCAATGCAGATATTCTCCAGGCCGTTAGTAATCAATGCTGAAGAAATTCAAAATTTAGAAGGAAGATTAAATAGAAAATATAAAAAGGATTTTTCTTCCTTCTTCAACACAGTTCTTCTAGACAGATCTCTCAACAACACATACAGATAGATAAAAGGCAGAGAGAAAAATTCAGAATACAGGAAAAGAAATCATACATAAACAAAAAAAGGATCTAGAAGCCCCAAACTAGAGAAAGAACAGCAAGTTGAAGAAGAAGAAGAACATCCATTCAAAATCAAGAGTCTTCTTCCTTCTTCATTCCAGGATTCTTCAAGGACAACAAAAACTCTATCAGTCAAGAAGTTCCTGGATATCTTCTGGTCAAAGCTAAAGGATTGAAGACCTACTCACCCTGCAACAAAGCTCCAACCTTCCTGAACAAATTAATATCTCAGGTGGAGCTTTGTTAACATCAAAGATCCACTAAGTCTTCTCAATTGTACTTGAGAAAGAGAAGACAACATCACTCTCTCATCCCCCCACTGTAAAAAAGGTTCTTTAACTGCCTTCAAATGTTATTCCTGGTTGCAAGTCACCTGATCAAAAGACTTGGGATTGGTTTTTGAGCACCTGATCAAAATCTCATTGGTTGCAGTCAGCTGATCAAAAACCTGAGTGGATTCCTACCATGGTGGTAGAAGAGTGGATATACCCAGGTTGGGGAACCACTATAAAATTCTTGTGTTGTCTGGTTGCCATCTTTTTTTCTTTTTTTCTTGCTGTGGCTGTGTGATGCGGGACAGGAGTCCACCTGCCCGCCACCTTACAGTCACCACCAAGGGGCCCACCTCGAGTCAGCACCAGGCAGCTTTATCAGTGCCACGGCCCGTACACCCCAACCAGCTCTCCGCCATGGAATCACCACCATGCGGCAGGTTGTTGAGGCCGGGGCTCGATCCCCAGACCTCCTAGATAAGAGGCCTTCATCAGCACTCTCATCACCAACTGAGCCGCGGATTAGTTGGTGATGAGAGTGCTGCTGAAGGCCTCTTATCTAGGAGGTCTGGTGATCGAGCTCCGGCCTCAACAACCTGCCGCATGGTGGTGATTCCATGGCGGAGAGCTGGTTGGGGTGTATGGGTCGTGGCACTGATAAAGTCGTCTGGTGCTGACTCCAGGTGGGCCCCTTGGTGGTGATTCCAAGGTGGCGGGCAGGTGGACTCCTATCCCGCATCATAAAAGTGCACTTTTATGATGTTGCACAGACATCACACCTGCCCGCCACCCTAGAGTCCCATCAAGGGGCCCACCTGGATTCAGCACCAGGCAGCTTTCATCAGGGTCGCGGCCGGTACACCCCAACCAGCTCTCTGCCACGGAATCACCACCATGCTACAGGTTGTTGAGGTTGGGGCTCGATCCCCAGACCTCTTAGATAAGAGGCCTTCAGCAGCACTCTCATTACCATCTGATCCGCGGCTCAGTTGGTGATGAGAGTGCTACTGAAGGCCTCTTATCTAGGAGGTCTCGGGATCGAGCCCCGCCACAACAACCTGTCGCTCGGTGGTGATTCCATGGCGGAGAGCTGGTTGCGGTGTACGGGCCGCATCCTTGATGAAAGCCGCCTGGTGCTGACTCCAGGTGGGCCCCATGGTGGGACTCCAGGGTGGCGGGCAGGTGTGACGCCTGTGCCGCATCACTGCGCTAGTTAGGTTGTTGTGTCTGTGATAGTTTGTTCATATTTGATGTGTCTGTGGTAGATTATTTTATCTTAAGACTGATTTTTATTTATAGCAAAAAGCCTTAGAAGTTTCAAGATACTATATTCACCCCCCCTCTAGAGTATATCAGATCAAACCCTAACTTTCAATTGGTATCAAAGCAGGTTCCTTTGGTTGTACAAGCTAACCCTTGAACCAAAAGATCCTTTGTTAGATCTGATTTTTTTATTTTCTATTAGAATTATATTCACAGCATGGCACAGAACAAATATTATGCAAGCACCAGACCTCTAGTATGCAACTTAAATAAGTTTGCCATCTGGAAGGCAGGAATAAAACTGTATATGAATTCTATTGATGAGGACATCTACAACTCTATCTTGACAGGTCCTCCTCAACCATCTACATCCACATCAACTTCCAGCACTCAAGCAGTTCCACCACTTGAGTGGACTGATGCTCAGAAGAAAGCCGAAGTTGCTGATGTTAAAGCCATGAACATTCTCGCCCAAATAATGTCTGATGACATTTTTCAGAAAGTGGCTGAATACACTTCAGCAAAGGCCATTTGGGACTCTCTCAACCAAATGGTGGTTGGCTCTGTAGATGAAAGGAAAGACAGAAGATCAAACCTCATAACCCAGTATTAAAATTTCAAGAAGGATGAAGCAGATTCTATTGCAGATATGTACAACAGGCTGAGCTCAATAATCAATGAGCTGAAGACCTTGGATAAGGACATCACCCTCACTGAGGTGAATGATAAAATCCTTATGTGCTTCCCAAACTCATGGGATTCAAGGATCTGGCCAATCAAGGAGGCCATGAGCCTAAATGAGATTTCCACATAATCTCTATTGGGAAAGCTCAAATCCTATGAGCAGTTAATCAAGTCCAGAGAGGCAGCTGAACAAAGGACTCCTCCACCAGCAAGGAAAGTACACAACCTATCATTCAAGGCTGTTGAAGAAACTGAAGCCTCAACAATGAATGAAGAGCTAATGAGTCTTCTTGCAAAAAGATTTTACAAAATGTCAAGGAAAGACTTCAGAAGAAAATCATCCAGACAGGATGAGAAGCCAAGGTATGACAAAACTCCTACTAAAGAAGTCGTTTGATTTGGTTGCAGGAAACCTGGACACATCATCTTCGATTGTCCAGAGAATCAAAAGAAATAAAGAAGAAGAGAGAAGGACTTTAGAAAACAACACAACAACAATGCTTCTTCCAGCAAATATAAAAAGAAGGAGTAGAGTTTTGTAGCTGAAAACTGGAGTGACACTGAAGATGAATCCACATCTTCTAGTTCCAGTGAAGAAGAAGAAGAGACAAGGTCAAGGAAGTCTGTCTCATGGCTATTGATGCCTCCAGAAGTCAATCAGATGAAGATGATGCATCTAATAATGAAGGAGCTTCAGAATCTGAAGCTGATCAGGTATTGTCATCTTTTGACTATAATTCTGATAGTTTTAAAATTAAATTTAAGACTATGTGCATTAATTTAATAAACTCTGAAAAGGAAATCAAAACACTTAGGGAAAAATTATCTAATCAGGAAAATATGATTTCTGAAAACACCAAATTAAAAGAAGAACTAACTCTAGCTAATGAACAAATTACCTCTTTAAAAATAGAGCTATGTGAGGCCAAACAACTTGAGGAATCTCTCAATGGGAGAAGCCTTAAGCTGATGGACATCACAAGCGCGGTCAATGCCAGACTGAATGACAAACTGGACTTGGGTGCATCATCAAGTTTACCCCCCATTCTCAAGAAGAACATATTATCAACCCCCATCAGATTTGTTGCAGCTAAGGGTAAAGAGGTAATAAACAACAAACAAAGCATAGAAGAATTACCTAAAAATCAAAATAACAAAAACCAGAAGACATTAAGTAAAAACAAAGTTCTACAGATTTCGTCGAACTCAGATCGACGAAATGTGGCCAGTTCATTGAACTCAAGTCGACGAACTTTGAACGCAAATATACATAGTAATAATTCATCTTACTACGATCGACGAACTTGGGGCACAGAAAATGGATATGTCCATTCTATGAGCAGAGATCGACGATCTCATCCCATTTCGTCAAACTCTGGTCGACGAACATACAATTTTTCGTCGAACCCAGTCTGATTTAATAAAAATCATAATTACAACAACAATTTCAATCAAACTAGGAAATCCTTTGATCCACTTGCTGATTGGACAATTCCTCCTAGAAAATATCACCCCTTAGGGTATAAATCTCAACCTAAATTTTCAGTAATATCTAGTTTTTCTTATCAATAATATAAAGGACCCAAGGTAACTTGAGTCAAGAATAACTAACTATTTTCCTTGCAGAAAAAGGGATGTCCAGCTGTTAATCAAAAATGGTACCTGGACAGTGTATGCTCCAAACATATGACTGGCAACAAGGATAATTTAATTAACTACAAGTCTAAGCTGGGACCAAAGGTGATATTTGGTGATTTAAAGTGTGGCCAGTCTGAAGGCTTTGGAGAAGTAAAGACTGGAGTAGTCACTTTCAAAAAGGTGACATATGTAAGTGGGCTCAAGCATAACCTCATCTCTATAAGCCAATTATGTAATGAAGGTTATCAGGTACACTTTAAGTCAACATCTTATATTATTTCTAATAAAGAAAAACAAACTGTTTTAATTGGAAAGAGACAAGGTAACATATATATAGTAGATTTTCTTTCTGCACCTTCAGACATTTGTTTGCTTAATATAGTTAGCAATCAAAATAATATTTTGCATAAAAGGCTAGGACATGTTAATATGAAAAACATTGCTAGGCTATCTAAAGACAACCTTGTGAGAGGTTTTCCTTCTGGTCCCTACAAGAACGAAGGCCTCTACAGGGCTTGTCAACTAGGCAAGCAAGCTAAATCTAACTTTAAATCAGTAAATAAGAGTGACTCACCTACGATTTTGTACTTGCTACACATGGACCTTTTTGGGCCTATTGTTGTACAAAGCCTAGAATGGAAATCATATACTCTAGTCATTGTAAATGACTTCTCAATATTCACTTGGGTGTTCTTTATGAGATCTAAGTCAGATACATTCAAAGTTCTTACAGATTTTCTCAGGACCATACAGATTGAGTACTCTTCTCATGTTGCATTGATTAGAAGTGATCATGGTACAGGGTTTGAGTCTCTTCTTATGCAGGAGTTCTGTGAGAAGGAAGGTCTCAGGCACTGCTTCTCAGCTCCTAGAACTCCCAAACAAAATGGGGGTAGCTGAAAGGAAGAACAAAACCTTAATTGAAGCTGCATGCACATTACTTGCAGATGCTTACATGCCCCTATCCTTTTGGGCTGAGGATGTAAGGACAACAAACTATATACTGAACAGAAGTTTAATACATAAGCTTAAGAATAGCACTCCCTATGAATTGCTTAAAGGGAAGAAACCTAAAATCGCCTATTTTAAAGTTTTTAGCTACATATTTTATATACATAATAACAACAAGAAATATATTACAAAATTTGAAGCTAAGGCTGAAGAGAGAATTTTTCTAGGATATTCCCAAGTAAGCAAAGCTTATACGGTGTTTAAAAAATCTTCTTTAAAAATTGAAGAATTAATTCATGTTACTTTTGATGATACTAATATGTCTTACAAGGAGAAAGAGATTTCTTCCAATAGCACCTTGCAGGTACCTCACTTGTGTAAGAAATTGGGTGAATTAAACCTTCCACAAGAGGTTATATCACCCTCTCCTCCACAGTTTGATGAAGACAGTGAAGAAGAAAGCACAGATGTGATTGAACTTCATTCAACAACAGATATTATTCCACAAGAGGAATTAAATCCAAATGATGTTGCTGAACCAACTCCACCCACTGATCTTGTCACACTAAGGGATCATACCAGATCTTAAGTGATTGGAGACATAACAGTAGGTGTACAGACAATACATCAACTCAACCAAGATGTGATGCATTCCTGTTTTCTCTCTCAAGTTGAGCCTCAATCCATAAAAGATGTTGAGCAACATACCCACTGGATCATTGCAATGCAAGAGGAACTTAAATAATTTGAGAGATGTAGAGTTTGGGATTTAGTTCCAAGACCCAGAGACTACCCAGTCATTGGAACTAAATGGGTATATAAAAACAAACTAGATGCCCATGGTGTAATTATGAGTAACAAGGCTAGGTTTGTTCCTCAGGGTTATAGGCAAGAAGAATGGATAGACTACGACCAAACTTTTGCACCAGTTGCAAGGCTAGAAGCAATCAAAATCTCCTTGCTTATGCTGCATATAAAAAATTCAAAGTTTATCAGATGGATGTCAAGAGTTTCTTCCTGAATGGAGTACTTAAAGAAGAGCTTTATGTTGAACAACCTCCGGGTTTTATCTCTCCAACCCATCCTTCATATGTTTTTAGATTGCATAAAGCTCTTTATGGTTTAAAGCAAGCTCCAAGATCTTGGTATGAGATCCTAGCTAGTTTCCTGATAGAGCATAAATTCACTAGAGGCATGGTAGATAGAACATTATTCACTAGGCAACATAAGGATAAAATATTGTTAGTACAAATATATGTAGATTACATTATATTTGGGTCTACTGATTCCAAACTATGTAAGAGGTTTTCTGACCTCATGCATTCTAAGTTTGAAATGAGTAGCATGGCTGAGCTCTCCTACTTCCTTGGTTTCCATGTGAGGCAGCTACCAGATGACATTTTCATATCCCAAGCTAAGTATGCTACGGAGCTAATTAAAAAGTTTGGGATGGTTGATGCCTCAGCTAAGAAAACACCCATGGCCACTAATGTTATAATAGACACTGATGAACATGGGAAACCAGTTGATCAGAAATTATATAGGGGCATTGTTAGTTCCCTACTATACCTTACAGCAAGTAGACCTGACATAATGTTTGCCACATGTCTTTGTACTAGGTTTCAAGTGAACCCAAAAGAATCTCATCTAGTTTTTCTAAAATTAATTTTGAGATATATTAAGAGTTGTCCTAGTCTAGTACTCTGGTATCCTACTGAGTTAGAATTTGATTTAACTGGATATTCAGATGCTGACTTTGCTGGATGCTGGATAGACAAGAAAAAGTACCTCAGGGACTTGCCAGTTCCTTGGTATGAGATTAATGTCTTGGTTTTGCAAGAAAAAGTCATCTGTGTCTACATAACTGCTGAAGCAAAATACATTGAAGTTGACAGTTGTTGTTCCCAGATGTTGTGGATTCAAAACCAACTCCTGGACTATGGTTTCAACTTAAATAATTCAACTCTATTTTATGATAATATAAGTGCTATATCTATAGCACAAAATCCAGTTCATCACAGTAGTACTAAGCATATAGACTTTAGACACCATTTCATAAGAGAGTGTGTAGACAAAAATAAACTTAATCTTATCTATATCTACACTTATTTACAAAGAGCTGATATTTTCACCAAACCACTGGATGAAAGAAATCACTTTTCTGTATAAATCAGCTTGGTATGGTAAATGGAGAAGATCTAAATTGATTTCTGTCTGCAGTCGACGAATTTCTCAAAGTTCGTCGAACGAAGATCGACGAACTGTGAAAGTTTCTTGAGATATTCATCGAACAGAGATCGATAGAATCTCTGTGAGTGAAGTTGTTTTTGTCGAACGGAGATCGACGAATCTACTTCAGAAACCTTTCGTCTAACAGAGCTCGACGAAATGTTTTCAAAGCTTCAGACTAAGCTCGACGAATTATTTACCTACAAATTATTTCGTCGACCTCAGATCGAAGAATTCTTTTTTTTCGCTGAACGGAGTTTGTCGATTCATATTCTGAAAAATCTTATATCTATGTTTTTCTTCGACCTCCGTCCTGCGCTTTCAGGTCCATAGCACTTGATCTTCGTTTTCTCTTGCAGGTGCACCATGACGATTCAGGCTACTGCTTACTCTACAATGAAATTTGACATGAGATTTGACATTGATTTTGATTCCTTCCAGTTCTCTGATAAAATCTTCGTGGAAATCTTGAAGTTGATTGAGGACCAACAACTAAAAAAGTTCATGACGGCTAGAATCAAGATTGCAATGACTGAAGTTAAAGAATGGGTCTTTACTTCTACAACAACCGACGATTTCATGATAGGAACAATTGCAGGTAACTCAGTCTCTCTCTCCCCAAATATACTAACCGACATTTTCGGTCTGCTGAATGGTGAAGAAGACATTGAACTGGATGTTGACGAGTATAATGATATGTTAAATAAAATGGGTCACTGTGGTGATAACCCCAACAAACTGCTAAAGAAGAATTTGTCGGCTGAATACAAGTTCTTAGCTGATGTGGTCGACAAAGTGTTGTTAGGAAAACACATAGCACATGATTATGTAACCAGATAGCAGTTCTTAGTGATGGCTACGTTAGTAGAGAAGAAAAGAATTAACTGGGGACAAGTCCTGTTTGATTTGATTAAGAGGAAAACACCAAGAAAGAAGTTTGCTTCAGCCGGATACTACGGATTTTTCTACAATAAAGGGCTTCTGAACCCTTGTTATCAACAACAATGTTCATCAATGCCTCTAAGAGGCTCACCTCTGCTCTCTTTGGCAGATGGGAAAGGAGGATCACCAAGCCCACCAAAGTTTCCTCCTCATCCAGGCCTTCTGAAAGCACTAGAGCTGTCACAGCCGCTCCTCTAACCCCAGAAGAGGCCCCTCCACCTCCAACATTCCTTCTTCTCCTCAACATCAACAACAACAACCAGTTCACATCTCTACTGCAGCTCCATCTCCTGCAAATTCTCCACATCCATCCTCTTCTCAAATATATATCACTGAAATCCCATCTTCCCCCATTCAGTAATCCCTACAACACTCTCCTTCCCAATCACCACATCCATCCCCACATAAATCCCCTCTTCCATATCATTTAATTACCATAGATCCTGACACCTTTATCTACTCTCATACATTCAATCTAGTGATTCCCCCATCATCTCCGCATCAAGAATCCATCACCACAACTGAAATTCCATCTTCTGCACCTAACCACACACACCAAGATATGTCTAGTGCATTTTCTATTTGTTCAAATTGTGGTCACCACAATCCCTACTCCTCCACTACTCCAGAATCCGTTTATTTACATTTATTTGATATTGCTAAGGATTCGCTTGCTTTCATCTCTCCCACTCTTCAAAAACTTCTAACTAATGCTCTAGCTCCTCTCACTGCTTCTATCCAAACTCTCTACCATAGTTGCTGCTCTATCCCCTATCCCTTCTTCTGGTGGACGGGCTCTAGGACCTTCTATAGCCAGTCAGGTGGAGATGCTTCATGATGAAGAAGTTCTAGTGAATGTATCATCAGAAACAGCAGCAACAGCAGCAGCAAAAAAAGCAGTAGAAGAAGCAGAAGCAGAAGCAGCAACAACAACAGAACTTGATTCTTTTATGACTGACTCTTCAGAAGATATAATAGATCCTTCTACAATAATAGATTTAATAGATTCAGATACTGATATGGATGAGCCTATTTTGGCTGAGATAAACATTGTTGGTGATTATATTATAACTCCCACAGTTGTTGTTTTGAATTTGTTGAGCATTTTTGATACAATTCATTTGAACTTTTTGCCAAAGCACAGCATAAATCCATCCTTGGCTATAGTCCCATATACCACCCCCATAAGTCCCAAGGTTTCCAAGCAACTAAAGGATAGTTTTTCCATTACAGAAGTCCCTGCTACTTCATCTCCACCAAAAGCTACTCCCTTAATTATTTTATCCCCTCCTAGAGACATTTCTGTTCCAATTTTTGTTGTGGATGACTCTCTAATTCCTGATCTAGATGAATTGATCATGGCTGACATAGAAGAAGAGAATAAAATAGTTATTGAATGCACTGTTTTGTATAGCTCTCCAACTCCAGCTCCAGCTCCTCCTCCAGCTCCTCCTCCAGCTCCTTCCCAGTCAAAGAAACCCCTGATATCTGCAGAGGCTCTGAAAGAAATAAATGCTCTATATGTTAATCCTCAAGACTCTTCTGATGATGAGGACGATGAAGAAGATTCTGATGATGAGCCCAAGGCTAAGAAGAAAGTCTCCAAGAAAAGAAAAGCTCCACCACCTCCTGCCCCAAAACTCAATCCAACAAGTGATACTCCTTATAATATACTTCATAAAATCACACCTTACAAGGGCATGCCAGCATGGATGTGGTTGTCCAAGAACCAACAGAAAGAAAAACGAAAAGCAGGAAGTAATCACCACCTCCATAGAGATACAAGAAGAATCCTCCTCCTCCTCCTCATCCACCTGCTGCTGGTGCTTCAGGCACTTTCATCTCAAAGGTCTACCCATTATCAAACATATCAAAGGCAGCAGGGTAGATCTTCTTCTTCAGGAAGCATCCAACATAGCCATCATTCATCAGGCAAACAGCATCAACAACAACAACAACAAATCAATGAATATCCAAAAGTTGAAAGACCAAAGAGACCTGCCTCCCCTCTTGTACCTTTTGAGGACCCAGAAACAACTACAATAGCAAGGATGGCCAGATTCCAGGAATTGGTTGGCCTATCTATGATCAACAAAGCAAAAGCTGATGGAAAAGATCCTTCTGAATACACTACCATGTCCAAATACAGGAAGGAAGAACTCAACAGGTTTGCTAAAGCTAACAAATTTTTTTAATGTTGACGACTACATGAAACTACATCCAGAAGCTGTAGTGCCAAGGGCTACCTCCCTTAATATCATTGGAGTTGCAGATATGATAATGATAAAAACTCAAGCAGCAAACCCAAACAGGGAAATCAAATTTACACAGCCTGGTGACAAAGCTAAGGAGGTTAAGCCAAAGGAGCCCAAGAAGAAGAAATAAACTTTACACTGTTTAGTCTCTTTGATTGTTTTAAAACTGCCTATTTATATTCTCGATACAAAGCTTTCTGTACATATATATCTGCTGCATATTTTAAAATTTCCTGCCAGATATATGTTTTCTTGCTTTGTGAATATTTTGTGTCTGTATTTAGTGACCTCACCCAAATAGAGGGAGATTGTTGGATCCATAGTTGGATTTGAGCTAGATTCACTAAACTAGGATGTTTGTCCCAACATGTATAGCCAGGGTCATGTTTGTGTCCTAGAGTCTAGGCCATGTCCTTAGAGTCAACACTATATGGACCAGCCATCAACAGACTACATATGACTTAAGACTTAGAGAAATTTCAAAGACTCAGGAAATGAGTTCGACGTTCATCGAACTCAGCTCAATGAAAGTCGTGCTCAGCTCGATGAACTCAGAGACAATTCTCTAAGCTACGCTCGACGATCGTAGTTCTCAGGTCGACAATTGATGGATACTCTACTTCAAATATTCTAAGTCCAGAATCATACTCCAGTCGACGAATTCTTGTTCTCAGCTCGACGAACTTGGTCCACAATCTCGACAAGTTGTATCAAGTAGCTGTTAGCAGTTATCAGGTCGGTGAAATCAGTTCTCAGGTCGATGAAATCAATTCTCAGGTCGACAATTTCTGGACACTTTACTTCTACATTTCTAAGTCCAAGAAACATTTCGCTGAACTCCAGTCAACCAAGTTATAATCTTAGCTCGACGATCTTGATGCATAGAATTTGCAATATTCTAGAGAAAGCAGTAATCTATTCTTAGTTTGACGATCTTGGATCGTAGGTCGACGAACAATAATTATCTGGTCGACGAACATAACTTCTCAGCTCGACGAACTCAGGACCCAGGTCGACGAATTCTGTTCTTCACTCGATGGTTTCTGTGCAGTTCCAGACATGGACTTTTCCTCTCTCTGTCCCTTATTTTAATACAGTAATTCCTGTATAATCAGTGCTTAATATTCTCTAAATATTACCATTAGAAGCAGCATTGATTATGACCTTCATCAGGATTATTACTTGCCATTTTTCAATGGGACAGTTGGGGAAATCAATCAATGCAGATATTCTCCAGGCTGTCAGTAATCAATGCTGAAGAAATTTGAAATTCAGAAGGAAGATTACATAGAAAATATAAAAAAGATTTATCTTCCTTCTTCTAAACAGTTCTTCTCGACAGATCTCTCAACAATACATACAGATAGACAGACGACAAAGAGAAAAATTCATAATACAGGAAAAGAAATCATATAGAAACAAAAAGAAGGAACTAGAAGCCCCAGACCAGAGAAAGAACAACAAGTTGAAGAAGAAGAAGAACATCCATTCAAAATCAAGAGTCTTCTTCCTTCTTCATTCCAGGATTCTTCAAGGACAACAAAAACTCTATCATTCAAGAAGTTACTGGATATCTTCTGGTCAAGGCTAAAGGATTGAAGACCTACTCACCCTGAAACAAAGCTCCAACCTTCCTGAACAAATGAATATCTCAGGGGGAGCTTTGTTTACATCAAAGATCCACTAAGTCTTCTCCGTTGTACTTGAGAAAGAGAAGACAACATCACTCTCTCATCCCCCCACTGTAAAAAGGGTTCTTTAACTCCCTTCAAAAGTTATTTTTGGTTGTAAGTCACCTGATCAAAAGACTTGGGATTGGGTTTTGAGCACCTGATCAAAAGCTCATTGGTGGCAGTCACCTGATCAAAAACCTGAGTGGATTCCTTCCAGGGTGGTAGAAGAGTGGATATACCCAGGTTGGGGAACCACTATAAAATTCTTGTGTTGTATGGTTACCATTATTTTTCTTTTATTCTTGCTGTGGTTGTGATAGTTAGGTTGCTGTGTCTGTGATAGTTAGTTCATATTTTTTGTCCCTATGGTAGATTATTTTATCTTAGGACTGATTTTTATTTACAGCAAAAAGCCTTAGAAGTTTCAAGATACTCTATTCACCCCCTCTAGAGTATATCAGATCTAACCATAACTTTCAGGAGAGAAACTCGTCCGCCTTCCTTGCTTCGCGATAGAGAAAGTCCGTCGTCGCCGGAGTTGATGTCCTTGGCCGAAATCCACCACGAAGAGGAAAAACTTGGATGGCCGAAATCTCAAAGGGAGATCCAAGGGTTGGCTGAAATCTTTCAAGGGGAAGAAAGAAGTCTTCGTTCTTGATGTAGTTGGAGAGGAGAGGGTTATAATGGTGGAGAATAGAGGAGGGGAGAGGGGGGAAGAGGTGGCCGAACCACAAGAGGAAGAGAGGGGGAGGCTGGCGACCAAAGGAGGAGGAGAATGAGAGGGAATTCTAAAATTAGGGTTAGCTTCTTTATTACATCAATCTTGTCATAAACTCTTCATAACATGGCCTATATGTTGGGTACATTGGAAAATATGTACCAGATTTGGAGAAGCCTCACCTAACTCCATGATATTCATCAATGTGTATTTGATGGTGTTTTGAGTTTCAATGTGTAGGCTAAGGAAATGTAGAAAAAGTTTATAAGTACAATTATCGACACCTAAGAAGAATTGTGTCGACACTTGGGTAAAGCTGTGTCGACACCAGGAGACAGATTGTGTCGATGATGAATTGTAAATATAACTATTTTGATGTACATTAAAAAAGTGGTTTTACTTTATTTTTGTTATTTTTACTTAATTTTCTGTAATAAATTGCTCTTATTTTATAAATACTTTACAACTTCAGCAAGCTCGATGAAAACGCCCGCTCGACGATTTTCCGGTAGATGATTCTCGCGCTCGACGATATTTCGCTCTACGATTTTCCGGTCGATGATTCTCGCGCTCGACGATTTCCGCTCGATGATCGTCGACAACTCCGCGACACACCTAGCGTCACGCCCGTGACCGGGGGCGTGACCACTCCATCCTGCTCGATGAATTTCAACACAATGAATTTCTCGCTCGACGAATTTTCAGCTCAACATTCGTCGACTCAACCCGACACGCCCAACGTCACGCCCGTGACCTGGTGCGTGACTTCCAGCACCTGGCTCGACAAACCGCCATCAAAGACTTTGTATGCAAACGAAGCCCAGTTCAACCTCCACGACACGCCCACCGTCATGCCCGTGAACTGGGGCGTGACCGCCGCGTTTCCAGCCGCCAAGTCAAATCACCGTCATGTCACCGAAATCTGCTGTAAATAGTGTTGACAGGCTCACTGACACGACCGTGTCAGAGTGCGTGTATGTTGAAAATTTTTTCTATAAATTCACAACTTCTGTATGAGTTCAGGGTTCCACTTTTTGAACCACTTTGCTTAGGTTAGGGCTGTTCTTTGGGGCTGTTTATGCATTGTAAGGGAATTTTCTCTCCCCCCCTTTTTTATGTATCTGTTTTATGTTTATTGTAACCCTTTTTTACTTATAGAAATGTTCATTTTCTCCTCTATGATGTATGAAAATCTGCCCAAGCGCCCTACCTTAAGTAATTTTTCGTTTCCTTTTTTGTGCTTTTTATGTTTTTCCTTAGCTTTTGTAACTAGTTTAACTTAGGAATTTATCAATTTTCTAGCCGTTGTAATCGCAATTTTATTTCCATGCTCCGTACTTGTTTAGGTTTGTTTGTTATTTCTACGTAGTTTTCGTTCCTATGGGTTTATAAAAATGTTTTAAAAGGTGGTTTTTAAATTTCTTTAACTTAGGCTCTTTAGGATCGTAAAAGTTTTCGTTCTCCTTTAATTTTATTTCCACTTTTTATGCGTTTCTATAAAGTTATAAGAATGAAAACGTAGTCATTTTAATTTTTCAAACACTTCATTTTTTGCTTTTATTTTTAAAATCGTTTTGCCCGTTTAAATTTTATTTCTTCATTTTATGCATTTCTACAGCATTCTATCGGTAGAAATGTATTCATTTCAATTTTTCAAGCACTTGCACTTTTTGTTTATTTGCAAAAACTTTTGCTCCTTTAAATTTTATTTTCACTTTTTATTCATTTCTACCGCATTTTAGCGGTAGAAATGTAGTCAGTTTAATTTCTCAGCAACTTCGTTTTTTTATTTTTTGTACGTGTGCATGCGTGTAGGAGTTAGTTTTTATTGCTTTCGTTCAATTCTGAAGAGTTTGTGCGTGTGTTGCATTTATTTTCCCCTACTCGTTAAGAGTTAAATGGCGTGCTTTTATTTCCTGCCTACTCATTTGAGTAGGACTTGTACGTGTGCGTTTTCATTTCTATCGAGTGTGTGCGTATTTCAATTCCAGTAGAGTGTGTTTACTTTCTGTAGAGTGGGTGTGTTTTAATTTTATGTCGAGTGCGTGAGTGTTAGCTTTTATTTTTCGCCTAATCTCTAGGAGTTAAATGGCTGGATTTTATTTACCTCCTACTCACTTGAGTTAAATGTCCGGTCTTTATTGTAATAATTGGAATGGACTTGTAAATGCATTTATTTCCTCCTACTCGTTTGAGTAGGACTTGCTTTCTTTTTCCCGCCCACTCATTTGAGCCGGGACTTGCACTTTTAGAACTTTCATTTCAGTCTTACTCGTTTGAGTAGGACTTGCAATTTACTGCTTTCCATTTACTGCTTTCATTTTTTGCTTTATTTTACTGTTTTAATTTTCTGCTTTTTCACCGCTGCCGTCCCCATTCCGATGAGTGGCTAACCATTCTTAGCCCTCAGTATCAAAGAGCATTGGGACAAACAAAATAACTTAAAATAATTAAAGGTCTCATTTTTCTAATTAATTAAAAACACTCAAGGTTTGCCCGGGGTTTACGACACGTAGGACAACATAATCGATGTGTGGGCCCTATTTCCGTAGTCCATACGCTAGCTAGCCGAGAGGCCGTGCGTATGGACCGATCACCCCTTGGTAAATAGAGTTTCACACTAACCCTCGAGAGAGGAGGCGCGACAACTCTACCGGATTGGGTTCCCCACCCAATAGCGGGGTTCTTAGCATAATGCGGGCATTAAGAGGAATCCTTCATCGGACTAGAGCCTGATCGAATATTCTTACTTTTTTGGTGAGCGATAGTCCTAGAGATAGGTGAGCTCATTTTAGTGGAACCTCCACGGCTAAGTCTCCGCCTTAATTATTTAGAAACTTAGGATCTCTTTTTATTAAAAGTCTATTTTAGTTCGAATTTAATTCGGTGCCATCGAGCTAAGCTCTTCATCGGCTCCACCCTTTATTATGCTTTTATTTTCTGCCTTTTGTTTATGTATATTACCCGACAAGTAATTATCGGTAAAATAATAGTCCCCTCTAGGGAAGAGTAGAAATAATCGAACCGACCCCGAGAACAATACGACCTTGATATTCCACCCGGAACATCCTGTACTACTCACGATAGGTGCACTTGCCTCCTTTCGTTAAAACTCGATCACACCTTTTTATATCTAAATAAATAAATACGCGCGCACCATTTTCTAAATAAAAACCAAATCCATTTTTCTACTTAAATAAAATCGCCCCGGGCGCCACGCATCCTCACCTTTTTTTGGAGTTTTAACCGCATTAAGTTTTCAGACTTGATGCGAAAAATATCAATCAAGTTTTTGGCATCGTTGCCGGGGATTTTCGAGTCGTTATTTTGAACCCTGGGAATCTATTAATTTTACCTATATCTATATATATAACAAAAATTAAAAATGACCAACAAAAATATAATAATAATAATAATAATAACTATAAAAAAATTACAAAATTATAAAACAAAAAAATTTTTTTGGAAAACTTTTAAAACTAAAAAATTTTTGAAAAACCTTAAAAACAAAAAATTTGAAAAAACTATCAAACTAAAAAAAAACTAAAAACCAAAAAAATGAAAAAAAAATTAACAAAAAAAAAATATTTTCATTATTTTAATGAAAAAAACTATAAAACAAACAAAACTAAAAAAATTTGAAATAATGAAAAAACTTAACAAAAAAAATAAAAAACATATATTTTCATTATTTTTATGAAAACAAAACAAAAAAAACTAAAACACCTACCTAAAAAATCAACTAAAAAATAAAACATCTACTGTAAAAAAAACAAAACACAAAACAATAATTATTTGATTTTAAAAAAAATAATGTATATATTTTGCTTATTTTCTTTTCACTTGTTTTGCTTCGGCGCGCTTCCCATTTTTGTGCGCGCTAGGGGAGCGTATTTCTGTACACGGTCAAAAGCTAAGACGTTAGCTTCGAGTCACACACACCTGCCCCCTACCGCCCGCATATCTTTTAGCCGAATTTATCTTTTTCGCTTTTATCATATCATCTTTTGCTTCTTTTCTTCTCTTTTAATAATGAAGGGATTTAATTGGGCATCCAGAACTCGTCGAAGGGAAGCTTCTACATTCTGTTTTTCTTTTTGTACTTATTATATTTTGTATATTACCTGTTTCGCATACTTAGATTGCAACATTGTGGACAATGTTGGGTTTAAGTATGGGGGTGTTTTCCTATTCTGCATTTTTTTTATTATTCTGTACTCATCAAAAATAAAAAAATTTGCAAAACTTAAAACCTACAAAAATACAATTTCCATGTTTTTTATAATCAAAAAAACTCAAAAACAAAATTCTTTTTCCCCCCTCTTTTTATTTGACAATGCTCGCTTTTTAGCATGCCCGTGACGTTTGACTCATCGAACCAACCACCTCAATAAGAGTCTGTTCGCGGGTCATCCCAAAAAATGAGCATCTCTCTAAAAACAAAAACAAAAAACTTACAAAATCCAAAAACAACGAAATAAGAGAATAACTCAAAATCCAAAAAAAAAATAATAATAATCACAAATACAAAAAAGATGATAAAAACCCTAAAAAATCAATTTTTTTTTGAAATTATTTAACAAATAAATCGAATATCTCAATTCTTAACACTTTTCGCTCTCCAAAAATCCAGTTGCGAGTTAATTTACAAGCTAATTTACTTAATTCTTTGCTTACTATTCGTTTATTAATTGGAGTTCGATAGATTTAGATATCTGGGGTTACGTTTTAAAAATTTTCGTATGCTTTTTTATTTATATAAGATACCTGATGAACTGTAAATATACGTATTTTTGTGCACAATAATTTAGTCATTTTCATTTATTTTCGTCGTTTTTACTTATTTTTGTTCAATAAAATGTTCCTATTCTTGTAAATTTGCTTCTAACTTGTTTTATTTTATTTTTCAGAAAAAGTTCAAAATCTGCCAAAATTGGGCAGTACACGCCCGTGACATATTTGTCACGCCCGTGACCAAGGCGTGACGCTCAAATTCCGTGAACTGGCAGATTTCTGAAGTAAAAAGCTCGACACGCCTGGCGACACGCCCGTGTCACCCGACACGGGGCGTGACCCAAGCCCGTGTCCTCTCCTCTTGACAAATTCCGCTCGACGATCGTCGAGTGTCGACACCAACAGTCACTCCCAGCATCACGCCCGTGACCTGGGGCGTGACTCAATTTCCGCTCGACGATTTCGACTCGACACTTTCCACTCGACATTCGTCGAGTGTCGACACCAACTAACACGCCCAGAGTCACGCCCGTGACCTGGGGCGTGACCTTTCCAGCTAGCCCGACAAGATGCTGTCGAATACTTTCGGCGCAACCCGCGCCCGGTTCTACCTCCCCGACACGCCCAGAGTCACGCCCGTGACCTGGGGCGTGACTGCCGCGAACTCAGCCCGAAGTCAACTTTCCTGTCCAATCGCCAGCCGCCTTCATGAATAGTACTGTCACGCCCCCCCTACACGCCCGTGACCGAGGGCGTGTACTTAGAATTTTTTGCCTATAAATTGCCCAGTTCTGTAAGGTCCAAGGGTTCAGATTTTTGGGCCAATTTAGTGTCTTTTTGTGGGCTTAATCCGTGGATACTAGTGCTATGTAAGGAGATTTCTCCCTTCTTATTTCATGTTTTGTTTTGCTTTATCTTTTAGCTTTGTAATAGCTTGATAATTTTAATAAAAATGTTAGATTTTCTCTCTCTATATAGCATGAAAATTCATTTGGATGGCTCACTTCTTCTCCTTTTTTATCCTTGGTTTCATCCTTGTTCTTCATTTATGAAAAGTGTGTGTGTGTGTATGAGTGTAATTTATTTACTTTACATGTCCTTTAACTTGTCTTCATACTTAGGATTTTGATTTCATTCTCATGAATTTATAAAAGAGATTCAAAAAGTGATTTTGTTCCTTTTTTTACTTAGTTTTTTTTAGGATTGTAAAACCTCTTTTGTTCTTTTCATCTTCTTTTTCACTTTTTTTTCACTTTCATAACATCATAAGAATGAAAATGTTGGCATTTTAATTTTCCAAAAACTTTGTTTTTTTAATTTGTTTTGAAAAACTTTTGTCTTCTAAAAATTGAAATTTCCTCTTTTTATTTGTTTTTGGCAAAACCTAAGCATGAAAAAGTTAAAATTTTAATTTTTAGGTAACTTTCATTTTGCTTTTTATTTGTGTGTGTGAGTGTATGAGCCTAAATTTCCTTTTGTTCTTCTTAATCTTCATGAAGTGTGTGTGAGTGTAGGTGTATAACTTTTATGCTTTGATTCAAATTGTGTTGAGTGTGTGAGTGTATGTGTATAACTTTTATGTTTTGTTCAATTTTGTAGAGTGTGTGAGTGTAGGTGTTAGCTTTATTGCTTTCTTGAAATTCATATGGAGTGTGTGTGTTTGTGTGCATTTATTTCCGCCTACTCGTTAAGAGTTAAATGGCGCATCGTTTTCATTTTCAGTCCTACTCGTTCGAGTAGGACTTGTAATTTTTCGTTCTTTATTTTTCCGCCTACTCACTTGAGTTAAATGACCGGACTTTATTTCCCGCCTACTCGTTTGAGTAGGATTTGTAATTTTTCTTTCTTTATTTTTCCGCCTACTCACTTGAGTTTAATGGACGGACTTTATAGCCCTATAATCGCATTTATTTTCTCCTACTCATTTGAGTAGGACTCGCTTTCATTTCAGTCCTACTCGTTTGAGTAGGACTTGCAATTTTCAGCTTTTATTTACCGCCCCCACTCGTTTGAGTGGGACTCGCCAATTTGAATTATGCAAATTTCTTTTATGTGTAACTTAGTTCCTTTTTAATTTATAATTTGGAGTGTGCGTGAGTTCTTGTTTTAGCTAGTTTTTCAGTTTTCTAAATGTTGTTATTTTTCTTGTGTCCCCTTCTTATAAACGTTTAGTGTTTAATTTCGAACTCGCGCCTCACTAAATTATAAGCCGTCCCCATACTGATGTGTGACTAATCGCTATTAGCCTCGGCATCGAAGAGCATTGGGACATTTAAAATGATTTATAATAATTGAAGCTCTTTATTTTCATTTTAATTTAAGCACTTAAGGTTTACCCCGGGTTTACGACGCGTAGGACCACATGTCGATGTGTGGCCCCTATTTCCGTAGTCCATATGCTAGCTAGCCGAGAGGCCGTGCATATGGACCGATCACCCCTGGGTAAATAGAGTTGCGTGCATACCCTCGAGAGAGGACAAGCGTAATTCTACCGGATTGGGTTCCCCACCCAATAGCGGGGTTCTTAGCGTAAAGCGGGCGTTAAGAGGAATCCTTCGTCGGACTAACGTTCGGTCGAATAGTCTTAACGTTTAGGTGAGCGATATCCCTATAGCTAGCTGAGCTCACATTTGTGGAACCTCCACGGCCAAGTTGCCTTATTATTAATTTGAAAACTAAGTCTTTTTATTATTAAAAATTGTTTTAGTCTTAATCCGATTCGATGCCGAGCGTTAACCCTTCATCGAATATTTTCTAAATCATTTTTTCGCTCCTTTGCTTTTTCGTCTTTTATTAAGTAAAAAATATGCACCTTACTTTCCGTAAAATAATAGTTCTCCCGGAGGAGTAAGAATAGTCAACACGACCCCGAGAATAATACGACCTCGGTATTCCCCCGAATATCGAGTACTACTTGCGATAGGTGCACTTGCCTACCCGAGCGAGCCCGCGGCGATCGACTCACCGAACCAACCACAGTAAGAGTCTGTTCGCGGGACCATCAAGTTTTTGGCGCCGTTGCCGGGGAAGGGTTCTTTTCGAGTTGCTATTTCGAATTCCGGAGTCTATTAATTTTACTTATTTTCTATAAAAAAAACTAAAAACTTTATTTTAAAACAAAAAAAGGGTTTATTTTTGTTTTATTTTTGTTTGGGTGTATGACCCGAGGACAACCCTCAGAGTCTGAAGATTTTGACTTCGACCCTGAGATCGAACGCTCTCTTGCGCGTATTCGATCTCAACGCCGAAATCCTTCTTTAGATCCCGAGGAATCTATCGGAGAACCTACTATTGTACTTATGGCTGCGCCTAACCCTCCCCCGGCGGCCGAGCGTACTATGTCTTATTACGCCCGGCCTAACCTGGATGATTCTGGGTCGAGTTATGTTCGCCCTGCGGTGGCCAATAATAATTTTGAAATAAAGTCGAGTGTCATTCAAATGGTCCAAAACGTCGTGCAGTTCGATGGACTGCCAGATGAGGACCCGAATGTCCACTTGTCCAATTTCTTGGAGATATGCGACACCTTCAAGATTAATGGCGTCACTGATGACGCCATTCGTTTGCGCTTATTTCCTTTTTCCCTTAAGTCCAAAGCCAAGGCATGGTTGAATGCCCTCCCGCGAGGATGTATCACCACGTGGGCTGAGTTGACGGAACGGTTCCTAACGAAGTACTTTCCGCCCGCAAAAACTGCAAAGTTGCGGGCGGACATTTCTTCATTTGTGCAGAACGATCCTGAGTCTCTATACGAGACTTGGGAACGGTTTAAGGAATTCCTCCGCCATTGCCCGCACCACGCGCTGCCAACGTGGTTGCAAGTTCAAATTTTTTATAATGGGCTGAATTTTCAGACGCGTCAAATGATTGACGCGGCTGCCGGGGGTACTCTGAACAACAAAACCCCTGAGGCCGCCCAGGATTTATTCGAAGAGATGGCTATGAATGCCTATCAATGGAACGTCCCGCGGGGACGGCCAAAGCCGGCGGCTGGTCTTTTTGAAGTGGATGCCACTGCTCTCTTGACCCTTCAAGTTGAAAGGTTAACAAAGTAGGTGGCGGAGATGTCTGCTGCCTCCTCCACTCCGCCTTGTTTTATTCCCCCTAACGTCTGCGTAGCTGAAGAGTTCGTGGACTTCATGGGAAATTCGAGTCGTCCTCCCTTCAACCCCAACAACAACCCTTATAGTAATAACTATAATCCGGGTTGGAGGAATCACCCAAACTTCTCGTGGAGCAACCCGAATAATGCTCAGCGTCCCCCTATTTCTTTTGCGCCCGGATTTCTTCCTCCTCCTCCTCTTCCGAAACCCTCCCCGATGGAGGAAAATTTTTCGAAGTATATTGCGTCCAACGAGTCAAATATCCGGAACATCACCGGATCGCTAAAAACACTCGAACAACAGGTTGGACAGCTAGCGAGGATGATGTCCGAGCACGCGCTCGGGGCACTGCCGGGAAACACGGAGCCCAATCCACGGGAGAACGCCAACGCTATAACCCTCCGAAGCGGAAAGGAGGTGGTCGATCCAAAACGGACCGACCCTCAGGTACATATTTCACCTCCGACCCCTCTTCCCCTTTCTTCGCTTACGCCGCCTTTACCTATTATAAAAGAAAAAATTATTTTAAACAAGGCTCTTCCGTATCCGCATAAGTTAGAAAACGAGCGTAAGGACGCGCAATATGAAAAATTTATTTTATTATTAAAACAAATTCACATTAATGTTCCTTTTTGCGAGGCTATCTCGCAAATGCCCAAATATGCGAAATTTTTAAAAGAACTACTTTCTAATAAACGTAAATTAGAGGATATTTCGCATGTATCTCTCAACGTTGTCTGCTCGGCGGCCCTTACTAATAAATTGCCCACAAAACAAAACGACCCGGGACGGTTTTCCATCCCGTGCCTTTTTGGCGATATATTAGTAAAGTACGCCTTAGCTGATTTAGGGGCTAGCATTAATCTAATGTCGTTCTCGCTCTTTTCGCGTTTAGGTTTGGGTACTCCTAGTGCTACGAATATGCGCATCCAATTAGCGGATAGCTCGGTTAAGTTCCCTATCGGGGTAGTGGAGGACGTCCTTGTCCGAGTCGACAGGTTTACCTTCCCGGTAGACTTCGTCATCTTAGATATCGAGGAGGACGCCGAGGTACCAATAATACTCGGTCGCCCTTTTCTCGCCACCTCCCGCGCACTAATAGATGTTAGTAATGGTAGTCTTCTCCTCCGAGTAGGCGATGACCAAGTTACTTTCTCTATTAATCCCTCGATGGACAATTTGTCATCGAGTGACGATTTCTGCTATTCTTTAGATACCTTTTTTGGAGATCGTTCTTCTCCCGTTTTCGAGTCCGTATTTTTAAACGACGATGTTTATGCGCTCGAAAATTTTAACTGCGATGAGGATACATCTATAGACTTGCCTTTCGAACCAATTGGTAAGAAAGACATAGGAATTAAGACCTCCCTAGAAGAACCGCCCATCCTAGACCTCAAACCCTTACCCACATCGCTCAAATATGCTTTTTTGGGAAAAGGCGATACGCTTCCCGTTATCATTTCTTCGGACTTGAGTGATTCGGAGACTTCCGATTTATTGGAAGTTTTATTTAGACATCGCCACGCAATTGCGTGGCAAATCTCTGACTTAAAGGGGATTAGCCCCTCCTTTTGCACCCATAAGATTTTCCTTAACGATAATTGCCGCAAAACGATTCAGCCGCAGCGTCGTCTTAACCCAAACATGAAAGACGTCGTTAAAGCCGAAATCATTAAGTTATTAGATGCGGGGATTATCTACCCTATTTCGGACAATGCATGGGTTAGTCCCGTGCATGTCGTACCCAAGAAGGGCGGTCTTACCGTAGTAGCGAATGAGCATAACGAGCTTGTCCCAACTCGTACTGTTACGGGTTGGCGAGTGTGCATCGACTATAGGAAACTTAATGACGGCACCCGCAAGGACCATTTCCCTCTGCCATTTCTAGACCAGATTTTAGAGCGTTTATCCGGTCATCCGTATTATTGTTTTCTTGATGGTTTATCGGGGTTTTTCCAAATCCCCATTTCCCCCGATGATCAAGAGAAAACAACTTTTACTTGCCCGTTTGGCACCTTCGCATATCGAAGAATGCCATTTGGACTCTGCAACACGCCAGCTACATTCCAAAGATGTATGCTAGCGATCTTTGGCGAGCTAGTAGAAGACATTATGGAAGTCTTTATGGATGACTTTTCTGTTTTCGGACGCTCTTTTCCCGATTGCCTTAACAATTTAGATCGTGTCCTTCAACGGTGCGAGGACACAAGTCTTGTTTTAAATTGGGAAAAATGCAACTTTATGGTTCGAGGAGGTTTGGTCCTCGGCCATATGATTTCGTCTAAGGGGATAGATGTGGATAAGGCCAAGATACAAATTATAGAAAAACTTCTGCATCCAATAAACGTAAAATCTATTAGGAGTTTCTTAGGCCATGCGGGCTTTTATCGACGCTTCATTCAAGACTTTTTAAAAATAACCAAGCCGCTTACTCACCTCTTGGAAAAGGAATCACGCTTCATCTTTAGTAGCGAATGCGAGTCCGCCTTTAATTTGATAAAACAAAAACTTATCACTTCACCAATTTTAGTGGCCCCTAATTGGTCCCTTCCGTTCGAAATAATGTGCGACGCTAGTGATATTGCCTTAGGTGCCGTTCTTGGCCAACGCGTAGAAAAACATTTTCATCCTATTTATTACGCTAGCAAGACGCTCACTTCCGCACAAGTAAATTACACGACAACGGAAAAGGAACTCTTAGCCGTCGTTTTCGCTTTCGATAAGTTTCGCTCGTATATAACGCTATCTAAAGTTATCGTTTTTACCGATCACTCCGCGCTTAAATATTTATTAGCTAAAAATGACGCGAAGCCCCGCCTTCTTCGCTGGATTCTCCTCCTACAAGAGTTTGATTTGGAGATCCGAGATAAGCGGGGAGCGGAAAATCTAGCGGCAGACCACCTCTCCCGTTTAGAAAATCCGGGTGCGGAAGCGCTCATCGAATCTGAAATAAATGACAGATTCCCCGAGGAACGCCTTCTTGCCATTAATAAATCTTCGTCATCTTCGCCTTGGTTCGCAGATTTTGCAAATTTCTTAGTAGCGCGGGTCCTTGCAAAAGAGTTTTCCAGTCATCAAAAGAAGAAATTCTTTTCTGACTTGAAAAATTTCTTTTGGGAGGACACATTTCTTATTCGTATCTGCGCGGACCAAGCGGTCCGAAGATGCGTTGCGGGTGTGGAGTGCTTACAAATTCTTAAGCACTGCCACGAGGGTCCAGCCGGTGGGCATTATCAAGCCAACTGTACCGCTCGGAAGGCGCTAGGTGCGGGCTACTTTTGGCCCACTCTCTTCAAAGACGCGCATAATTTTGTGCGCGCATGCGATAGCTGTCAGCGGTCGGGTAACATCTCTCGTCGCGACGAGATGCCCCAAAACATGTTTTTAGAGTACGAAGTCTTCGATTTGTGGGGCATAGATTTTGTTGGCCCCTACCTCCATCTTTCAAAAATATGTATATTTTAGTGGCGGTCGAATACGTATCCAGGTGGGCGGAAGCGCAAGCTCTCCCCACCAACGATGCGCGAGTCGTCGTTACATTTCTTAAAAAATTATTTTCTCGCTTCGGCACGCCTCGCGCAATTGTTAGTGATAGGGGAACGCATTTCTGTAACGCTCTTATGGCCAAGACGTTAGCTAAATACGGAGTCACGCACAAGCTTGCCACCCCCTACCACCCGCAAACAAGTGGCCAAGTCGAGGTAGTAAATCGAGAGATTAAGCGAATTTTAGAAAAAACCGTTTCGCTAAATAGGAAAGATTGGTCCGTTAAACCCGACGATGCGTTGTGGGCGTATCGGACGGCATACAAAACCGCAATTGGTTGTACGCCGTTCCGGTTAGTCTACGACAAAGCGTGCCATTTACCCGTAGAATTAGAGCATCGCGCTCTTTGGGCTTTAAAACTCTTAAACCTCGACTCCAACTTAGCCGCTCAGAATAGAAAACTGCAACTAAACGAGCTCGATGAATGGCGTGCGAACGCTTACGAGAGCAATAAATTCTATAAGAAGCGCTCTAAGTTATATCACGATCGAAAAATCAAGTCCCAAAAATTATTTTCTCCGGGCGATCTTGTCCTTCTTTACAATTCATGTCTTAGGCTTTTTTCAGGTAAATTAAAATCTAGATGGTCCGGTCCCTTCCTAGTTGAAGAAGTTTTTCCTTATGGAACCGTACTCGTCTCTCACCCGGACAAAGGCTCTTTTAAAGTAAACGGTCATCGGTTAAAGTCTTATATAGCAGGCGACCCAGTGATCGGTTTTAGCGAAACCATAACTTTCCTCCACCTAATAAACCCGCCAAAATAGTCAAGCTACACGACTATAAACAAAGCGCTCCTGGGAGGCACCCCTCGCTTATCTTTTTCACTCTTTCCTTATTACCTTTGCTGTTTTTTTCTAATAAACGCAGGGTTTCTGATCGGCCTCCCCCTACGCGTTTCAGGGAAGCTTCTACCCCCTTCCCTTTCTTTTCTTTGTATATATTGTCTTTCCTTTCTGTTCCGCATACTTACGATACAACATTGGGGACAATGTTGGACTTAAGTATGGGGGTATTTTCGTGCTTTACTTTCTGCACTTCATTTTTTTTTCTTTCTGCATTTCAAAAAATACAAAAAAAATACATATAACAACAAAACAAAAAAAAATTAAAAAAAATCTTAAAATGAAACAAAAAATTTTTTAAATGAAAAAATCCAAAAAAAATTAAAAAAAAATCTTAAAATGAAACAAAAAAAATTTTAAATGAAAAAATCCAAAAAAAAATTTTTGTTTTGTTCTCTTCCTTTCTTTTTTTCCAAAAAACTTAAAAACAATTACAAAAAAAGAGAAAACAAAAAATTATATTTAGTTTCACTTTGTAAATATTTTTTTGTACATACTCTTTTCTCTCTCCCCCTTCCTCATTCTTGTACAAACCTTTTTATTCCCTTATTTTTGTACATATTATGAAAATTCTCTTAAAACAAAAATTCAAAAAAATTGAGAAAAACAAAAATACAAAAAAAAAGATAATAAATGAAAAACAAAAAAAAAATGATAACAAAAACTATAAAAATAAAAAAAAATGTTTTGAAACAAATAAATTAAATATTCCATACTTAACTTTTCTGCTATCCAAAAATTCAGTTTTGAGTTTATTTATATGCGAATTTGATTAATTCTTTGTTCACTACCCGTTTATTAATTATTGATTGAAAAATTTAAATAGCCGGGGTTAAGTTTTAAAGAATTCTTTATGCTTTGTTAAAACTAGCGAACTCGTTTTAGGCACTACTTCTAATTTTTCATTAATAGGAGCACGTATATTATGTTAGGAAATAACGACTATAGAATTCAATTATACTTACTTTTAGCTTTCTGAAACATTGGAACGTACAAATTATTAAGGTTGCTCTCAAAAATTTTTAGGATTACAATCTAGTTTTCCTTTCTCCCCTTACTTTTCATGACCTACTTGGCATGAAAAAAAAATTTTATCCTTAAAAGATCCTATGTCAATGGGAATAAGATTTCGTTCCGTAAACATAGGCACCCAATAATTTAAAAAGATTATATATGGAGTAAGAGGATAAAATTCATTACTCCTACAAATATACATTGGGTTAATTTTATTCTTATGAAGTTGAAAAACAAAAATCATATTAGGAAAATAAGATTTCGTTTTCCTAATAATCCAAAAGAAAAAAATGGAGGTTCGAGAAAAAATTACCTCACCTCAAATATCAAAACCCTCTTCATAAACCCACTACCCCCTTAGCCAATTACACGATTCTAGAATTAATTCAAAAATCTTTTTGAGAGCATAATTAGTAAATTGTATTATTTCCAGTAGCACTCGTATAAGCTAGAGTTCTTATAATTCCAAACTATTTTCGTTAATCTAACCATTTCAAATGTTGCCTTCTATTTGATTACATCAAGAAGTCTTTTGGCCAAAACTTTTGCGTTATTTAAATCATCTACATAATTTTAGGACTTAACTCTTACACCCCGTATATTTATTTCGATCTCTCTTATAATTGATTAAGCGGTAGCTAAAACTTAGAGTTTTTTTTATTCCTTATAGATTCACCTCAAACTTTTGCTCTGGAATAGCAAAAGCCTAAGTATGGGGGTATTTGATGAACTGTAAATATACGTATTTTTGTGCACATTAATTTAGTCATTTTCATTTATTTTCGTCGTTTTTACTTATTTTTGTTCAATAAAATGTTCCTATTCTTGTAAATTTGCTTCTAACTTGTTTTATTTTATTTTTCAGAAAAAGTTCAAAATCTGCCAAAATTGGGCAGTACACGCCCGTGACATATTTGTCACGCCCGTGACCAAGGCGTGACGCTCAAATTCCGTGAACTGGCAGATTTCTGAAGTAAAAAGCTCGACACGCCTGGCGACACGCCCGTGTCACCCGACACGGGGCGTGACCCAAGCCCGTGTCCTCTCCTCTCGATGAATTCCGCTCGACGATCGTCGAGTGTCGACACCAACAGTCACGCCCAGCGTCACGCCCGTGACCTGGGGCGTGACTCAATTTCCGCTCGACGATTTCGTCTCGACACTTTCCACTCGACATTCGTTGAGTGTCGACACCAACTAACACGCCCAGAGTCACGCCCGTGACCTGGGGCGTGACCTTTCTAGCTAGCCCGACAAGATGCTGCCAAAGACTTTCGGCGCAACCCGCGCCCGGTTCTACCTCCCCGACACGCCCAGAGTCACGCCCGTGACCTGGGGCGTGACTGCCGCGAACTCAGCTCGAAGTCAACTTTCCTATCCAATCGCCAGCCGCCTTCATGAATAGTACTGTCACGCCCCCCCTACACGCCCGTGACCGAGGGCGTGTACTTAGAATTTTTTGCCTATAAATTGCCCAGTTCTGTAAGGTCCAAGGGTTCAGATTTTGGGGCCAATTTAGTGTCTTTTTGTGGGCTTAATCCGTGGATACTAGTGCTATGTAAGGAGATTTCTCCCTTCTTATTTCATGTTTTGTTTTGCTTTATCTTTTAGCTTTGTAATAGCTTGATAATTTTAATAAAAATGTTAGATTTTCTCTCTCTATATAGCATGAAAATTCATTTGGATGACTCACTTCTTCTCCTTTTTTATCCTTGGTTTCATCCTTGTTCTTCATTTATGAAAAGTGTGTGTGTGTGTATGAGTGTAATTTATTTACTTTACATGTCCTTTAACTTGTCTTCATACTTAGGATTTTGATTTCATTCTCATGAATTTATAAAAGAGATTCAAAAAGTGATTTTGTTCCTTTTTTTTTACTTAGTTTTTTTTAGGATTGTAAAACCTCTTTTGTTCTTTTCATCTCCTTTTTCACTTTTTTTCACTTTCATAACATCATAAGAATGAAAATGTTGGCATTTTAATTTTCCAAAAACTTTGTTTTTTTTAATTTGTTTTGAAAAACTTTTGTCTTCTAAAAATTGAAATTTCCTCTTTTTATTTGTTTTTGGCAAAACCTAAGCATGAAAAAGTTAAAATTTTAATTTTTAGGTAACTTTCATTTTGCTTTTTATTTGTGTGTGTGAGTGTATGAGCCTAAATTTCCTTTTGTTCTTCTTAATCTTCATGAAGTGTGTGTGAGTGTAGGTGTATAACTTTTATGCTTTGATTCAAATTGTGTAGAGTGTGTGAGTGTAAGTGTATAACTTTTATGTTTTGTTCAATTTTGTAGAGTGTGTGAGTGTAGGTGTTAGCTTTATTGCTTTCTTGAAATTCATATGGAGTGTGTGTGTTTGTGTGCATTTATTTCCGCCTACTCGTTAAGAGTTAAATGGCGCATCGTTTTCATTTTCAGTCCTACTCATTCGAGTAGGACTTGTAATTTTTCTTTCTTTATTTTTCCGACTACTCACTTGAGTTAAATGGCCGGACTTTATTTCCCGCCTACTCATTTGAGTAGGATTTGTAATTTTTCTTTTTTTATTTTTCCGCCTACTCACTTGAGTTTAATGGCCGGACTTTATAGCCTTGTAATCGCATTTATTTTCTCCTACTCATTTGAGTAGGACTCGCTTTCATTTCAGTCCTACTCGTTTGAGTAGGACTTGTAATTTTCAGTTTTTATTTACCGCCCCCACTCGTTTGAGTGGGACTCGCAAATTTGAATTATGCAAATTTCTTTTATGTGTATCTTAGTTCCTTTTTAATTTATAATTTGGAGTGTGCGTGAGTTCTTGTTTTAGCTAGTTTTTCAGTTTCTAAATGTTGTTATTTTTCTTGTGTCTCTTCTTATAAACGTTTAGTGTTTAATTTCGAACTCGCGCCTCACTAAATTATAAGTCGTCCCCATACCGATGTGTGGCTAATCGGTATTAGCCTCGGCATCGAAGAGCATTGGGACATTTAAAATGATTTATAATAATTGAAGCTCTTTATTTTCATTTTAATTTAAGCACTTAAGGTTTACCCCGGGTTTACGACGCGTAGGACCACATATCGATGTGTGGGCCCTATTTCCGTAGTTCATATGCTAGCTAGCCGAGAGGCCGTGCATATGGACCGATCACCCCTGGGTAAATAGAGTTGCGTGCATACCCTCGAGAGAGGACAAGCGTAATTCTACCGGATTGGGTTCCCCACCCAATAGCGGGGTTCTTAGCGTAAAGCGGGCGTTAAGAGGAATCCTTCGTCGGACTAACGTTCGGTCGAATAGTCTTAACGTTTAGGTGAGCGATATCCCTATAGCTAGGTGAGCTCACATTTGTGGAACCTCCACGGCCAAGTTGCCTTATTATTAATTTGAAAACTAAGTCTTTTTATTATTAAAAATTGTTTTAGTCTTAATCCGATTCGATGCCGAGCGTTAACCCTTCATCGAATATTTTCTAAATCATTTTTTGCTCCTTTGCTTTTCCGTCTTTTATTAAGTAAAAAATATGCACCTTACTTTCAGTAAAATAATAGTCCTCCCGGAGGACTAAGAATAGTCAACACGACCCCGAGAACAATACGACCTCGGTATTCCCCCGAATATCGAGTACTACTTGCGATAGGTGCACTTGCCTACCCGAGCGAGCCCGCGTCGATCGACTCACCGAACCAACCACAGTAAGATTCTGTTCGCGGGACCATCAATACCTGTTTTCAGCACTACTTCTAACTTATCTAAATAGTTGCATATTTATTTTGTTAGAAATAACAATCTTAGATTTCAAGTTATGATAACTGCAAGATTTTTTTTTTGAAATATCGGAACGTTTAATTTATAAAGGTTGCTCTCAAAAATGTTTTATTAAACCTAGTTTTATTTTTGCAAAACCCTTTCCACCTTTTTTATGTCGTACTTGACATGATTTCAATCTTAAAAGATCTTATGTCAATGAGAATAAGATTTCGTTCCGTAAACATAGGCATCCAATATTAACAAATATTATATGTTATGAAGTAAGAGGATAAAATTCATTACTCCTACACATATACATTGGGTTAATTTTATTTATGAAGTTGAAAAAGAAAAAAAATCATATTAGGAAAATCAGATTTAATTTTCCTAATAATCCAAAAAAATGGAGATTCGAGCGAAAAAATATACCCTCGCCTCTAAATCAAATCCCTCTTCATAAAACAACACCCCCTCCAGCAATTTCAAAAAGAATCTAGATTTAATTTTAAAATCTTTTTGAGAGCATAATTTGTGAAATTAAATTATTTCCTGTAATTCTTACAAGCTCAAGTTTCCATAATCAAATCTAATTTTGTTAGCCTAACAAATAAAATTTTTTGCTATCTATTCGATTATATCAGAAGTTTTTAGCTGAAACTCTTCCTTTATTTTAAGTTTTGGCATAATTTAAGATTTAACTCGTATACCCCGGATATTCAATTTGATCCTTCTTTCAATTAAGTCAAGCGGTAGATATACTTAAGATTTCTTTAATTCCTTATAAGTTCATCTCCAACATTTGCTCTGGAATAGCAAAAGCTTAAGCATGCGGGTATTTGATGAATTGTAAATATAACTATTTTGATGTACATTAAATAAGTGGTTTTACTTTATTTTTGTTATTTTTACTTAATTTTCTGTAATAAATTGTTCCTATTTTGTAAATATTTTCTAACTTACTTTATTTTTGGTTTTCTGAAAAATTTGTAGAAATTTACCAAAATTGGCAAGTACACGCCCGTATACTGTTGGTCACGCCCAAGACCAGGGCGTGATACGTCAAAATCCCGAGAAATGAACAAATTTTGAAGAAATAGCTTAACACGGCCGGTCACACGTTTGTGACATTACCCGTGTCCAGCGCTCTACGATTTCCGCTCGATGTTCTCGCGCTGGACGATTTCCGCTCGACGATCGTCGATAACTCCGCGACACGCCTAGCGTCATGCCCGTGACCTGGGGCGTGACCACTTCAGCAAGCTCGATGAAAACGCCCGCTCGACGATTTTCCGGTCAACGATTCTCGCGCTCGACGTTATTCGTCTCAACTATTTTTCGGTCGAAGATTCTCACGCTCGACGATTTCCGCTCGACGATCGTCGACAACTCCGCGACCCACCCAACATCACGCCCGTGACCGGGGGCGTGACCACTCCATCCTGCTCGACGAATTTTCAACTCGACGAATTTCCCGCTTGACGAATTTTCAGCTCAACATTCGTCGACTCAAACTGACACGCCCAGCGTCACGCCCGTTACCTGGGCGTGACTTCCACTACCTGGCCCGACAAACCGCCGCCGACGACTTTGTACACAAACGACGCCCAGTTCAACCTCCCCGACACGCCCACTGTCACGACCGTGACCTGGGGCGTGACCACCGCATTTCCAGCCGCCAAGTCAAATCGTCGTCAAGTCACTGAAATCTACTGTAAATAGTGTTGTCATGCCCACTGACACGCCCATGTCAGAGGGCTTGTACGTTGAAAATTTTTTCTATAAATTCACAGCTTCTGTATGAGTTCAGGGTTCCACTTTTTGAACCACTTTGCTTAGGTTAGGGCTGTTCTTTGGGGCTGTTTATGCATTGTAAGGGAATTTTCTCTCCCCCCTTTTTATGTATTTGTTTTATGTTTATTGTAACCCTTTTTTACTTAATAGAAATGTTCATTTTCTCCTCTATGATGTATGAAAATCTGCCCAAGTGCCCTACCTTAAGTAATTTTTCGTTTCCTTTTTTGTGCTTTTTATGTTTTTCCTTAGCTTTTGTAACTAGTTTAACATAGGAATTTATCAATTTTCTAGCCGTTGTAATCGCAATTTATTTCCATGCTCTGTACTTGTTTAGGTTTAATTTGTTATTTCTACGTAGTTTTCATTCCTATGGGTTTATAAAAATGTTTTAAAAGGTGGTTTTTAAATTTCTTTAACATCGGTTCTTTAGGATCGTAAAACTTTTCGTTCTCTTTTAGTTTTATTTCCACTTTTTATGCGTCTCTATAAAGTTATAAGAATGAAAACGTAGTTGTTTTAATTTTTCAAACACTTCATTTTTTGCTTTTATTTTCAAAAACTTTTTGCCCGTTTAAATTTTATTTCTTCATTTTATGCATTTCTACCACATTCTATCGGTAGAAATGTATTCATTTCAATTTTTCGAGCACTTGCACTTTTCGTTTATTTGCAAAAACTTTTGCTCCTTTAAATTTTATTTTCACTTTTTATTCATTTCTACCGCATTTTAGCGGTAGAAATGTAGTCGTTTTAATTTTTCAGCAACTTTGTTTTCTCTTTTTTGTACGTGTGCGTGTGTGTAGGAGTTAGTTTTTATTACTTTCGTTCAATTCTGAAGAGCGCATGTGTGTGTTGCATTTATTTTCGCCTAATCGTTAAGAGTTAAATGGCGTGCTTTTATTTCCTGCCTACTCGTTTGAGTAGGACTTGTACGTATTCGTTTTCATTTCTGTCGTGTGTGTGCGTATTTCAATTCCAGCAGATTGTGTTTACTTTCTGTAGAGTGGGTGTATTTTAATTTTATGTCGAGTGCGTGAGTGTTAGATTTTATTTTCCGCCTACTCGCTAGGAGTTAAATGGCTGGATTTTATTTACCGCCTACTCACTTGAGTTAAATGGTCGGTCTTTATTGTAATAATTGGAATGGACTTGTAAATGCATTTATTTTCTCCTACTCGTTTGAGTAGGAGTTGCTTTCTTTTTCCCGACCACTCATTTGAGCCGGGACTTGAACTTTTACAGCTTTCATTTCAGTCCTACTCGTTTGAGTAGGACTTGCAATTTACTGCTTTTCATTTACTGCTTTCATTTTCCTGCTTTATTTTACTGCTTTAATTTTCAGCTTTTTCACCGCTGCCGTCCCCATTCCGATGAGTGGCTAACCGTTCTTATCCTTCAGTATCGAAGAGCATTGAGACAAACAAAAAAACGTAAAATAATTAAAGGTCTCATTTTTCTAATTAATTAAAAACACTTAAGGTTTGCCCGGGGTTTACGACGTGTAGGACCACATAATCGATGTGTGGGCCCTATTTCCGTAGTCCATACGCTAGCTAGCCGAGAGGCCGTGCATATGGACCGATCACCCCTTGGTAAATGGAGTTCCACACTAACCCTCGAGAGAGGAGGCGCTCCAACTCTACCGGATTGGGTTTCCCACCCAATAGTAGGGTTCTTAGCATAATGCGGGCATTAAGAGGAATCCTTCGTCGGACGAGAGCCCAGTCGAATAGTCTTAATGTTCAGGTGAGCGATAGTCCTAGAGATAGGTGAGCTCATTTTAGTGGAACCACCACAGCTAAGTCTCCGCCCTAATTATTTAGAAACTTAGGATCTCTTTTTATTAAAAGTCTATTTTAGTTCGAATTTAATTTGGTGCCATCGAGCTAAGCTCTTCATCGGCTCCACCCTTTAATATGCTTTTATTTTCTGGCTTTTGTTTATATATATTACCCGACATGTAATTATCGGTAAAATAATAGTCCTCTCCAGGGCAGAGTAGAAATAATCGAACCGACCCCGAGAACAATACGACCTTGATATTCCACCAGGAATATCGTGTACTACTCACGATAGGTGCAATTGTCTAGTTTCGTTAAAACTCGATCACACCTTTTTATATCCAAATAAATAAATATGGGCGCCCCGTTTTCTAAATAAAAACAAAATCCGCTTTTCTACTTAAATAAAATCACCCGTGGAGCCGTGCATCCTGACCTATTTTTGGAGGTTTAACCCCATTAAGTTTTCGGACTTGATGCAAAAAATATCAATCAGTCGACCCATAGAATTTGTGTCAACACACATAAAATCTGTCGACAACAACTGTGTCGACAAACAGGACTTATGTCGACACATTCCAGAATTCTATCGACAATAATTGTATCGACATACATGACTTGTGTCGACACACTCCAGAATTCTGTCGACGTCAACTTTGTCGAGACTAGGAGTTATTGTGTCGACACACAGGACTTGTGTAGACACATTCCACTGAAGCTGTGTTGAGAAGAAAAAGAAGGGATGTGTCGACATTGTGTTAGCTGTGTCGACATCACCAAGGATTGTGTCGACACATAATCTATTTGTGTCGACACATTTGAGGTATTGTCTGATGTAGGGATGTCGGATCGGAGATCTCCACGGATCTAACGCTCTATCTCCGCTCTACACGTCATAGATCTACCGCACCTACACAGCACCTATCGCCCACAATTGTTTCTCGTCACAAAACGCAGCGCAAACAATAAGGGAGGAATGGTCGACTCGAAAACAATGATCGAAAATTTGAGTCGGAATATTCCCCAAGAAAACACAAAGGTTGCCACTCCTTTTTGAGAGCAAGACGAAGGCTATAGGCCAAGATCCGCTCAGGCAAATAGGATCCACCCGATCCGGAAATAAAAAGCCTTGCAACGGCGTTTTCGTTTCAAAACTTGCAGCGATTAATTTAAAGATCCGGAGAAAACGATTTGCGAAAATCCACCACAACTAAGGAGAAGAATCACACAAGGAAGAGGAAAGAGATTACCCAACCGGAAAACGTTTCACACAAGATAACTAAATTGGTGTAGGGGTGAACGTGACACGGACATGCTTACGCTGACGGTAGCTTACCCATCACAGAACATAGAAAATAAAGAGAGTGCTCCGACCAAAAGCGAACGAAAAGGGGTCGGTTGGCTCTCAAAAATACGTGACTTGATACCACGTCCTTAGGACCTAACTCTCCAACAAGCACACAACTCGCTCCTAGCCGGACTCGATACCACGACCTTAAGACCTACCTCTCCAACAAGCACACGTCTCACCGCACCTACACAAGCATCTATTCTTTTCACAATAAGCCGTCAATCGCAGCGATAAAATAATTAGGAGCGGCGGTAAACGATAAAGAGCGATCAAGAACAAGTTGAGATTAACTTCCTTGTTAGCACAAGCGTGCCAAAACTTGGAGAACAAGGCAAGGCTAGGCCTAGTTTGTTCTCCAATGGATCTTCCCAATCCGGATAACAAGAGGGTCAATAACAACGTTCGATTCAGATTTTTGCAAGGGGAAAACACTTTAAAATCGCGGAAAAGACGGTTGAATAACCTCCACAAAATCTCACAGCAAGAAACACAAAGATAGGGAAGGGATTACCCAACCAAGAAGATGATCACACAATATTTGTGGGAGAATCACTCTCTCCACGGTTCTACCGGTTTCACACCGAATGGGGCTGCTTCCTTCTTCCACGGAGTCGCACTGATAGAAGCCACGCTGGAGTCGCACCGAACGGGGATGGAGGAGGAAAGGCTTGGCTTCACACTAAAAGGGGGGGCGGCTAATGGACTCTCTCCATGGTGGCCGAATTCCTCAAAGGGGGTTTTAGGTTTTCTTTTCATTCCCATAACTCATCATAATAGCCTCCTTTAAATAGGAGTTACAAAAGAGATCCAACCGTCCATGATGGAGATGAAATCTCATCTATCCGGGCGGTTACATACACATAATAGCCTCCTGTAAATAGGAGTTACAAAAGAGATCAAACCGTCCATGATGGAGATGAAATCTCATCCATCCGGGCAGTTACATACACACCAAGTGTTTAGTAGCACACCAACATGAAAATAAAAATTAATACAAGCCATATGTTTAAAGCAATTAAAATAAAACTAAGTAAAACTTTTAAGCAAGCTTTGCGCGCCGCGGACGGAGGTTGTATCGCAGCTTTCCGTTAGCATCCGTGGCGTTGTCATGACGTCGCAAATCTTTAAATTGTTGCGCCTCGGCAACCGGGTCATCATCAGGAAGTGTTGGAGGGGCCGCTCCATCATTGTCTCGATAATTTGTTGCTGAGTTAAAGTTCAATGAAGAATCAGATGTCATGACTGGAGAGATAACAGCTGTCACAACCAACAAAGCAGTTACATCTATCAGAGCTGTCAGAAGGCCGTTAGGAACTAGATAAGCCGGTACCCTCGGATGGAGTCTATATAAATACATGTTATATCATCAAAGAAGACAACTAATAATTAAGAAGAAGAAGAAGAAGAGAAGTCTTCATCCAGAAATCATCAAGTCTCTGGCAGATCCTGAACAAGTCTGTAATAAGAATTCAGATCCACATCTGAATAGAAGAAGGAAGCTGGATTGAAGATCATCTCCAACTTCACAAGAAGATCAACCTTACTTTGTTCAAATTCAAGAAGCTTTGAAGAAGCTAAGACAGGTTGAATCTAAAGTTATCAGATCTATCAAGAACTAATCAAGAAACCTTCAACCCATTCTCTCTCTACCTGGGTGAAGGATTTATTCTTTTTAAAATCAATATTATCTGTAGGTTCTTTTATAGATCTGAGTGTAGGAGAGTTATCTCTCTGAGTTGTAAGCCTAAATCTATAAAGGCTAAAGTAGGGCTGAGTGCCTAAGGTAGGGGATTATTTTCTATGAGTTGTAGGCCTGTTGAAGAGGCTGAGGTAGGGCTTGATTGCCTGAGTTGTAGGAGTGTGCACCCACTCTGAGGTAGGATTATTTAAGAGGATTTGAGCTGTAAGACTTGCTGAAGTCTGAGTTGTAGGAACCATTCTGGTTTCTTAGTTATAAGATCTGAGGATCTGAGAAGGAAGAAGGGAGTTAGGCCAAATCTAGTATACTGCTAGATTGGCGAAGGGGGAAAGTGGATGTACCCATCACTTAGGGAACCACTATAAATCTGTGTGTATTCTGTGTTGCCTGTGTTTGCTATAATTTATGTTATGATAGATATTTCTAAGGCTGTCTAACAAGTAATTTACATTATCAGAAGGAACTTGGATCCATGAAACTTCTTATCTGTAGGAAAGAAAATTTTGGTATATGGATAGAGAGGGTCATATTATTCGTGGAAGCATCTGATCCAAGAATTCACATCACAGTGCTAGAAGGGCCATTTATTCCTGTGAACATATCAGTTCTTGATGCTAACCTCAAGACTCCAAAAAGTTATTCAGAAATGTCTAGGGAAGAGATCATTCTAGAAACCTAAGACAAGAGGGCAAAAACATAATTGTGAGTGTCATAGATGACTTTACATTCTAGAATCTGGTCCATTGCAAAACCTCCATGGAGATATGGGACACCTTGATTGTCTACATGGAGGGAATAGAAGAAGTGAGAGAGGATAGGAAGTCTATGTTAAATCAAGAGTATGAATGCTTTAGACAAGCTAAGACAGATAGCATAGCTGAATGCTATAGGAAATTCTTTAGAATTGTTAATGAGCTAATGACATACGGAAGAGTCTTTAGCACTTATGAATTAAAAGACAAGTTTCTCAGATCTTTAACCAAGGATTGAGATACTAAAATATGTGACATCAGAGAAGTGGTCAGGCTTGCAGATACACCTCCACCAACCTTATTTGGAAAATAGTTATCCTATAAGATGAAGCTCACATCCAGAAAGGAGGAGTAGAAAAGAAATAAGTCTAAATACAAAGAGAATTTGGTTGCTTTTAAGGCTGATGCCGCAAGAAAGGGCAGGAGAAAGTCACCTTCTCCTCCCAAGAGAATGGCTGAAGTTGAATATAAAAATTATTACATCAACACTTCAGACAGTCACAAATCTGATGAAGACTTTGCTGTCTTCACAAGGCAGTTTGAAAGGTTCATAAAGAAGAAGAAATGGAGAACAAAGCCATCTTCATCCTTCTCCAAGGATGACTATTACAAGAAGAAGAAAACATCTAAGGATGACAGGTATGTCTCTAATCCCAGTAAACAAACTTTTCTAAAATTGTTTGTTATTATTGCAACAGGCCAGAACATGTCATAGCTGATTGTCCTCATAAAAAGGAATCTAAAGATAAAAAGGGGCAACAAAATAAGAGCAAGAAGGAGAGATACTTTGTTGCAAAGAAGCAGAAGAGTTGGACTGACTCATCATCATCAGAATCAGGAGAAGAGACAGAAGCTGAAGTTTATATAGGATTGTTCACTACTGAAGATGATTCAGTAGAATCTGAGTTCTTGCAACTGCTGGACTCAATAAATGGGGTTGAAGATCATCATTGCAAAGGGCTGATGGCTTTGACTGAGGAAGATCAGTGCTAGGATCAGCCTGGTCCCAGTAAGGTAAACAACATTTCTTCAGCTTCTAATTATTATACTGGATCAGAATCAGAAGCATCTGCATCAAGAGATGTGGATGGTTCTGAATCTGAAGGGGATGTTCATCAACTTATTGATGAGTATGGTGATCTGTTGCAAGCACTTAAGAGAAGCAGAAATATTATCAAAAACCAAGCTGATGAAATTGCATCTCTTAAATTGGCTGCATCAGATTCAACAAAAATGCTGGATTTGAAGTTGAATGAAATTACCAAACTAAAAAATATAACTTTTATTCAGATGGGTACAATTACATTCAAAAATGATCAAATCAAGAGTCTGGAAGTCAGACTTCAAAGAGAGAGGGAACTTGTGGCTAAATTCTCAAAGCCAAAGTCAGTCTTACCCTTGATTGATGACTTCACTCTCCAAAAGGGTAAGACAGGACTAGTCTTCAAGGGAAGAACTAGGGAAGCTAATTCTAAAGGAAAAGGCAAAGCCCCAGTTCAGTCACTAGCCTTCAAACCCCCTATTGCTTTCAAGAAAGTGATGCAGCATACTAACAAGTATGACCATGACATTACACATGGTCACTATAAGCCTAGTAATCTGAATGATAAGGGTGTAAATGCCAATAGGGCAGCCCATGTACACACACATTATGATCTTCAGGAATCATCAATGTTTGATGCATCAGCCCCAACACTCAAGAAAAGGACCACTGTACCTACAGTTTTAAGGTCTGCTGGCAGCAATGCTGTTAAGACTGTACCTAAAAGAAGATACAATAGATATGTGTGCTGCTGTTGTGGCAAAGTGGGTCATTATGCCATTGATTGTTGGCACAATACTACTGTTAGGAAGAATGCCAGCTTACCTGTCAAAAAGGCTGCAGGCAAGCATGTCAAGTTTCAGTCTAACCTGAACCTAGAACCCAATAATTATTGGGGTTCTAAGGTTAAGTAATTTTATTTGATGCAGGTGAGTCCAAGTGGCCATACCCCAATATGGTACGTGGATAGTGGATTTTCCAGGCACATGAGTGGAACAAGAAGGATGCTAAATGACTACTCTCCCATAGAGAATGGACCCAAAGTGATCTTTGGTGGATCTGAAAAGGGGGTCCTAAAAAGGTTTGGTAACAATTCCAATAGTTCTTTCACTATCACTCAAGTGGCTTATGTTAAAGGTCTGAAATATAACTTAATAAGCATAAGCCAACTGAGTGATCTTGGTTATGACACCTATTTTATTAGGAATAGGTGTCAGATTAGAAGGACAAGTGACCAAGAGGTCATCTAATCAGGTTATAGAAAAGGAAATATTTAATGTCTCAACTTTGATTGTGAGAATAAGAACTCTCCTATTTATCTAGTTGCAGATGAGAAAGCTTCTCATTATGTCAAATAGCATAATATGCTGGCTCACCTGAACTACAAGTCAATAGGCCAACTCTATAGTTTGGAGTTAGTAAGGAATGGTCCTCAGGTCAAGTGCATCCAGGAGGGTGTGTGTTCAGCTTGTCAAAAAGGAAAATAGACCAAAACCTCCTTCCATACTCTTGATACCAAAGATTCAGTGAGGTATTTGTACCTCCTGCATATGGATCTATTTGGTCATATGCCAGTTCATAGACTAGGTAGGAAAGTCTAAACATTTGTGGTTGTGGATGACTATTTTAGATTTACATGGGGTTTCTTCCCGAGGCAGAAATCTGAAACCCCTACAGTCTTCCGCAATATTATTAGGCAAATTCAGAATGAACTTAACAATTCAGTGGTCAAAATCAGAAGTGACCATGAGACTGAATTTCAGTCTGAATGCATGACAAGATTTTGTGAAGAACTAGGGATTCATCAAGAGTTCTCTTCACCTAGAACTCCCCAGCAAAATGGTATTGCTGAAAGAAAGAATAGGACTCTTATTGAGGCTTGTAGAACCCTACTAACTGACACTTCTCTCCCAGAATATTTCTGGGCTGAGGCACTAAACACTGCATGTCATGTTCTCAATTGGGCTTTCATCACCAAAAGCCATAAGAAGACACCCTATGAGATTATGAAAGGCAGAAATTGAAATTTAGCATATTTTAGAATTTTTGGTAGCAAGTGTTATGTTGTTAATAATGGTAAGCACTATTTAACTAAGTTTGCTGCCAAATCGCAAGAAGGAATATTTGTTGGGTACAACAACAGCAGTAGGGCATACAGAGTCTACAACTTGACTACTCAAGTTATAGAAGAATCTGTCCATGTAGTTTTTGATGAAACTAAACTAATCAACTGTGAGCTGTCCAGTACTCCTTGTATCTCTAAAGGTTTGAAGGAAAAGATGGATAAGCTAACCATTAGTGAAGACCAATCTGCAAGGCAGGATGATGAAAATGATGGGTGCTGTCCAGGGGGAGTACAAGACCCACAAGCTGATGAAGAGGACAATGAAGTACAGTATGGTGAGGTGATTGGAGAAAATCAATGTGTAGATAGATTGCCTCCAGCAATAAGACATCTAAAGTATCATCCATCATACTAAATTATTGGTTATCCAATTCATGGTGTTCAGACAAAGAGCAAGAACATGAACACAGTCCTTTACTTAAGTTTCCTATCCTAGATGAAACCCAAGAAATTTGAAGAGGCCATACAAGACTCAAATTGCATTGATGTCATACAGGAAGAGCTGAATCAATTCAGAAGATGCAAAGTCTGGAAGTTGGTTCCTAACCAAAGAATCACAATGTCATAGGGACTAAGTGGATTTACAGGAACAAGCTAGATGAAAATGATATTATAGTTAAGAACAAACAAGACTGGTGGCAAAGGGCTACAGACAGGAAGAAGGAATAGATTTTGACCAGACATTTGCCCCAGAGGCAAGGTTGGAAGCAATAAGGCTGTTCCTTGCCTTTGTAGCTTATCAAGGGTTCAAGGTATTTCAGATGGATGTAAATTCAGCATTTCCAAATGGTACTTAAAAGAGGAAGTGTTGGGTACATTGGAAAATGTGTACCAGATTTGGAGAAGCCTCACCTAACTCAATGATATGGATCAAGTTGTATTTGATGTTGTGTTGAGTTATCATGTGAAGGTTAAGTAAATGGAAGAAAATTTTTCTAAGTATAATTGTCGACACTTGGGAATGGCTGTGTCGACACCAAGGGCCAGATTTTGTCGACACCTAGAATTTGTGTAAACACACAGAAAATCTGTCGACAACACTGTGTCGACACTAAGGGCCAGATTGTGTTGACATCAACAGGATTTGTGTCGACACACGGAGAAGCTGTCGACACATTCCAGAATTCTATCGACAACGACTGTGTCGACAGACAGAAATTGTTTCGACACACACCAGAATTTTGTCGACACCAACTTTGTCAAGACAAGGAGTGTTTGTGTCGACACACAAGACTTGTGTCGACACATTCCACAGAAGCTGTGTCGAGAAGGAAAAGTGAAGCTGTGTCGACATCATCAAGACTTGTGTCGACACATGAATTATGTGTGTCGACACATGTGAAGTATTCACTCGACATTCTCTGCTGCTGAGTCAAAGTCCAATGAAGGTTGATGTAATAAAACTGGAGACTTGACAGCGTCATTACTGACATTGCTGTCACATCAGTCAGAGGTGTCAGAAGACCGTTTGGAACCGGAATAGTCGGTAACCATGGATGAAACCTATATATAGATATACTCTCTCAACAATAAAGAGTTAATCTAGTCAATCAAGCTAATCAATTATAATCTCTAAAGGATTGAGTATCCAGAAGTAGAGAAATAAGAAACAATCAATAGATTGTAGAGAGATAAAAATAAGAAGGAGAGAAGTTCTCATCCAGTGAAGGCAGATCCTGAACAGTCTGCCTGAAGAATTCAGATCAAGTCTGAAGAAGAATTCAGATTTATTTCTGATGGAAGCTGATTGAAGATCAACTACAACACTAAGAAGATCAACCCTACTTTGTTCATATTCAAGAAGAATTGACGAAAGCTAAGATAGGTTGATCCTTAAGTAATCAGTTCTATCAAGAACTGATCAAGAAGCCTTCAACCAATTCTCTCTCCATCTGGTTGAAGATATCATTATCTTTTCATCTGTAATTTTTGTACGATCTATAACAGATCTGAGTGTAGGAGATTTACTTCTCTGAGTTATAAGCCTAAATTATAAACGCTGAGGTAGGGCTGAGTGCCTGAGGTAGGGGAATCTATTCCCTGAGTTGTAGGCATGTGAAAGAGGCTGAGGTAGGGCTTTTGCCTAAGTTGTAGGAGTGGGGTGTCACTCTGAGTTGTAGGCCTGTGGAAGAGGCTGAGGTAGGGCTTGTGCCTGAGTTGTAGGAGTTTGGAATCACTCTGAGTTGTAGGAACCAGTCTTGGTTCTGAGCTGTAAGATCTACAGATCTGAGAGGAAGGAAGGAAGTTAGGCCGAATCTAGTACACTGTTAGATAGGCGAAGGGGGAAATTGGATGTACCCATCATTTCGGGAACCACTATAAATCTGGTGTGCAATCTGTGGAATTTTGTGTGTATGTGAATGTTGTGCTGTGTTTTTGGCTAAATAAATTGCTAAATTAGATAGAATTATCTGCCTAAGTCAGAAAAAAAATTGAACCTATTCACCCCCCCCCCCCCTCTAGGTGTTTAGAACATCTTGAAACCAATTCTTTCAAGTGGTATCAGAGGGAGGTTACTCAAAGAATAGACTTAACAGTCTGAGTAGATCTCCAAGGAAGAAATCTATTAGGCAAAATGGGTTCCATTGATAATCATAAGGAGTTTGGTTCCATGAAGTTGCCTAAATGCAGGAAAGAGATTTTTGGCATATGGAAAGAAAGAGTTAGACTGTTTATGGAAGCTTCAGATCCAAGAATCTATATGACAGTCAAAGAAGGGTCATTCATCCCAATGAAAGTCTCAGTTCTTGATGCAAATCTCAGGACACCAAAGGAGTATTCTGAAATGATAAAGGATGAGATCATCTTGCCTACTATGGATAAGAGAGCACAAAATATAATAGTCAGTGCTATAGATGATTCAACATTCCAAAATTTGATTCACTGCAAGACCTCCAAAGAAATGTGGGACACCCTGATTGTCTACATGGAGTGTTCAGAAGAGGTGAAAGAAGACAGAAAGTCTATGCTGAATCAGGAGTATGAAAGTTTTAGACAATCTAAAACAGACAGCATGACTGAATGTTACAAGAAGTTATTCAGAATAGTTAATGAACTGATGTCATATGGAAGAGTATTCAGCACATATGAGTTAAATGATAAGTTTCTGAGATCATTAACTAAGGACTGGGACACCAAGATATGTGCCATTAGGGAACTGGCCAGACTAGCAAAAATCTCACCTCCAACATTATTTGGTAAATTGCTTTCATATGAGATGCAGGTGATGGTCAGAAAGGAGGAGGAGAAAAGTAATAAAGTTGATTACAGAGATAAGTCAGTGGATTTTAAGACTGAAGTCATAAGAAAGGATAAGAGGATGTCTCCATCTCCTCCTAGGAAAGCTGCAGAAGTAGTTTCAGAAAGTTCTGAATGTCACACATCAGATAGTCCAAATTCTGATGAAGACTTAGTTGCTTTCTCAAAAAAATTTCAAAGGTTTTTGAAGAAGAAACAGTGGAGATCCAAGTCATCCTCCTCACAATCCAAGGATGATTACTATAAGAAAATGAAATCCTCTAGGAAGGACAGGTATGGCTCTAAACCTAGTAAATTATCTTCAACTAAGATTGTTTGCTATTGTTGCAATAGGCCTGGATATGTGGTAGCTGATTGTCCTGAAAAAAGGAAAGAGTCTAATGATAAGAAGAAACTAAAAAACAAGGGCAAGAAGGAGAAATCATTTTTTGCAAAGAAGCAAAAAAGCTGGTCAGATTATTCATCAGCAGATTCTGAGGCTGAAGCTGAAGCATATATAGGACTGTTGGCAACTGAAGAGGATGTAGAAGAGGCTGAGTTCTTGAAATTGCTGGACTCAGTAAATGGAATTGAAGAACATTATTTTAAAGGGCTGATGGCCTTGATAGAAGAAGATCAGTTCCAGGATCAACCAGGTCCTAGTAAGGTAAACAATTCTTCAATAGATACTGATTACTATACTGGTTCAGAATCAGAAGCATCTGCATCAAGAGATGTGGATGAATCTGAATCTGAAGGAGATGTTCATAAACTTATTGATGAATATGGTGATCTGCTGCAAGCACTTAAGAAAAGCAGAATCCTTAACAAAGCACAGGCCAAGGAAGTTGGTGCACTTAAGCTGGCTGCATTAGATTTAGAGAAAATGCTGAATCTAAAGATGAATGAAGTAGCCAAACTGAAAAACATAATTGTTATTCAGATGGGTACTATTACATTCAAGAATGTTCAAATCAAAAGTCTGGAAGTCAAACTTCAGAAGGAAAAGAATCTGGTGGCTAAATTCTCTAAGCCAAAATCAGTCTTACCTTTAATTGATGACTTTATTCCCAAAAAGGATAAGACATGATTGGGCTTTAAGGGAAATGCAAGGGATGTCAATTCCAAAAGAAAAGGCAAAGCCCTAGTACAGCCTCTAGCCTTCAAACCCCCCATTTCCTTCAGAAAAGTATAGCAGCCTACTAATAGATATGATCATCATATCATACATGGTTATGGTAAGCCTGATATTCTGAATGACAAGGGTGTAGCTCTAGCACTCAAGCAAAGAACCACTGTACCAACAATGTTAAGAACAGCTGACAACAATGCTGTTAAAACTATACTTAAAAAGAGGTATAATAGATATGAGTGCTGGTGCTGTGGTAAGATAGGGCATTATGCCATGGATTGCTGGCATAACACCAGAATCAGGAAGAATGCCAGCTTACCTGTGAAGAAAGTTGCTGGTAAGAATATCAAGTTTCAATCTAAATTGAACCTAGAACCCAATAAACATTGGGGTTCTAAGGTAAATTAATTTTATTTGCTGCAGGTGGGTCCAAGTTGTCATACCCCTATATGGTACTTGGACAATAGATGTTCCAGGCACATGGCTGGAACAAGAAGAATGTTAAAAGACTATACTCCCATAGAGAGTGGACACAAAGTGATCTTTGGTGGATCAGAAAAAGATGTCATAAAAGGGTTTGGTAACTTTTCTACTAGTTCTATAACAATCACTCAAGTGGATTATGTAAAAGGTTTTAAACGTAACTTGATAAGCATAAGTCAACTGAGTGATCTTGGGTATGACACTTCATTTATTAAGAATGGGTGTCAGATCAAAAGGACAAGTGATCAGAAGGTGATCTTGTCTGGTTATAGAAAAGGGAATGTTTATTGTTTAAATTTTGATTATGATAACATGAACTCTCCTATATGTTTAGTTGCAGATGAGAAAGCATCTCAGTGTGTCCAATGACACAAGAGGATAGCTCATCTGAACTATAAGACTATAGGCCAACTCTATAGTTTAGAGTTAGTGAGGAATGATCCTCAGTTTAAGTGCATAAAAGAGGGTATATGTTCAGCTTGTCAAAAAGACAAGCAGACCAAATCCTCTTTTCATACTCTTGATACCAAAGACTCTGTAAGGTGTTTGTACCTCTTGCATATGGATCTATTTGGTCCTATGCCAGTTTATAGTCTAGGTAGGAAAGTCTATACTTTTATGGTAGTAGATAACTATTCTAGATTTACATGGGTTTTCTTTTGAGGCAGAAATCTGAAACCCCTACTGTCTTTCAAAACATTGTTAAACAAAATCAGAATGAACTTAACAATTTAGTGGTTAAAATCAGAAGTGACCATGAAACTGAAATTCAGTCTGATTGTATGACAAGGTTTTGTGAAGAACTATGGATTCATCAGGAATTCTCCTTACCTAGAACACCTTAGCAAAATGGAATTGCTGAAAGAAAGAATAGAACTCTTATTGAGGCTGGTAGAACTCTACTAAGTGACACTTCTCTCTCAGAATATTTCTGGGCTGAGGCAGTAAATACTGCTTGTCATGTTCTCAATAGAGCATCTATAACTAAGAACCACAAAAAGACTACCTATAAGATTATGAATGGCAGAAAACCAAACATATCCTACTTTAGGTCTTTGGTAGCAGGTGTTATGTGCTTAATACTAGCAAGTCTCACCTAACTAAGTTTGCTGCCAAATCCCAAGATGGGATATTTGTTGGGTACAACAATAACAGTAAGGCATATAGGGTCTACAACTTGACTACACAAGTTGTAGAAGAATCTGTTCATGTAGTGTTTGATGAATTTGAGCTAATTAACTGTGAGTTGTCTAGGAATTCTTGTAGATCAATAGGTTTAAAAGAAAAGTTGGACATGCTGACCATTAATGAAGACCAAACTACAATGCAGGATGTGGAAAATGATGGTTGCTGTCCAGGGGGAGTACAAGGTCCACAAGCTGACATTGAAGACAATGAAGTTCAGCATTGTGGAGAAATTGAAGAAGTTCAAATTGCTGATAGAATGCCTCCAGCAATAAGGAATCTAAAGGATCATCCAGCACACCAAATTATTGGTGATCCCAAACATGGTGTGCAAACCAGAAGCAAACACATGAATACAGTGCTTTGCTCAAGTTTCCTCTCACAGATGGAACCAAAGAGATTTGAAGAAGCCATACAAGACTTCAACTAGATTGAAGCTATGCAGGAGGAGCTGAATCAATTCAGAAGGTGTAAAGTATGAGAGTTGTTTCCAAAACCAAAGGATCATAATATTATTGAGACTAAGTGGATCTACTGGAACAAACTAGACGAATATGACATCATAGTGAAGAACAAAGCAAGATTTGTTGCCAAAGGTTATAGACAGGAGGAGGGCATTGACTTTGATCAGACATTTGCCCCAGTGGCAAGATTGGAAGCAATAAGGCTATTCCTTGCCTTTGCTGCTTTCCAAGGGTTCAAAGTATACCAAATGGATGTCAAGTCAGCATTCCTAAATGATAATTTGAAAGAAGAAGTCTATGTTGTACAACCCTCAGGTTTTGTTGATCCACTTTATCCTGATTATGTTTATAAACTTAAGAAAGCCTTATATGGTTTGAAAGAAGCCCCTAGGGATTGGTATGAAACATTGTCTACTTTCCTCATTGAAAATAAATTTTCAAGGGGGAAAATAGACAAGACACTATTCCTTAGGGAGTCAAAGGGCAAGATGATCCTAGTATAGATTTATGTTGATGACATAATCTTTAGATCTACAAAGAACAACCTTTGTAGGAAGTTTGCAAAACTTATGCAAGGGAAGTTTGAGATGAGCAGTATGAGTGAGCTCAAATTCTTCTTGGGACTCCAAGTAAGACAGACTGATGATGGCTTGTCCATATCACAGTCTAAGTTCACCAAGGAGTTAATTAAGAAATATGGTATGGAGTCATCCACCACCATGAGAACTCCAATGAGAACAAGTATGCCTTTAGGCAAAGTTGATACAGGAAAACCTGTAGGTGAGTCTTTGTATAGAGGGATAATTGGCTCCCTTCTATACTTAACTAACAGTAGACCAGACATTATGTATGCTACATGTGTCTGTGCTAGGTACCAAGCAAGCCCTAAAGAATCTCATTATACTACATTTAAAAGAATTTTGAGATATCTTAAGGGCACACCTAATCTTGTTCTTTGGTACCCTAAGAATAGTGACTTTCTACTGACTGGTTTTTCAGATGCAGACTTTGCATGTTGCAAAGAAGATAGAAAGAGCACCACTGGCACATGTCAGTTTCTAGGTGGTAGATTGGTGTCATGGAGCCATAAGAAGCAAACAAGTGTGGCAATTTCCACTGCAGAATCTGAGTATGTTGCTACAGGTAGCTGATGTGCTCAGCTTTTATGGATTCAACATCAACTTGAAGACTATGGTCTCAAGGTAAGTAGAACTCCACTATTTTGTGATTATACAAGTTCTATTTCTATTGATAAAAACCCTGTATCACATAGCAGAACAAAGCATATAGAAATTAGATTTCACTTCATTAGAGAGCATGTAGAAAAAAAGATATTTGTTTAAAATTTGTCACCACAAATAATCAAATTGCTGACATGTTTACAAAACCACTAGATGAAACTAAATTCAATTATTTCAAAATTGAATTAAACATGTTAAACTTAGAGTAACTTGGTAAATCTGGCTAAATAATTCAATGTCGACATATAGTAGTTAATGTCGACACAAAAGGAAATCTGTGTCGACAAATAGTAGTTTGTGTCGACACATAAGGAAAGTTGTGTCAACAAAAAAAATAGTGGTGAGATAGTGGTGTCGACACTCAGAGTTTGGTGTCGACACATAGAAGTTCTATCATTTAGATAGTAGTCTCGACACATACAGAAGTCTGTGTCGACACACAGATATTAGAGGTTACTATTTAGAAGTCTGTGTCGACACATCTCAAACTATGTCGACACATAGTGTTGTCTGACTCTGTCGAGAAATTAGAAGTCTGTGTCGACACAATCTCTACAGTGTCGACACATTAAGTATATATTACCCCGCCTTTTGACCTTCTGTGTTGACAAACATATAAATAGGTCACAAAACAACTTTGTCGACTACGCTCTCAACATTTTCGAGACCAAATCTTTGAGTCGACAAACCTTCATCTGTCATCTCTTTCTTATTCTGGTTTACTTCAAATCTGAAGGATTTTATATCTTGAGCCAGAGAAAACTGAAGTTCCTTATGGCTTTCATCCACATATTTTTCAAGAGCTTGTCTTTGTGAATTCATCGAAAATCGCCAGCATACATCGCTGAAATGTAGTCGGCGCATTACATAAACCAAATGGCATCCGTCTATAAGCGAAGGTGACAAATGGACAGGTAAAGGTAGTCTTCTCTTGGTCTTCAGGTGAAATAGGGATTTGGAGGTACCCCGAGAGACCGTCGAGAAAGTAGTAGAAGGAGTGACCGGAAAGTCGTTCTAAAATTTGGTCGATAAAGGGGAGCGGGAAGTGGTCTTTTCGGGTGGCATCATTGAGTTTGCGGTAATCAATGCACATCCGCCAACCCGTAATATTACGGGTTGGAATTAATTCATTATTTTCATTGGCCACTACCGTGACCCCGCCTTTCTTTGGCACGACCTGGACTGGGCTTACCTAAGTACTATCTGAGATGGGATAGATAATTCCCGCATCTAGAAGCTTAATAACCTCAGCCTTCACGACGTCCTTCATGTTTGGATTTAAACGTCGTTGGGGCTGGATAGTACTACGAAAGTTATTATCTAAGAAGATCTTGTGTGTACAGAATGATGGGCTAATCCCCTTAATATCGGATAACTGCCACGCAATTGCATGGCGCTAATTTTGCAAAACTAGAGTCAACTCAGAAATTTCTGAGTTGCTCAAATCCGAGGAGATAATAACCAGTAGCTTAGAGTTATTTTCGAGGAAAAGATACTGCAGATGATGGGGGAGTTTCTTAAGCTCCAATTTGGGTGGTTCCTCGTAAGAGGTTTTGAATTTTATGGTGTCCATGGGAAGCGATTCGGGGAGGGTAGTGCGAGAGACCTCCTCTAAGCAGAAGAGCTCAGTGATAAGAGATTCATCAAATGGTGGAGAAATTAATTCCAAAGGCACAAAAAATTCATTTTCGAAGAATTCCTCTAGATAAAAGCAGGAATCATCTTTCTCTAGGGTGTTGCGCATGGAGGGATTAATGCTGAAAGTGATTTCATCATCTCCAACCCGAAGGGGGAGTTTTCCATCACTAACATCAATAATAGCGCGGGAGGTGGCAAGGAAGGGGAGGCTGAGTATCAGGGGTACATCGGCATCCTCTTCGATGTCTAGGATGACAAAATCCACCGGAAAGATGAATTTGTCCACCTTGACCAAGACATCCTCCACAATCCCTATCAGATATTTCACAGAATGATCGGCTAGCTGTATGCTCATACGAGTGGGGTTCGGAGACCCTAGACCTAATTTTTTAAATAGCCAAAAGGGCATGAGATTTATGCTTGCTCCTAAGTCCGCCAACGCATGTTTGACCAACGAATTACCGAATAGGCACGGGATGGAGAACCTTCCCGGGTCATTCGCTTTGTCGGGTAATTTGTTGAGCACAACCGCGGAGCATTCTGCATTTAAGGAAATATGCGAAATATCCTCGAGTTTTTTCTTATTTGATAGGAGCTCCTTGAGATATTTCGCGTATTTCGGCATTTGAGAGATAGCCTCGCAGAACGACACGTTTATATGGATTTTTTTTAGAATTTCTAAAATTTTTTTGTAACTTTCTTCAGCGCGTTCATTTTTAAGTTTAGACGGGTACATTAATTTTGAATTAGACGCATGTGGCGTAGGCGTAGTAGGCAAATTTGAAGCTAAAATAACAGGAGGAGAGAGAGGAGAAGGGAGAGGTACCATAGGATCGCTTGGTATAACAACTTCTTTTCCGCTGCGGAGGGTAATGGAGTTTGCACTTTCTCTTGGATTTTGCTCGGTATTGCCTGGGAAAGCTCCTTGTTGCCGATCAGAGATCATCTTGGCTAGCTGTCCCACTTGGTTTTCCAAGTTTTTGATTGACCCGACAATATTCCTGATATTTGTTTCATTTGTGGCAACGTATTTGGCAAAGACCTCTTCAAGTGAAGAGGGCTTTGCCTGTTGCGGTTGGAAACCAAGTGGATTTAAATTTAAGGGGGGAGCTAGATTAAATGTTTGGCTATGATTAGGAGGGGGGTTATGGGGGAGTTGAGCATTTCCTTGGTTGCTCCATGAGAAATTCGGATGGCTCCTATAACCCGCATTGTAAGTGTTATTATACAGTGCGTTGTTCGGGTTATAGGAGGGCCGAGGAGCATTTCCCATGAAGTCAACATGCTCTTCTGTAAAAGCAGAGTTATTAAAATTATTAAACCAAGGAGGAGTGGGGGAGGAAGTAGTCATCTCCTCCACCTGCTTTGTTAACCGCTCAACTTGGAGGGCAAGATTCGAAGTGGCGTCAATTTCAAAGACTCCCGCTGGTTTGTTAGCCCGCACACAGGGCGCATTCTATTGATATGAATTCATAGCCATTTCCTCAAAAAAGTTTCTGAGCGGCCTCTGGGGTTTTGTTATTTAGTGTTCCCCCAGCGGCCGCGTCGATCATTTGCCTTGTTAAGGAATTTAGGCCGTTATAAAATATTTGCACTTGTTGCCAAATTAGAAGCGCGTGGTGTGGGCACCTTCGCAATAGCTCCTTGAAGCGCTCCCATGTATCGTAGAGAGTCTCCGAGTCTATTTGCATGAAGGATGCAATATCCGTACGCAATTTGGCGGTCTTCGCAGGCGGGAAATAGTTGGTAAGAAATTTCCCTGCAATCTCGGCCCACGTGGTGATGGACCCTCTAGGGAGAGAGCTCAGCCACTGCTTGGCCTTTGACCGAAAAGAGAAAGGGAAGAGACGTAATCGAATGGCGTCATCTGAGACTCCATTGATTTTAAAAGTATCACAGATTTCGAGAAAATTTGCAATGTGACAATTTGGATCCTCGTCCGGGAGACCATCGAAGGTTACCGACTGCTGCACCATTTGGATGATGCTAGACTTGATCTCAAAGTTATTGTTTGCCACTGTGGGGAGAACAATACTTGATTATGTACCCTCCAGGTTCGGCCTCGCATAATAGGACATAGTCCTTTGTTGGGCCTCATTTGGGTTGGAAGGATTAGGATCCATCGTTTCTATGACAGTGTCCCCGATCGACTCTTCGATGCCTAAATGCGATTCCTGGTCACGGGAACGGAGGCGACGCAAAGCGGTGCGCTCTATCTCTGGATCAAAAGGAATAATCAATGAGCTTTCTCGGGTCATACACTTAAAAAGAGAGAAAGAGGGGGTGGGGGGGGGGAAGAGATAAAACCGTTACGAGAGCGAGAGAAAAGGAAAAATGATAAAATTAATAGCTATCGTTTTTCAAAATATCAAAACATGGGTCCCCGACAATGGCGCCAAAAACATGATATAAAGTTATTTAGCGGAGAAGGGGTTATGCGCGGAGAAGACAAAGTTAAGGGAGGAGAAGGTGGAAGTGTAGTTGTGAGATGTTCTCCGATTCTATATTCGATGAAGGCAAGTATACCTTGTCGCATATAGTATATGATATTAAGTTCAATATCAAGGTCGTATTACCCGGGGCGAATTGAGTACTTCTACTTCAAGGAGTTACTATTATATTATCAATTAAAAGTTGTTTTGGGGTAGCATACTAAATTAGAGAAGTGAGAATGTTTTACTTGCACTTTTGAGAAAAGCTAAATGATGATTAAGCGATAGTACTCGATCGAGAATCACCTCGGCTTAAGTTGATCAAAAGATGCAATAATAAACTTTTTCAATTAATAAGGCAAGAGACCTTGACCGCGGATGTTCTAAAAGCAAGAACATGCTTCTCTCGAAGTCATGCCCATCTGAGTTTAGGAAGGTCTGACCAAACTTTCGTCCGAATAGGAGGCCTAAAACCCGCTTTATGTTGCGAACCCCTCTATTGGATTTTACTCCAATCCGGGAGAATTGAACGTCTGCCTCTCTCGACGGGTGCGAACAACTCCCTTTACTCTTGAGTGCTCATTTCAAACATTCGGCCTCTCGGCTAGCCCAGAATGAAGGCAAAGGTGGAGAGTATATATCGATGATATACCTCCAACCCGTGATAAATCAAGAGTAATTCAAGGCTAAACCCTAAAAAGGAAAGGTAAGATTTAAAGCATCATAACTTAATCACTCGAACCTCGGATCATCAAGATCGAGTACATGGAGGATTAGTTAATCATGGTGAGGTGGAAGAGGGGGGATGAGTAGTAAAGCATAAAGACACAAAGTAGTAAAGAGAAGAAAACAAGAGCACTTTTATTAAAATTAAGACGAGCTTACATCATGAAATTGAATGAGATTACAAGTGCATGAGATTGAAATCCTATTCTGGCCCTATCATTAGCTACTAAAGCATTAATAAAAGCTATTACAAAAGCTTAACTAACTAGGATTAAGGAAAATATAAAGCGGGAGAGAAAGAGCATAAAAGGAACGTTAAACAGAGGGGCAGAACCTCCCCCTCTCAGCAAATATTGTCCTGAACCCTTGGGGAAGGGCTCAATTTATAGCTTTTTTTTCTGATGGGTCAGGCCCCCTAACACGCCCTGGTAGGGCGTGTACCTGGGCCATGACAAGGTCGGTGCGACTTTTTCGTGCTGAAATTAACTGCTGGAGTTGATGGGCGTGGTTGTTGAAGTACACACCCATATATCACGCCCGGGTCGGGCGTGACCCGGGGGCGTGACACATTCGGTGTGACGGTGGAGCGGGAAAAAAGAGCGCGTTGCGGCGATTCCTCGGAACCTGGGGACACGCCTCTAGAACACGCCCATGTCGGATGTGACACGGGCGTGACAGAGGGCGTGTACACTAAGTTTCCACGGAATGCAGTTTCAGACCAATTACTTCATTCCTTTAGGTTATACGCCCAAGGTACACGCCCGGTAGGGCGTGACCAGCGGGCGTGTCACAGCAAAATTCGGCTGAAAGCCGTGAAAACCTGCAAAAAGCAGAAAAAAAGCATTAGCGACAAAAATATATACAAAGGTGAATCAAAATAAGCACTTTACAAGACAAGATTTGCTTTAAAACCCTGAAAATACCCAAATAAAATTGACTATAAACCGTATTATCAGCTTTACAGACTGCCTCACAACCAATATCCCCAGCAGTTGACTTCAGTTCATTGTTGGTTGCTCTGCAAGTTTAAATAGATGAGCAAAGACAAGCTCTTAAAAAATATGTGGATGAAAGACATAAGGAACTTCAGTTTTCTTTGGCTCAAGATATAAAATCCTTCAGATTTGAAGTAAACCAGAATAAGAAACAGATGACAGATTGCTTCCATAAAGGAGGTAATGCTGTAGTTTATCTGGCAAAGCAACAACAAGAGGCAAGAACACGGATTGATGATATAGTGCTAAAGCAAGGATATATCCTGGAAAATCAGCTCAGGATGAATGATAATCTTACTGAATCACATAATGTGATTGTTACTGAGTTAAAGAATAATGCAACTGCATTAACTGAGGAAAGGGCTAAAGAGAAGTCAGAGTTTGATAAGAAACTTCAAGAAGATTTAGCCACTTTCCAACCTGCCATTCAAGCCTCTCCAAGATCATATCTGCTCAATTACAGAAGTTGAAAGCTTATTATACAGAAGGAACCAATTATCTAGTTAATCAGATAAGGTTCCAAAAGGATGATCTCAGGGATCATATTAAGAGAGAAGTCATAAAGGGGGAGAGGTTGTTACTCAATGCTAGCTCAGAGCATGCTAAATGGATAACAAGTGTTGTTAGAGCCACTCTTGGCTATCCTCCCTTGTGTGATGATGATAATACAGCTGAGTCAGGTATTCAAGTTGCAAGAATTGAAGGGGGTCAGTAGGAGGTAGCTCAAATCATATACCCCCCTTCTAACTTTGAGGGAATTCAACAACTGGTTCAACAGATGTATAGCCCTCCAGAGGCTACTAAGAATGTTATAATTAAGAAAGTGTAAATGCCAGAGGCAGCACTGAATAAAGAGCAAGAAGCTCAACTCTCAAAGAAAAGGTTTAGAGAGCAGCTGAACTGAAGCCTGATTTTGAAAGATGGAGTCCCACCTCCAGAAATATAATACTCACTGCTTGGCAAGCTGTCAAAGACAAAATGCATGATAGAGGCAAGTGGTATTCTAAAGTTGAGTGGAACAAATATCTGCAGAGACAAGATGTAATATATTAGTTCAGAAGGGATCACAAGGCTGGGAAAATAACTGCTACAACTGTGGAGCCCAGTAAATACTTTCCTAAGCCTTATCATTATTTTGAAAGACAAAAAGTTAAGGCTGAAGAACTTAAGAAGAATGATCTCAAAGGCAAGAAGCCAGCTGAAGATACTAAAGCTCCAGTACAAGTAAGGGTCCAGTCTGGCAAAGGCATAGTGATAAAGGAGCCTGATCAGCCTTAGGAAAGATTGGGTAGATTTTAGAACATTGTAATCTTCAGTTTTTAAAATCTATGTAATCTGTTGTCAATAAACTTTTGTGAAGTTTAAACAAAATAATGATTCATGCTTATTATTTTTGTATCATATTCTGTGATGATATAATATATACTTGTTTTGTTTATATGTTTCCCTCTCATTGAATGCTTTTATACATCATATTGTTTATTTTATTATAAGTGATATATATCATTGAATAAGGGTTATGACTTCTCCAAATAGGGGGAGATTGTTGGGTACATTGGAAAATGTATACCAGATTTGGAGAAGCCTCACCTAGCTCAATGATATTGTAACGCCCCGAAACTCAAAGCAGCAAAGGGGGGGGGGGGGGGGCGTTTTGGGCCAGTTTGGGTTTTGGCAGCAGGCACATGACCTGGGACACGGGCGTGTCACAGGGCATGTCAAGCCTGTGTCGACACTGAGACGGGAAGTCGACACTTTGGTCTCGACATTATGTCGAGACTGGGCACACGGCCTGCGACACAGGCGTGTCGCAGGGCGTGTCGACCCGTGTCGACACTTAGCCGCGAAGTCGACACTTTTGTGTCGATAATGTGTCGAGACTTGGCACACGGCCTGCGACACGGGCGTGTCGCAGGGCGTGTCGACCCGTGTCAACACTCGTCCCGGGAAGTCGACACTTTGGTGTCGACAATGTGTCGAGACAAGGCACACGGCCTAGGACACGGGCGTGTCCAAGGCCGTGTCAATAGGTCGACGATCTTCGCTCGATGAAATGTCGAGACCGTGTACACGGCCTGGGGTCCAGGCGTGTCAAGGTGACACGGGTAAGGACACGGGCGTGTCCTATAACCCGTGCAGTGCTCGGGTTGATTTTGGGAAAAATCATGGGGTACACGGCCGGTCACACGGCCATGTCTGGTGGAACACGGGCGTGTCAGCTCGAACACGGCCGTGTTTGATACCCGTGTGAAGTTCCAGGCGATTCGATTTTGACGGCGAATGCGGCACACGGCCCTGGACACGGGCGTGTGCCAGGCCGTGTTCGGTCCAGATTTGGCATTTCAACCCTGAATCGAAGCCGTTCATTTCTTTAACTGAAGATCCAACGGCTGGGGGTTGTTCCTGAAGGGATATACCCGTGAGTGGACTTGTAAAACCCTTACTTTTCATAAGTTTCATCTTTCTAAAACCTTAGAGGGAGAGGAGAGCCAAGGGAGGAAGAAGGAGCTAGATCCCGCCATTGGAGGAGCTTCGGAGCTCCGAATTGCGAGCCGACTCCGGATCCACGGAGCCAACGCTAGTGCGGTGGTTTTCATCCGATTACTTTCAATGGCGCCAAAGAGGAACGCAAGGGTAACGATCCTCATCTTGAGCATGAGTGGCTCTCTTTCTTAGCATAGGAAGCCCGCTCTCGCGAGTTTGCGGAGAGTTGGAGGCGTTCCTTCGGGTAGATATGTGAAGTCCCCGTTGTTTAGAGTCCGTAAGCGAGAACGGACATAGACATGATGTGTGAAGCCTACCCGGACATGTTGGTCTGGATCGGTGATGTTGCATTGCATAATGCCGGAGAAGTCTTCGTGCTATTGGTTGTTTTTCGGGTTTTCTACGCGGTAGATTGCAGCAGGGAACCTTGGGGACTAACCCAAAGGTGCACCCGGAAAACTGGGCGGATACGAGATCTTGCCAACTTGGTGGCCTGAGAGCCAGCTTGAACATAATCAGATTATGTGAAATGTGATGGAAATGAGACTCGAGAGAAGTTTGACCTGCGCATATGGTTTAAATTACCGTTGCGGGCGCATATGATTTAAATTACCGTTGTGTTGTGAGCACGGGTTAGATGGAACCGTACCCGTTCTATGTCGTTCGGATTAGAGCCGTTGGCATAGATGAGAGTCTTCGACGGTCTATGGTTTTAATTACCGTGACCCATGCCGGGAAGACAAACTGCTCATTGTTTGGCCGTCCAAAGGGAATGGCGGTGAGTCGGCAGACTTAGACTGCGTTCACCGAGAATGTGCCCTGAGTGCACGAGGTGTGTGGTTGTTGAGCCTCCGCCTGTGATGAAATGGTTATATATATATTGCTCGCTTATGCTAATGAAATGTAGGGAAGGAGCATCGCCGCCCCGAGTTGGGGGCGGAATCGTTATAATTTGGTCAGCATAGCTGACCGTTGCCTTGTTTTGCCACTGTGCGGTGGTTTGTTGCTTATAGGTGCAGCTGGACCAAGCGGTCAATTGCGGGCTAAAGCCCGAATGCGAAGCCGGCCCTTGAAGGCCTATTTGGAAGTGTTTACTACTTTATTCATGTGTGACCGGCCTGCGTGCCGTGGTTTGTAAAACATGTAATTGGAAGTGAAACATTTTTGTAAGGCCTTAAGGCTTATTTTGAGTATTTTGTATAACATTCCTATTCTGTACTAGTGGACATTCAGTCTCTAATGCTGGGTTCTTTATTGCAACTTTAATTTAATGCTTCCGCTAGAATGCTCTGTGTAGGACGTTGAGATTGGTTGGATGGTTTCCATAAGTAACCACCCGGTCTGTCTGTGGCATACGGCGTCGGGCCCCGGCCGGACCTACTGCTATATGCTATGTGACGGATAGGGGGTGTTACAATTTGGTATCAGACTACTGGTTTTGGTTGGGCTTAAACTGAATTCGTGGGCGAATTCTTTTTAAGGGGTGGTGAGCACATTGTGTGCGTCATCGTAATAACAGTAAAAAGAACCCATGAATGTCCACTTAGGAATGAAAATACTCGTGTTTGAGGAACCTGCGTGTTCCTATAATTGCTGTTTGCAATTTATGTGGTCGCTTAACAGTGTTTTTGTACCACTATAGGTGACCAGAAGTGGTGTTGGGCCGTCAGAACGCCGAGTTTCTGAGGCTAGTAGTGCACCGGATGTTGCTCCTGCAACACCTCTATCGGTTGAGAACATACGGTTGGTGGCTGAAGCGGTGTTGGCCGTGATTAATGCGCAGCCTGGAAGGCAAATGTAGCAGCCCGCTCCTGCGATGAAGCAAGAACCTCTGCAAGAGGCTGAGGCGAGGAGAGTGGCGCAAGTGGTTGTGGAACCGGTGGTGCCGAGGAGGGCAACTGAGAGGCAGCTTAAGCATGTAATGAGCTTTAACCCTCCGTTATTCTCGGGGTTGGGAACCCCATCTCAGGCTGAAGACTGGCTCTCCAGGGTGAAGAGAGTCATGACAGCGATGGAGACGGAGGAGTGGCAAATGACCACCATCGCTACGTTTCTTCTGGACGGTGAAGCGAGGATGTGGTGGGAAGGATTGGAACTGCACTTATTGAGAGGTAGGCAACTTGGTGATGTCTCGATAGAGGAGTTCTCGAGATTGTTCTTGGCTAGATACCTTCCTTCGACGCAGAAGATAGCGTTGGAGAATGAATTTTTGAAGTTGGTTCAGGGTGAGAGGAGCGTTGATGAATATCTCCACGAGTTCACTCGTTTGAGTCGATATGCTAGCTCCACCATCATGGATGAGGAGCGAAAGACTAATCGCTTCTATGAAGGGTTGAGGGATGAGTTGAGATTACTACTCTCGGGGCCAATGATGCAGGGTTTCTTAACCTTGGTCAATACTGCCCGGTCCTTGGAGAAGGACATGAAGAATGTGTAGGCAAAGAAAAGCTTGGGCGAGAAGAAATCTGGGTTCAAAGTGCCGACTACTTCAAAGTCTGGCTATCAAAGATTCGTTAAGAAGTATAGTACTTCGGGTCCAGCTCCTTCTGGTGCTTTTGGGGCGACTACGAGTCGGACTCCGGGTGCGTGTTTTACTTGTGGCAAGACGGGGCATTTTGCCCGCGACTGTTGGAGCGGACGTCCCAAGTCCGAAAGAAAGCCGGGAGCTACTTATGAAGAGAAGGGTAAGGCGGTGGAGTCGACCGCATCCCATTATGCTCCGGCCCAACCAAGGGTCTATAATCTTGGCCAACAGGAGGCCATCAAACAAGCTGATGTGGTGACAGGTAAGGTTTAATTTATAGCAAGTCAATTTATTTAAATACTTGTTATGCACATGTTACCTTACCACTGCTTGTTTAGGATTTGTATTGATTTGTGAAAATCCGGCACGAGCACTCTTCGATACGGGAGCCTCACACTCCTTCTTGTCTGAAGGATTTATATCACGCATCGGAGTCCCTTATTCGATGGCGAAGGATAAGTTGGATGTGTTGTTGCCCATTGGGTGTTCGATGCGAGCGGATAGGATCTGCAATGTTAAGACTCGTATTGGGGAGCAGGAGTTTGACCTGCGGGCGTCTTTACTTCCGTTAGTGGAGTTCGACGTCATATTTGGCATGGACTGGCTCTCGGAGCAGCAGTCCCATATAGATTGCGGTAGCAAGGAAGTTAAGCTGGGAGCGAGTCATGAGACGACTTTTACGGGCTTAAAGGGGTCGAGCAGGACATTGAAGTCTGCTCTTCAGGTGGTGAAGGCGGTTCGTGCCGGAGCAAAACTATTCTTTACACTAGTGGAGGTTGCAAAGCCGAAGCCCGCGTTGGATTGTCTTTCAGTGGTATCAGAATATCCTGATGTGTTCCCCGTAGATCTTCCTGGACCCCCGCCTCAGCGGGAGATAGATTTTACGATCGAGCTAGTGCCAGGTGCACAGCCTGTGTCACGATCTCCTTATCGGCTAGCACCTAAGGAAATGGCAGAGCTGAAAGTTCAACTACAAGAGTTGTTGGAGCAAGGGTATGTGCGCCCGAGTTCTTCGCCTTGGAGCGCACTGGTCCTCTTTGTTAAGAAGAAGGACAGAAGCTTGAGGCTATGTATTGATTATCAGGAGCTAAACAAGCTGACGGAGAAGAACAAGTACCCGATCCCCCGAATTGATGATCTCTTTGATGAGTTAGTCGGGTCGACGGTGTACTCGAAGTTGGATCTCAAGGCTGGGTACTATCAGCTGCGGATAAGGGAGAGTGATATCCCGAAGATAGCGTTTAGTACGAGATACGGGCATTATGAGTTTACGGTCATGCCGTTTGGGCTGACTAATGCGCCGTCAGTGTTCATGGATTTGATGAACAGGACTTTCAGGGAGTACTTGGACCATTTCATGATCGTCTTCATCGACGATATTTTTGTGTACTCGCAAAGTGAGGAAAATCACTTCAAGCATCTTCATTTGGTGTTGGAGACGATAAGGAGAAGTCAGTTGTATGCCAAGTTCTCAAAGTGCGAGTTTTGGCTATCCTCAGTGGCGTTCCTCGGGCATATAGTGAGTGGAGAGGGTATTGCTGTGGATCCGGCGAAGATTGTTGCGATACGCGAGTGGCCTGAGCTTGCTTCTGTAGCGGAAGTCCGGAGTTTTCTGGGGCTTGCCGGCTATTATAGGCGCTTCGTAGAGAACTTCTCGCGGATAGCGTTACCTCTCACTACTTTGACGAGGAAGGAGCATAAGTTCATTTGGACGCCGGAGTGCGCGCGAGCTTTTGAGGAGTTGAAGTGTCGGTTGACCACGGCGCCTGTGTTGAGTTCGCCATGTGGAACCGAAGGCTATGAGATTTATAGTGATGCTTCAGGCAGCGGTTTGGGTTGCGTGCTACTGCAGCACGGAAGCGTGATAGCTTATGGCTCGAGACAGCTAAAAGTGCACGAGAGGAATTACCCGGTCCATGACTTAGAGTTAGCGGCCGTGATTTTTGCCTTGAAGCTGTGGAGACACTACTTGTACGGTGTGAAGATTGATATCTACACCGATCACAAGAGCCCGAAGTATCTCATTGATCAGAAAGATCTGAATATGCGGCAGCATAGGTGGATGGAGTTCCTGGGAGACTATACCTTCAAGATCCACTACGTGCCTGGCAAAGGGAATGCGGTTGCGGACGCGTTGAGTCGCCGAGCCCCAGCTCAAGCCAATTCGCTATCGGTGCACGATGAGCGGTTGGTGCGAGAGTTGGAGGCGTTGGAGATTGTTTGTGTGGACAGGCAATCAAGTGCTGAAGCAATTCTGAATTGGACTGAAGTCCAATATGACCTGGCTGATCGTATTCGGCAGGCTTTGGATATGGATGCTCATATGAAGCAATTCATGGTAGAGGCTCTGGATGGGTCAAATTCCCAATTCGTGGTGGAGGACGGATTGTTGTGGAAAGACGGTCGTTTGTGCGTCCCAAGTGTGGGCAATTTACGGGTGGAGTTGTTGTACGAGGCACACCATACCAAGTACTCGATTCACCCGGGGAGCACGAAGATGTACCGCGATGTAAAGAAACTGTTTTGGTGGTCGGGTTTGAAAAAGGATGTGGCGCTATACGTAGCGAAGTGCCAAACCTGCGCCTTGGTAAAGGCGGAGTGCCAAAAGCCGGGAGGATTTCTTAAGTCCTTGCCTATTCCGGAGTGGAAATTTGACGACATCTCTATGGACTTTGTGCACGGTTTGCCAAGGTCGCAAAATGGGAACGACGCCATTTGGGTGGTTGTTGATCGTTTAACGAAGGTGTCACATTTTATTCCGCATAGGAAGGATGAGCCGGTGGAGAAGCTGGCAAAGCTATATGTGGATAACATAGTACGTCTTCATGGTGTGCCCCGCAGCATCGTGAGTGACCGAGATGGGCGGTTCACGTCCAATGATTGGAGGCTGGTGCAACAAATGTTGGGAACAAAGTTGAAATTCAGCACAGCCTTCCATCCGCAAACGGATGGGAAGACCGAGAGGGTCAATAGAACCATGGAAGACATGCTTCACATCTGTGTCTTGGATTTCGGAAAGCAATGGGAAGACCACCTTTATTTGGTGGAGTTCGCATACAACAACAGCTACCAAGCGAGTATTCAAATGGCGCCCTTCGAGGCCCTATATGGTAGAAAATGTCGCACGCCGTTGTCTTGGTTAGAAACGGGTGAGTCAAAGTTGTATAAGCGATCGGAAGTGGATGATGCTACTTCTTTGGTGGGAATCATTCAGGAGAGGTTACTTATTGCTCAGGACCGACAAGCAAAGTACTATAATGCCAAGCACAGGAACGTGGAGTTCGCTGTGGGCGATTATGTATACTTAAAGATCAAGCCGTTCAAGGGTGTCTCATGGGTGCGGCGATTGAAAAAGCTAAGCCCGAGGTACCTTGGACCGTTTGAGGTTCTGGAGAGAGTTGGTGAAGCGTCCTATCGGTTGAAGCTTTCAGTGGAGCTTAGTGGTTTACACGATGTATTCCATATTTCGGTACTTCGGAAGGCGATACAAGAGCCTACGCAAGTGATCGCGGTTGATCAAGTGCCGGTGGATAGTGGGCTAACGACAAAGGTCAAGCCCGTGCGGATTGAAGACTCGGAGGTCAAGCGGCTACGCAATAAAGAGATCAGGATGGTCAAGGTCCGGTGGGACAATTGCGGTCGTGAGGAGCTCTCTTGGGAGCGAGAGCAGACTATGCTTGACGAGTATCCGGAGTTGTTCCACTCAGGTACAAATTTTGGTTTTGTACATGTCTTTCCTTTATGTAATTTCGAGGACGAAATTCTTTTAAGAGGGGGAGAGTTGTAACGCCCCGAAACTCAAAGGAGCAAAGGGGGGGCGTTTTGGGCCAGTTTGGGTTCTGGCAGCAGGCACACGGCCTAGGACACGGGCATGTCCCAGGGCGTGTCGAGCCTGTGTCGACACTGAGACGGGAAGTCGACACTTTGGTCTCGACATTGTGTCGAGACTGGGCACACGACCTGCGACACGGGCATGTCACAGGGTGTGTCGACCCGTGTCGACACTTAGCCGCGAAGTCGACACTTTGGTGTCGACAATGTGTCGAGACTTGGCACACGGCCTGCGACACGGGCGTGTCGCAGGGCGTGTCGACCCGTGTCGACACTCGTCCCGGGAAGTCGACACTTTGGTGTCGACAATGTGTCGAGACAAGGCACACGGCCTAGGACACGGGCGTGTCCAAGGTCGTGTCAATAGGTCGACGATCTTCGCTCGACGAAATGTCGAGACCGTGTACACGGCCTGGGGTCCAGGCGTGTCAAGGTGAAACGGGTAAGGACACGGGCGTGTCCTATAACCCGTGCAGTGCTCGGGTTGATTTTGGGAAAAATCATGGGGTACACGGCCGGTCACACGGCCATGTCTGGTGGAACACAAGCGTGTCAGCTCGAACACGGGCGTGTTCGATACCAGTGTGAAGTTCCAGGCAATTCGATTTTGACGGCAAATGCGGCACACGGCCCTGGACACGGGCGTGTGCCAGGCCGTGTTCGGTCCAGATTGGGCATTTCAGCCCCGAATCGAAGCCGTTCATTTCTTTAACTGAAGATCCAACGGCTAGGGGTTGTTCCTGAAGGGATATACCCGTGAGTGGACTTGGAAAACCCTTACTTTTCATAAGTTTCATCTTTCTAAAACCTTAGAGAGAGAGGAGAGCCAAGGGAGGAAGAAGGAGCTAGATCCCGCCATTGGAGGAGCTTCGGAGCTCCGAATCACGAGCCGACTCCGGATCCACGGAGCCAACGCTAATGCGGTGGTTTTCATCCGATTACTTTCAATGGCGCCAAAGAGGAACGCAAGGGTAACGATCCTCATCTTGAGCATGAGTAGCTCTCTTTCTTAGCATAGGAAGCCCGCTCTCGCGAGTTTGCGGAGAGTTGGAGGTGTTCCTTAGGGTAGATATGTGAAGTCCCCGTTGTTTAGAGTCCGTAAGCGAGAACGGACATAGGCATGATGTGTGAAGCCTACCCGGACATGTTGGTCTGGATCGGTGATGTTGCATTGCATAATGCCGGAGAAGACTCCGCGCTATTGGTTGTTTTTCGGGTTTTCTACGCGGTAGATTGCAGCAGGGAACCTTGGGGACTAACCCAAAGGTGCACCCGGAAAACTGGGCGGATACGAGATCTTGCCAACTTGGTGGCCTGAGAGCCAGCTTGAACACAATCAGATTATGTGAAATGTGATGGAAATGGGACTCGGGAGAAGTTTGACCTGCGCATATGGTTTAAATTACCGTTGCGGGCGCATATGGTTTAAATTACCGTTGCGTTGTGAGCACGGGTTAGATGGAACCGTACCCGTTCTATGTCGTTCGGATTAGAGCCGTTGGCATAGATGAGAGTCTTCGGCGGTCTATGGTTTTAATTACCGTGACCCATGCCGGGAAGACAAACTGCTCATTGTTTGGCCGTCCAAAGGGAATGGCGGTGAGTCGGCAGACTTAGACTGCGTTCACCGAGAATGTGCCCTGAGTGCACGGGGTGTGTGGCCGTTGAGCCTCCGCCTGTGATGAAATGGCTATATATATATTGCTCGCTTATGCTAATGAAATGCAGGGAAGGAGCATCGCCGCCCCGAGTTGGGGGCGAGATCGTTATAATTTGGTCAGCATAGCTGACCGTTGCCTTGTTTTGCCACCGTGCGGTTGTTTGTTGCTTGCAGGTGAAGCTGGACCAAGCGGTCAATAGCGGGCTAAAGCCCGAATGCGAAGCCGGCCCTTGAAGGCCTATTTAGAAGTGTTTACTGCTTTATTCATGTGTGACCGGCCTGCGTGCCATGGTTTGTAAAACATGTAATTGGAAGTGAAACATTTTTGTAAGGCCTTAAGGCTTATTTTGAGTATTTTGTATAACATTCCTATTCTGTACTAGTGGACATTCAGTCTCTAATGCTGGATTCTTTATTGCAACTTTAATTTAATGCTTCCGCTAGAATGCTCTGTGTAGGACGTTGAGATTGGTTGGATGGTTTCCATAAGTAACCACCCGGTCTGTCTGTGGCATACGACGTCGGGCCCCGGCCAGACCTACTGCTATATGTTATGTGACGGATAGGGGGTGTTACAGATATGCACCAAGTTGTATTTGATGTTGTGTTGAGTTATCATGTGCAGGTTAAGTAAATGGAAGAAAACGTTTCGAAGTACAAGTGTCGACACTTGGTAATGGCTGTGTCGACACCAAGGGCCAGATTGTGTCGACACCCAGAATCTGTGTTGACACACAAAAAATCTGTCGACAACGTTGTGTTGATACTAAGGGCCAGTTTATGTCGACATCATCAGAATCTGTGTTGACACACAGAGAAGATGTCGACACATTCTATAATTCTATTGACAACGAATGTGTGGACACACAGAACTTGTGTCGACACACATCAGAATTCTGTCGACACCAACTTTGTCAAGACAAGGAGTGTTTGTGTCAACGCATAGGACTTGTGTCGACAAATTCCACAGAAGTTGTGTCGAGAAGGAAAAGTGAAGCTGTGTCAACATCATCAAGACTTATGTCGACACATGAATTATGTGTGTCGACACATGTGAAGTATTCACTCGACATTCGCTGCTGCTGAGTCAAAGTACAATGAAGGTTGAAGTAATACAACTGGAGACTTGACAGCTGTCATTACTACATTGCTATCACATCTGTCAGAGGTGTCAGAAGACCGTTTGGAACCGGAACAACCGGTAACCATGGATGAAGGCTATATATAGATATGCTCTCTCAACAATAAAGAGTTAATCAAGTCAATCAAGCTAATCAATTATAATCTCTGAAGGATTGTGGATCTAGAAGAAGAGAAAGATGAAACACTCAACAGATTGTAGAGAGAGAAAAACAAGAAGGAGAGATGTTCTCATCCAGTGAAGGTAGATCCTGAATAGTCTTCCTGAAGAATTCAGATCAAGTCTGAAGAAGAATTCAGATTAATTTCTGAAGGAAGCTGATTGAAGATCAACCACAACACCAAGAAGATCAACCCTACTTTGTTCAGATTCAAGAAGCTTTGAAGAAAGCTAAGACAGGTTGATCCTTAAGTAATCAGTTCTATCAAGAACTGATCAAGAAGCCTTCAACCAATTATCTCTCCATCTGGTTGAAGATATCATTATCTTTTCATCAATAATTTTTGTAGGATCTGTAATAGATTTTAGTGTAGGAGATTTACTTCTTTGAGTTGTAAGCCTAAATTATAAAGGCTGGGGTAGGGTTAAGTGCCTGAGGTAGGGGAATCTATTCCCTGAGTTGTAGGCCTGTGAAAGAGGCTGAGGTAGGTCATTTGCCTGAGTTATAGGAGTGGCGTGTCACTCTGAGTTGTCGGCTTGTGGAAGAGGCTGAGGTAGGGCTTGTGCCTAAGTTATAGGAGTGTGGATTCACTCTGAGTTGTAGGAACCAGTCTTGGTTCTGAGTTGTAAGATCTGCGGATCTGAGAGGAAGGAAGGAAGTTAGGACAAATCTAGTACACTGCTAGATAGGCGAAAGGGGAAAGTGGATGTACCCATCATTTGGGGAACCACTATAAATCTGGTGTGCAATCTATGAAATGGTGTGTGTATGTGAATGTTGTGTTGTGTTTTCGGTAAAATAAATTGCTAAATTGGATAGAATTATCTGCCTAAGTCAGAAAAATAATTGAACCTATTCACCCCCCCCCCCCTCTAGGTGTTTAGAACATCTTGAAACCAATTCTTTCAGGAAGTATATGTTGCACAACCCTCATGTTTTGTAGATCCTCTCTATCATAATTATGTGTATAGGCTTAAGAAAGCAGTATATGGTTTGAAATAAGCCCCTAGGGCATGGTACGAAACTCTGTCTACATTCCTCATTGAGAACAAATTCTCAAGGGGAAAAATAGACAAAGCTCTATTATTAATGGAATCAAAAGGCAAGGTCATTGTAGTCCAGATATATGTTGATGACATTATCTTTAGATCAACATAAAACAACCTTTGTACAAAGTTTGCTAAACTTATGCAAGGGAAGTTTGAGATGAGCAGCATGGGTGAGCTGAAATTCTTCTTGGGACTCCAAGTTAGACAGACTGATGTTGGCTTGTCCATATCCCAGTCTAAGTTCACCAAGGAGTTGATTAAGAAATATGGAGTGGAGTGAGCCTCCACCATGAGAACTCCAATGGGGTCAAGTATTCCTATAGGCAAAGATGATGCAGGGAAACCTGTGGATGAGTCTTTGTATATAGGGATAATTGGATCCCTTTTATACTTAACTGCTAGTAGACCAAACATCATGTATGCTACATGTGTCTGTGCTAGGTATGAAGCCTGCCCTAAAGAATCTCATTATACTGCAGTCAAAAGAATTTTGAGATATCTTAAGAGAACACCAAATCTTGGCCTTTGGTACCCTAAGAATAGAGATTTTCTACTAACTGGTTATTCAGATGCATACTTTACAGGATGCAAAGAAGACAGGAAAAGTACAACTGGCACATGTCAGTTCCTAGGTGGAAGATTGGTGTCATGGAGCAGCAAAAAGTAGACAAGTGTGACTATATCCACTTCTGAGTCCAAATATGTAGCTGCAGACAGTTGTTGTGCTTAGTTATTATGGATCCAACATCAGCATGAAGATTATGGCATCCAGGTAAGTAGAACTGTAACGCCCCGAAAATTGTATTTGAGTTGGTCGCGTAAAAAGGGATTTTTTGTGCCGGTATAGGGGTACACGGCCTAGGACACGGGCGTGTCCAAGCCCGTGTCTGGCTGGTGTTTTGGCCGTATTCATCCCGAGAAGGACACAGCTGGAAACACATCTGAATGACACGGGCGTGTCTTGACTCGTGCCCGTGTTCTGCGTTCGACGATCGAGCCTGGTTTAACGATCGTGCAAGACGATTGAGTTCGACTAAAAGTGTTCGGGAGGAACATGCCAGACGACACGGGCGTGTCGGGAGGGCGTGTCCCCCTGCGTTCGACGATCGATGAAAGGCACTCGATGATTATCGAGTGACCCTCTGCGTTTGACGATCGACGATTTTTGCTCGATGATTGTCGAGTGATACGGGCGTGTTTATACCCGTGTCCCTACCCGTGTTCAGTTGGGTCGTGTCCGTTGTCGTGGCGGTTATATGTGACATGACCCTAGTCACGGGAGTGTTAAGGATCCGACATGGGCGTGTCGAGTGAGACACGGGCGTGTCTTAGCCCGTGTGGTTTTCTGTGTTCGACAATCGTGCCTGGATCGAGGAAGAGGGCCTGGAACACGGCCGTGTGCGAGGCTGTGTTCGGCCCAGGTCTGCGGATTTTTGTGCAGATCTGAGGCGTTCATTTTCTTTAAGTAAGATCCAATGGCTCAGACGGTTTCCTGCTCTATTAAGGCCGGGAATGGGTGAGTTAACTCTTCATTTTCTCCAAGCCATTCTCTTTCCAAGGAGTTAGAGAGAGGAGGGATAAGGAGGAGGATTCCGGCCGCCGGCAGAGCATCGGAGCACCATTTGGAGAACCGAGAGCGGATCCGTGGATGAAATTCTGTTGCCAAGACTTCCATCCGTATAGTATTTCCATGGCGCAAAAGCGGACTACAAGGGTAACGATTCTCTACTTGAGCATGTGAAGCTCTCTTCCTTTTTGCATAGGGAAACCAGCTCCCGCGAGTGTGCGGTGAGCGCGTGGTGTTCCTTGGGGTTGATGTGAATAGTCCCCCTAACGTTGCATATAGAGTCCGGAATCGAAGTACGGGCATAGACATTGTGTGTGAAGCCTACCCGGACGTGTATTGTTTGGATCGGTGATGTTTCATTTGATATCTTTTGCCGGAGAAGACTTCGTGCTTTGGGTTTTTCGGGTTTCTACGCGGTAGATTGCAGTAGGGATCCTTGGGGATTAACTCCAAGGCACACCCGGAAAACTAAGCGGAAACATGCTCTGCTAATTTGGCGGTCAGGGAACCGGCCTTGAACATAACTGGGTTATGTGATTGTTTGGAAAAGTTTTGGGATCCGAGAGAAGCTTGGCTCGTGCGTACGTCTTAAAGTGACTATGTGGTGTGAGCAACGGGCAAGTGGAATTGGACCTAGGCTTTGTGGTTCGGTGCGAGAGACCCGAAAAGGGGACTGGCCGTTGGCATAGTCGGGAGCCTTAGACGGTGGTCAGAAAGGCTAAATGCTCACGTGGTTGCCATCTTTGGGATGGTGGTGAAGACGCTGAAGTGTCAGGATTCACCGTTAATGTGTCCTGAGTGTACGAGGTGTTTGGCCATACGAGCCTACACCTGTGGCGTAATATAATTGCGTTTTATTATTTTACTGGGCTAATGATATGCAGGGAAAGAGCACCACCGTCCCGAGTAAGGGGCGGGGTCGTTATAATTTGGTCGTCTTTGACTGACCGTTGCTTTGTTTTCCACCGTGCGGTGGATTGTTGCTTGCAGGTGCTGCTGAACCGATTGCTAGATAGCGGGCTGGATCCCATGTTGTTGTACTGGCCCTCGAAGGCTGTAAAGAATATTTGTTTTTATTTTGTCATGTGTGGCCGGCCTGCGAGCCAATGATGTAAGACAGTATTTTGTTAAGTGAACATTTGTAAGGCCATAAAGCCGTGTACCTTTTCAATGTATTTGGTTTTCATTCCAGTGGTGTGGTTGTGGACATTCATGATTATTGGATTTAAGTTTTGGGTTCTTTCAACTTTTAAAAGCTTCCGCTAGAATGCTCTGTGTAGGACGAGTAGTCTTAATTGGATAGTTTGAATATTCTTATGTAACCCTTCCTACTGTCTGTGGTATATGTCGTTCGGGTTTCAGCTGGACCTTCTGTTATATGCCATGCGACTGATGGGGGTGTTACAATTTGGTATCAGACTTCTGGTTACGGTCAAGCTTAACTGAACTCATGGGCGAATTCTTTTAAGGGGTGGCGAGCACATGTGTGCGTCATCGTTATAACATTAAAAAGAACACATGAATGTCCACTTAAGAATGAAAAATACTCGTGTTTGAGGAACCTGCGCGTTCCTATAATTGCTTTTTGCAATTTTGTTTGGTCACTTATTGGTGTTTTGTACGACTATAGGTGACCGGGAGTGGCGCAGAGCCGACAGAACATCTGGTTTCTGAGGATTATAGTGCACCCAGTGGCGTGCTTGAGCCCCTCCTTCATTTGAAACCATAAGAAGGATCGTTGAAGTGGTGCACACTATGACTAGTGCATAGCAGGGAAGCAACGTGCAACCCTTTGTCCCTGAGATGACATCAATGTTGGGTGGTGTGTTGGATCAAGTGACATTTAGAAGGCCATCAGGTCAGCCGTTGAACATGTGCTTGGTGCAGGGTACGCACTCAATTGATGAGTACTTACAGGCGTTTCTTTTGATAAGCCGCTACCCGTACTTTGAGTTGGAGAACGAGCGATCTATAGTTGATAGATTCTGAAGGATCAAGCGCATACCCAACTGCACCAAAAGCCCGGACTATTGGAGAGGGTGCTACTTAATTTCTTAAATAAGTAGCAAAGCACCATGGGTCAAGTGAAGGAACGCCGGACCCAACAATCCCCCCCCCCCCCCCCCCCGTCCAGCACAACCCGTCGGCTCAGAGGTGGAGTTACCACATGGCCCACATTTCTCAGAGGTGGGGTTACCACATGGCCCACACAGCTCAGAGGTGGGGTTACCACATGTCCACGGTTGCACAGCTCAGAGGTGGGGTTACCACATGTCCACGGTTGCCTGACCCGCCGGACCCACACAGGTAGAAGGGAAAAATCAGGATTTAATAGCGCCCCCCGGTCTTGAACCCATGACCTGCTCTGATACTAATTGAAAGTGCAAGCTAGATCAGATATACTCTAGAGGGGGGGGGGGTGAATAGAGTATGGTGCTTAAAAACTTTTTACAACAATTGTTGTAATCTTAGTGAACAGGGAAGCAAATAGTAAATCTAACCACAGAAACTACGCAGTCTATAAAAGAAACAAATCACAGATCACAGCCAGAAACAAAAATAAAGACAAGCAACCAGAAGACACAAGGAGCTATAGTGGTTCCCCTAAACTTGGGTACATCCACTCTTCTACCACCCTAGGTAGGAATCCACTGCAGGATGAGTTGATCAGGTTCCTGGGCACCAATGAGTTTTTGATAAGGTGCTCAAAAACCAAACCAGATTTTTTGATCAGGTGTCTTGCCACCAATGAGCTTTTGAGAAGGTGCTCAAAAACCAAACACAAACTTTTGAAGGGAGTTTGAAAAACCCTTTACAGAGGTGGGGATGAGAGAGTGATGGAAGTCTTCTCTTTCTCAAAGCAGCTGAGAAGACTATGTGGATATTGATGTTGTCAAAGCTCCCCCTGAGTTCTTGAGATGTTCAGGAAATGAAGCTTTGCTGTAGGGTGATAGGCCTTCAGAAATTTGATCTCCAGCAATTGATGATTTCAGCAACAGCTGAAATGTGAGGTGTCTGGAGTCTTGAATGATGATGGCCTTGAACACTTGAATCAAAAGAGATCTAAAGATTTCAGATGGTTGATCTCTTTTAGTGATGGTGTTCTTGTATGAATCCTTTGAGACAGAGAATGTCTACAGCTTTCTTTCTTTTTCTCTTGAGTGATTGTTGTTGAGAAAGATGTTGTTCCAGAGAAGAGTTGTTGTAGAGAATAATTTTTTCTTCTTCTTCTTGTCCACTCTCTTCTTGTCAGAAATTCAAAAATCTTATCTTTTATTCCTTTGTTCTGAGTAGAAATGATCCTCTGTCAAGATAGCCGTTGGCCTGTCATTAAATGACTTCCTTAATTTCTTTTGTCTTCTGGGGGAAAGTCCAATGAAACATTCCTTGATAATTCCTTGAAACTTGCTCCAGAATAAATGGGAATGGCTACAAAATCTTCTAAATTAATTGCTGACAACAACTCCTTAACTGTCTGAATTTGAATCTTGAAAATCATTTAACTCTTCAGAAAAATGTCGAACTGAGCTCTACTATCGTCGAACTGAGCTCAGAGATAGAGAATCAATACTTGAGTCAAGATCGTCGAACTGAGCTCGAAGATCGTCGAATGGAGTTCGATGATTTGTTGAAGTTGAGCTCAGCGATCGTTGAATGGAGTTAGACGATCCGTCGAAGTGAGCTCAACGATCGTCGATTGGAGTTCGACGATTCGTCGTACTGAGCTCTATGAAATGACTTAGTCTCCAAACTAAAAAACCTTGGTCTTGAGGGAAGCTTCCAAACCTAACTACTAACCCTTAGAATCAATTCTAATTGACCTTTAGATCTATACAATGAGGTCAAAAACAGGTTTCCTAAAGACATAGTGATCCTGACCCAATTTAGTAATAGGGTGTTCCAACAGATTCTATAGTGGTCTACGTGACGAACTACAAATTCTACTTATAGGACCAAAACTATTGGGATTCCGACCCTTGGTGGAGTCGGCTAGATCTTTGGAAGTGTATATGGGAAAAATTCACCAGATACCAGTGAGTAGGTTATTGAACTCTGCAAGTCCTATGAGGGGTGCATCTCGCAGAACGCTGAAGAAGAAGGTTAGATCATCGACTAGCAAGGTTACTTACAACTGTCGTACTTGTGGCAAGAAAGGGCACTTTTTCCAAGCTTGTCGGGATGGTGCTCAGAAGACTAAGGAATCTATGTCAGGAGCGGTTGAGGACTCTAGTGCTAAGAAAATAGAGTTCAAAGTGCCGGCTACCTCAAAGTCTGCATATCGTAGGTGGTATAAGAATGCTGGGACTTCGGGTCCAGCCCCCCTTTTGGTGCTTCAGGGGAAACTACAGGCCGAACCTCGGGTGCTTGTTATAACTGCGGGAAGACGGGGCTTTTTGGTCGTGAGTGTTGGAGCGGATGTGCAAAGTCCGAGAGGAAGTCTGAAGTGTACAGCCTGGGCTAGTAGGAGGCCAGGAAGCTCACTATCGTGGTGACAGGTACAGTTTAAAGTTATAGCAGTTAACTATAAATACATGTCGCCCTTATGCATGTTAGGTTAGAACTATTTGTGTTGAGATTTGTCCTGACGTTCATTTATTTGGCGAGAGCACCGTTCGTTTAGGGGGCTTCGCGTTCCCGTTTGCCAAAAGGAATTCTATTGCGTGTCGGAGTACCTCTTCCGATGGCAAAAGACATAATGGATATGTTTTTGACTAATAGTGCTCAATACGCGCGGATAGAATCTGTTGCATTTAGATTTGGGTTGGGAGTCAAGAGTTTGACTTACGAGTGTTGTTGCTACCGTTAGGGGGGTTGGACGTGGTCTTTGGTTTGGACTGGATCTTGGAGCAGCAATAATGTATTGGTTATAATTGCTTGGAGGTCAGTTGGGAGCTAGTCGTGACATGGCATTTGGGTGCGTGAAAGGGGTCGAGCAAGACGTAGACGTCTACCCCTCTGGGGATGAAGGCAGTTCGGTCTGGGGTAGAGCACTTTTTCACTCTAGGGCAGATTTCGACGCCTAAGACAAATCTTGATAGTATCCCAGTTGTCTCTGAGTATCCGGATGTGTTCCCAGATGATCTCCCAGGAGCCCCTCCTTAGCGGGAGATTGATTTCACTATTGAGCTGGTACCGGGTGCCAAACCGGTGTCACGCTCCCTGTATCAGATAGCGCCAAGAGAGATGGCAGAGTTAAAGGTGCAACTACAAGAGTTTCTAGAGCAAGGGTATGTGCGTCCATGTTCGTTAACTTGGAGCGCACCGGTCCTTTTCGTCAAGAAGAAAGATGGGAGTTTGCGACTTTGCATTGACTATCGGGAATTGAACAAGCTTACGGAAAAGAATAATTATTTGATTCCAAGGATTGACGATCTATTTGATCAGTTGGTTGGGTCAATGTTGTATTCGAAGTTGGATCTGAAATCCGGTTACTACCAATTAAGGATAAGGGAGAGCGACATCCCAAAGACAACATTCAGTACGCAGTTTGGGCATTACGAGTTCACAGTCATGCAGTTTGGTTTGACCAAAGCGCCATCCGTTTTTATGGATCTGATGAACAGGACGTTCAGAGAGTACCTGGACCCTTTCGTGATACTATTTACCGATGATATCCTGGTGTACTCGCAGTGCGAGGAGGATCACTACAATCATCTTCACATGGTGTTGGAGACGTTGAGGAGAAACCAGTTGTATGCTAAGTTCTCCAAGTGTGAATTCTGGTTATCCTCGATAGCGTTCCTTGGTCATGTTGTTAGTGGAGAAGGGATAGCTGTGGATCCGGCAAAGATAGTGGCGATACGGGAGTGGCCTGCTTTGACTACGGTGGCAGAGGTCCGGAGTTTTTTGGGGCTTGCTGGCTATTACAGGACCTTCGTAGAGAACTTCTCGCGGATAGCACTACCACTCACAACGTTGACAAGGAAGGATTAGAAGTTTGTGTAGTCTCAGAGTGCGAACAGGCTTTTGAAGAGTTGAAGAGACGGTTGACCACGACACCTATTTTATGTTCGCCAAGTGGAACCGAAGGATTCAAAATCTATAGTGATGCTTCGGGCAGTGGTTTGGGTTGTGTTCTGCTACAGCATGGGAGTGTGATAGACTACGGTTCACGACAATTGAAGGCTCACGAGAGGAATTATCCGGTTCACGACTTAGAATTAGCGGTCGTGATATTTGCTCTAAAGCTGTGGAGGCACTATCTGTACGGTGTAAAGATCGATATTTACACCGATCTTAAGAGCTTGAAGTACCTATTAGATCAAAAGGATCTGAACATGAGGCAGCGGAGGTGGATGAAGTTCTTAGGGGACTACACCTTCAAGATTCATTATGTTCCTGGGAAAGGAAATGCAGTGGCGGATGCGTTGAGTCGCAGGACTCCTGTGCAGGCCAACTGGTTATCGGTACATGATGAGAGATTGGTCCGTGAGTTGGAGGCTTTGGAGATATCTTGCATCGACAAGCAGTCTAGTGCTGAGGCGAAACTATTTTGTACAGAGGTGCAGTGTGACCTAGCTGATAGAGTTCGGCGGGGCTTTGATTCAGGATAACAGCATGAAGCAGATCTTGGATGAATATTTGGATGGGTCAAATTCCCAGTTTGCTGTTGAGGATGGGTTATTAAATAAGGACGGTAGCCTATGCGTTCCTAGTGCGGATAATCTTCGGGAGGAGTTGATGTATGAGGCTCATCATACCAAGTACTCAATCCACCCGGGAAGCACAAAGATGTATAGAGACATGGAGAAGTTATTCTGGTGGCCAGGATTGAAGAAGGATGTAGCACTTTATGTGGCCAAGTGCCAAAGTTGTGCATTGGTGAAGGCAAATGCCAGAAGCCCGGAGGTTTCTTGAAGTCCCTACCTATCCCGGAATGGAAATTCGATGACATATCTATGGATTTTGTGCATGTTTTGTCGAAGTCGCAGAAGAGAAACGACACCATTTGGGTGGTCATAGTTAGGTTGACAAAAGTGTCGCACTTTATACCAGACAGGAAGGAAGATCCGGTGGAAACGTTAGTCAAACTCTATGTGGAGAATATTGTATGATTGCATGGTGTGCCCCGCAGTATTGTTAGTGATCGAGATGGACGCTTCACGTCGAATGACTGGAGGTTGGTGCATAGTATGTTGGGTACTAAGCTAAGGTTCAGCACAACCTTTCATCCGCAGACGGATGGCCAAATCGAGAGGGTCAACCGGATGATGGAAGACATGCTTCGAATGTGCGTCCTAGATTTAGGAAAGTAGTGGGAGGATCAGCTGTACATGGTGGAGTTTGCGTAAAACAACAGCTTTTAGGCAAGTATTAGAAGCCTTTCGAGGCCTTGTATGGGAGAAAGTGCCACACGCCATTGTCTTGGTTGGAGACGGGCGAGTCGAAGCTTTACAAACGTCAAGAAGTGGAATATGCCACTTCAGTGATTCGAATAATTCAAGAACGGTTGAAGATCGCTCAGGACAGACAGTCAAAGTAATATAACGCCAAACATAGGAATGTGGAGTTCAATGTTGACGACTGGGTGTACTTAAAAATTAAGTCGTTCAAAGGTGTCTCGCGGGTTCGACAATTGAAGAAACTCAGTCTGAGATACCTTGGACCATTTGAAATCCTGGAGCATGTTGGAGAGGCGGCATATAGATTGAAGCTGTCGGCGGAATTGAGTTGGCCACACAATTCGTTCCACGTATCGGTGTTGCGTAAGGCGGTGCAAGAGCCTTCACAGATAGTTACGGTTGATCAAGTGCCGATTGATTTTGAGTTGAAGACAAGGGTCAAGACAGTACGTATTGAAGATGTTGAAGTCAAACGACTCCGCTACAAGGAAGTCCGAATGGTTAAAGTTCGTTGGGATAATTGCAGATGTGAGGAGCCTTCATGGGAGAGAGAGCAAGCTATGTTGGAGGAATACCCCGAGTTATTCCACTCAGGTATCATTTAGATTTGTGTACCTTTACTTAATTTTGGGACGAAATTCTTTAAGTGGGGGAGATTTGTAACGCCCCGAAAATTGTATTTGAGTTGGTCGCGTAAAAAGGGATTTTTGGTGCCGGTATAGGGGTACACGGACTTGGACACGGGCATGTCCAAGGCCGTGTCTGGCTGGTGTTTTGGCCATTTTCATCCCGAGAAGGACACGGCTAGAAACACGGCTGAATGACACAGACGTGTCATTTGATACGGGCATATCTTGACCCGTGCCCGTGTTTTGCGTTAGACGATCGCGCCTGGTTCGACCATCGTGCAAACCGATTGATTTCGACGAAAAGTGTTCGGGAGGTACACGCCAGGCGATACGGGCGTGTCTGGAGGGCGTGTCCCCCTACGTTGACGATCGATAAAAGGCACTCGACGATTGTCGAGTGACACTCTGCATTCGACGATCGATGATTTTTGCTCGACGATTGTCGAGTGACATGGGCGTGTTCATACTCGTGTCCCTACCCGTGTTCAGTTGGGTCGTGTCCGTTGCCGTGGTGATTATATGTGACACGCCCCCTAGTCACAGGCGTGTCAAGGATCCGACACGGGCGTGTCGAGTGAGACACGGGCGTGCCTTAGCCCGTGTGGTTTTCTGTGTTCAACAATCGTGCCTGGATCGAGGCACACGGCCTGGAACACGACCGTGTGCGAGGCCGTGTTCAGCCTAGGTCTGGGGATTTTATTGCAGATCTGAGCCGTTCATTTTCTTTAAGTAAGATCCAATGGCTCAAACAGTTTCCTGCTCTGTTAAGGCTGGCAATGGGGGAGTTAACTCTTCATTTTCTTCAATACATTCTCTTTCCAAGGAGTTAGAGAGGAGGAGGAAGAAGGAGGAGGATTCCGGCTGCTGGCGGAGCATCGGAGCACCGTTTGGGGAACCGAGTGCGGATCCGTGGACGAAATTCCGTTGCGAAGACTTCTATCCGTATAGTATTTCCATGGCGCAAAAGCGGACTAAAAGGGTAACGATTCTCTATTTGAGCATGTGAAATTCTCTTCATTTTTGCATAGGGAAACCCGCTCCCGCGAGTGTGCGTTGAGCGCGTGGTGTTCCTTGGGGTTGATGTGAATAGTCCCCCTTACGTCGCATATAGAGTACGGAATCGAAGTACAGACATAGGCATTTTGTGTGAAGCCTACCCGGACGTGTATTGTCTAGATCAGTGATGTTGCGTTTGATATGTTTTGCCGGAGTAGACTCAGTGCTTTGGGTTTTTCGGGTTTCTACATGGTAGATTGTAGCAGGGATCCTTGGGGATTAACTCCATGGCGCACTCGGAAAACTGAGCGAAAACGTGATCTGCTAACTTGGCGGTTAGGGAACCGGCCTTGAACATAACTGGGTTATGTGATTGTTTGGAAAAGTTTTGGGATCCGAGAGAAGCTTGGATCGTGCGTACGTCTTAAAGTGACTACGTGGTGTGAGCAACAACCAAGTGGAATTGGACCTAGGCTATGTGGTTCGGTGCGAAAGACCCGAAAAGGGGACTGGCCTTTGGCATAGTCAGGAGCCTTAGACGGTGGTCAGAAAGGCTAAATGCTCACGTGGTTGCAATCTTTGGGATGGTGGTGAAGACGTTGAAGTGTCAGGATTCACCGTTAATGTGTCCTGAGTGCACGGGGTGTTTGACCGTGCGAGCCTACACCTGTGGCATAGTATAATTGTGATTTATTATTTTACTGGGCTAATGATATGCAGGGAAAGAGCACTTCCGTCCCGAGTAAGGGGCGGGGTCGTTATAATTTGGTCGGCTTTGGCTGACCGTTGCTTTGTTTGCCACCGTGCTGTGGATTGTTGCTTACAGGTGCTGCGGAGCCGAGTGCTAGATAGCGGGCTGGAGCCCATGTTGTTGTGTTGGCCCTCGAATGCCGTAAAGAATGGTTGTTTTTATTTTGTCATGTGTGGCCAGCCTGTGAGCCGATGTATGTAAGACACTATTTTGTTAAGTGAACATTTGTAAGGCCATAAGTCCGTGTACCCTTTCAGTGTATTTGGTTTTCATTCCAGTGGTGTGGTTGTGGACATTCATGATTATTGGATTTAAGTTTTCGGTTCTTTCAACTTTTAAAAGCTGCCGCTAGAATGATCTGTGTAGGACGAGTTGTCTTAATTGGATAGTTTGAATATTCTTTTGTAACCCTTCCGACTGTCTGTGGTATATGGCGTCGGGTTCCAGCTGGACCTTCTGTTATATGCCATGCGACGGATGGGGGTGTTACAAGAACTCCTTTGTTTTGTGATTCTACTAGTACCATTTCTATTGCTAGAAATCCTGTTTCTCATAGCAGAACTAAGCACATAGACATAAGATTTCATTTCCTTAGAGATCATGTTTAAAAAGAAGATATAAGTTTATAATTTGTCAATACTAATTTTCAAATTGCTGACATGTTCACCAAACAACTGGATGAAACTAAATTCAATTATTTTAAAATTGAATTAGGCATGCTAAACTTGGAATAAGAATGAAAAATTTGACTAAGTAAATTTATGTCGACACATAAAGACATTTGTGTCGACACTTAGTAATTGGTGTCGACACATAAGGAAAATTCTGTCGACACATCAAGAAGCTTGTGTCGACACTTAGAATTTGGGGTCAACACATAGCTTTCCTGACACTTAGATATTGGTGTCGACACATACAGTCGTCTGTGTCGACACTCAAACATTAGTGTAGACTCTTAAGATTGTCTATGTCGACACATCGCAGATGGTGTCGACACATTATATTATAATACCTTTACATTCTCTGTCAAGACTTTAATAGTCTGTGTCGACACAATCCCGACAGTATCGACACAATAAGCTTATTTCAACCAGCCTTTTGACCTTCTTTGTTTACAAACATATAAATAGGTGTAAGTACAACCCTGTCGACTACGGTCTCAGTAATTCTCAAGACCAAAACTTTGAGTCGACAAACCTTCATCTCTCTTCTCCTCAATTTCTCATCCCTAATGGCGCGCAAGCTGGAGGAGAACATCAATGAGGTCTATGAACTAGTTCGCCATGCGTTGGAGACTGCCACGCCAGACATCAAAGCCGTGATTACCCTAATCACAGAAAATGGATTGGAATACTTGGTCTTAGAACCTACAAGGATATGAAAAAAAAGGAAGTTTTTGAATTCTACTCATCGACCTCCCTAGATTCGATGGGCATGAAAATTAGGTCGTCAGTTCAAGGAACAAAGGTAAAACTGACACAGAAAAGCTTAATAAAAACACTTCAACTTCCCAAGATTAAGGAAGAGGATGACATAAAATCCTCCATGACAATAGATGCTCTCCAATGGTGTGGACTGGATCCCACTACCAAGATTGGATCATCCATGAACAGGAAGGGAATGAATTCCCCGGGCAAGTTTCTTTCTGAAATTTTAGGGAATGTTATTTTATTCAAATCCGGAGGACATGATAGGATTTCAGCCTATGTGTTCAATCTAATGACTAGAGTGATATTAAAGGTGAAAACAAACTGGACTGCTGTTGTTTTTGACAAGATCAAAGAAGGGATCAAGAAACCTAATCTGGGCAGAATAGTGAGCCTATATCTGGCTGAGAATATACCAGAAGTGATAAGTCAATCTGCAGGTTCTAAGATTAATCACATGAGAAGAATGGACTTAAGAATAATATCCAGATGGGATAGGGTACTGTCCAAAGATGTTTATACCCCTCAGAAACAATCAAAGCAGATTCAGAAAAAGAAGAAAACAGCCTATAAGACCACTGAATCTTCCAGTGATTCAGAAGAACTGGTTGTTTTCACCTCAGATGAAGAAGGAGCAGAAAGGACTAGCAAATCTCCCGCTCCAGAAACTGTGACTGAAAGTTAGGTGCAAGGGGAGCCGATTCCTGTAGACAACATCCAACTGGATCAAGTCCAGGAAGAGTCTCATCAAGGGGGAGCTAATGAGCTTTCTCCAGTTCCAGCTCAACCACTGCCATCACCTTCGAAGGAAGCTCATGTACAACAGCCAATTGGCCAAACAGCTGAATTGGACAGTGAAGCAACAACTCAATCAATACTTGAGGTAGTCCAGGACATAAATCATGCTGCTATAGACACTGAAAATGAAGCACTAGATGTACATATGATTGATATTGATAAAAATAACCAAGACAATGTCACTGACGATGACATTACCAGGGAAGAACCTTTTGAAGTTGAAGGAGGACAATCTGCTGAGCAAGAGCAAGCTATTCCTCCAATTCAAATAAACCAAGAAGTAACATTAGAAGAGTTATCTCCTGATTTGATAGGAGTAAGGACTGAGGGGGAGCTTTCCAGAATAGAAAAAGAGATGTACATCATTGCTACAAGTCCAAAAGACACTGTGGATATAGAAAGTTTGTCTGGTTCTTCAGAAGATGAAAAAGCCTCCGGGGCAAAAAAGAGAAAACTTGTGGAACTAAGGAAAAGGAGCTCTGGCTATAAAAAAAGCCTTGAAGACTATCCCACACACAGTAGCTCCAGTGGTAGACTTCAATTCACTTCTAGTGCAACTGCAAGTAAAGTTGGATGAACAAAGAGCAGCACTTGAGAAATATGTAGATGAGAGTCATAAAGAACTACAATCTACATTGGCCCAAGATATCAAATCAATCAAATTTGAGGTCAATCTGCATAAAATGGAAATGACTGAGTGCTTTCAAAAGGGAGGAGATAATGTTGTCTATTTAGCCAAACAACAAGTGGAAGCCAAAACTAAGATAGATGACATAGCAGTGAAACAAGGCTATGTTTTGGAAAACCAACTCAGAATGAATGACAATCTAACAGAATCCCACAATGTTATTGTCATAGAAATTTAGAATACAATAACTACTTTCAATGCAAAGATTGCTAAAGAAAAGTCAGAGTTTGATAAACAACTCAAAGCAGATTTGGCTAATGTCCACACTGCTATTTAGGACTCTCAAAAAGTGATTGCTGATCAACTACAGAAATTCAGATCATTTTATAAAGAAGGCACCATTTACCTTGCTAATCAAATTAGATTTCAAAAGGATGATCTCAGAGACCATATTGAAAGAGAAGTCATAAAGGGGGAGAGACTATTAGTCAATGCAGGCTCTGAACATGCTAAATGGATAACTAATGCTATCAGAGCAACTCTTGGTTATCCACCCCTGTGTGATGATGATAACATAGTTGAATCAGGTATTCAACCGGCTTCCCATGAAGGGGTTCAGCAAGAAGTAGCTCAAATCATCTATCCACCTGCTGATTTTGAGGGCATTCAATCTGTAGTACAAAAAATGTACAGTCCTCCACATGAGGTACAAAATGTCATTATTGAAAAGGTTGAAATGTCTGAAGCTAATTTGAAAAGAGAGCAAGAAACTCAACTTTCTAAGAAAAGGTTTACAGAGCAGGCTGAATTAAAGCCTAATTTTGAAAGATAGAGTCTCACCTCCGGAAACATTATTCTCACTGCCTGGGAAGCAGTTAAAGACAACATGCATGATAGAGGCAAATGGTACTATGAACAAGACTGGAGCAAGTATCAGAAACGGAAGATGTCATTTATCAGTTTAGAAGAGACATCAAAGCTGGGAAGATACCTGCTACTTCTGTGGAGCCAAGAAAGTACTTTCCAAAGCCTTATCATTATTTTGAACGGCAAAAGATCAAGGCTGAAGAGCTCAAAAAAAGGATCTTAAAGGAAAGAAGCCAGATGAAGACACTAAAGCTAATGTACAAGCAAGGATTCAGTCTGGCAAAGGTATTGTCATCAAGGAGCCTGATCAGTCCTAGAATAGATTGACTAGACTTTAGAACTATGTAATCTTTTATTTTACAATCTATGTAATCTGTTGTACTTCAACAAAGCACTGATTCATGTTCACTATATTTTATCGTGTTTTGTTATGATATAATATGCTGGTTTTGTTTATGTGTTACCCTGTCTAAGTAATCCTTTTATACATCATAATCTGTGTTTTATAATAAAGTGATTTATACCATTGACTAAATGTTATGACTTCTCCAAATAGGGGGAGATTGTTGGGTACATTGGAAAATGTGTACCAGATTTGGAGAAGGCTAACCTACATATTCATCAATGTGTATTTGATGGTGTTTTGAGTTTCAATGTGCAGGTTAAGGAAATGTAGAAAAAGTTTCTAAGTACAAGTGTCGACACCTGAGAAGAATTGTGTCGACACTTGGGAAAAGCTGTGTCGACACCAGCAACCAGATTGTGTCGACAGACAGGATTTGTGTCGACACACAGAAAATCTGTTGACAACAACTGTGTCGATAAATAGGACTTGTGTCGACATATTCCAGAATTCTGTCGACAAAAATTGTGTCGACACACGGGACTTGTGTCGACACACTCCAGAATTCTGTGGACATCAACTTTGTCGAGACTAGTAGTTATTTTGTCGACACACGAGACTTGTGTCGACACATTCCACTGAAGCTATGTTGAGAAGATAAAGAAGGGCTGTGTCGACATTGTGTTAGCTGTGACGACATCACAAAGAATTGTGTCAATACATGATATATTTGTGTCGACACATTTGAAGTATTGTCTCGACACTTTGCTGCTGAGTTAAAGTTCAATGAAGTATCAGATTTCATGACTGGAGACATGACAGCTATCACAACCAATAAAGCAGTTACATCTGTCTGAGCTGTCTGGAGTCCGTTAGGAATCAGATCAGTCGGTAACCTCAGAGGGAGTCTATATAAAGACATGTTCTATCATCAAAGAAGGCAACTAACAACTAAGAAGAAGAAGAAGAGAAGTATTCATCCAGAATTCAACAAGTCTTTGGCAGATCCTGAACAAGTCTACAAGAATAATTCAGTGCCACGTCTGAATAGAAGAAGGAAGCTGGATTGAAGATCATCTCCAACTTCACAAGAAGATCAACCTTACTTTGTTCAAATTCAAGAAGCTTTGAAGAAGCTAAGACAGGTTGAATCTAAAGTTATAGATCTATCAAGAACTGATCAAGAAACCTTCAACCCATTCTCTCTCTACCTGGGTGAAGGATTTATTCTTTTTATAATCAATTTTCTCTGTAGGATCTTTTCTAGATCTGAGTGTAGGAGAGTTATCTCTCTGAGTTTTAAGCCTAAATCTATAAAGGCTGAGGTAGGGCTGAGTGCCTAATGTAGGGGATTAATTTCTCTTAGTTGTAGGCCTGTTGAAGAGGCTGAGGTAGGACTGGATTGCCTGAGTTATAGGAGTGTGTACTCACTCTGAGGTAGGATTCTCTGAGAGGATCTGAGCTATAAGACTTGCTGAAGTCTGAGTTGTAGGAACCATTCTGGGTTATTAGTTGTAAGATCTGAGGATCTGAGAAGGAAGAAGGGAGTTAGGCCGAATCTAGTATACTGCTAGATAGGTGAAGGGGGAAAGTGGATGTACCCATCACTTGCGGAACCACTATAAATCTGTGTGTATGCTGTGTTGCCTGTGTTTGCTATAATCTGTGCTGTGATATATATTGCTAACACTGTCTAACAAGTAATTTACATTACCTTCCTAAAAAAAGAATTGAACCTATTCACCCCCCCTCTAGGTATTTGTGTCATCTTGAATACAATTCTTTCACTATACATAGGCTACACCACTCAATCTCCTCCATTCAAAAATAAATAAAAATATGATGGCTATATTCAGCCCATATCAAATAAAAGAAAAAAAAGGAAATAAATAAATATAATCCCAAATTAAAACAAGGCAATAAGGAAATAAATAGATATAACAAAACATTATAATTATTAGATTATTGTTGCGATGATGACGTTGTAGTGATGATTGCGTTGTAGAGGCGATGGAGTCATAGCGAATTTATTATCACGGTGATGTCGTTGTTGCAAAATAATTGTCGCGGTGATGGCATTGTAGCGGCGATAGCGTGCATCGAAATTATTGTTGCGGCATCGTGAAGGGTCAAGTGCATAACCAACTATTCCAACAGCCCGGACTATTGGAAAGGGTGCTACTTAATTTCTTAAATAAGTAGCAGAGCGCCACGAGTCAAGTGATGGAATGCCGGACCCAACAATCCCACCCCCCTAGCGTCCAGCACAACCCGTCGGCTCAGAGGTGGAGTTACCACATGGCCCACATGGCTCAGAGGTTGGGTTACCACATGTCCACGGTTGCCTGACCCACTAAACCACACAGGTAGAAGGGAAAAATCGAGATTTAATAGCGCCTCCCCCGATCTTGAACCCGTGACCTGCTCTGATACCAATTGAAGGATCAAGTGCATAACCAACTATTCCAAAAGCCCGGCCTGTTGGAAAGGGTGCTACTTAATTTCTTAAATAGGTAGCGGAGCGCCACGGGTCAAGTGACGGAACGTCGGACCCAACACATCGTCCATCCGAGTCTTCAAACATACGGTTGCAGCGACGATCAACATAATGCATGTACCCGACATCGCCATGGATCTTGCCAAAGAACTCGTCAGCACCATCTGCAATGTCATCATGAACAAATGGCAGGACATCACTGACACCAATCAAACAGTCATGATCATCACGAGAAAGTGACAGGACAACGTCGCCATCAGCTAATAAAGAGAAGAGTTGGACCGACTCATCATCATCAGAGTCTAAGGAAGAGGAAGCCTACATTGGGCTAGTTGTTGCTGCAGAACAGGAAAATGTTTCAGGAGATAATGACTATCTTATTTCAAAGATAGGATATAGGGCCACTCTGACACTATTGGATAGTGAATCAGAGGTGGATGATAATGAAGAAGATGCCTACAGCTGCAATGGAATGATGGCAATGACTGATGAAGTGGGCAGCCAGGATCAGCCTGGTCAAAGTAAGGTACATTCCCTATCCAGTTTTGTATCTAGGTATGAGATAAGTCCCTATGCAGATGCCTCTTCATATAATGGTGAAGATGATTCTGGCTCAGAAGGTGATGTCAATCAATTGATTGACAGATATAGTGAACTTCTGGATGCCTTTAAGAAATGTAAAAAAGTTGACTAAGAGGCAGGCTAAGGAGATTATGACTCTTTAGCCTGCTGCTTCTCAGCTTGCTGAAATAGATGTTATACTGAATCAGACAATGAGGGAACTCAGTCAACTGAAAACCCTGTCAGGCATGCAGATGGACACTATCAAGAGCAAGAATAGTCTCATTAAAGATCTTGAAGAAAATCTCTAGAGGGAGAATGGTATAGTGGCCAGTTTTTCTCAGCACAATATAGTGTTGCCCTTGATAGATTCCTTCTACTCACAGAAGGATAAAAATGGGTTGGGCTTCAAGGGGAACATAAGACCTGACCATCCCAAAGGGAAAGGGAAAGTTCCAGTTGTGTCTATGGCATCTAGGCCACCTAACCCATTCAAGAGGGATATTCCCTTCAAATAGGTATGACCAGGAAAGTATATATGATCACTATATGAATGGTGCTTCCACAAGTGGAACAATAGATATTATCAGACATTGTGGAAGGTATAGTAGGGTATGTTCCTTTAAGGTTGCTCATAAAGAAATTCAAATGGCCCATCATGGACCATTTGTTTTTGGTGCTACAGGCCCCCCCCCCCCCCTCAAAAATGTGGCTGCAGCCAATTTTCAGAACCTGTCAGTACAGAATGTGACTAAGGGCCAGTCTGTCAGCTTGCCTAATATGGCTATTTCTAATGCTATCAGGAGCAAGTTGTTTGAAAAGAAATGTGCTACTGATGAGATTCAAAACAGGACACACAAGCCAGCAAGCAGACTAACCTTCAGTCAGATCCATGCTAAAATGTATCAGAAAATGGTTGTTACACCTCTTCCTTCTATGAATACTTCAGTCAAACCAACTGTTGGGCCTTTATAGTAAAGAAGATACAACATACATGATTGTTCTTGTTGTGGCAAGGTAGGTCATTATGCCATTGACTGCTAACACAATCCTAATGTGGTCATAGCTAGCGTCAGTCCACCAGTCAGAAAACTTACTAGTGGACATGTTCAATTCCAAACTAATGTGTACCTAGGACCCAATAAATATTGGGGTCCTAAGGTAATGTAAATTTCTTATTGCATGTTAGTTCAAGTGGCCATACCCCAATATGGTACTTGGACAATGGTTTTTCCAGGCACATGACTGGGACAAGGAGCAACTTGAAGGAGTTCACCTCAGTGAAAAATGGACCCAAGGTTATCTTTGGTGGTTCTGATAGAGGGGTAACTAGTGGCTATAGTAAGATTACCAATGACATAGTCACTATCACAGAAGTGGCTTATGTTCCAGGATTGCAACACAACTATATATGCATAAGCCAACTCTCTGATCTTGGCTATACTATTGTCTTCCATAAGGATGGGTGCCTGATTAGGAGGTCAAGTGACCAAGAGGTCATATTAATAGGAACTAGGAGTGGAAATGTTTACTATTTAAACTTTCTATGTCTGGACTCAGATTTTCCAATTTATCTTATAGCAATTGAAAAAGTCTCATATTATGTCCAGTGGCATAAGAGACTAGTTGTTGTGCTTAATTGTGTATAGCTTTTTATGGTTGGAGATATGCTATTTTGCAGGTGGAATTTGTTTGGGCCGTCGGTGTATTGCTGAAGTTTAAAGCCAATCTTCTGGTATGCTCATTAGCTGAGCATGGGTAACTTCTTCCGTCAACTTTCATTTCTTTAATTTTATTGTAAATCATGGATATATTGTTTACTATAAGTCTGGTAGGGGAAAATTTCGCGAGTCACCTTTGCATGTGCACTTGCATACCACAAGAGTATTTTCATTTTCAGTTTTTATTTTTTCATGACATCATTGTGCACCTACACCACATGAGCGAGCACTTTAGCATGCGCTCTGCCCAAGTGTAATTCATTTTTTTTGTGTTAACTTTAAGATAGTGCTGCTGTCTTAGGATTTTAGGATAGGGTAGTGTGAAACTCATGCATTGCTCCTAATCGAGGACTCATTAGGTATAGAAATAGTATAGATTCAATTTTTCTTTGTTCTCGTAGGTTAATTCTTCTCTACATTTGTAAATAATGTTTGTACTACTCAAACCTGTGGAAGCTGAAGCAATCGATCGGTAATGTAGGAATGTGTGTAGCCGCTACTAGCCTTGTATTGCTCGAGTCGGGAGGAAGGACCATCTTTCTCGGTGGCTAAGAACATCCCCCAAGCTACTCTCGAAGCTTTGGTGCATGGTTAGTCAAGCGTGAGTGTGATGTAGGCCATCATTTTGCCCGGTTGAGCTTTGTAGCCATTCCTAACGTAATCCTTGTTAGCCTATTTTGAGACTGCCCCTCATATTGATTCAGCCACACTTTGTGATCACCAAAGCCTAAAAGCCAATCCCAGTAGCACGCCCCTTGCTCGAGCTATAAGTATGTCACTTCTTGCATTTGGTGATGTTGCTGAGGTGTTGTTTTGTGTTTGCGAGGTGCAGATTTCATGCTTTTGTGGCTGAACGTGATATAAAAAATTTTTGAAAAAGAAAAGAAAAAGAGAAAAAGAAAGTGGTTTGATATGAGAGAAGAAAAAGTTTAAATGAAAATTCCATTTGAGATTTTGTGCTGGTAGGCGGTGCACGCACCTGTTTATCAAGTCCAAGTCTGGTGTTGTGGAGCACCTGCATGTATTGCTTAGCGAGAGATTTATTCTTTGTATGAGCTCATTTGGGTTGTGCATAGCCATTGTTTACCTTTTGCATCCTTACCTATGAATACACCTAAGCCCATTTATCTTCCTAAAGACCTGCAAATTCGCGCTCAAGTCAAACTAGCACTGTGGAGAGAGTATGAATGGGCAAGCATATGGTCCTCAACATTGGTGGATTCCTTTGGAGGTGGTCCCGAGCCCCGGTCTTTGGCAATGCTCAACTTTGTGGCCTTCCTACTTTCTTCCTACGCATGACGAAACAATTCTCCAGGATTCTAGTTTTGAGCAGCCACAATTCTTATTCTGACTTATCGAAATTTATAAACTTCGTAGCATATTTAAAAAGTGTATCTATTATATTTTTATGCCCATGGTGTTTTTCGATTTCTCGCTTTGCCTTATTTTCGAAATTTCTAAGCCAGCTAGCTATTTTTGAGTCCATGGAGGGATGATTTGCTCGGGACAAGCAAATGTTTAATTCTGGTGGTGTGATGAGTCCGATATTTATAGGGTTTTCCGAACTCATCTGGGCTAGTTTTCTCATTCATGCACTACATTTCAACCGGATATCAGTTATATATGCATCGTTCGGTCATAGACCATTTTGTGCACTGTTTTGGCCCGAGGGTGTGCAATTGCACATTCTGTTTTTGGGGGTATGCACATGGAGCTCCCCGTGGCTTTTTCCTGTTATTTTATTTGCAGTATTTGGTGCTGGGTGCTTGTGCTCTAGCTTTGGTTTTGTTGTACAGGTGGTGCGTTTTACCCAAAGGCAGGAATTTTATCATAAGGAAAACGCATGGTCGTGCGTTTCTTTCACGCACGGTTTGCGTTTGATCGTGCGTTTTTTGTCAGCTGGAAGAGCGTCTTGCCGAGCTTGACAAATTTCGTTGAGTTGAGCTCGACAATCCTCACGCACGGTTGACACACGGTTTCTTCGAAACCGTGCGCGAAGGAAACACACGGTTTTCCTATAGCTTTTTAGTTTATTCAGTTCTATAGCTAATCGTGCGAGTTGTTCACGCATGGTCGGCTGCGCCCGTGCGCGAGTAACACGTACGGTTCTCCTGTGTGTCCCTGCATTCCAGAACTCTATCACTACCCATGCGATGTCCTTCATGCACGGGCGGAACTTCCCGTACGTGAAGGAAAATGCTTGGGTCAACGCTTCTCCTTCCTCATGTCTATGCTGAAAGTTTATATCGCACGGTTTAAGCACGGCCGTGCACCAAACCACGCATGACCAATTTTTCTGACTTTTCTATTTAAGTTGCAGATTTCCTCTTTCCATAGATCCATCTCCTTTTCCCCAGCCATTTCCGCTCCTCTGAGCGGGAAAACTCGCCTCCAGCCGCCATTTTCTCTGTCCTCCTTGGAGAGTTGATCCGACCACTGTTTCTCCTCAAAAAGCTGGCAATAGTTGCATCTACGGCCATCTTCATCTTCTACGACATCCAAGCTACCCTCCGAGCTCCTTATTGATCCACTTTCAGAGTTCTTCGGTAAGAATTAGCCCAGCGATCATTGATGCATGTAAATCGGCAAGCGCACTGGTCGCACAAGTAATAAAGTTTGGGAATAAATCCCCGAGTGTCGGTCTCTTGAGGAATGCAATTAGCATAGAGTGGCAACAATTCAGAAAATATTATTATGAGGGTTATACTTAGAAAAAGAGTAAAAAGGGGACTTGAGAGATTGTGGTTGTATGATCTAATAAACTAGTAAAAGCTATGCGGGTCGAAGGCACCGCTTCGCAAGGTGAAGTGATGTTTCGGCCGCGATGCTGAACTTCGGTTGGGCGAGTGGACGAAAAGCTAATGGATGGAAGTGTTCTTGTGTGGAGTGCAATCGGCTGAGACACAGGTATGGAGTGGATGTGGAGTGAGGGAGGAGCATTCACAGACACTATTCACAAGCATAAGAAAACTACAAACATCCCATTATATATAGAATAAAACTTGATGTTCATTACAATGTTAAACCATTCCATACTACAGAGGAAGGGGAAGAGGAGTAAACTAAAAGAGAGTGAAGATCCACCGCAGGTCGTGGCCGGAATAGCGAGTTGTCAATCCGCTTTCGGGCTCAGTCCGAGGAGGCTTCTGGTACCAACGAGTTGTCACCTTGAAGGCCTTTGAGTCCATTCTCTAGGTTGTCTTCTTCACCAACTCCGGTGGAAAGCTTGGAGTTGAAGTCGTCAATGGCCGGGAGCTCACCAGATAGTTTGAAAAGCTTCAGAATAGCCGGCTATGGACTCTCGATGAAGGTGGAGGTGATGGAGCAGCTGGAGAAGTAAAATGGCGATTCCCGCGCACTCCCCGATCACACCAAATGACGGGCGTTGACCTAAATCGCGGAGCAGGGCCTTAAATATGGAGGCAGCAAAAGCAGAGTGCATGATCAGTGGCTCACGACCAGTGGTCGTGCGCACTATTGGTCGATGATCGTGAGCCATTTCCAATTAGACCTGCAACCTGGATAGAAATATCAGCATATATGCGCACGATCAGTGGCGCACGACCCGTGGTCGTGCGCACTAAATCCACTGATCGTGCGATTGGCAGGGACCGAATTGCCGAAAGTAAGGGGCAAACACGCACGACCAGTGGCGCACGACCAGTGGTCATGCGCACTACAGCCAGTGCTCGTGCGATTACCCGGCCAGAATTAGGAAAAATGAGAATGTAATGCGCACGATCGGTGGCGCATGACCAGTGGTCGTGTGCAATAAGTCCAGTGGTCGTGCGCAATAAGATCGACGAACAGAGAAAAGTTCTTGAGAAATTCGTCGAACGGAGATCGACGAATGTAATGCGCACGACCGGTGGCGCATGACCAGTGGTCGTGCGCAATAAGTCCAGTGGTCGTGCGCAGTATTCCTGCATCGTCGGGGTATCCCGAGCGATTCAGAGCACGCACACGAACCCTGCACCAATAGAAGAGGCAGATAGGCCACCAAACATGCACACCACATAACAAGACAAGGCTAAAGAACAAAAAAAACACAGAAACAAATAAAACACACAGAAACGGGCCTATAGTGCACTTAATCGTGAAATAGGCACGTAAGAAAATATAAGCAGTTATGGCTCTCAAGTATAGTGCTAAGACGATAATACTGGCCCAGATGAGTCCAAAAATCAGTATAAAATTTGGACTCATCACACCCCCAGACTTAACCATTTGCACGTTCTGAGCAAATCATCACTCCGTGGACTAGAAAATAGCTAGCTGGCTCAGAAATTTCAAAAAGAAGTTAGACGAGAAATCAAATACATCATGGTAATAGAAGATATAATAGAAAAACTTTTTAATTATACTATGTAGTTTAAACTATTCGACAGACGTAAATAAATATTGTAATTGCTCAAAATTAGAATTCTGGAGAATCTTGCGATCATGTGTAGGAAAAACGTAGGCAGGCCACTAAGGTGAGCATTAGCAAAGATCGGGGCTCAGAATCACCTCCAAAGGAATCCACCAATGTCGGGGACCATACGCTTGCACGTTCACAATCTCTCCACGACGCGGGTTAGACTCAAGCAGGAATCAGTGGGACTTGTTGGAGAGAATGGGGTTTAGGCTAAGATTTGGTAGTCAATGATAAACATGAAGGCTACACGCAACCAATGCGAGCAAATAAAAACCTAAACCAATACAGCCACTTAGAAATGTATGGGTAACACTCCCCCAGACTGAGCTTGAAAACCGGGTGTGTACAAGGCCTAACCCGACCAAAATCAATAAATAGGATGGGGATAGAATTCTCAAAGCAATTCTTTCAGTTTTTTTTTTCTTTTCTTGCTTTTTTTCTTTTCTTTTTCGCTTTTCTTCTTTTACTTTTCTGTGCTTGCAATCCCCAAATGTAGCAATCAAAATGTTTATGAATTCAGCACCACATTAAATGATTTCCACATATCACAACCTTGGCAAAATAGTAAATACAAATAAGATCAAGCATTTGATTGCGATGGTGGGTTTAGCTTTAGGCCTTGGTGAATGTGAGTGGAGCTGGATCAAAGAAGGGGTAGGCACAAATTTGGCATGCAATGGCTAACGGATAGGAAAGGCCAAACAATGCTCAAACTAGCCAAAATGAGGTCCTATGTCATGCTCACGCTTGACTAACCGGGAACCAAAGCTTTGAGAGTAGCTTAGGGCAAGTTCTTAGCCACAGAGAAAGAGCATCCTTCCTCCCGACTCGAGTAATACGAGTCTAGTGGCGGCAACACACATTCCTACATTATCGTTCGATTACTCCAGATTCAGATTTTGAGTAGTACAAACAATATTTACGTGTGTAGAAAAATATAAATCTACGAGCATAAAGAAAAATTAAATCTATACTAGTACTACACAAAACATGCGTACTCGATTAGGAGCACTGCATGAGTTTCGAACTACTCTATCCTGAAATCCAAAGCCAGCACACCTATTTTAAAGTTTACACAAAAACAATATATTTTTCTCGAGCTGTGCGCGTGGAAAAGAGCACACTGATGTGGATGACTCAGTGTGTGCAACAGAGATCAAGAAATAACTAAACAAGAGACTGGTATGCAATAGAATGTGTTGTGTAGTGACCACAGGAATGTGCTCCCCCCCAGACTTAAATTCGATAACTAGTAAAAATAAGCATTACAAATGTGAAAAATAGCTAGGGTCGGAAGTACCTATGCTCAAAATTGAGCATACCAGTCGTGCAATGAGATGTCCAAGTGCGGCCAAGTTGTCGTGCCTCAAAAATTCTTGCACCTGTGATTGAAATATGCACGCCAAATAAAATATGGACACATATATATATGAATATATAAAAAGAACTCAAAACACAACATAAGACCAAATAGCCAACTTGGGTTGTCTCCCGAAAGCACTTTTGTTTACCGTCCTTAAGGTGGACCAAAAACCTGTATTATCCGTTACAAGACGAAGTTCTTTGCAGTCTGAAGAAAAATAAATAAATATAAAAGCTCAAATAGGTTCAAGAGGTACAAAATGTGGTGAAAAACGTGCAGGGGAGCTGCAGACTGGAGTGGTAGTCCTCATTTGTCGGTGCTGCCGTTGTCGATCAGGAGTGTCGCTATTGCTTTGCTTGGGGTCGGCGAGCTGAAGGCTTTGAGAGTCGCCGGTGGTTGCACCGCCATCATATAATTTTAGCCGGTGCTCATTGACATTGAAATTGTCTCCGCTTTTCCTGGCTATTTCGATGGCGCCAAAGGGGGAGACTCCGATCACTGTGTAGGGGCCGCTCCACAGCGATTTGAGCTTGCCGGGAAATAAGCGGAGGCGGGAATTGTACAGCAGGACTTGGTCTCCTGGTTGGAAGTCTTTGGGGATGATGTGACGGTCATGCCATTTTTTTGTTCTTTCTTTGTATATCCTCGCATTTTCCTCTAATTCGTTCAGTTGAGTGCGACGCTTATCTACTGCGGCTTCGATGTCCATGTTTAGTAATTTGGTTGCCCATAGTGCTTTGTGTTCTAGCTCGACCGGTAAGTGGCAAGCTTTTCCGTAGGCGAGTTGAAAAGGAGTCATACCGATAGGAGTTTTGAACGCAGTTCTGTACGCCCATAAGGTGTCGTCGACCTTCTTGGCCCACTCTTTTCTGTTGGAATGGATGGATTTTTCGATGATTCTTTTGAGCTCGCGATTGGAGACCTCTACTTGCCCACAGGTTTGGGGATGGTAGGCAAGAGAGATTTTGTGGTGGACTCCAAACTTCTTCATGAGTTGCAAGAACGACTTGTTGCAAAAATGGCTCCCGCCGTCGCTGATGATGGTGCGCGGGGCGCCGAATCTAGAGAAAATGTTCTTGTGTATGAAATTCAAAATGGTGCGGGCATCATTTGCGACGACAGCTTCAGCTTCGACCCATTTGGAAACATAGTCTACTGCGATAATAATATAGAGTTTTCCATGCGACATTGGGAAGGGTCCCATGAAGTCGATTCCCCAAACGTCGAATGGTTCGCAGACGAGCATGTTGTTGAGAGGCATTTCATCCCTCTTGGAGATATTTCCTGTCCTTTGGCAATCATTGCATTTTGTGACGTATTCTTGTGTGTATCTAAAAAGGGTTGGCCAGAATAGGCCACATTGCAGTACCTTGCGTGCTGTTCGGGTGGCGCCGAAATGACCGCCGGCCTCCCGATCGTGGCAGTGTGTTAATACGGATTGAAATTCGGTCTCGGCTACGCAACTCCTGATGATGTCATCGTTGCAAGTACGGAATAGTAACGGGTCTTCCCAGAAATAATATTTGGCGTCAGACAGTATTTTTCGCTTTTGCTGTGATGACAGGTGAGGGGAGACAGATTTGTAAGCAAGGTAGTTGGCCATATCTGCATTCCACGGGATTGTCGGAGTGAGCGAACATATGGCGAATAATCTTTCATCTGAGAAGCAGTCGGCAATCTCGTTGCGGTTGCAGATGGGTACAACTCCTTCGGTGTCGCTCTCCAATCTTGATAGGTGATTGGCGATGACGTTTTTGACCCCTTTCTAATCTCGGATCTCGATGTCATATTCTTGGAGTAGAAGAATCCAACGGATTAGCCGTGGCTTGGCGTCTTTTTTTTGAATAAATACCTTAGTGCGGCATGGTCAATGTAGACAATGACCTTAGATAACACTAAGCACGAATGGAATTTTTCGAAAGCGAAGATTACTGACAATAGCTCCTTTTCCATAGTGGTATAATTCAGTTGAGCATCGTTAAGAGTCCGGCTGGCGTATGAGATAGTATGAAAGATTTTGTTTTTTCCTTTGATAGAGCACCGCTCCGACTGCAACATCGCTTGCGTCGCACAAGACTTCGAAGGGCAAAGTCCAATCTGGTGCCACCAAGATTGGAGCGGAGATGACTCGGTCTTTGAGAGTCTCGAAGGCCTGCATACATTTTTTGTTGAAGTCAAACAGGATGTCCTTGGCCAGGAGATTTGTGAGGGGCTTGGATATTGATGAGAAATTACTGATGAATCTTCTGTAGAAACCGGCGTGTCCCAAGAAGATGCGGATCCCCTTGGCGGAAGATGGAGGAGGAAGATTTTTGATGATGCTGACTTTTGCTTGGTCGACTTCGAGCCCCCTGTGAGAGACTTTGTGGCTTAAGACAATGCCCTCGCGAACCATGAAATGGCATTTTTCCCAATTCTAGACGAGGTTTGTATCCTCATAACGCTTCAGAGCGTTGGCTAGATTCACGAGGCAGACATCGAAGCTGTTCCCGAAAAGGGAAAAATCGTCCATGAAAACTTCGAGAAAGTCTCCAATCATGTCACCGAAGATGGCAATCACGCATCGCTGGAAGGTTGCTTGGCCGTTGCATAATCCGAAAGTCATTCTCCTGAATGCGAAGGTGCCGGAAGGGCATGTGAATGTCATTTTGTCTTGGTCGTCGGGGTCAACTGTGATTTGATTGTATCCTGAATACCCGTCGAGGAAACAATAGTATTCCTGACCGACCAATTTTTCCAGCATCTGGTCGATGAAGGGTAGCGGGAAATGATCTTTGCGGGTAACCTTATACAGTTTCCGGTAGTCTATGCAGACTCTCTACCCGGTGAACACGCGGGTGGGTAATAATTCATTCTTTTCGTTGGCCACCACAGTAATCCCACCCTTTTTGGGCACCACTTGCACTGGGCTGACCCATTTGATATCGCTGATTGGGTAAATGATACCCGCGTCAAGCAATTTTATTACTTTTACCTATACCACTTCATGCATCTTGGGGTTCAGTCTCCTTTGAGGTTGTGCCAACGGTTTGTATTGATCTTGAAGCAGAATCTTGTGCATGCAAAACGCCGGGTGATCCCTTTTATGTCGGCTAATGAACGTCCAAAAACATTTTTATATTTCTTTAAGATATCGACCAGGGCGAGTTCGTTGTCGACGGAGAGGGATGCAGAGTTGATGACTGGGCACGCTGTGCCTTCCTCTAGGAAAGCGTATTTCAGGGATTCATGCAGCGGCTTCAGAGTTGTGAAAGTTTTTGTGACGGTAGATGTGATGAAAGGTTCTTTGGTTGGATGCGGGGTTCTCGGGACATTAGTGTGGGCGGTTGTGTCGGATGCATCTTCCTCTTCCCATATTGGCTCGACTGGGTCAAGAATCATTTCGCTGTACATGTCCGGTTCGTCGATCAAATCAGCTTCGTTGCATTTAGTGATTCTGAGATGTTGTGGAGGTTCGTGGACGTTGAATGAAATTGTTTCTTCCCCCAGGCTTAGGGTGAGCTCTCCTTGGTCGACGTTGATAATGGCACGGGCCGTGGCAAGGAAGGTCCATCCTAGGATTATAGGCACTTTGGGATCGGACATCATGTCGAGAATGACGAAATCTGCTGGGAAGGCGAGGTTGTTGACCATGACAGTGAGGTCTTCGACTATCCCGGTCAGTTGTTTTTCCGATATGTCAGCTAATTGCATCCTCAGGTGGGTGGGCTGTAGAATCCCAACTCCTAGCTCGCGGAAGATGGAGAGCGGCATTAGATTTAATGAAGCTCCCAAATCTCATAATGCGCATCCGAATCGGTGGAGGCCCATTCTGTAGGGGATGGAAAACTGCCTGTATCTCGGCGTTTGGTTGGGGAATAGTTGGCGAGGAGAGTTGAGCATTCTTGAGTGAGATTGATCGTTTTCAGCCCTTCTAAAGATTTACACCGTGAGATGAGGTTCTTTAGGAACTTGGAATATCCTGGGATCTGAGTGATAGCTTCTGTCAGAGGTATACTTATTTAGACTCTTTTCATGATCTCGAGGAATTTATGAAATTGTTTTTCAGCCTTTTTGTTTTGCAGTCGGGGGGGGGGGATGGCGGCTTCACGCCGTTCTTCACAAGTTGTGGTACTGCAATCGGTTCTTGCATGGTCGGTGAGGACGGAGGTTCCTTTATCAAATCGACTATGGGCTCGCGGAGTGATTGTGCGGGAGGATCAGGAGGCGAGGCCCTCTCTAGGCTTTTTCCGCTTCTCCATCTCATAGTATGTACCGTTTCCTGTTTATGATTGACTGAACATAATGATGTTTCCGTGAGAATCCCTATGGAGGTTTGTAGGTGCTGAATGGTGGTGGCTTGGTCATTGAACATCTCCATCATTTTGCACACGTAAGCAAAAAATTGCTCTGTCTTTGACGAGAGATTGTGGTCGGTCGCTTCATCAGAGACTACTGAATTTATGTCTACCGGAAGGTCGGGAGAAGGCAGAGAGTTCCAATGCCTACTAGTTTGGGCAATGTTGTCTATAACTTCCAAGGCATCCTCGCTGGATTTGTTAAACAGAGTTCCACCGGCTGCGACGTTAAGTAATGGCCGGAATCTGTCTGTGATGCCGAAGTAGAAAGTTTGGATTAGGAGGATGTCTGACATTTCCACTCTGCAGCATTCTATTCGCAGGGACTGGAAACGCTCCCATGTATCGAACAAGGTCTCTTCATTTCTTTGGGTGAAGGTGATGAGCTCCTTGTAATTGTCTATAGCTAGCATCGGTTGTCGGAATTTGGCCAAGAATTTCCCTTCGAGTTGTATCCAGGATGAGGATATTCCCTTCCGGATCTTGATACCATCGCATTGCTTCGTCTTTCAGGGAGAAGGAGAAGAGTTGGATCCTCTGCTGCTTGTTGTTGGCAGCATTTGGCGTACAAGTGTTGTAAATTTCTAAGAACCGCTGCACGTGGCATAATGCATCTACTTTTTCGTCCCCGCTGAATTGACAGTTTTCGATGATGTATTCGATGAGGTCAGGCGAGATCTCGAAACTGTTATTTCCCGTTTCTGCTCGGTATGTGAGGTTGATAAGGCTTGCTTTATAAGTCTGTTGCTGAATCGTAGTCATTGAGAGTTGCTTGAATGAAAAGGGGTAGTAGGATACTAGATCTCTTATGCCTCGACCCTGCATTCACTGTGGCAAACACTACACAAGGACACAGCAGTAAAAAAAACACTAACTCTTATAACAATATTTTCAGTCATCCTGAGTCGCTCTACAGTTGCATTCCCCGGCAACGGCGCCAAAAACTTGATGCGTGTAAATCGGCAAGCGCACCGGTCGCAGAAGTAATAATGTTTGGGAATAAATCCCCGAGTGTCGGTCTCTTGAGGAATGCAATTACCATAGAGCGGCAACAGTTCAGAAAATATTGTTATGAGCGTTATACTTAGAAATAGAGTAAAAAGGGGACTTGAGAGATTGTGGTTGTTTGATCTAATAAACTAGTAAAAGCTATGCCGGTCAAAGGCACCGCTTCGCAAGGTGAAGTGAGTGTTTCAGCCGTGATGTCGAACTTCGATTGGGCGAGTGGACGGAAAGCTAATGGATGGAAGTGTTCATGTGTGGAGTGCAATCGGGTGAGACACGGGTATGGAGTGGATGTGGAGTGAGCGAGGCGCATTCACAGACACTACTCACAAGCATAAGAAAACTACAAACATCCCATTAGATATATAATAAAACTTGATGTTCATTAAAATGTTAAACCATTCCATACTACAGAGGAAGGGGAAGATGAGTAAACCAAAAGAGAGTGAAGATCCACCGCAGGTCATGGCCGGAATAGCGAGTTGTCAATCCGCTTCCGGGCTCTGTCCGAGGAGGCTTCCGGCACCAACGAGCTGTCACCTCGAAGGCCTTTGAGTCCATTCTCTAGGTTGTCTTCTTCACCAACTCCGGTGGAAAGCTTGGAGTTGAAGTCGTCAATGGCCGGGAGCTCACCGGAGAGTTTGAAAAGCTTCGAAATATCCGGCTATGGACTCCCGATGAAGGTGGATGTGTTGGAGCAGCTGGAGAAGTAAAATGGTGATTCCCGCACACTCCCCGATCGCAGCAAATGACAGGCGTTGACCTAAATCACGGAGCAGGGCCTTAAAATGGATGCAGCTAAAGTAGAGCGCACGATCAGTGGCGCACGACCAGTGGTCGTGCGCACTGTCAGTCGATGATCATGCGCTATTTCCAATTAGACATGCAAACAGGATAGAAACATCAGCATATATGCGCACGATCAGTGGCGCACGACCAGTGGTCGTGCTCACTAAATCCACTTATCGTGCGATTGGTAGGGACATAATTGCCGAAAGCAAGGGGAAAACGCGCACGAGCAGTGGCGCACGAACAGTGGTCGTTCGCACTACGACCAGTACTCGTGTAACATCCCATTTCCAACTAGACCCCTAAGAGTGGTTTTGGCCATGACTAGGTCATGACGAAACCCAAGGAAGCCAGAAATGGGCCAAGAGATAGAAGGCTAATGTGAGGATCACCATGGTCTACCTATGGCACAACCTCATCACCAAACCTAGGGCTTGACCTTAGGGCTTCACCATGACCCCAAGACCCTACCACAACACCCCCAAACATTTTGGGAGGCCCACTAGAGCCATAAGGACCCATTGGGGTCAATCAAAGAGACTTAGTTGACCCAAGTCAACCCTAACCCTAAATGGGTCAAACTAGCCTACTTAGGGTCAATTGACCTTCCTCTAGCCAAGTGGACCCCACCCATGCTCTCCTAACCGTAAAGTGAGGTAAATGGGTCACCAAGGACACATTGGGTTCAGCCCTAGACACCAAGTTGACCTAAGTCCACTTAGGCCCCTCATCTGGTCAAAGTACCCTTACTAAGGGTAGGTGACCTCCAAAGTGCAAGGTAACCCTACATAACCCTTCGTAGACCTCAGGGTAAGCCTTGGGGTCACTAAGGACACCTTGGGGTCAACCCAAATGGCTAAGTTGACCCAAGTCAACTCAAGCCCCAAAGTGGTCAAAGTGCCCTTACCAAGGGTCAAGTGACCTCCAAGGTGCCACGTTAACCCTACCCAACCCTACATGGACCTTAGGGGAGGCCAATGGGTCACCAAGGACCCAATGGGGTCAACCCAAACGATCAAATTGAGCTAAGTCAACCCTAGCCTAAGCCAAGTCAAACCTAGCCCAAATGGGCTAACCCAAGCTTAAGTCATTTTTCCCTTAGGCTAACCTCACTTTTCATAATTATCATGATTAAGTGGGCTGCAGATATCCTATGGAGTGGAACAGTCAATATGGGTGACTAGGAGAGAGAAAGGGAGATTCCTTTCTTGATAATGGTGGAGAGAGAAAGTTGGGGGAGAGGAAGGGAAGGGTGGGAGCCAGCCAAAGGAGGCCAACAACCACCCTTTATGGCTGCAATCAACTCCTCTATGGAAGAGGAGTTGATTCCAGCCATTTCCCGGCCACCAAGGGGTAGATTCAGCACCCCCCCACTCAACCCGATCCAGACCATTAATGGTGCTTTATGGCTTTGAAGAACCAGCTGCACCCTCCCCAATTGTCCATTTAAACATCATCAGTGGGCAAAGGGGAACATTTTTGAGCTCTTAGCTGGGGGGAACATGCCGTCCCACTATGTTGTTGCAGAAGCCGAGCACCGCCGCCGTTGACAATGGCATCCCGCCGTTCCTCCCAAATTCAGGCCGTCGGGAAGGTCCTCCTCCACTCCTTCTCTCATGTATAGATCATAACAATCACTAAGTCCAAGGTTCGGGCTCAATTGAGCCCGATCCAATTCAGGATTTCCATGAATATTGGCCGAAAATCCTCTTGCTAGAACTACCGGAATAGTACTTTCCGGCGGCCAAGCAGTCGTCTGGCGACGCCAACCACCTCAACGGAGGTGGTGGTGGCGGTGGCCGGCCGGGGAAGTGGCCGGATCGCCAGCGGCCGCACTTGGAAGTGGCTCCAGGCGGGATGAATCCTGGCCGTTGGCTCAAGGAGGAAGATGAAGGGATTCCGTCCAGGGGTGCTTCAAGATTCGTGCGGTTATGATATTAAAACTATAGGATATATATTCATAATGATTCGATTTATGTCACAGATTTTGGTATTATTGGTGTTAAATTTTAAAACTACTTAGGGCCACCTGATGGGAAAACTTTCAATATGAAATTTGTAGCCCTATGGTTCTACCTTAATCCAAAATTTATTTGGACCAATTTGGCCCTCTGGTTGGACCAGGGGACCCCTTTTGGTGGGACCTACACCTAGGGCTAGACAGACATTAAACTGAGTGCCTACACTTCATCCTTTGTACAAATTAATTGAAATTTTGGCAAGGAGTCCACCCTAGCTATACCTAGGGCCAGCCCAAACTTCAGAATATTTAGAGACACTTTGCCAAAAGTTTTTACTTTTATTTCATAATGCTAGGGTATTTTAATTAAGTGGTCTAATTACCTCAAAACCATCCCAAATTTTGGTAAGTGGTCCCTGGCATCAATACCTAGCTCTGTACAAAATTTCAACTAATTTGGATAGGTTTTGGTTAGGGAATCACCAAACCCTAGTTTGGCCTTAAGGAGGTATTTTTGACTAAAAGTGCACCATGGGTTTAGGGTGGCCACCTCCCCTCAACAGAGGCTGAGGTTTTGGACACTGACTTAGTATGCCCAGTGTCACCCTCTAAAAGAAAATGGGATGTTTTAGGCTTGAATTACCCTAGGGTTCAACCTCAAATCCTAAGGAAGGACTTTTGGGGGTTGTGAAGGAAATGAGGGCTAAAGCCCTTGTATGGCCTTGAAAACTCAGTAGAAGTGAAGATAGAGTAACCTAAGTTCACTGGAAGGAATCTTAGAATATTTGGAGGAAGGTAGGCACCTCAAAACCCTTACCCTAGTTTTAGGGTAGAAGCACAATATTGTAAATTCAGGCACTAAACCTTATCCAAAGCTTGTGAAACTTGGGTAGAGTAAGTTTTAGACAATCTAGATCCCCTAGTAATTTTATTAGAATTTTATGGATTATATTTTTGGCACTTTATTTGTTAATTACCAAAAGGCCCAAAATGGTGTTTTAATTAATTTGATTATTCTGTTCATTTGAATCTGATGAGACTTGGTCAGAAGATAGTCTAGTCTAAGTGAATATCCCTGAATTTTGTTACAATTTTTAATTGAATATATTTGGTACTTCCTTCACTAATTTCTAAAAGGGGCTTTTGTGATATAAAATTGTTTATAGTTGATATAGCTGTTGAAAAATCATGATACTTAGGTACTCTTGAATTAAGGCCAAAATATATTTGTAGGAATTTGATCATAATTTTTAGAGGGATGTTTACAGTACTTCCTTTACAAGTCCATAATATTGAGATTTTGATAATTAATTTATTCAGAGAATAATTATTGCTGAAAAATTATGAAACTTGGTCAATGCTACTTGTAAGGTTTTATCTGCATAGAATAATTATTTTATAATTTTAGGATGGATATTTTCTATACTTGGTTCATAAACAGCGGAAAATAGTAAATATTGCAAAAATAATTTTAGTGCCCTTTTGATGATGGAAAAATTGTGACACTATGAATGTACCATATTCAGATAACCTAATATTTATCATAATTTTGTTAGGCATCTTGCATGTGTGCTTAGGGTAGTTCATGTTCAAACTGGTAGCCTTTGGAAGATTTAAGGAAAATAATTAAATACCAGATCAGTTAGGAAAATTATAATTTCCTGGATTTAGTCTATTCGTGTCATGATAAGTCTCCAGTAAATAAGGTAGGCCATTTGTATGAGTATTTGGATTATCTCCTATCCGGACCAACATATTGCCTAGGATGATCTACATGGGTGAATTGCAATAAGTCACGATGGGGCATGGTGTAGGAGTTAGTCCTTTTGTATAGAGGTGGGTGAGTTCACCATAGAAGGATGGGAAGAGTGGTGAGGAATTGGTTTGGCTAGAGTTTAGAGGCGCTCGGGTTCGACGAAAGATCGTCCTTCCAGAGATGAGGTAGAGTCAAATCACCCTAGGATTTGCTTATCGTAATATGAGAAGGTAATGGGTAAGGGAATCAACCAATAATAATAATAAGTACCTTGTGAAAGGGAACGCTGGGCGTAATCCCAACAAAGTTCCTAGTGCCCCTTGAGAGCCCTTCACAGGGAATACCAGGGGTAGTCCTTGGTTAACGTAAACTGTATTAACAAGCTGAAAAGAGTAACTTAGTAATTAGGGTTGTACATTTCACGAACACCGATAGCACTGGAAAATAGTTGGAAGCTTCGGCTTGGATGGTTAAGAGACGGACGTTTGGGTCCGGGGAGCATCGGCTCGATTATTTGAGACTGACATTTTGGTCTGGGGAGCTTTGGCTCGGTTTTTGGATACGCTAAATTTGCATGTTCATAAAAAGGAAAGAAAATTTAGGTGTGGGTCTTCGGTAATGGAGGGTCGATGCACCGACGCCAATACACTGACTCGGCAAGTGTGGTTAGCACTTGGCCAACAGAAGTCCGGTGCGCCAGCCGGCAAGAGTACGTAGGAGTCCGCTTCGTGCACCAAGCATTGAGGCGTATGATAGGTTTGACCGGTAGTGCTTTAATGGTTTAGAAGTGGGCGAAGACCAACCCACCGCTTCCGTCTGCCACTACGGAGGTATCCTAGGAGGTTACGGCTCCAGAAAGGGGGAACTAAAGGTCTGTGTGCACAGAGTCGGGTGTGTGTGTTGAACTTGCATGATCCGTCATACCCACTTGCATGTAATACACAATCGATTCATTTTACCATGACACATAAAGTATAAGTGGAATGGGGCACTTATACTTTAGGCCCTGCAAAACGTCCCCTTGGTCTATAAGCTTGTGTGGGCAAGTTTATAAATTAAGGTCAATTTTGATATATATTTACTGCTGTTTGATAACCGACACCCCAACGTATAAATTGGTATGTGACTTTTTATACGATGGGAGCCTTGCAGAAGACCCCTTGGCTTATTTGTTCTCACATAAGTGAAGGTTACTTTTCATGTTTCAGCTTATTGTCCATACCTATTATAGTATTGCTAGTATAGGTCCACCGCCATCTATTTTTGATTATTCTTCACCTTCAAGTCCTCCCCTTTCTTTCTCTCCGCTCGGTGCCTAGGAGCATGGGGGAAGGGGTGGGGGATGATAGGACTTAGTCTTTTAGACTAACAGTTTTCGAATCGCATCATTTTATGGAACCGTGGAGCACAGCATGGAGGAGCAGCCCCAGAGACCGGTGCGCATGGAGATAGGGCAGTCTAGCTCCGGAGTTCATACAGCAGGGACCGTGAGTCTCGACCTTGAGTAGATCTTTAGCATTTTCTTCCGCATGAGTGAATTGTAGTGAGGACGTGATGTACCAGGCATAAGCCCGTATTTTACTACTCTGATGTGTTTTTCTGTGGACACTCCCTTCGTGGAGATTATCTTTATGATATGTGATTTTCTATGGACTGCTAGCTTTCATTTACTTTATTGTGTTACTTTTCTGTGATCGAATTGGCCGGCAGAATTGGCGCTTTGTGGTGATGACCCTTCAGGGCGTGAAGGAGTCACTGCAAAACGTCGGTTCTGGGCCTAAGACCCCGGTATTGAAAAAGAAAACAAAAGGGGGGGTCTTACAAGTGGTATCAGAGGAGACCTCGATCGAAAAGTAGCAGTCCACAACCCTGGGTCACCCCCGCGCGAGTTTAGTTTGGGGACAAACTAAGCAGCGGAAGCAGTGGTGTGCCCATATGAGTGGAATCACATGTAAAGTCCACCTTTTCATTAATTCCACTTGTTCATCAGCTAGCAATTGGAATTCTTTTTTGTAGCTAGCTGCAAACCCTGCCCCCGACAGGGAGCACCTCAGGCTACGAAAATCCCATCTTATAATTCTCTAGTCAACGAGTTAGACTCAAACCACTAGGAGACATGACTAACCACGATAACATATAGTATGCCCTAGTCTGCAATAGACTTTGGGTATGAACATGGTAAAGCTAAGGAGATACCTAAAGAGAATAAAGGAGGAGTATAACACGAGAATGACTACCTAAGCCATAAACTCAGGTAGCCCTATGGTTCCTATCAAGGATTACTCAAACCGGAAGGACTGCTTACGGAGATTTGAGACCAATAATCCATTAGCAGAATGGTAGAAGACACATAGTCTCAACCCTCATACCAGTAACAAGATTACCTGGAGACCACCACCGGGACAAACACCGAAGGTCGGATAGGAATTCAAGTTCGGAAGAGACCTAGTTGGGATTGGGAACATTTTGAACCGGATAAGGTTGTCGTGAATATGACCCGGAGAGTTTAAAGTATGGAGTATATCAACAGATTTAGGTTGGAACCCCAAGTCAAAGATTGATGCCCTAGGGATTGTGCACCCAACTAGGATGGATATAACATGGTAATATCAAAGATACTCAGCCAAAGGCAGGTAGAGGCTTATCGTTTGTTTATTGGGGGCGTGTCTTTTGTTTATTGGGCAAGTTAGTTACTGACTTGGGTTTTCCCTTAGATCTCATTTAGAAAAGTTTGCGTCGTAAATATAGTGAAATGGACATAAACCGTATTCGGTGCTACTCAGGCGTATTCGTAAGGATAAGAATCTGATTGCGAAGTGGAGATTTTATAGAGTCATTAGCTACCCATACAAATGAGAAATTTAATCATCGGAAGTTTGGTGTGCCTCGGAACGTGTATCTCCCTGGAGTGAAGAAGGGCGTCATGGATTTTGTGATGCACGGTGAGGTCCGTCGCCCGATGAAGGTTAAGTGCAAGAACTTTTTCGGATACTATTACAATCACTGCCCGGTTAGAGGGGAAGTTCGAGGATATAATTAGGGATTTTCATACACATGATTCCACATCCTCACTCCGGGCATAATTATAATTGGAACATCAACGATAGACTGGCCGAGATATCTAGGGTCACCCTGACCCGGAATAAAACTCTCGTAGGTGTTTCATAAGTTTCATGAGTAGTTGTTCATTATCATGGTGTGCTCAAGATGATCGTGTTGAATCAGGATGGATAGTGTACGTCCAAGGAGAGAAGATCAATCCAGGCTTATCTGGGCTCTCAGTCGACATTCAACACAACTCTCCACCCTTGTACGGAAGGAGATGCAGGACCCCACTTTCTTGGATTCAGGATGAGGATCCGAAGGTGTTGGGATCGGATTTTGTTGAAGACACTGAGGCTCAGGTGAGGCTGATCAGAGATAAGATGTTAGAGGTGCAGAGCAGACAGGCTAAGTACTATGACGCCCGACATCATCAGGTGAAGTTTTAGGTGGGGGACCGAGTGTTTTTGAAGATCCGGCCCATGCATGGAGTTTCACGGGTGCGTGGTCGGAAGAAGAAGCCCAGCCCTAGGTATGTGAGCCCTTACAGGATCCTGGAGGGGATTGGACCCCTAGCTTACAGGCTGGAGTTCCCACCAGTGTTGGATGCCTTGCATGATGTGCTCCATATTTCCACGCTCAGGAGGGCTCTACTATGCCCGGAGCAGCAGATTTCGACCACAGATGGACCGGTAGCTTCAGACCGGTCAGTTTGCTTAAAGCCGGTTCGGATCGACGATAGAGGAGTAAGGATCTTGCGTCGCAAGAAGATTCCGTTAGTCAAATTTCTATGGAGGAACCACGACCAAGAGGAGAATATCTGGGAACCGCAGGACCTGATGCGACAAAAGTACCCAGAGTTGTTCAGTCAGGTATACCTCACAACCCCTCAAGATGTTTAATTTATTTTCCTGCTTTAAACTAGTAAGGCTGCTCCCGGAAGAGTAGATGCTAATTTTTTGTTTATTGGGATCTTGGTTTGCCAATTAGGCGAATTCATCATAGATTAAGGTTTCCCTTTAAACCTAATTTAGCAAACATGGCGTCGTGATGGGATGTTATAAGTTTCTTTTCTTCGGTAGAAATTCCCGTAGGCTTAACCTTGATTTCGGGGACGCAATCTTTGTTTTGTTTATTAGGATTTATAACATCTCATTTCCAACTAGACCCCTAATAGTGGTTTTGGCCATGACTAGGTCATGACGAAACCCTAGGAAGCCAGAAATGGGCCAAGAGATAGAAGGCCAATGTGAGGATCACCATGGTCTACCTATGGCACAACCTCATCACCAAACCTAGGGCTTGACCTTAGGGCATCACCATGACCCCACAACCCTACCACAACACCCCCCAAACATTTTGGGAGGCCCACTAGAGCCATAAGGACCCATTGTGGTCAATCAAAGAGACTCAGTTGACCCAAGTCAACCCTAACCCTAAATGGGTCAAACTAGCCTACTTATGGTCAATTGACCTTCCTCTAGCCAAGTGGACCAACCATGCCCTCCTAACCCTAAAGTGAGGTAATGGGTCACCAAGGTCACATTGGGTTCATCCCTAGAGACCAAGTTGACCCAAGTCCACTTAGGCCCCTCATCTGGTCAAAGTACCCTTACTAACGGTAGGTGACCTCCAAAGTGCAAGGTAACCCTACATAACCCTTCCTAGACCTCAGGGGAAGCCATGGGGTCACCAAGGACCCATTGGTGTCAACTCAAATGGCTATGTTGACCCAAGTCAACTCAAGCCCCAAAGTGGTCAAAGTGCCCTTAACAAGGGTCTAGTGACCTCCAAGGTGAAAAGTTAACCCTACCCAACCCTACATGGACCTTAGGGGAGGCTAATGGGTGACCAAGGACCCAATGGGGTCAACCCAAACGTTCAAATTGACCTAAGTCAACCCTAGCCTAAGCCAAGTCAAACCTAGCCCAAATGGGCTAACCCAAGCTCAAGTCATTTTTCCCTTAGGCTAACCTCACTTTTCATAATTATCATGATTAAGTGGGCTGCACATATCCTATGGAGTTGACCAGTCAATATGGGTGACTAGGATAGAGAAAGGGAGCTTCCTTTCATGATAATGGTGGAGAGAGAAAGTTGGGGTAGAGGAAGGGAAGGGTGGGAGCCGGCCAAAGGAGGCCAACAACCACCCTTTATGGCTACAATCAACTCCTCTAGGGAAGAGGAGTTGATTCCAGCCGTTTCCCGGCCACCAAGAGGTAGATTCATTCCCCCCCCCCACCCACTCAATCCGAGGCACACCATTAATGGTGTTTGATGGATTTGAAGAACCAGCCGCCCCCTCCCCAATTGTTCATTTAAACATCATCAGTGGGCAGAGGGGAACATTTTTGAGCTCTTACCTGGAGGGAACAGGCCGTCCCACTATGTTGTTGCAGAAGTCGAGCGCCGACGCTGACGACAATGACATCCCGCCGTTCCTCCCGCATTCACGCCGCCAGGAAGGTCCTCCTCCACTCCTTCTCACATGTATAGATCATAGCAATCACTAAGTCCAAGGTTCGGGCTCAATTGAGCCCGATCCAATTCGGGATTTCCATGAATATTGGCCGAAAATCCTCTTGCTAGAACCGCCGGAATAGTACTTTCCGGCGGCCAAGCCGCCGTCTTGCGACGGCGACCACCTCAACGGAGGTGGTGGTGGCGGTGGCCGGTCGGGGAAGTGGCTGGATCGCCGGCGACAGCGCTTGGAAGTGGCTCCATGCGGGATGAATCCTGGCCGTCGGCTCAAGGAGGAAGATGAAGGGATTCCGTCCAGGGGTGCTTCAAGATTCGTGCGGTTATGATATTAAAAATATAGGATATATATTTATAATGATTCGATTTATGTCACAGATTTTGGTATTATTGGTGTTAAATTTTAAAAAAACTTAGGGCCACCTGATGGGAAAACTTTAAATATGAAAGTTGTAGCCCTATGAGTCTACTTTAATCCAAAATTAATTTGGACCAATTTGGCCATCTGGTTGGACTAGGGAACCCCTTTTCGTGGGACCTACACCTAGGGCTAGGCAGACATTCAACTGAGTGCCACACTTCATCCTTGGTCAAAATTAATTGAAATTATGGCAGGGAGTCCACCCTAGCTATACCTAGGGCTTGCCCAAAATTCAGAATTTTTAGAGACACTTTGCCTAACGTTTGTACTTTTATTTAATAATGCTCGGGTATTTTAATTAAGTGGTCTAATGACCTCCAAACCCTCCCAAATTTTGGTAAGTGGTCCCTGGCATCAATACCTAGCTTTGTACAAACTTTCAACTCATTTGGATATGTTTTGGTTAGGGAATCACCAAACCATAGTTTGGCCTTAAGGAGGTATTTTTGACTAAAAGTGCACCATGGGTTTAGGGTGGCCACCTTCCCTTAATAGAGGCTGAGGTTTTGGACACTGACTTAGTATACCCAATGTCACCCTCTAAAAGAAAATGGGATGTTTTAGGCTTGAATTACCCTAGGGTTCAACCTCAAATCCTAAGAAAGGACTTTTGGGGGTTGTGAAGGAAATGGGGGCTAAAGACCTTGTATGGCCTTGAAAACTCAGTAGAATTGAAGGTAGAGTAACCTAAGTTCACTGGAAGGAATCGTAGAAGTTTTGGAGGAAGGTAGGCACCTCAAAACCCTAACCCTAGTTTTAGAGTAGAAGCACAATATTATAAATTCAGCCACTAAACCTTATCCAAAGCTTGTAAAACCTGGGTAGAGTAAGTGTTAGACCATCTAGATCCCCTAGTAATTTTATTAGAATTTTATGGATTATATTTCTTGCACTTTATTTGTTAATTACCAAAAGGCCCAAAATGGTGTTTTAATTAATTTGATTATTCTATTCATTTGAATCTGATGAGACTTGGTCAGAAAATAATCTAGGTTTAAGTGAATATCCCTGAATTTTGTTACAATTTTTAATTGAATATATTTGGTACTTCCTTCACTAATTTCAAAAAGGGGCTTTTGTGGTATAAAATTGTTTATAGGTGATATAGCTGTTGAAAACTCATGAGACTTAGGTACTGTTAAATTAAGGCCAAAATATATTTGTAGGAATTTGATCATAATTTTTAGAGGGTTGTTTACAGTACTTCCTTTACAAGTCCATAATATTGAGATTTTGATAATTAATTTATTTAGGGAATAATTTTTGCTGAAAAATTATGAAACTTGTCCAATGCTACTTTTACGGTTTTCTCTGCATAGAATAATTATTTTATAATTTTTGGATGGATATTTCCTATACTTGGTTCATAAACAGCGGAAGATAGTAAATATTGCAAAAATAATTTTAGTGCCCTTTTGATGATGGAAAAATTGTGACACTATGAATTTACCATATTGAGATAACCTAATATTTATCATAATTTTGTTAGGCATCTTGCATGTGTGCTTAGGGTACTTCATGTTCAAACTGGTACCCTTTGGAAGCTTTAAGGAAAATAATTAAATACCAGATAAGTTAGGAAAATTATAATTTCCTGGATTTAGTCTATTCGTGTCATGATAAGTCTCCAGTAAATAAGGTAGTCCATTTGGATCATTATTTAGATTATCTCCTATCCGGACCGACATATAGCCTAGGATGATCTGCATGGGTGAATTGAAATAAGTCACGATGGGGCATGGTGTAGGAGTTAGTCCTTTTGGATAGAGCTGGGTGAGTTCACCATAGAAGGATGAGAAGAGTGGTGAGGAATTGGTTTGGCTAGAGTTTAGAGGCGCTCGGGTTCGACGAAAGATCGTCCTTCCCGAGGTGAGGTAGAGTCAAATCACCCTAGGATTAGCCTATCGTAATATGAGAAGGTAATGGGTAAGGGAATCAACCAATAATAATAAGTACCTTGTGAAAGGGAATGCTGGGCGTAATCCCAACATAGTTCTTAGTGCCCCTTGAGAGCCCTTCACATGGAATACCGGGGGCAGTCCTCGGTTAGCGTAAACTGTATTAACAAGCTGAAAAGAGTAACTTAGTTATTAGGGTTGCACATTTCACAAACACCGATAGCACTGGAAGATAGTTGGAAGCTTCGGCTAGGATGGTTAAGAGACAAATGTTTGGGTCCAGGGAGCTTCTGCTCGATTATTTGAGACGGACATTTTGGTCCGGGGTGCTTCGGCTCGGTTTTTAGATACGCTAAATTTGCATGTGCATAAAAAGGAAAGAAAATTAAGGTGGTTGGTTTTCGGTATTGGAGGGTTGATGCACCGATGCCAATACGCTGACTCGGCAAGTGTGGTTAGCACTTCGCCAACAGAAGTCCGGTGTGCCAGCCAGCAAGAGTACGCAGGAGTCCACTTCATGCACCAAGCGTTGAGGCGTACGATAAGTCTGACCGGTAGTGCTTTACTGGTTTAGTGGTGGGCGAGGCCCAACCCACCGCTTCCGTCTGCCACTACGGAGGTATCCTGGGAGGTTACGGCTCTAGAAAGGGGGAACTAAAGGTCTGTGTGCAAAGAGTCGGGTGTGTGTGTTGCACTTGCATGATCCGTCATACCCACTTGCATGTCATAGCATAATCAATTCATTTAACCCTGACACCTAAAGTATAAGTGGAATGGGACGCTTATACTTTAGGCCCTGCAAAACGACCCCTTGGTCTATAAGCATGTGTGGGAAAGTTTATAAATTAAGGTCAATTTTGATATATATTTTCTGCTGTTTGATAACCGACACCCCAACGTAAAAATTGGTATGAGACTTTTTATACGATGGGAGCCTTGTAGAAGACCCCTTGGCTTATGTGTTCTCACATACGTTAAGGTTACTTTTCATGTTTCAGCTTATTGTCCATACCTATTATAGTATTGTTAGTATATGTCCGCTGCCATCTGTTTTTGATTATTCTCCACCTTCAAGTCCTCCCCTTTCTTCCTCTCCACTCGGTGCCTAGGAGCATGGGGGAAGGGGTGGGGGATGATAGGACTTAGTCTTTTAGACTAACAGTTTTCGAACCGCATCATTTTAGGGAACCGTGGAGCCCAGCATGGAGGAGCAGCCCCAGAGACCGGTGCGCATGGAGATAGGGAAGTCTAGCTCCGGAGTTCATACAGCCGGGACCGTGAGTCTCGACCTTGAGTAGATCTTTAGAATTTGATTCCGCATGAGTGAATTGTAGTGAGTACGTGATGTACCGGGCATAAGCCCGTATTTTACTACTCTGATGTGTTTTTCTGTGGACACTCCCTTCGTGGAGATTATTTTTATGATATGTGATTATCTGTAGACTGCTAGCTTGCATTTACTTTATTGTGCTACTTTTCTGTGATCGAATTGGCCGGCAGAATCGGCGCTTTGTGGTGATGACCCTTTAGGGAGTGAAGGAGTCATCGCAAAACTGCGGTTCTGGGCCTAAGACCCCGCTATTGAAAAAGAAAAAAAAGGGGGTCTTACAGCTCGTGCAATTACCCGGGCAGAATTCTGAAAAATGAGAATATAATGCACACGATCGGTGGCGCACGACCAGTGGTCGTGCGCAATAAGTCCAGTGGTCGTGCGGAATAAGATCGACGAACAGAGAAAAGTTCTTGAGAAATTCGTCGAACGGAGATCGAAGAATGTAATGCGTACGACCGGTGGCGCACGACCAGTGGTTGTACGCAATAAGTCCAGTGGTCGTGCGCAGTATTCCAGCATCGTCGGGGTCTCCCGAGCGGTTCAGGAGCACGCACACGAACCCTGCACCAATAGAAGAGACAGATAGTCCACCAAATGTGCACACCACATTCCAAAGACAAGGCTAACGAACAAAAAAAACACAGAAACAAATAAAGCACACAGAAACGGGCCTATAGTGCACTTAATCGTGAAATAGGCATGTAAGCAAAATATAAGCAGTTATGGCTCTCAAGTTTAGTGCTAAGATGATAAAAATGGCCATGATGAGTCCAAAAATCAGTGTAAAATTTGGACTCATCAATCATTCACGAAGAAGACGGGATATTCAAAGGAAGTGACAGCCCTTCTTGGTTCCTGGATGTCATCCGTTGACCGAGCTCGGACAAGGCCCGACAACCCTTGGCTCGGGTTGTGAATCTCAGAAAGCCTTCGTGCGCTCGGTTGTATTTCTCCACCTCTTCTTGTGGTTACTTCATTCTGAACTTGTGATAGTGGGATTGTTGCTTGAGAATAATGTTTTGCTTAAGGCTTCATGAAAGTCCACCTAGTGTCAACTATCTTCACCTATGGGGGGGGGGATTAGGTGACGTGCAGCGTTTTTGCGGAATTTAAAATTGTACCTGCACAAGAAAACAAAACAGCACAGCACAGAAATTACACGAGCAATTTATAGTGGTTCCCCGATTTGGGTACATCCACTTTCCCCCTTCGACCTATCTCCCAACAAGGGACGACTCGGTCTCTTCACCAACAGGATTGAAATCCAATCCTTGCACTATCGGAAGGAACTCTTCCACACGTAGGAGTCAACACTCCCACAACACGGGTTGCACCCAACCCTTATAACTAGGAACCAACGTTCCTTTACAACAAAAGTAAAACTAGAATGTACAAGAGATACAAACTACGTTTGGAGACTAAGGTGTCCCTCTTCGTTGACGACGTGTTTTTGAAGTCCACGAAGAGTCCACAACCCTAGATCTCTCTTGGAGAGAATCTCCCCGGAACCGGCGGCGGCAAGATGGGCGGCGGCTTGGTTCCCGGGATCGGCGGCGACAACGGTGTACGACTGCTGTACTTTGGAGATCCAAACTTCGTAGAAAAGCTAGCTAGGTCTTCCAACGGTCACACTAGGATCGATCGTCTCGATCGATTCGAACGGGGATGGTTTTCCCGATCAACGAATCAAGAGACAAGGGATCTCTGGTTAGACATGTGAGACGCTACGCTTGGCTAAGCTTCTGTCGTCGTAAGATCAGGTAGAATCGCGATCAAAACCGGCGACCAACTAGCGCAAGCGGCGACGGCGGCGGCGGAGCAGTTTCGCGATTTTGGGTCAAGATCGTCGCTCGGCTTCTTTCTGTGTGTCTCAACTGTTCAAAAATACGGGTATATTTATATGGTGGAAATACCCCATTATAACCGTTATGGGTCCCACCTGAAGAAACCCTAACCCCGATTCAGAACAGTGTTAGCAGCAGAATCCGGTCCAGCGGTTTCCAGGAAATTGCCCAAGTCAAAATCGGCGAGAATCGAAGGTGATTCTCGTCGAATCGACGAGAATAAAAGGTAATTCTCGTCGATTCGGCGAGAATCAAAGATGATTCTCGTCGATGTTGACTTGATTGCACACTCTGATTAAGCCGGGTCGAGTCGGCGAGAATCAGCCAGTGATTCTCGACGATTCGGCGAGAATCACTTGGTGATTCTCGTCGATTATTACTTAGCATCAGAGTTGCTCGCTTTGAAGTAGCAGGATCGAGTCGACGAGAATCAGCCAATGATTCTTGATGATTCGGCGAGAATCACTAGTGATTCTCGCCGAATCGGCGAGAATCACTTGGTGATTCTCGTCGATTTACACTTAGACGATTTTTCGTCTTTCCAGCCATGAGGTGATCCTTGACCCATCCATGCTCTTTGTCTGCTCTTGCATAATTACAACCCTGTACTTGAAAGTAAGTACACTCCAATAGAGAGAGTACACGTAGGCCAACACACTGATCTGCTCAACGAGGGATTACGTCGCGCAGACCCGTGTATATTGACCTACTGCACCCTGACATTGGTGTGCACTTAGCGTGGAAAAACTGCAAGCACAACTTGAAATATTTTGTCAAATACATTGTCTATTTACCTTAGCTTGTCCAAGGGCTTCTTCAAATCAGGTACGTTGTGGATACAATACCCAACAATCTCCCCCTATTTGAAGAAGCCTAAACCCTACAAGCTAAGGTGAATAGAGCATATGGGAATGAAAATCATAAACTTGAAATTGAGTTGAGTGAGGTATTCATTACCAAAACCAATTTCTTGGGAGCAAACGTGGAGCCACCTTAGCCTTAGCCGAGAGGGTAATCTCCCCCTTTTTGGCTTCTGCAAATCTGGGTCTGTTGCATTTGACCCCGTGCTCCCCCACAGTTCTAGCACCTGTGCTCTCACTTGAGTTCCTGGCAGAGGCTCCCCCTAGATGCACGAGCCTGGAGCTTCTGTAGTCTTCATCCCTCATAGTTTAGCATCCCCAATTCAGTTTTGAAAAGACTGAACTTGGCCTCGTCTAAGGGCTTTGTGAATATGTCTGCAATCTGCTTGTCCGTGGGGACATAACAGAGAGAGATGTCCTTGTTCTCCACATGCTCCCGAATGAAGTGGTATCGCACTTCAATATGCTTTGTTCTGCTGTGCGAGACCGGATTGTTGGCAATTGCAACTGCACTGGAGGAGTCGCAGTACATTGGTACTTCCTTGAACTGAAGGTCGTAGTCGACTAACTGGTTTCTGATCCATAGGAGTTGTGCGTAATAGCTGCCTGCCGAGATGTACTCAGACTCTGCTGTGGAGGTTGCAACACAATTCTGTTTCTTGCTAGTCCATGAAATAAGCCTTCGTCCGAGGAATTGACACGTCCCGGAGGTGCTTTTCCTGTCATCCCTACTCCCTGCAAAATCAGCATCTGAAAAACCTATTAGCTCGACATCATTGTTTCTCGGGTACCACAAGCCAAGATTGGGAGTACCTTTAAGGTATCTTAGAATTTGCTTGACATAGTGAGATTCCTTAGTGTTCACCTGATATCGGGCACAGACACATGTGGAGAACATGATATCCGGTCTACTGGCAGTAAGGTAGAGCAGGGATCCAATGATGCTTCTGTATTTGGTTTCATCGAAAGGTTTACCTTTCTCATCCTTATCTAGAGACATAGTGGATCCCATTGGAGTCCTCATAGAGGTTGCATTCTCCATACCGAATTTCTTGAGGAGTTCATTTGTGAACTTCGTCTGAGAGATGAAGATTCCATCCTCAGACTGTTTCACTTGAAGTCCCAAGAAATACTTTAGCTCTCCCATACTGCTCATTTCAAACTTTTCTTGCATAAGTTTAGAAAACTTTTTGCAAAGATTGTTGTCCGTTGAGCCAAATATAATGTCATCGACATAGATTTGCACCAGCAAAATCTTGCCTTTGACTTCCCTGAGAAACAATGTTTTATCTATTTTACCTCTAGAGAACTTGTTCTAAAGAAGAAAACTAGATAAAGTCTCATACCAAGCTCGTGGAGCTTGTTTTAAACCATATAGAGCTTTATTGAGAAAATACACATGATTGGGATAAGTAGAATTGACAAAACCTGGGGGTTGAGCGACATATACTTCCTCTTTCAGGTCTCCGTTCAGGAATGCTGATTTCACATCCATTTTATAGACTGTGAATCCTTTGTGCGAAGCATACGCCAGGAACAGTCTGATTGCCTCGAGCCTTGCCACTGGTGTAAAGGTCTGGTCGAAGTCAATCCCCTCCTCCTGTCTGTAACCTTTAGCCACCAGCCTGGCCTTGTTCTTTATGATGACACCATGTTCATCCAGTTTGTTTCTGAAGATCCACTTAGTGCCAATCACATTCTGCTTGTGTTGTCTGTGAACCAGCGTCCAAATGTTGCATCATTCGAATTGATGTAGTTCATCTTGCATGGCCAAAATCCATGCCGCGTCTTTGTTCGCCTCGTCGAACTTCTTTGGCTCAACCTGTGACAGGAAGCTAAGATGCAAAACTTCGTTAATAGTACCTCTTCGAGTTCTGACACCGACACGAGGATCTCCGATGATCTGATCTCTAGGATGATCCCTCACGTGCCGGAGCTATAGAAGTCTGGCGTCTGGAGCTTCGACTACTTCTTGGGCTTCTCCTTCTTCTAAGAGATTTGTTCCATTTTGATCTTCAACATTCCCAGATGACGTGGAGGTGGAAACTTTGACATACTTAGGAGTTTCATCTTTAGCGATCTCATCGAGATCCAGCTGTTCAAGTCGTGCACCTGCATCTTCAAGAATACCACTGGAAGAATTGCTGTTAAGCAAACTTCCTTCATCAAATACAACATTAATTGATTCTTCTACCACTAGGGTTTTCTTATTGAAGACCCTATATGCCCGACTGTGGGAACTATAGCCCATGAGTATGCCTTCGAAGCATTTTTCACCAAATTTAGTACGTGGGTACTTCCCATTATTCAGTACATAGCATCTGCAACCAAAGATCCTCAAGTAGGACATGGTTGGTTTCCTGCCTTTCAGTAGCTCGTAAGGCGTCTTACGATGATGCTTGTTGATCAATGCTCGATTTTGTACATGACAAGCTGTATTGACCGCCTCTGCCCAGAAGTATTCTGGGAGAGAAGAGTCTGTCAACATTGTCGTGCAAGCTTCAATGAGAGTTCTATTTCTCCTCTCCGCAACTCCATTTTGCTGAGGAGTGCGCGGGGAGGAAAACTCATGAAAGATACCTTGTTCTTCACAAAACTCTGTCATAGCACCAGATTCGAATTCTGTTCCATGGTCACTTCTGATTTTGACCACTGAGCAGTTAAATTCATTCTGAACCTGCTTGACAAAGCTAGTGAAGATGTCAAACGTATCTGACTTTCGTTTTAAGAAGAACACCCATGTAAACCGAGAATGATCATCAACTATCACTAGCGTATAGGACTTGCCTCCCAAGCTATGAACTTGCATTGGACCAAACAAGTCCATTTGTAGAAGATAAAGACACCGGGAAGAGTCTTTGTCTGCAATGCTCTTAAATGTAGCCCGAGTCTGTTTGCCCGTCTGGCATGCAGGACAGGGGCTATCTTTGATGCACTTGATAATGAGAGCATCCCTCACTAAGTTCTTAGAAAACAGCATACTAATTGTCTTGAAATTAATATGTGCCAATCTCTTGTTCCATTGATCACAAAGAGATGCACTGCCAGCTGCCACTAGGCATACGAGGGTAGATGAATCTAAACTAAGAAAATTAAGGCAGAAGATATTTCTGCTCCTAATGCCTCTTAGTATCGTCTCAGAAGAGGCACATGATATTATCAGGCATTTATCTTTGCAGAACTTAACGTCATAACCTTTATCACATAACTGACTTACACTGATCAGGTTATGGTTTAACCCTTCAACATAAGCCACGTCGGTGATAGAGATTATACCGTTGGAAATCACACCGTAACCTCTGGTGACTCCACGATCTGACCCCCCAAAGATGACTTTGGGTCCATTCTCGACGGGAGTGTAATCACGCAGCAGGCTTCTTGTCCCAGTCATATGCCGGGAGCATCCACTGTCCAAGTACCATATTGGCGTTTTGGTGGCCTTTGGACATTCCTGCAAAACAAAATCAATTTCCCTTAGGAACCCAATCGAACTTGGGTCCTAGATTCTTGGTTAGCATACTCCCCCTCGGTTGGTTAACCCTACGAGTGGTCGGCCTCGCATTGCTAACATATGGAGTCTCGAGATACCTTGGATTAAACCAACAATCCACGGCAAAGTGACCGACTTTGCCACAACACCAACAGTCGAATCTGTTGCACCTCTTCCTAGGCTCCTGCCTTACCCTGGGAATGGTGGGTACAGCCGGGGCCTTGGATCTGGAGGTGGAGGGCTCATAGTGATTGCAGTCACATGACTTCTTCACCTTCTGTTTCGTCAGTATAACAGGCTTGACTCTTGGTGCCTGCTTTCCATTATGGCCGCTAGAGAATTGACCATAATTTCCCATGTGGATTTCCTCATAAGGTGCCTTGAAGGCACTCTCACCGAAGTTCCGGGGAAAGGTCCAACCATCATATCGGCTCTTTGGCTTTACAACCGAGGGCCGGAAATGATGACCAAAGGTTGATTCAAAGTCATGTTGGTTGCAAGGAAAGCTAGGCTTTCTGAACGCAACAGGACTAAGCGGAGCCTTTCCCTTTTCATCAGCAGAGGCCTTCTTGGCGGCCTTATTCTTCCTCTGGTTCCTGTTTCTCCTGGATGAGGAACCAGATACCCCTACATGCCCCAAGCCAGCTCCTTTGGCCTGAGTAGAGAAGGTATCAACTACTGGAAGAACAGTTTTTGGCATAGAGAAGCTCTTGACGATCTTCCTTTCTGCCGCAAGTTGTTCTTCCAACTTGTCGACTTCCTCCTGCTTAAGATCAAGGAGTTTAAGAGACTCTGAATGCTTTGAAGTTAGGTCAAGGTGCTCCTGTCGGAGAGAAATCAAACTGGTGACCTCTACCCTTAGGGAGACACACTCACCCTTAAGGAATTTCACTTCCTTTTTCTCAGCCTTCAATCTCTTACGGCACAACTCGAAAGTGTTGAGCAGAAGCTTATACTTCTCGAGGAGCTCCGCTTCACGGGCCGAAAGGCTATCTTCAGGTTCATCATCCTGAGACTCAGGATCAGATTCAGAGTCGGAGAGAGGGGTGTGAGATTTTACCTTCCCAGTAAATGGGGGGCATTCTCCTTCTAAGTCGGAGCGACCCACCAGCCCGAAGTAGGCTTCCTCATCATCACTGGAGTCTGAGGAATCAGACTCACTCAGTGTCTTTGGCCTTTTGGCGATGTAGCTCCGCTCTTTCTTCTTATCTCTAGAGGATTTGTGCTCCTTTCCTTTCCCTTTTTCTCTCTTGCCTTGATAGCAGTCGGCCACGACGTGTCCTGGCTTATTGCATCCAAAGCAAATAATGTCAGGGGAGCGATGTTTGTTCGGTTTAGAAGCATACCTGTCAGAAGAATAATTTTTATTCTGATGGCTGGAGGAGGAGCCGTCTTTCTTTCTTTGATTCCTCATCTTGAGGAACTTATTGAACTCTCGGGTGATGAGGGAGAAATCCTCCTCCGACAGCTCTGAGCTGGAGGAGCATGGCTCGGAGTCTTCCTCCTCATCCTTTTTCCTGGCACGGTATGAAACTGCACCCTTGCCTTTTCTGGAGTGACTGGCATTTAGAGCCACATTCTTTTCTTTGGCTGCAGCCTTCTCTGCTTCTTCTTCTGCTTTCCTGGTGTTCAGTTGAAACTCATAGGACATCAGCTTCCCAAACAGAATTTGCGGGTCTGTTTCAGCTAGTCTGTCAAACTCTCGGATGGCGCAGATCTTTGTGTCCCATTCCTTAGTAAGGGACCTAAGGAATTTATCATTGAGTTCACCATTAGTGAACACTCTTCTGTATCCTTTGAGGGCATTGACAATCTTGAGGAAGTTCTCGAAGGTGACTCCGATCTCTTCCTTAGGCCCTTGTCTGAAGGCCTCATATTTCAGGTTCAGGAGGGATCTACGATCATCCCTCACTTCATCAGTGCCCTCAATTAGGATGATCAGGCAATGCCAGATCTCCTTTGCTGTCCTGTAGTTGCAGAAGTTCTGCATCATTGAGTCATCAACCGCGCTGACTAGAATGTTCTGCGCCTTCTTATCAAGTCCCACTAGCACCATCTCGTCCTTGTCCATTTCAGAAAGTTTCTTCGGCACTTTCTTGGTAGGATCAATGGTGGAGACCTTAGTGGGGACATAAGGTCCCTCCTCCACGATCATAAAGAGTCGAGGGTCAACTGCTTCCATGTAGAACCGGATCCTTTCCTTCTAGATAGGAAAGTTGATCCTGGTGCACACTGGGATCTTGCTTGTGTACTTGAGCCCATCCATGGTAGATGTTTTCCTTCTTCTTGACACTAACGGCAGGATTCTACTCAAGGTGTTAACCTTTTAGATGAGTAACCTCGCTCTGATACCACTTGAAAGTCCACCTAGTGTCAACTATCTTCACCTATGGGGGGGGGGGGAATAGGTGACGTGCAGCGTTTTTGCGGAATTTAAAATTGTACCTGCACAAGAAAACAAAACAGCACAGCACAGAAAGTACACGAGCAATTTATAGTGGTTCCCCGATTTGGGTACATCCACTTTCCCCCTTCGACATATCTCCCAATAAGGGACGACTCAGTCTCTTCACCAACAGGATTGAAATCCAATCCTTGCACTATCGGAAGGAACCCTTCCACACGTAGGAGTCAACACTCCCACAACACGGGTTGCACCCAACCCTTACAACTAGGAACCAACGTTCCTTTACAACAAAAGTAAAACTAGAATGTACAAGAGATACAAACTACGTTTGGAGACTAAGGTGTCCCTCTTCGTTGACGACGTGTTTTTGAAGTCCACGAAGAGTCCACAACCCTAGATCTCTCTTGGAGAGAATCTCCCCGGAACCGACGGCGGCAAGATGTGCGGCGGCTTGGTTCACGGGATCGGCGGCGACAACGGTGTACGGCCGCTGTACTTTGGAGATCCAAACTTCGTAGCAAAGCTAGCTAGGTCTTCCAACGGTCACACTAGGATCGATCGTCTCGATCGATTCGGACGGGGATGGTTTTCCCGATCAACGAATCAAGAGACAAGGGATATCTGGTTAGACACGTGAGACGCTACGCTTGGCTAAGCTTCTGTCGCCAGAAGATCAGGAAGAATCGCGATCAAAAGCGGCGACCAACTAGCGCGAGCGGCGACGGCGGCGGCGGAACAGTTTCGCGATTTTAAGTCAAGATCGTCGCTCGTCTTCTTTCTGTGTGTCTCAACTGTTCAAAAATACGCGTATATTTATACGGTGGAAATACCCAATTATAACCGTTATGGGTCCCACCTGAAAAACCCTAACCCCGGTTCAGAACAGTGTCAGCGGCAGAATCCGGTCCAGCGGTTTCCAGGAAATTGCCCAACTCAAAATCGGCGAGAATCGAAGGTGATTCTCGTCGAATCGGCGAGAATCAAAGGTAATTCTCGTCGATTCGGCGAGAATCAAAGATGATTCTCGTCGATGTTGACTTGATTGCACACTCTGATTAAGCCGGGTCGAGTCGGCGAGAATCAGCCAGTGATTCTCGACGATTCGGCGAGAATCACTTGGTGATTCTCGTCGATTATTACTTAGCATCAGAGTTGCTCGCTTTGAAGTAGCAGGATCGAGTCGGCGAGAATCACCAAGTGATTCTCGCTCTGTACTTGAAAGTAATTTTGTCTGCTCTTGCATAATCACAGCCCTGTACTTGAAAGTAAGTACACTCCAATAGAGAGAGTACACGTAGGCCAACACACTGATCTGCTCAACGAGGGATTACGTCGCTCAGACCCGTGTATATTGACCTACTGCACCATGACATTGGTGTGCACTTAGCGTGGAAAAACTGCAAGCACAACTTGAAATATTTTGTCAAATACATTGTCTATTTACCTTAGCTTGTCCAGGGGCTTCTTCAAATCAGGTACGTTGTGGATACAATACCCAACACTTCACCACGTCTTTATGTTGTTATGTCTTAATCATTGCTTGTGTTGTTAAGCTTCAGTTTTTCTTGTGCTTGCTGTGATTGTGCCGTTCTAGCGATTGCTAGAAGCATGCATTGTGAAGAGGTGATTGTGACCCTCGTTGTTCGTCCATCGTCCATACTACTCTCTATAGTACTCCACCAAAGCGACGCGGTGACGGCGACCCGTAATAGTTTTCTTATTGTTGTTAACTTAGGAATCCACATCAAAAACCCCTTTTGGTTACTTTCCTGCTTGCAATCACTTTTACAATAGCAAAACCACACTCCCTACTTGCACTCCTCGAGAGATCGATATCCGGGGATTAAACTCCTCATTTTATTACTTGACAATGATCGGTTCACTTGCCGAGAGTACATCACAGCACAAGAAGGTTCTGTTGGTCAAGGTCTTGTGGATGAATCATGGACAAGAGGAGCACACATGAGAGACGCAGGACTTGATGCATCAAAAGTACCGAGAACTTATCATGTTAGGTATCCCCTTTAACCTCGCGGGATGTTACCCTTTACTTCTCATACTTGAACCCCATAGTCCTAACCTGAATTTCAGGGGTGAAATTTTTATTTTTATGTATTGGGATTTGTAATATCACTCTGACTTATAGAGCCCTAGGATGGTTTTGTCATGATTGGGTCATGATAAAACCCTAGGAAGCACTAATAGTTTTGGGTGAACTTGGGAACTAGAGTGTGAACCACCTTGGTCTACAAATAATAGAATTCCAATTACTAGCTTAGGGGTGACCTTGGTCTACAACTAATACTCTACCCTAGTATTATTCACGGGGTGACCATGGCCTACAAATTGGCTTGAGTTAGCCCATTTGTGCTAGTTTTTCTTAATACTAGGGTAGAGTTGACCTTGGCCAAATTGACCTTTTGGGTTGACGCCAATGGGTTCTTGGTGACCCATTGTCCTCCTCGTGACTAATATTGGTTAGTGGGTGCATTTAGGCTGAAATAATCAACAATTTTAGCCATTGTGACTAGGAGAGAGAAAAGCTCTGATTTCTCTTTAATGCAGGAGAGAGAAAATGAGAGAGAAGGTCATTGATGGCTTGGAAGGACAAGACCCCCCCCCTCCCCCCCCGCTTCTTGATTGAATCATCTCCCCTGGTCAGCTAGGAGAAGGCCAAGGGTTTTCCCCGCCATGACAGTGAATAGAGGAGGAGAATTGCCATGGCCAAAACAAGCTTTCAATGGCCATTAATGGCCATTGATTCCTTGGCCTTTCCCCTCCTCAACTGTGGCTTTAAACACCATCAGTGGACTGTGAGGAGTCTTTCCCACCACTTACCTGTAGAAATCGAGCCACTTTGTAGTGCAGTTGCAGGGCATCCGAAATCCCAAATTCCGATGATAGTGGCACGGCGATCGGCCCGACTCCTGCACTCCACTAAGGTCCTCCTCTACTCCTTCTTCGTGCGCTAGATCTTAGGGTTCATTAGAGACGAGAATCAGGCTCAATTGAGCACGATCTAGTGGAATATTTCCACTAGTTTTTCTGTAAAAATGAAGTGTCGGGTTCGCTGGAATCCGCTGTCTCCGGCGGCCAAACCACCTCCAGCTGATAGCCCTCACCTCAACGGTGGTGGTGGTTGCGGTGGTTGGCCGGGGATGTGGCCGGAGGGCCGGAAATTGCGCTTGGAGTTTGATCCAAGTCGGGTAGATCAAGGTCGTTGGTTGGTGGAGAATAAAGCTAGTACCCGTCCGATCTGCTCTAAGATCTGTGCTAGATCTAATATATTAAATTAAAATTTATGTATTTTCTGTCACATAATATCACCTGCCTTTGAATTTAAATTAAAAATACCTAGAGGCCTAGTTAGAAAAAGTGGAAAATATGAACCTTGTAGCCCTATGAGTCTAGTTTGTTTTAAAATTTATTTGAGTCAATTTAGAGTTTAGGTCATACCACAACACCCATTTTCGTGAGGTCTATACTTAGGGTTGATTAGAGATTGTTTAGGGCGCGCCGATCAATCCTGACCTACAAATGACTTAAAATTTGGAGCATGAGCCATTCATATCTAGATCAATAACATATCCAAAAATGGGAATTTTCGAAAAAAAAGTTTCCTAAAGATTTTGTAGAAAATTAATAAACCATGTATGAATTATTTAAGGGGTCTAATGACCTCTAAACCGACCAAAAGTTTTGGGTATGTCTCTTAGGGTCATGACATGACTATGATAAAAGACTTCAGCCTAATTGTGTTTGATTTGAATAGGTTTTGGTGAGACCAAAGTGTGGCCCTTTAAGGGTTAATTCGGGCAAGAGTGAGCTTGGGGCATGGAGGGGCCAATTCTAACCCAAAGGGGTTGGGACTTTGGATAGACCCCCAAGGTTAGTTTAAACACCACCTCATGGAGTTGGATATGGATTGGAGTGGATTTGCCCTAGGACCCAAGTTCAAACCCCAAGGTTGGACTTTGGGGGTTTGTGAAGGACATAGGGTGATATGCCCTTGTATGGACTTGGTGTTCAGTCCATGTGGTCTTAGGTTGGTGAAATGACCTAGGAAGGAATATGGTGACATTTAGACTTAGGAACACAACTTAAATCAACTACGGATTGTTTAGGCCTATACATTTTATGAAAATATTGAAGTGTTATATGATCTTGGATCTTCATGAGATTTTGGTAGGAGTAATCTTATAGAGATATTGACCTCTGAAATTTATTATAGGATGTTTAGAAAAAATTAGCTCATATTTGTAGATATAACCTTCATCTTGCCCCTTGTGATGATTTTGAAGTAACCATGGTTAAATTAACTTAGAATGTTATTAAACTTTGGCAATGCTGAATAAATTTTATTTAGATGCACTGGTAAATTATTTGGATTATTTGGGCACTTCCTCTTAGTACTTCATGTGCAAAGTAAAATAGTGCACATTATTTTGAAAAATAGATAATAAATATTATATCTTGCTGGAAAATTATCTTACTTGGCCAGAGAACCTTTTAGGGCCTAATAAAGGCTAAAAAATTATTATATGTTATTTGAATGAGTTTATAAGAATTTTTTTTCACAAAGTGCACTTTAATGGGTAATGTTTTCATATATAGCCCACTAACCTTGGAATTTCATGAAACTTAGTCAGTACTATTTTATGATCATTATAAGGCTCTGGTAATTTAAATATAATTTTTGGACTATGATTTGTGGTACTCTCTTCATTAACTATAATTATTTGAATTACCTTGAATTAATTATTTAGAGGTTATTACATTTATAAAAATCTGTGGAATTTTTTATTATCTAATATTTTGCTATCATGTAGTGTTCATAATTTTTGGGAGGCCTTATCTTAAGGAAATCTAGTACTTCATATTCAAAATTACCCATGGCCTAACTTTTGGAAAAATTTAATAAATGCCAAATTAATTTTGAAAATTACAAGTTTATGGATTTAGTCTAAATGTGTCATGATAGACGAACAATAATTATCTTAGGGCCTTTGGATGAAAATTTGGAGTACCTCCTGTCATTTACATCATAAGCTTAGATTGGTCTGCGTATAGTAAACTGCGGAAATTGTGATAACATGAGAAATGGACATATGGAGTTAGGGTTAATAGTTTACTAATTTTTGGTGAAGTGAAAATGAGTTCATCATTAGGACTCATGATGTGGAAGTAGTGGGATGACTGGTGTTAAATGGTATTTGGGATCGACGAAACATCGTCCTTCCCGTAGAGCGAAAAAGAGTCAAAATACACTAGGATTAGATTAAGTATAACTGTAAATGGGGTTTGTTATGGGTAGATACCAATAATAATAAGTATCTTGTGAAAGGGAGCTATGAGATTCAGCCCATCGTAGTTCCAAGTGCCCTCGAGAGGCCTTCACAGGGAATGCCTTGGGCAGTCCAAGGATAATGTAAGCCGTCAGACTAAATGGATTACAAGAGTAATTAGAAATAGTCTAGGATTACACTCACACTCACACTCCCTGGTGTTGTGGGAGTTAGGTTGGGTCTCACGAGAGGTAGGCTCGGTGGTTTTGGTGATGGGCAGGTTATCCCAGCGAGCCGATGGCTCGCTGATATTTGTGACGGACGGGATGGTCCGAGGAGCTCTGGTTCAGTGGGAAAATTCATTAAAGTTGGATGTGCATAAAATATAAGGTGGTGGGTCTTTGGTATTAGAAGGTCGTCATACTGACACCAATACGTTAACTCGACAAGTGTGTTTTAGCACTTAGCCAAATAAATTCTGGTGCCTCAGCCGGCAAGAGTACGCAGGAGCTCCACTTAGTGCACCAGCGTTGAGGCATACGATAGGTCTGACTGGTAGTGCTGATACCGGTTTAGAGGTAGGCGAGGCCCAAACCACCGCTTCCATTTTCCACAACGGAGGTATCCTGGGAGGTTATTCTCCAGAAAGGGGGCACTAAATGTCTATGTGCACAGAGTCGGGTGTGTTTGTTGCTCTTGCATATTCTTATCATAACATACTTGAATGGCATAACATATTCATAGCACATAACCCGTGAAACCTATTGTGTAAATTTGTATGGGACTCTTTATACAATAGGCCTTGCAAACGCCCCCTTGATCAATAAGTTTGTATGGGCATTCCTATAGGTCATTGTTTCTTACTTAGTTTACCAACTTGTACCTTTACTTGCTCACCTTTTTCTTGTGTATTCTTATATTGCTTACTTATATTTCTGTGATTTTTCACTCATGTTAGACTAGTTCTGCCGTCTCTTGCTTACTTTTATTACTCTCCACCTTAAATACCTTCCCTTTCCTTCTCCCCACTCGGTTACTAGGAGCCATGGGGGAGGGGTGGGAGATGATAGGACTTATTCTTTTAGATTAATGATCGTTAACCAAATCATTTTAGGGAATCGTGGAGCCGAATCAGGAGATGCGGCCCCAGAGGTCGGTGTGCTTAGAGACGGGACAGTCTAGCACGGTAGTTCATGTAGTAGGGATAATGAATCCCAACCATTAATATTTATTATAGATTTGCTTCTGTGATGAGTGACTTGTGGTGAGGATCATGATGTATCATGCATGAGCCCTTTTTATTAGTACTTTGATTTATCGTTAATGTGAACTCTCCCTTCGTGGAGATTTATTTTATATTCATGTGATTTCTGGTGGACCAGAATTTGTGTTTCATTTTACACATGTACTTACTCTTCTCTTCTGCGATCGGTATGGCCGGCAGGATCGGCGTTTTGTAGTGACGACCCTCTCGGCCGTGTTGGTGTCACCGCAAAGAGGTAGTTTTGGGCATAGGATCCGATTGTTTTTTGCAAAAAAGGGGGCCTTACAGAAACAAGGATTTAAGTCAGTTACTAAATATTAGCGGGTGCTTCAGCATCTTGCTAGGTTCATTGATACCTACGAGTTGGATGGCTGAGGCTATGCAGAGAGATTTTACAAGGGCTTGTGAGATACCCTGAGCCAAGCACATTAGTTTATATCAGATTCAAGCCTAGCTGAGATAATCGACATGGCTAAGATATTGGCAGCGGACTACTTGGGGGTCCAGGCTAGTAATAAGAGACCCGCTGATGGAGTAATGGAGGTCAGTTCTTATCATAGAATGAGGCAGGACAACAGAGGAAGGGGAAACAATAGAGGTGGAGGTCGCTGCTGCCAGAATTTTAGGATGGAGTGTCCGGCCCTGCAGCCAGCTCTACCTCCAACACAACAAATGTACATGCAGCCTAGGGTGCAATATGAGCTAGTCTGCTTCCAATGCAACCAACCAGGATGAAAGTGAGGGGTTAGATCTGGAATACTCTAGAGGGGGGGGGGGGTGAATAGAGTATTTAGGTTTTTATAAAATTTTCAAACTACTTTAATCTAGTCCTAGTGCTACAGGAATTAAATTAAAGCACAAACATAATTATCGTAACTAGCACAGCCACAGCAAGAAACAAAAGAAAAGAGAAATCAGGTAACACAAGAAATTTATAGTGATTCCCCTAAACTTGGGTACATCCACTCTTCTACCACCCTAGTAGGAATCCACTCAGATTTTTGATTAGGAGCCTGTCACCAATGTGCTTTTTATCAGGTGCTGAAAAACCAATCCTTAAGTCTTTTGGTCAGGTGAATTGCAACCAGAAATAACTTTTGAAGGGAGTTAAGAACCCTTTTTACAGTGGGGGTGAGAGATTGATTTTGTCTTCTCTTTCTCAATGTACAACGGAGAAGACTTTTGTGGATTTGTTGTTAGCAAAGGGATCCCCCTGAGATGTTGAATGGTTCAGGAAGATGGAGCTTTGCTTCAGGGTGATAGGCCTTCAGTCTTTCAGCTTTGACCAGACAAAGTACAGGAACCTCTTAACAGATAGAGGATTTGTTGTCCTTTGAAGTCTCCTAGAGTATAGAAGAAAGAAGACTCTTGATTTTGATTTGATGTTCTTCTTCTTCAGATTGCTGATGTTCTTCTGGTCTAGATCTTGTATGTCTGTATCAGCTTTCTATCTCTTTTTGTTTCAAAGTGTTGTCGAGAGAGAGCAGCAGAAGATTCTTGATTCCTGATTCACAAAAACTGACTGTCTGTATCAGTGTGTCTGTATCTAAGGAAGGAGAGATGGAAAATCTCTTTTTGTTTTTGCCATATTATCTTCCTTTTGAAATTTGAAATTCTTCTGCATTCAATGCTGACGGCCTGGAGAATGTTTTGCATTGAATGAGTTCCCCCAACTGTCCTGTGGAAAAATGGCAATCAATAATCCTGATGAAGAACATAATTAATGATCCGTCTAACGGTAATATTCAGAGAATATTTTAGCATTAATTACTCAGGAATTATTACAATAGGAAAGGGACAGAAGGATGGAAATGACCAAGTCTGGATTCGTCAAATAGAGAACAGAAATCGTCGAGCTGAGTCCACTGTTCGTCGAGCTGAGGGGTTATGTTCGTCGACCAGATGGCTTCTATTCATCGAGCTGAGTTCTAAAATCATTGAGATGAGAAACGATAACTGCATTCTCTAGAGCCTTGCCTTTTCTGCACATTAAGTTCATCGAGCTGAGAACTTGTTCCGTTGGGATGTGTCGACACAAGTCCTGTGTGTTGACATAATTGCTTCTTGTCTCGACATAGTTGTTGCTTTGATAGAAATCTGAAGTGTGTCGACACAATTGCTGTCGATAGATGTTGTGTGTCGACACAAGTCCTGTGTGTTGACACAATCTTACTTTTGGTGTCAACACTGTTGGCGTTGACAGATGTTCTGTGTGTCGACACAAGTCCTGAGTGTCGACACAATCTGGCTTCTGGTGCCGACACAGGTTATGTTGACAAATGTTTTGTGTGTCTGTACAAGTCATGTGTGTTGACACAATCTTGCTTCTGGTTTCGACACAGTTGATGTCGACATATGTTATGTGTGTCGACACAAGTCCTGTGTGTCGACACAATCTGGCTTCTGCTGTCGACACAACCTTTCCCAAGTATCGACATAATTGCTTGAGTCTTTGGCAATCTGTTGAAGGCCGATCCATGTGATGTTGATTCTAAGTACTTGACCTAGACTCTAGGACACAACCATGACCCTGGCTATACATGATAGGTCATATGATCTTATCTTAGTGAATCTAGCCCAAATCAAACTATGGATCCAACATAGGAAACATCTGACATCTTTTCCATTAGCTAGGTGGTAATGCTCCTCCCGCTCTTCCTCTGGCAGCTCCACAAGGTCGGGGACATATGCGTAGTCGAGGAGAAGGACCACATTGTTGGAATCCTGGACCTACTCGGGATCATGTGTTTGCACTGTGATGCTTAAGATCATGGTAGTGAACCGGTCGCACAAGTAATATAAAATTGTTGAAATTTGTGAAGTGGAAGTGGGTGACGGGACAGGCCGGGCGGCCTGTGGCGGACAGCATTGGCGGACTAGGCGGACTGGGCGGACTGTGATGTGCGGCCTGGTGGAAGGTCTAGTGAGAAGCCGGCTGTCTTCTGAGCGGGTTGTTTGCATGGAGTCCGCGGACTATGCGGCCTGGTTTCTGCGGATAGGGTGTGCTGATTGGCTTTGCCAAGGAGCGGCCTGAGCGGATGGAGGCTTGCGGACTGGTGCATTGCTCAGTGGCCGCTGGTGCAAGCTTGTGCTGATAGGCGGTTTGGCTCGTGTCCGCGAGTAGCTTGCGGACTGTTGTGTCCGCGGTGTGGGCTGTTGCGGACTGAGCTTAGAGCTTGGCTGAGGCCTTGTCGAGCTCTAGTGTTGCAGCAGGTGCCTTGCTGTGGAGATCGTTTAACGGACTGGTTTGGAGTCCGGGGTTGGCTGCTGCTTTGGACAGAAGTGCGAGGAGCTCGCGGACTGATGGCGGTCTGTGCTAGGGTGTTTGGCGGACGAGAATTTGAGTTCTCCATGCTCGCATTGGCCCTTGATGGTTTTGGACTTGGTCACACCTTGTGCCAAGGCCATGGTGTCCGCGGTATCTACCAAGTCCGCTGTGACCGGGCGGATTGTTGCTATCTGCCTTTGCTCGTGGACTTGTGGCGGATTGAGGTGTGAGTCTTGCGGACTGCCTTGGGTTGGTGCGGATTGCCATTGAAGGGGGTTGCTGTCCCGCAGTGGTTGGAGCTTTGCGGGCTAATGCCTTGTCCGCATAACTTGGGCGGACTGGAGAGGGTTCGCCAATGTTTGCCTTGCTCCTGGCGGTTTTCCTTGGTATCCGGCTAAGTCCTTGCGGACTCAGCGGACGGTGTTTTTGCTATCGCGCGGGCTGGGGCGGTGTCGCTATCTCCTGGGCGGTGACCACACTTCTCACCTTGCCTATAAATAGGACCCCCCTGGTAAACCTAAGTAACGAGAGTGAACAGTAAGTTGGGTTGAGCGAAGTGCTGCGGTCTCTGTTTGTCAGTCCGCGCGGATTGTTCAGTGCTGACGTTTGCTGTGTGCAGGTCGCGCGGGTAGCTTCAAGGAGCCAGGAGTTTGGCTGTGACTTCGGTCAAGTACTTGAAAGTGTGCGGTCTCTGCGGATTCAGCAGGAGGTCGCTCTGCGACTTGTCAGCTCTGTTTCATCTTTGCCAGCTTCAATAACCTGTCCGCCGGCTTCAGGCGGGTAGGGGTGTTCCTCAGTTCAGATTCAGCAGGAGGCGAATAACGGTGTGTACGCGCGGCCTCGCGGCTTCGGCGGACTCAGTGTCTATTCGGCGAATTGCAGCATAGCTTGGGCGAGCTCAGCGACCTCGGAGACCTCGCGGTCTCAGCGGACTCCGGTGCTGTCCGCCCGGCTTGTTTTGGGTGCTTTCTGGTTACAGCTGTTATACTAGCGAAATCATGTCTCGCTATGTATGTCTCGTGTTGTAAAGAATTAAATGTATAAAAGACCTGCTTGTGCTTCTATTGTTTGTTGGGATTAACCTCTGTTCCTTGGTTTCCGCTGGTTCAACGTGAGAACTGGGTAGTTCCGAAGATATTAATTTGGCATTTGGGCTATCTTGCATGAAGAGTTATCTTCTTGGCGAGGAGCTGTGGGAAGTCATCGTTGGAGATGACAGACAGGAAGTCACTGCTGCTTTCGATACTGCTGAGCAGGTTAGGCTCTGGAGAAGAACAAATGCTAAGGCGGAGTTCATTCTGAAGAGAGCTGTGTCTCCGGAACTGTTTGATCACATCGTTGGGTGTGAGTCGGCTGCTGATATTTGGACAACCATTGATGAGTTGTTCAATAGGAAGAATGTGGTGCGGCTTCAGTTCCTGGAGAATGAGTTGGCCAGGGCAACTCAGGGAGACCTTTCCATCTCCAAGTACTTCTTAAAGATGAAGAGCTTATGTGCTGAGCTGTCGGCACTGGATCCTGATGAGCCTATCTCTGAGGCAAAGATGAAAAGGCACATTATCCGCGACTTGCGGAAGGAGTATGTGGCCTTTGTAACATCTGTTCAAGGGTGGGCTACTCAGCCGTCGTTGCTGGAGCTGGAGAATCTGCTTGCCTTGCAAGAGAGATTAGCAAGTCAGATGGCTGGAGTGAACCTGAATCAGGAAGGCAGCAAAGCTCTCTTCTCAGGCAAGAAGAAAGGATGGGAAGGGAAGAAGAAGAAGAAGGTCCAGGCCGCTGTTGAGAAGGAGACTTCAACTTCATATCCGCCGGAGAGGAGTAATGCTCCTAAGGACTGGAAGAAGAATCTGAAGTGCTACTGGTGTCATCAGCGAGGGCACTTCAAGCGGGACTGCAAGGTCAAACTGCAGCCTGGGCATGCTGCGGGAAAGGAGGAAGCTTGCTCGAGAAGTGAAGAAGCAGAATGGGGCGGAGCCTTTATGACGGGCACTTGTGTCCGGGCCTTGTCTGCTGAGGACTTCAACAGCGAGTGGATCGTGGACTCCGGGTGTGGTCATCACCTCACCGGAGACAAATCGAAGTTCACCTCCATGCAGGCTTACTCAGGTAATGAAGCTATTATCACTGCTGATAATACTGTTTATGCAGTAGAGAAAGAGGGGGTCGTGTCTTTGGGTAGTGATCAGGGGCCACTGACGCTAAGGAGTGTGTATCACGTGTCGGGCATGAAGAAGAACCTCTTCTCGGTGACCAATGTGCTGGACGCTGGGTATCACGTTCTGTTTGGGCCAACAGACGTGAGGTTCCTTCGCAACGTATCAGCGGTAACGGCTGATGCTGCGCATGTTGGGAGGAGGGTGAAGAACTTGTTTGTTCTTTCCACCAGTGCTTATGTTGATAGAATGAGGGCCAATGATAGCGCTGCTATCTGGCATGAGAGGCTGGGGCATGTTGGCATGGACAAGCAGAAGACGATGGCTAGTAGAAGTCTGGTGAGGGGGTTGCCGAAGTTATCTTCCTTTGGTGATGGGCATGTTTGTCCGGGCTGTCAATACGGTAAGGCACATCGCTTTCCGTTTGATAAATCACAAACAAGGAGCAAGAAACCATTGGAGTGCATTCATGGCGACCTGATGGGACCGACGGTTACTGCCAGCCTTGGTGGAAGCAGATACATGCTTGTCTTGGTTGATGACTACTCAAGGTATACTTGGGTGTACTTCTTAAAGGAGAAGTCGGAAGCCTTCCGTTTGTTTGTGGAGTTTAAGGAGTTGGTAGAAGGCCGGCTTGGCTTGCGGATTAAGAAGCTTAGAACTGATAACGGGGGTGAGTTTGTCTCCTCCGAGTTTTCTAACTTCTGCAGGAAGCACGGGATCCAACGGGAGCTTACTTGTGCCCACACTCCACAACAAAATGGGGTAGCGGAGCGGAAGATCCATCATTTGACGGAGACCTGTAAATGATGGCTTCATGCGAAAGATATCCCAAGGTCCTTTTGGGCGGAGGGAATGTCTTGTGCTGCTTATGTTATCAACCGGATGCCACTCAGCCCTATCAACATGAAGACTCCTATTGAGCTATGCTGAAGGAGAGGCCGAGTGTTGGACACCTTCGGGTGTTCGGTTCAACTTGCTACGTGTATGTCCCGGATGCTTCACGGACAAAGCTGGATGCAAAGGCAAGGAAGCTTATCTTTGTTGGCTATGATGAGCGGAAGACGGGATGGAAATGCATGGACCCTGTGACGAAGAAGTTCATGGTGTCAAGAGACATTGTCTTTGACGAGCTGACGTCATATGGAGGTGGCTCGGTGGAGCTAACCGGAAGTAGCAAGGTTGATGAAGCACCGATGGAGGCTGCGGAAGGCTTGGAAGAGGAGCTTGCTGTTTCACCAGCAGCTCCTGTTGCTTCGAACTCCGAGGCTGAGCCTTATGGCTCAGGAAGCAGGGGGAGCACTGCTCAATGCTTGCCCCAGGTAGGAGTGGAGCCCGAAGAAGCAACGGAAGCCGTGAGCAAGGAGCCATGTCTTCGGAGATCGAAGAGGGTGGTTAAGCCACCAGCTCGGTACTGTGATGGGAATGCAGTGAGCTTTGTATCCTGCTTCTTTGTAGGTCCTCTGGATGAGCGAGAGCCTGCAAACTTCAACGAGGACACTGGATTGAAGGTGTGGGAAGATGTCATGAAGGAAGAGATTGATGCTCTGAAGAAGAATGAAACCTGGGACCTTGTGCCCAAGATTGATGGCATTACTCCGGTTACTTGCAAGTGGGTGTATAAGTTGAAGAAGAAGGCTGATGGGAGCATTGATCGTTTCAAGGCTCGCCTGATCACTAGAGGATTCTCACAGCAGTATGGAGAAGACTATGAGGAGACATTCAGTCCAGTTGCGAAGATGACTTCTGTAAGAGTGGTGATCGCCTTGGCTGCTAGCAAGGGATGGAGGTTGTGGCAATTCGATGTGAAGAATGCCTTTCTTTACGGAGTGATTGACAAGGATATCTTCATGGATCAGCCGCTTGGTTTTGTCTCTGAAAAGCATCCGGACTATGTCTGCAAACTCAGGAAGGCTCTCTATGGGTTGAAGCAGGCTCCTAGAGCGTGGTATGGGAAGATTGCAGAGTACTTGCAATTCTGTGGATACCTTGCTTCCAACTCGGATTCAAGCTTGTTCGTCAAGAAGAAGGGAGAGCTACGTGTCTTGGTCCTACTGTATGTGGATGACATGATCATCACAGGGAACTCGGAGGGGGAAGTAGCAAGGCTCAGGGCTGAGCTTGCTATACGCTTCGAGATGAAAGACTTGGGAGAGTTGCATAACTTTCTTGGTCTGGAAGTGGAGAGGAAGGAGTGCGGGGTTCTCATTAGCCAGAAAGGGTATGCTGATCGCATTGTGAAGCGGTTTGGCATGGGCAAAGGGAAGAAGTGCTCTACTCCACTGGAATCTGGGCTAAAACTTCGACGAGATGAGGGAAGGGTTCTTCATGATCCCTTGGTGTTCAGGGCTCTTGTTGGGAGCTTGATTTACCTGACAATTACAAGGCCGGATATTGCTTATGCTGTTGGCCGAGTAAGTCGGTATATGGCTGAACCAAGGCAATCTCATCTAGTGGCGGCGAAGGGAATTTTGAAGTATGTCAAGGCTTCTTCTGATATGGGACTCCTCTATAGAAGGGATGCGGAGTTTGCGTTGCTCGGGTACACGGATGCTGACTATGGCGGTGATTCGGATGATCGAAGGTCTACTTCAGGTTATGTGTTCACTTGCGGTTCAGCTAGCATCTCGTGGTGTAGCAAGAAGCAGGACTCGGTGTCGGTTTCAACCACGGAGGCGGAGTATAAGGCTTCGGCCTTAGCTGCTCGGGAAGCCATTTGGTTGAGGAGGCTTATAGAGGATGTTCATGAAGAAGTGCAAGGGCCTACTTTACTCCGGGGTGACAATGACAGTGCTCTCAAACTGGTAAACAATCCAGTATGTCACGCCAGGACCAAGCATATAGAGATTGATCACCACTTCATCAGGGAGAAGGTGTTGGAGGGGTCTCTGCTAGTCGGGCATGTTCGGAGTGAAGATAATCTTGCTGACATCTTCACGAAGCCACTGTCGAAGGGGCCCTTTGAACGCTTGCGCAGCTTGCTGGGCTTGGTCACCACTTCCCACTTCAAGGGGGAGTGTTGAAATTTGTGAAGTGGAAGTGGGTGACGGGACAGGCCGGGCGGCCTGGGGCGGACAGCGTTGGCGGACTAGGCGGACTGGGCGGACTGTGATGTGCGGCCTGGTGGAAGGTCTAGTGAGAAGCCGGCTGTCTTCTGAGCGGGTTCTTTGCACGGAGTCCGCGGAATATGCGGCCTGGTTTCTGCAGATAGGGTGTGCTGATTGGCTTTGCCAAGGAGCGGCCTGAGCGGATGGAGGCTTGCGGACTGGTGCATTGCTCAGTGGCCACAGGTGCAAGCTTGTGCTGATAGGTGGTTTGGCTCGTGTCCGCGAGTAGCTTGCGGACTGTTGTGTCCGCGGTGTGGGTTGTTGCGGACTGAGCTTAGAGCTTGCCTGAGGCCTTGTCGAGCTCTGGTGTTACAGCAGGTGCCTTGCTGTGGAGATCGTTTGGCGGACTAGTTTTGAGTCCGGGTTGGCTGCTGCTTTGGACAGAAGTGCGAGGAGCTCGCGGACTGATGGAGGTCTATGCTAGGGTGTTTGGCAGACGGGAATTTGAGTCCGCCATGCTCGTATTGGCACTTGATGGTTTTGGACTTGGTCACACCTTGTGCCAAGGCCATGGTGTCCGCGGTATCCGCCAAGTCCGCTGTGACCGGGCGGACTGTTGCTATCTGCCTTTGGTCGTGGACTTGTGGCGGATTGAGGTGTGAGTCTTGCGTACTGCCTCGGGTTGGTGCGGACTGCCATTGAAGTGGGTTGCTGTCCTGCAGTGGTTGGAGCTTTGCGGGCTGATGCCTTGTCCGCATAGCTTGGGCGGACTTGAGAGGGTTCGCCAATGTTTGCATTGCTCCTGGCGGTTTTCCTTGGTATCCGGCTAAGTCCTTGCGGACTCAGTGGACGGTGTTTTTGCTATCGCGCGGGCTGGGGCGGTGTCGCTATCTCCTGGGCGGTGACCACACTCCTCACCTTGCCTATAAATAGGACCCCCCTGGAAAACCTAAGTAACGAAAGTGAACAGTAAGTTGGGTTGAGCGAAGTGCTGCGGTCTCTGTTTGTCAGTCCGCGCGGATTGTTCAGTGCTGACGTTTGCTGTGTGCAGGTCGCGCGGGTAGCTTCAAGGAGCCAGGAGTTTGGCTGTGACTTCAGTCAAGTACTTGGAAGTGTGCGGTCTCTGCGGATTCAGCAGGAGGTCGCTCTGCGACTTGTCAGCTCTGTTTAATCTTTGCCAGCTTCAATAACCTGTCTGCCGGCTTCAGACGGGTAGGGGTGTTCCTCAGTTCAGATTCAGCAGGAGGCGAATAATGGTGTGTCCGCGCGGCCTCGCGGCTTCTGCGGACTCCGTGTCTATTCGGTGAATTGCAGCATAGCTTGGGCGAGCTCAGCGGTCTCGGCGACCTCGCGGTCTCGGCGGACTCCGGTGCTGTCCGCCCGGCTTGTTTTGGTTGCTTTCTGGTTACAGCTGTTATACTAGCAAAATCATGTCTCGCTATGTATGCCTCGTGTTGTAAAGAAGTAAATGTATAAAAGACCTGCTTGTGCTTCCATTGTTTGTTGGGATTAACCTCTGTTCCTTGGTTTCCGCTGGTTCAATGTGAGAACTGGGTAGTTCCGAAGATATTAATTTGGCGTTTGGGCTATCTTGCTGACCACATTGAGAAAATTTAAAAAAAATGGGGGTTTCCCAAGTATCGATCTCACAAGGAACACAGTAAGGTGGAGTTAATTTCGAGGAGGACATGAGATTGAAGTCCTCAGGTCGGAGCTAACTAAGGGGGGTTTGTATTGTTGCGATAAAAATAAAGTAAAAATCTAACAACTACTCCTATGCAACGCCGCTATGCGATGCTTCGCCAGGCGTGATAGAAGACTAGTCGGGCCGCTATGCACCGAATCACTAGGCGTATGGATGATAAGGCTAGCAGATGAGGTGGTTAGAACGGCGGAATGAGGGTCATGAGCACCTCTTCACTACGCATGCTTCTAGCAATTGCTAGAACGACAAGGGTGGATGGTGGTGGTTGGAATATGGCGCAACTCAAGCAACTTAGGCAGTAAAATGAAATAGGAATCACATAGACATGAAACACATAACATATACAAACACAGTGCACTTCATCAATATAAATAGATTTAAAACACCAATATTCAACACGAAAGCAAGAATAAGTCAAGAGATCGACCGAATCCGAAGTCTTGCAGAGGATTCACGGTTGGAATCGTCGGGTTGTCATTTCGCGTCCAAGCTCGGTCCTCAACTCCGTCCGGGGTAGAGAAGGGCTGTCACCACCTTCCAATGGCCCGTCTTCTTCATCTCACGATAGCGGACGAAGTTTGCTAGCTTTCCTTTGCTTGATGGCTATGGCGTCAAACCCTACTTGAAGCTCACAGATGAAGGAGAACGCCGAGAGGAAGCTCCGGCTTGTATTTGGCGGTGAAAGCTTGCCCGGAGCACCTCCCTAGGGTGGAAGATGAAGGGGAAGGGCGGAGAAGGTGGAAAACGGCGGAGAAATGTCGAGCTACGGATCCTCTCTCGAATTAGGGCGAGACCTGCACTATTTATACAAAGCAGAAATGAACAATGCGCACGATCACAGGCGCACAACCAGTGGTCATGCGCACAATGTACGGTGATCGTGCGCACTGGCATGGAAGATCAGGAAGAAGAACTGGGATAACGCGCACGAGTAGTGGCGCATGACCAGTGGTCGTGCGCACTAAGTTCAATGATCATGCGATTACCCTAGACAGGACTCCAGAAAAGTGGAATCAATGCACACGATCAGTGGCGCACGACCCGTGGTCGTGCGCAATATGTCCAGTGGTCGTGCGCTTACCCCAGACTGATTCTGGAAAACGTAGACTAGTGCGCACAATCAGGGGCGCATGACCAGTGGTCGTGCGCATTAGATCCCATGATCTGCGCAGTATTCCTGTTTCTCAACCATCCCAGAACACGTACACGACCACTATACCGAAAGGAAAAACCAATCACTGATATGTGCAGACATTCCAAGCAATAACAAAAAGGAATGCAGACTATAAGAATAACAAAATACACAACCACGGGCATAAATGTGCACTTCCTATGGAAATAATGATTAGATGAAATAGGAACGATAAAGAACTAAAAGTGAAGTGCAAACACGTGAAAACTAGCCCAGATGAGTCCGAAAATAGGTATATAAAGTGGACTCATCACGTGAACCAGTCTCACAAGTAATATAAAATGGGGGTTTTCCCAAGTATCGATCTCACAAGGAGCACAGTAAGGTGGAGTTAATTTCGAGGATGACTTGAGATTGAAGTCCTCAGGTCGGAGCTAACTAAGGGGGGTTTGGATTGTTGCGATAAAAAGAAAGTAAAAATCTAATAACTACTCCTATGCAACGCCGCTATGCGATGCTTCGCCAGGAGTGATGGAAGACTAGTCGGGCCGCTATGCACCGAATCACTAGGAAGATGGTCGAGAAGGCTAGCGGATGAGGTGGTTAGAACGACGGAATGAGGGTCGTGAGCACCTATTCTCTACGCACGCTTCTAGCAATTGCTAGAACGGCAAGGGTGGATGGTGGTGGATGGAATATGACGCAACTCAAGAAACTTAGGAAGTAAAATGAAATAGGAATCACATAGACATGAAACACATAACATATACAAACATAATGCACTTAATCAATATAAATAGATTTAAAACACCAATATTCAACAAGAAAGCAAGAACAAGTCAAGAGATCGACCGAATCCGAAGTCTTGCTGAGGATTCACGGTTGGAATCGTTGGGTTGTCATTCTGCGTCCAAGCTCAGTCCTCAACTGCGTCCGGGGTAGAGAAGTGCTGTCACCACCTTCCAATGGCCCGTCTTCTTCGTCTCACGATAGCGGACGAAGTTTGCTAGCTTTCCTTTGCTTGATGGATATGGCGTCAAACCCTACTTGAAGCTCACGGATGAAGGAGAAGGCCGAGAGGAAGCTCCGGCTTGGATTTGGCGGTGAAAGCTTGCCCGGAGCACCTCCCTAGGGTGGAAGATGAAGGGGAACGACGGAGAAGGCGGAAAACGGAGCTCTGGATCCTCTCTCAAATTAGGGTGAGACCTGCACTATTTGTACAAAGCAGAAATGAACAATGCACACGATCATAGGCGCACGATCAGTTGTCGTGCGCACTATGTCCGGTGCTCGTGCGCACTGGCATGGAAGATCAAGAATAAGAACTGGGATAACGCGCACGAGTAGTGGCGCACGACCCGTGGTCGTGCTCACTAAGTCCAATCATCGTGCGATTATCCCAGACAGGACTCCAGAAAAGTGGAATCAATGCACACGATCAGTGGCGCGCGACCGGTGGTCGTGCACAATATGTCCAGTGGTCGTGCGCTTACCCCAGGCTGATTCTGGAAAACGTAGAGTAGTGCGCACGATCATGGGCGCACGACCAGTGGTCGTGCGCATTAGATCCCATGATCGTGCGCAGTATTCCTGTTTCACAACCATCCTGGAACACGGACACGACCCCTATACCGAAAGGAAAAACCAATCACTGATATGTGCAGACATTCCAGGCAATAAAAAAAGGAGTGCAGACTATAAGAATAACAAAATACACAACCACGGGCATAAATGTGCACTTCCTATGGAAATAATGATTAGATGAAATAGGAATGATAAAGAACTAAACGTGAAGTGCAAAAATGTGAAAACTAGCCCAGATGAGTCCAAAAATAGGTATATAAAGTGGACTCAACACACCCCCAGACTTAACTGTTTGCGCGTCCCGAGCAAACAAAATCTAAGCAGATATGGAAAAATACTAGTTAACAAAGAAATTACGATACAAAGTACCATGCGAAGTCGCATGCTCGCGCGCGTAAAAATATAATAGAAGAAATTTCTAAGTATACAAAATAGTTTATACTTTTCACAATGCGTATCAACATTTTATTATTACTCAAAAATAGAATCACGGTGAATCATCCGGTCATGCGTAGGGAGAAAGTAGACTAATCGCTAGGCGAGCATTGCCAAATATCGGGGCTCGGGATAACCTCCAAAGGAATCCACCAATGTCTGTGACCATATGCTTGCCCTTTCGCATTCTCTCCACGACACTGGTTTGGTTCACACACGAATTGGTAGGACTTTAGGTGAAGAGATGGGGCTTGGGTTTCGGTGAGGTAAACAATGATAAATAAGAATGGTTATGCACCTAACCCAAATGAGCTAGTATGAAAGGAATCCCTCTACTAAGCAAAATACACGCGGGTACACCACACCCCCAAACTTAACTTTTAACATATGGGTGTGTGCACCACCTACTCCAAAAAGAAGCACATCTCAAATAGGATTTTCAATTTTACTTTTCCTTTTCACTTTTTTTCACTTTAACATCATTTTTTTTAACTTTCTTTTTCTTTTTCAAATTTCTTTTCTTTTCACAAATTCAGCAAATATAAGCTTTGGAGCACATCCACATTTTCACATGTAATAACACCACATCACATCCCAACATTAAAATGTAAACAGTAAAGCTCAACTTGGGTGTGTGACTAGGATTGGCTATGAGACTTTGGTGAAATCATGGTGGAGCTGAATCAAAAGGAGGGGTAGGCACAACGGGGCTAGCAAGGATAAGACGTCAGGAATGGTACAAAGCTCAACCGGGCCAAAATGATGGCCTACATCACGCTCATGCGAGTGAACTAACCTATACCCATGCTTCAAGAATAGCTTGGGACAAGTTATTAGCCAACGAGAAAGACTATCCATCCTCCAGACTCGAGCAATATAAAACTAACGGCCGTCTACACACATCCCTAAACTACCGTCGGATTCACACCGGATTCACCAATTTTTGAGTAGAATAAAAAGTATTTGCGCAATTAGAAAAATATAAAACTAAAAGCATACAGAAAAATTAAATCTACTCGAATTTCTACACGAGACGAGAGCAGTTGACTAGGAGCACAGCAGGGTCAACATTTTACTCCATCTCACAATCCTATGTCAGCACCATAATTTTCCCAAATCTAACGAAGAAATGAGTTTAACTCGCGGCACGCAAAAAGCTAAGCACGAGCTCATGTGGGTGCAGTGGTGTGCAGTGCAATGAACTAATCAAAATAAAACTATAAAAGCATCTAGTATGCACATGAGATGTGCACGTGCAATAGGTAAGAGATCTCTCCCCCAGACTTAAACTAAACTACACAGCATATGATAGAGAAATTAAGATCATAAAGAGCTAAGGGAAGAGGTTACCCAATGCTCAGCTAGTGAGCATACCAGAAGACGCGTGGAAACCTGAAGCAGGCCCTCCATACGAAGAATCACAACCCCGCCAATGCAATTTTCTATGAATACCTGCAGGGGTGAGTTCCGCAAAAACAAAAGAAAAATATACAAAAAGAAATGCTCAAACTAAAATAGAAATGAAAAATAAAAATGCAGGAAAATGAAAGATAAGTATTGGGGTTATTGTCATCCCAGCACGACTTATTCAGCTACGAAAAGGTTCTAGCTAATGGGCCTATGAAAAGAAAAATGCACAAGTAACTGTTCCAATATCCGTTTCGGTAACGGGTACCGATACGGCAAAAGAACAACTACTCCTCTGACTAAATAATCATACCTGCTCCTCACAGGTAGAGGAAATAGGAAGTATGATGATGAGGAAGCCTGGCCCTCACTCATCTCACCACAAAACAAATCCTTGCCTAGCAAGGTTTCATCCACCACAAGTTCGCTGGGGGCGAAGGTGACGACAGGGGATTCCACTGTGAAGGAGGTAGGAACCTCCTCACACAAGAGGATGCACTCGTCGACAGCCTGAGCGCAAGGCTCAACGTCAACCCAACTTACCCATGGAGATTCAACCTGCACAGGCTTAGATAAGGAAGGGGGATCAAGAAATAAAAGAGACGAAGAACATAAAGAAATAATCGGGGGAGTGATCCCGGTTTCACTCCCCAAAGGCTGAGGTTGAAAAATATCGTCAGTAATCTCGACAATGCTACAAGGTTCGATCGGATCCATAGAGGCCTCCACCAAGACTTGGACTTCCTTCTTTGGTATCGAGGGAGAATCCTCGACACCAGGAAGGTTGTCCTCCTCCATGGGAGTGGAAACAACCCATGTATCACAAGCCTCAACTTGTGTTGCATCGTCAAAAATGTCGCCAGAGATGACTGAAGTAAAATGCACAAAAGGCCGAAGTACTTTGCTTGGAGAAAAGTCAAGCGCATGTTCCTCACAAAGAATCGGCTCCACTCTTGGAGATGTATGCACAGGAGAGATGGGCTCAGCCATGTCGAAGCCTAGATCAGTCACACATCTGGTGGTTCTGTCCACATCATTCCCTTCAACAAATAAAGGTGACAGGGATACATAACCAGATGATGAAGGTGGGCCACCAAGGGTAGGAGTTGGGATGATCCGAATGTCCGGCTCATCATCCTCTTCCATAACACGGAGGTACTCGACAAAATCCTTCAGGACATGATCTGTTCTACGACAATACAAACACTTTCTCCAATTACGTTGCGGTCCTTGTGGGGCCAGAGAGGAATAGGAGAATGGTGTATGTGGCGAGGACGATTGACCATAAGCTCGGGGCACAGTGTTCGAAAGGTTGTACGAATACAGCATCTCATGCATTGTGCGCTGAGGCTTATGCTCAATATCTCTCGTAGGGCATTCATGACTAGCGTGGGAAGGATTCCCACACCAATGACATTGGGCATACGAATATCCCCACATGGTGTCGAAATAGCAGATTCAAAATAAATTGTGTAAATTACTAAATCCAACAATATATTACTACAATTGCCTAAACAAACAATAGAAAGGAAGGCAAAACAGAAATAGAACAAAACAAAAGCGATTTACAAAGGAAAAGGAAAGCAATCTCACGTCTCCCTCTCGAGAAACTCACACGACTGTGTTCCCCGGCAACGACGCCAAAAACTTGATGCTTAAGATCACGGCAGTGAACCGGTCACACAAGTAATATAAAATGGGGGTTTTCCCAAGTATCGATCTCACAAGGAACACAGTAAGGTGGAGTTAATTTCGAGGAGGACTTGAGATTGAAGTCCTCAGGTCGGAGCTAACTAAGGGGGGTTTGGATTGTTGCGATAAAAAGAAAGTAAAAATCTAACAACTACTCCTATGCAACGCCGCTATGCGATTCTTCGCCAGGCGTGATGGAAGACTAGTCGGGCCGCTATGCACCGAATCACTAGGCGGATGGACGAGAAGCCTAGCTGATGAGGTGGTTAGAATGGCAGAATGAGGGTCGTGAGCACCTCTTCGCTACGCACGCTTCTAGCAATTGCTAAAACGGCAAGGGTGGATGGTGGTGGATGGAATATGGCGCAACTCAAGCAACTTAGACAGTAAAATGAAATAGGAATCACATATACATGAAACACATAAAATATACAAACATAGTGCACTTCATCAATATAAATAGATTTAAAACACCAATATTCAACAAGAAAGCAAGAACAAGTCAAGAGATCGACCGAATCCGAAGTCCTGCTGAGGATTCACGGTTGGAATCGTCGGGTTGTCATTCCGCGTCCAAGCTCGGTCCTCAACTGCGTTCGGTGTAGAGAAGGGTTGTCACCACCTTCCAATGGCCCGTCTTCTTCGTCTCACGATAGCAGACGAAGTTTGCTAGCTTTCCTTTTCTTGATGGCTATGGCGTCAAACCCTACTTGAAGCTCACGGATGAAGGAGAAGGCCGAGAGGAAGCTCCGGATTGGACTTGGCGGTGAAAGCTTGCCCGGAGCACCTCCCTAGGGTGGAAGATGAAGGGGAACGTCGGAGAAGGCGGAAAACGACGGAGAAATGTCGAGCTCCGGATCCTATCTCGAATTAGGGCGAGACCTGCACTATTTATACAAAGCAGAAATGAACAATGCGCACGATCACAGGAGCACGATCAGTCGTCATGCGCACTATGTCCGGTGCTCGTGCGCACTGGCATGGAAGATCAGGAAGAAGAACTGGGATAACGCGCACGAGTAGTGGTGCACGACCATTGGTCGTGCGCACTAAGTCCAATGATCGTGCGATTACCCTAGACAGGACTCCAGAAAAGTGGAATCAATGCACACGATCAGTTGCGCACGACCGGTGGTCGTGCCTAATATGTCCAGTGGTCGTGCGCTTACCCCAGGTTGATTCTGGAAAATGTAGAGTAGTGCGCACGATCAGGGGCGCATGACCAGTGGTCGTGCGCATTAGATCCCATGATCGTGCGCAGTATTCCTGTTTCACAACCATCCCGGAACATGCACACGACCCTTGTACCGAAAGGAAAAACCAATCACTGATATGTGCAGACATTCCAGGCAATAACAAAAAGGAGTGCAGACTATAAGAATAACAAAATACACAACCACGGGCATAAATGCGCACTTCCTATGGAAATAATGATTAGATGAAATAGGAACGATAAAGAACTAAAAGTGAAGTGCAAACACGTGAAAACTAGCCCAGATGAGTCCGAAAATAGGTATATAAAGTGGACTCATCACGCTGGACATGGCGCAGGAGAGGAATCCTCAAGATTTGATTGCAGTTATATTGTGAATTGATTCATATGTTATAAGCATTTCTTTTTGATTGCATAGGATATACTAGGAGTCTAGCTTGAGTCTTTATAATTGATACCTAGGTACTGTGATGGTTGGTGGGAAACCAACATACTCCCTGTTCGACACCGGTGCCACACACTTATTTGGGTCGGCAGACTTCATTAAAGCCCTAGAAGGACTGCAGTACTTCACCGGTATTACTCGGAGAATACGCCTCTCGGATGGCTCTGAGATTACTGCATCCGCCAAGTGTGAAATGGAGGTACTTCTTGGAGGAAAGATATTTGAAACCGCTACCACAGTGTTGAGAATGCAAGAATTCGACCTCATTTTGGGGCAAGGTGTGGTTGGTTTGGCACCGCGCCAGGATTGATTGTGCGGAAAAATGAATTTCCTTGAGGCATGGGGACTCTGAAGTCACCTTTCAAGGAATTATATTCGCACCTTGTTTGTTATTATCTTCAGTTCAGTCCTTAAAAGCACACATGAAGGGGGATGAAGTTTACATGATTTGTTTCGAGTTGAAAGAGATGGCAATGGATATGAAAGATGTGCGAGTAGTGTGGGATTTCCCCGAGATATTTCCGAGAAGTTGTCGAGATTACCCCCTCTTCGAGAGGTGGACTTTCAAATTAAGATAGTACCGGGTGCCAAGCCCGTCTCTAGAACCCCTTATCGAATTACCCCAAAAGAGCTCGCCGAGTTTAGAGTTTAGTTGTAGGAATTAGTAGGGTCAGGGTTCGTTCGTGCTAGTTCATCACCTTGGGGAGCCCCTATTCGATTTGTTAAGAAGAAGGATTTGACATTGCGACTATGTATATATATATGTATATATACTACAGAGAGATCAACCAATTAACATTGCAGAACACCTATCCTCTGCCCCAGATCGATGAATTATTTGATCTGCTGGTAGGAGTGCATCTGTTTTCCAAGTTGGATGCGCTCTTGGTGTATTACCAATTGAGGATATAAGAGGAGGATATCCAGAAAATGGCATTTCGCTCAAGGTATGGGTTATATGAGTTCTTTGTGATGCCATTTGGGCTCACGAACGCCCCTTCAGCGTTCATGTACCTGATGAATGGAGTGTTTGAGCCATACTTTGATTTCTTCATCGATGACATTTTATTCTATTCAAAGACGGAGGAGGAGCACGTAGAACGCTTGACCTTGGTGATGAAGAATCTAAAGCAGCATACCTTATTTGCCAAATTCAGTATGTGTGAATTTTGGCTCCGAGGACTTGCCTTTTTAGGCCATGGGATCAGTGGTGTTGGACTCGCTGTGGATCCGGCCAAGGTTTGTGCTGTGAAAGAATGGTCACCTCTGAAGTCAGCAGCCGATGTGCGGAGTTTCCTTGGACTTGCTGGGTATTATCGCAAGTTCGTGAAATGATTCTCAAAGATAGCCCTCCCTCTCACATCTCTGATAAAGAGGGGTGTGTCATATGAGTAGACACCCCATTATGAAGCTGCCTTCCACGAGCTGAAAGATAGACTCACCTATGCACCCATCCTAGTCGTTCTTGTTGGGAATTATGGCCTACAATGTTCCTCAGGATTTGAAGTGGCATCACCAATCATGCTAAGGGGCATAATATATGTGATGTGTGCTTTAGTTCATGCATGCAAGTAGTCCTTGGTTGGACAAGTAAAGAAAAATGAGTTGGGTAGTAAAATCAAATTTTGTCGAACTCAGCTCAGAGTTCGTCGAACTCATCTCGCTGATCATCGATCTCAACTTAGCATAAGCTTAAGGACTCAGGATACAAAATTCATCGAACTCAGCTAAGATTTCGTCGAACTCTGCTCGCTGATCGTCGAGCTCAACTCAGCATAAGCTTAAGAACTCAAGAAGAACAAAGATCGTTGAGCTCAGTTCACAATTCATCGAACTCAGGTCAACACTTATCAAGCTAAATCAAGAAAATCTGTCTAAGGCATAAGCACTGAGTTTGCTGAGAAGAAGGCATTGAGACCACTGAGAAAACTGAGACAGCTTGGAAGATAGCATTGAGATAGATGAAGGCAACCCAGAAGATGGCGTTGAGACGAATGAGACAGCTGAGAAGATGGTGTTGAGACAACTGAGAAGATGGCGTTGAGATAGCTGAGACAGCTGAGACAAAGTAAGCTAGAAATTTTCTAAGTCTAGAAGTGTTGAGTGAAGCAAGCTCACTCAACGCTTCTCTATAAAGTAGGAACTGCTGAGACAGCTAGGAGGTAAACAACTGAGAACAACATTAGCTGGAATTTTTCTAAGTCTAGAAGCGCTGAGTGAAGCAGGTTCACTCAATGCTTCTAATGAAGACGAAAATGTTGAAACCAAGAATTTTCTAAACTGATAAATGAAAATCCGCTGAGATCGCTGAGACAAATCTGCTGATACAGTTAAAGTACAAAAACTGCTGATACAGCAGATAAGACGAAAGCGCTGAGACAAAGGCTTGTCTCAGCTATTAAAGGAAAATTGCTGAGACCGCTGAGATCGCTGAGACAAAACTGCTGAGACAAAGCCAGGTAATTTTTTAAGTCCAAAAGCGCTGAGAGCTAAGGATGATGGCATTGAGTGTCTCAACATCACTCAACGCTTGATGGGATTCAGGAAAAATTTATAAGTCCAGATGTTGATGACCACTACTGACGTCATCAAAGTAAAATCTGCAGGAAGCCATTGTGGGAAAGCTGCTACAATGCCGAAAGATGTTTTGTCACTTTCTGATGGAGTTGGGGCTCACCAACCCTTGGTGGTCCCATATACTATTGTGTCGTTGATTCAAATCAACTCATATAAAAGAGAAAATAGTAAAGGGATTAGGGTTAACGAATACTCAGGCATCAAGGGCAGAAAATATAGAGAGTGAAAAAGAAAGAGGCGGCTGTACAACTTCTTCCTCATCAAACTTGAAAGCTAAAAGTCTAGCCAAGTCAGCCAAAGGGCAAGAAGAAGATAGCTGGAGCACTTCCTGCACAGCAAGTTGGTTCTCTCAAGAACGATTCAAGCTGGTTGATCCACTCAACAGCAGATAGCTGCTCAACTATGCAGCAAGAGAGAAGATAGCTGTAGAAGAAGACTCATCCCTTCTACAGCAAGTTAGCTGGACTCACCATTTTACTATAGGATTCAAGTTTCCTGGATCTGAGTTGCTGGAAGGTTTAATAGCCTGAGGCTGGAGAGTTTATCTCTCTGTGGTAGGATCCAAGTGGATCTAAGTTGTTAGAAGGCTTAATAGCCTGAGGCTGGAGAGTTTATCTCTCTATGGTAGGATCCAAGTGGATCTGAGTTGTTGGAAGGCTTAATTGCCTGAGGCTGGAGAGTTTATCTCTCTGTGGTGGGATCCAAGTGGATCTGAGTTGCTGGAAGGCTTAATATCCTGAGCCCGGAGAGTTTATCTCTCTGTGGTAGGATCCAAGTGGATCTGAGTTGTTGGAAGGCTTAATTGCCTGAGGCTGTAGAGTTTATCTCTCTGTGGTAGGATCCAAGTGTGGATCTGAGGTAGGGCTGTCCTCCCAGCCTGAGTGTAGGGCTTTGTGCCTGAGGTAGGTGGCTGTAGAGCCACTGAGCAGTAGGTGACAAATTTGTCACTAAGTTGTAGGCCTTGGAGGAGGCTGAGCTGTAGGTACCTGGAGGGGTACTGAGTGTAGGTGTGCAGCTGCACACTGAGAGTAAGGCTGTGGGCTTGCGGTGTAAGCTCTAAAGGGCATAGTTCTGGGGTTTTTGCCTTGTCCAACAAGTAAGTTGGAAAGTTGGGAGGAAAAGTGGATGTACCCAATTGGGGAACCACTATAAATACTTATGTGCTTGCTGTGTGTGTTTGTTTTACTTTCTTAATGCAGGACATAAGGATAAGCTATAGATAGTGTAGTAAGTAAACAATAAAAGAAGCTATAAAACTCATATACCTATACACCCCCCTCTAGGTGATTAGATAATCTTAAATTAAATAAATTTCAAGTGGTATTAGAGGGAGGTTGCTCAAAAGGATTTAACAATCTGAGTATACCTCCAAGGTTAGCTAAAAGGCTTACACTTGTGGGTTCAAAAGAGAACCACAAGTAATGTAGCTTCAAGTCTGCAATAAGGAGAACTTTAAGGCTTGGAAAGAAAGGGTCAAGCAAATCATGGAAGCCTCTGATCCTAGGGTGCTTGCAATAGTTCATGAAGGACCTTTCATTCCCATGAAGGTCTCAACTTCAAACTCAAGCATCCAGACTCCAAAGAGTTATGTAGAGATGTATGAAGGAGAAATCAACCTTGCATCTATGGACAAGAGGGCACAACACATCATGGTGAGTGCCATGGATGACTCAACCGTCATGAGAGTGGTCCACTGCAAGTCAGCCAAAGATATTTGGGATTCTCTCACTGACAATATGAAAGGGACAGGGAAAGTCAATTTTTCTGACAGTGGATCAGAGTCTGGAGATGAGAAGAAGAAGTAAAAGACCTTTGTGACCAAGAAGGAGAGAAGTTGGAGAGATTCTTCCTCCTCAGATTCTAAAGATAAAGTGGAAGAAGCCTACTTAGGGCTGATATCAGTTGCTGTAGATCCAGAAGAAAAGTGGAATATCCTGCTGTCAGGATAGGAATTAGGGCCCCTCTATCACTCTCAGACAGTGACAATGAGGAGGATGAAATGGGTTGATGACAATGGGTTGATGACAATGTCTGCCGAAGAGAGTATTCAGGAAGAACCAAAATAAATCAAGGTACAATCTCCCTCAAATTATGCATCTTCCTCTGACTTTGAATCCAGTCCAGATACTGGTACATCTTCATTTTATGATGAAGATTGCTATGAATCTGTGATTGATGTCAATCAATTGATTGACTAGTTTGGACAACTCCAAATTGCTCTAAAGGAGAGCAGATTACTTGTCAAGAGGCAAGCCAAGGAATTAGAGGTTCTAAGGCCTTATAACACTCTCTATAATAATAAATCTATTGAGTTTTATAAGAAAAGTCATGAGATGTATGAGCTCAAGAAAAATCTTGATTGTTAGACCATGTTTCTAGAAGAAAAGAAGAAGCACATCAGATATCTGGAACAAAAGTTCTCAGAGAGGTTGGGGATTATGATTAACCCTTATCAGTCACAGGGTCAGTTGCCTAAAGCTGTAACTTGCCAAGTCCCTAAGAAGCTGGGTATTGACCACATTAATCACCACTTCAAATCTGATTGCCCTAATAATAGGACAATGTTTCTGAAGACAAATACATCTTCTAAAACTGTCAAGTTTGCACCACTCCTGAAGGATCAATCAAATGTGTGCTCCACCAGTAGGGTGAAGGCACGTGATCCAAGAAAGAGTGACACTATCCACTCTAGCAACAAAGTTTAGGTGAATATCTTTAGATTTGGATCCAAGTATCCTTTATCTAAGGACATGAGAATGACCACTATATGGTAGGCTCCAAAAATACATCAGGCTCATTTTGGACCAGCTGTATTTAGTTCCTCAGCACCTTCACTCAGGAAGAAAAGGGCATCATCATGCAATGCTCACACAACAAAGCCTTGTATTTCTCACATCTCTCATGGACAACAGTTCTGTGCTATCCTAAAGAGAAGATACAACATTCACAAATGTTGGTGTTGTGGAAAAGTGGGTCACTTTGCCATTGATTGTTACCATAACCTGAATGTGACTAGTGGACAGAAAGATGCCCAGCCCAGGCAGAGATTTGGGCAGATATTTTATGGTGCTAACAAGAACCTATGACAAATTTATTATTGGGTGCCTAAGGGAAAAGTAACTCTGTTTTGCAGGTTAGTCCAAGTACCTGTACACTTAAGACTTGGAATTTGGACAATGGGTGTTCCACGTAAATGACTGGGATAGGATAGTTGCTTTTGGAACATGCTTCAGAAAAAGCAACATGTTAAGGTTAAGGCTGGCAAGTAAGTAATCCTCAAAATCTAGAGGAAGCAAGCCTTAAGGTATGTCTCTCTCTCTCATATATAGAGATTGAGTTAACTAATTGTTAAGTTAAGTTAGTTGTGCTCGAGATGAATCCAATCTAGCACATCAAATTGAAAAATAGTGATTCAATTATTCACACTGTTATTTGTTTTGGCATTACTCAAAAAATTTCAATTAACTCATTAAGCAAGCTTTAGAGCAGAACAAGCCAAATTGGGTGCCAATAGAACTTGACCTAGTTTCAGACCAATCAGTAAGGGACTGAAAGTTATTTAATTGAAGGTCAGCTAATAACCTAGGGGGGTGAATAGGTTTTTGAAATTTATAGCTTCTTTTGTTGTTTTCTTACTACACTATCTAGAGGTTGTCCTTATGTCCTTCAATAAGAAAGTAAAACAAACACACACTGCAAGCACACAATTATTTATAGTGGTTCCACAATTTGGTACATCCACTTTCCTTCCCACCTTTTTAACTAACTTGTTGGACAAGGCCCAAACTCCAGCACTATGCTCTTTAGAGATTACACCTCAGGCCCACAACCTTACTCTCAGTGTGCAGCAACACACCTACACTTAGTACCCCACCAGGTACCTACAGCTCAGCCACCTCCAAGGCCTACAACTCATGACAAATTTGTCACCTACAGCTGAGTGGTTATACAATAATCTACTTCAGGCACAAAGCCCTACACTCAGGCTGGGAGGATAGCCCTACCGCAGATCCACACTTGGATCCCACTACAGAGAGATAAACTCTCCAGACTCAGGAAATTAAGCCTTCCCTCAACTAAAATCCACCTGAATCCTACCATAGAGAGATAAACTCTCCAGCCTCAAGCTATTAAGCCTTCCAACAACTCAGATCCACGCGGATCCTACCACAGTGAGATAAACTCTCTAGCATTTGGCAATTAAGCCTTCCAGTAACTGAGATCCACTGGATCCTACCATAGAGAGATAAACTCTCTATTCTCAGGCTATTAACCCTTCCAGCAACTCAGATCCATTTGGATCATATCACAAAGATATAAACTCTCTAGCCTCAGGATATCAAGCCTTCCAACAACTAAGATCCACTTGGATCCTACCAAAGAGAGATAAACTCTCCAACCTCAGGCTATTAAGCCAACCTGTAAGTCAGATTCAGGAAACCTGAATCCTATAGTAATATGGTTACAAGTTTTAAGATGAAAAAGGAAGGAAAAATAACTCAGAGATTAACTCTCTGAGTTTGCTCTGCTGGACTGAGCAGATATCATTCCAGCTAACTTGCTGTAGAAGGGATGAGTCTTCATTTACACCTATCTTCTCTCTTGCTGCACAGATGAGCAGCTATCTGTTGTTGAGTGGATCAACGAGCTTGCTTTATTCTTGAGATAACCAACTTGCTGAGTAGGAAGTGCTCCAGCTATCTTCTTCTTGTCCTTTGGCTAACTTGGCTGGAATTTTAGCTTTCAAGCTTGATGTGGAAGAAGATGTCCATCTGCCTCTTACTTTATCTCTTTCTTTTTTTTGAGTTTAATGCCCAGGTATTCGTTAACCATAATCCCTTTGCTGTTTGCCCTTTTATATGCATTGATTTGAATCAACGACACAATAATATGTGGGCCCGCCAAGGTTTGGTTAGCCCCAACTCCATCAGAAAGCGACAAAAGATCTTTCAGCGCTGTAGCAGCTTTCCCGCAATGGCTTCCTACAGATTTGACTTTGATAATGTCAGCAGTAGTCATCAACATCTGGACTTAGAAAATTTTCCTGAATCCCAGCAAGCATTCAGTGTTGTTGAGACACTCAATACCATCAGCCTTGGCTCTCAGTGCTTTTGTTATTAGAAAATTTCCTGGCTTTGTCTCAGCGGTCTCATCGGCCTCAGTAGTATTCCATTATTAGCTGAGATAAGCCTTTGTCTCAGCGCTTTCCTCTTATCTGCTGTCTCAGCAGTTTTTGTACATTAACTGTCTCAGCGGATTTGTCTCAGCAGTCACAACGGTTTTTCATTTATCAACTGAGACAATTCTTGGTTTCAGCATTTTCCTCTTCATTAGAAGCGTTGAGTGAACCTGCTTCACTCAACGCTTCTGGACTTAGAAAATTTTCAACTCACTTTGTCTCTGCTGTCTCAGCTATCTCAATGTCATCTTCTCAGCTGTCATAGCTGTCTCAACACCATCTTCTCAGCTTACTCACCTGTCTCAACGTCATCTTCTTAGTTGTCTTCAGCTGTCTCAATGCTATCTTCCTAGCTGTCTCAGCTGTCTCTGTGGTCTCAACACTTTCTTCTCAACAGACCAGTGCTTTTTTCCTTAGATAGATTGTAACAGCCCAAAGTTGAGAAATGGGAAAATATTGGTTGACACGGCCTGGGACACGGGCGTATCCCAGGGCGTATCCTGCTTGGGTTGAGTGCGTTAGACGATTGTGTTCGATGAAGTTCGGTCGACGAATATTCGAGAGGTACACGCACGTGACACGGGCGTGTCGGGGGCGTGACCCAGGGCGTGTCCTCCCCTGTTTGACGACTCTCTCTAGGTCGACGAAGTGTACTCGACGATTGTCGGGTAGAGGGTACACGTCCTATGACACAGGTGTGTCACAGGGCATATCCCACTCATACTCGAGTAGCTCTCGTGTAGGTCGAAATGTACTCGAGTAGGTGAAAGAGTACTCAAGTAAGAGGGGGTGATACGGGCGTGTCCTGTCTAGGTACTTGAGTAATTGGTTTTCTCTCGAGTAAGTCCTCTCGAGTAGGCCTCGCTCGAGTGGGTTACATGCCCCGTGTCATGGGCGTGACTGGGCTGACACGGGCGTGACACGGGCATGTCACCTTGGTGTGGATAAGGTTGGATTAGGCGGTTCGTGCACCGCTTAGGGGACACGGACTGTGACACGGGCGTGTCACAGGGCGTGTCAGACCCGAGAGAGTTATTTTCAGGAAATATTCTGAACGTTCCTTTTCTACCTATGGGATCTGATGGCTCAGATTGCTCCTTGCTGTTATATGGCCGAGAATTGAGGAGTAGCTCTTCATTTTCTTCTTCTTCATCTTCTCATTCCAAGAGAGAGAAAGAGAGAGAGCAAGGGAAGGAAAGGAGGAAGGAGGAAACAAGCTGCTGGAGGAGCTATGGAGTGCGGATTGAAGATCCGAGAGATTTTTTGAAAAGGCAAAGCCGAGGTGGTGACTTCCATCTGGCTACTTCATGGCGCCGAAGAAATCTTCAAGGGTAACGATTTCCTTCTTGGACATTGAAGTCCTCTCTTTATGCATGTGCGTGGAATCCTCCACCAAGAGGTGGATCGCGGAAGTGATTCCTAGGTTGAGTCTGCATCTAGAGCCGGAAGTGTGAGTACGACATAGGCATGATGTGCGAAGCCCATCTGGTTTCATAGTCTGGATTGGTGATGATCATGGGTAAACCGGAGACGACTCCGTGGATTTGCTGCTATGAAAGGGTTATGCTTTAAGTGAATGGTTGTGTATGAATCACTGAATATTGGGTATGGATGTATGGATGCTTTTGTTAAGCTCCTGGTTATGTTGAGAGATCAATGGGTAGCATGGCTGGGGGAAACGTGGAATGAACCTGGCATGTTACACAACATGGTGTGAGTTGATCTGGATTAGTGAGGATCGATGGGTGGCAATGTTTTGGAGGAAGTGAGGTGGACCCAACTTTCTGCACCATATAGTGTGGGTCGATTGGATATAGGTGAGGGGTCGATGGGTGGCGATGCCAGGGGACCCATGAGATACCTGGCTGCCACACCACATGGTGTGGGTCGATATGCTCTGGTTGTTTGTGAATGCTACGAGGTAGTACCTCTGGGTGGTATGGATGGGATGTCGCCAATAGTGAGATTGGTGGACTAGGCTTGAACCGCCCAAGCAACAAGTGAAGAGCATCGATCGGCGGTGTATGACTGGTATATCCGGTACACCCAGAAGGTGCTTTGAGTGCACGGAGCGTCCGGTGGAGACTAGCGTTTGTGATATGGACTGTGATTGCTAGATTGATAGAAATGATGGTGGCTATGCATACAGGGAAGGAACCACTGCCCCGGGTAAGGGGTGGGGTCGTTATAAGTGGTCAGCGAATGTTGACCGTTACTTTGTTTATTGTTTGGATTGGATGATGAATTGTAGGTGCGCTGATGGAATGGAAATGCACGGAATGGAAGGATTGGTGCTACATGCCTTGAAAGCTGTGCGAAGAAACGTGGTTGGATTTCATGTGTGGCCGGACTACGTGCCGATGTACAAAAATGTATTTGTGCAAAGATAAATCTGTAAGGCCTTAAGGACAGTGTGTGTGAGTTGTATACATTCCAGTTTTTGATATATAAATGTGATGTTTATATAGTAGTGGACATTCTCTAAGTTGAGTTCATGTTAACATAAAATGCTGCGCTAGAATGTTTTGAGATAGGTGATGCAATAGATCACGGCAGTGAACCGGTCGCACAAGTAATATAAAGTGAGCGAGTTTTCCCAAGTATCGATCTCAGAAGGAACACAGTGAGGTGGAGTTAATTTCGAGGAGGACTGGAGATTGAAGTCCTCATGTCGGAGCTAACTAAGGGGGGTTTTGATGTTGCGGAAACAAAAAATAAAAGGCTAACAACTACTCCTATGCAACGCCGCTATGCGATGCTTCGCTAGGCGGGATGGAAGACTAGTCGGGCCGCTATGCACCGAATCACTAGGCGGATGGAAGAGTAGGCTCGCGGATGAGGTGGTGAGAATGGCGGGAAGAGGGTCGAAAGCACCTCTTCGCAATGCACGCCACTAGCAATTGCTAGTGCGGCAAGGGTGTATGGTGGTGGATGGACTATGGCACACCTCAAGTAAATAACGAAAATACACAAAATCACAAAGACATGATTGAATATAAACGTTTTACAAACTAAGCATTCTTCATCAATATAAATAAAGTTAAACACCAATATTCAACAATAAAGCAAGAACAAGACAAGAGATCGACCGAATCCGAAGTCTTGCTGAGTATTCACGGTTGGAATCGTCGGGTTGTCATTCCACGTCCAAGCTCGGTCCTCAACAGCGTTCGGTGTAGAGAAGGGTTGTCACCACCTTCCAATGGCCCGTCTTCTTCATCTCACGATAGCAGACGAAGTTTGCTAGCTTTCCTTTGCTTGATGGCTATGGCGTCAAACCCTACTTGAAGCTCATGGATGAAGGAGGAGGCCGAGAGGAAGCTCCGGCTTGGATTTGGCGGTGAAATCTTGCCCAGAGCACCTCCCTAGGGTGGAATATGAAGGGGAACGGTGGAGAAAGCGGAAAACGGCGGAGGAGGCGAGCGATCTGCGAATCTTCGTGCGACTCTCCGATTAGGGCGAGACCTGCAGTATTTATACAAAAACAGAATTGAACAATGCGCACGATCACAGGCGCACGACCAGTGGTCGTGCGCACTATGTCCTGTGCTCGTGCGCACTGGCATGGAATAACAGGAAGAACAACTGGGATACTGCGCACAAGTAGTGGCGCACGACCAGTGGTCGTGCGCACTAAGTCCAATGGTCGTGCGATTACCCAGACAGGACTCCAGAAATGAGGAATCAATGCACACGATTAGTGGCGCACGACCGGTGGTCGTGCGCAATATGTCCAGTGGTCGTGCGCTTACCCCAGGCTGATTCTGGAAAACGAAGAGTAGTGCGCACGATCGGGGGCGCACGACCAGTGGTCGTGCGCATTAGATCCAATGATCGTGCACAGTATTCCTGTTTCACAACCATCCCGGAACACGCACACGACCCCTGTACCGAAAGGAAAACCAATCACTGATATGTGCAGACATTCCAGACAATAACAAAAAGTAGTACAGACTAAAAGAATTACACAATACACAACCACAGGCTAAAATGTGCACTTCCTATGGAAATAAAGACAGGATGCAATATATATGATAATGAACTAAAAGTGAAGTGCAACCGTGTGAAAACTAGCCCAGATGAGTCCGAAAATAGGCATATAAAGTGGACTCATCACACCCCCAGACTTAACTGTTTGCGCGTCCCGAGCAAACAAAATCTAAGTAGATAGCGAAAAATACTAGTTAACAAAGAAATTGCGATACAAAGTACCATGCGAAGTCGCATGTTCGCGTGTGTAAAAATATAATAGAAGAAATTTCTAAGTATACAAAATAGTTTATACTGTTCACAATGTGTATCAAAATTTTATTACTACTCAAAAATGGAATCACGGTGAATCATCCGGTCATGCGTAGGGAGAAAGTGGACTAATCGCTAGGCGAGCATTACCAAAGATCGGGGCTCCGGATAACCTCCAAAGGAATCCACCATTGTCGGTGACCATATGCTTGCCTTTTCTCATTCTCTCCACGACACTGGTTTGGTTCACACACGAATCAGTAGGACTTTAGGTGAAGAGATGGGGCTTGGGTTTTGGTGAGGTAAACAAGGATAAACATGAAGGCTATGCACCTAACCCAAAGGAGCTAGTAATAAGGGAATCCATCAGCTAACCAAAAGATATGCGGGTACACCACACCCCCAAACTAAACTTTTAACATATGGGTGTGTGCACCGCCTACTCCAAATATAATCACATTTCCAAAAAGATTTTCAATTTAAACTTTTTCTTTTCACTTTTTTTTTCTTTTCTTTTTCTTTACAAAAAATTTTTCTTTTCCTTTTTTTTCTTTTTCCTTTTATATTCACAATTCAGCAGATATAAACTTGGGAGCACTTCCACATTTTCACAAATAAAATCACCACATCACATCCCAACATTAAAATGTCAACAGTAAAGCTCAACTTGGGTGTGCGACTAGGATTGGCTATGAGGCTTTGGTGAATGAAGGTGGAGCTGAATCAAAAGAAGGGTAGGCACAATGGGGCTAGCGAGGATATGACGTTAGGAATGGTACAAAGCTCAATCGGGCCAAAATGATGGCTTACATCACACTCATGCATGACTAACCTATACCCATGCTTCAAGAATAGCTTGGGGCAAGTTCTTAGGCAACGAGAAAGACTATCCATCCTCCCAACTCGAGCAATACAAACCTAACGACCGTCTACACACATCCCTAAGCTACCGTCGGATTCACACCGGATTCACCAACTTTTGAGTATAATAAAAAGTCTTTACGCAAATAGAACGATATAAAACTATAAGCATACAGAAAAATTAAATCTACTCGAATTTCTACATGAGACGAGAGCAGTTGACTAGGATCACAACAAGGCCAACATTTTACTCCGTCTCACAATCCTATGTCAGCACCATAATTTTCCCAAATCTAACGAAGAAATGAGTTTAACTCGCAACGCGCAAAAATCTAAGCACGCGCTCATGTGGGTGCAGTGGTGTGTGATGCAATGAACTAATCAAAATATAACAATAAAAGCTTCTAGTATGCACATGAGATGTGTACGTGCAATAGGTAACAGATCTCTCCCCCAGAATTAAACTAAGCAACAAATCATAAGATAGAGAAATTAAAATCATACAGAGCTAAGGGAAGAGGTTAACCAATGCTCAGCTAGTGAGCATACCAGAAGACTCGTGGAAACAGAAGCAGGCCCGCCATACGAAGAATCAGAACCCTGCCAATGCAATTTTCCAAGAATACCTGCAGGGGTGAGCTCCGCAAAAACAAAACAAAAATATACAAAAAGAAATGCTAAAATAAAATAGACAGGAAAATAAAAATGCAGGAATAAAAGATAAGTACTGGGGTTATTGTCATCCCAACACGACTTATTACATTCTAAACAGTTCTAGCTAATGGGCCTATGAAATAAAAAGTGCACAGGTAACTGGCCTAAAATCCGTTTCGGTAACGGGTACCGATACGGTGATAGAGCAGTTACCCCTCTACCTAAATAATCATACCTGCCCAACACAGGTATAGGAAATAAGAAATAAGAAGAGGAGGAGGACTGGTCCTCGCTCATCTTATCACAAAAGAAATCCTTGCCTAGCAAGGTATCGTCTATCACAGGCCCGCAGGAGGCGATGGCAACGACATGAGCACAAATCTCATCGTCATCCCAACGTACCTGTGGAGACTCATCCTGCACAGGCTCAGATAAAGAAGGGGGATCAAGTAAAAAAATAGAAGAAGAACTAAAATAATCAGAAATAGGGAGAGTGATCCCGGTATCACTCTCAGCAGGATCCAAGCATAGATCACTGTCGGTGTCATATGAGTCGTATCGAGGGGAATCCGAGAACTCAAGGTCCGCGGTGGTAAGTGGAACGGCCTCATCCAATAAAGAGGTGCAAACCTCCACATCAGAAAGAGGGTATTCCATATCCCATCGGGGTGCATAAAAATGTTCCGAAGATCAACTTTCTCCATCGGAGATAGAGGAATCATCATCCCACTTCGGCACAACCTCGGGCACCGAATCATCCACAATCACGGCATCATCAACCGACTCACAAAAAAGAGGAATAACACAATCCGGCAAAAATTGCGGAGGGGCAAGGCTGCTCTCAAAATCAAGCACTGAATGAGCAGGTCCCATCACAAAATCATTCGTTGACGCCACCCCGTCGACGACCGGAACAATCTCATCGTCCCATACAGGAGCGTCCATGAGTTCCTGCTCCACTTTTTATTGGCTAACACCAGAGGGATCATCATCACTCAAGGAAAGCTCGTAAAAAGGGATCGAGGGACCCATGAAAGATCTGTATGCGGCCAGAGATTCTTCAGTTATCTCAACGGGTAAAGAATGAGCAAAGTGCGTTATATCAGTGTATGGGCCAGAAAACACCCTGGTAGGCCTGTCCACAACAGTATTCCGCGGACGGGAGGTTGTTGTGCACAAGCCCTCAGAGGGAGAAGGCTTGCACAAACGAGGGCAATCCTTCAACATGTGGCCCACACCTTGACATAACAAACACCGAATGCAATGCTCGGCATTCATAGCAGCAATGGCATCGATGGATTGGCGCAAAGTGTCAAGGATACGACACTCAGCATCAGGATCCATCACAAATAAAAATAATTGCTGAAAAAGTGCTACACAGCTATAATAAAAATAGCACGGATCTGCTATCTAAATCAAAAATCAGAAAAGGGGAAAACGAAATAAGTAAAATAAAAAATTCTAATAACAAAAGCAAATAACAAAAAATGATATGCACAAATGGAAAAGGGCTTCAATCTATTATCTCCCTCTCCAAAAACTCACACGACTGTGTTCCCCGGCAACGGCGGCAAAAACTTGATGCAATAGATCATGGCAGTGAACCGGTCGCACAAGTAATATAAAGTGGGCGAGTTTTCCCAAGTATCGATCTCACAAGGAACACAGTAAGGTGGAGTTAATTTCGAGGAGGACTGGAGATTGAAGTCCTCAGGTCGGAGCTAACTAAGGGGGGTTTTGATGTTGCGGAAACAGAAAATAAAAGGCTAACAACTACTCCTATGCAACGCCGCTATGCGATGCTTCGCCAGGCGGGATGGAAGACTAGTCGGGCCGCTATGCACCGAATCGCTAGGTGGAAGGAAGAGTAGGCTCGCGGATGAGGTGGTGAGAATGGCGGGATGAGGGTCGAAAGCACCTCTTCGCGATGCACGCCACTAGCAATTGCTAGTGCGGCAAGGGTGGATGGTGGTGTATGGACTATGGCACACCTCAAGTAAATAACGAAAATACACAAAATCACATAGATATGATTGAATATAAACGTTTTACAAACTAAGCATTCTTCATCAATATAAATAAAGTTAAACACCAATATTCAACAATAAAGCAAGAACAAGACAAGAGATCGACCGAATCCGAAGTCTTGCTGAGGATTCACGGTTGGAATCGTCGGGTTGTCATTCCGCGTCCAAGCTCGGTCCTCAACTGCGTCTGTGGTAGAGAAGGGCTGTCACCACCTTCCAATGGCCCATCTTCTTCGTCTCACGATAGCGGACGAAGTTTGCTAGCTTTCCTTTGCTTGATGGCTATGGCGTCAAACCCTACGTGAAGCTCATGGATGAAGGAGGAGGCCGAGAGGAAGCTCCGGCTTGGATTTGGCGGAGAAAGCTTGCCCGGAGCACCTCCCTAGGGTGGAAGATGAAGGGGAACGGTGGAGAAAGCGGAAAAATGCGGAGGAGGCGAGCGATCTGCGGATCTTCGTGCGGCTCTCCGATTAGGGCGAGACCTGCAGTATTTATACAAAAACAGAATTGAACAATGCGCACGATCACAGGCGCACGACCAGTGGTCGTGCGCACTATGTCCTGTGCTCGTGCGCACTGGCATGGAATAACAGGAAGAAGAACTGGGATACTGCGCACGAGTAGTGGCGCACGACCAGTGGTCGTGCGCACTAAGTCCAATGGTCGTGCGATTACCCAGACAGGACTCCAGAAATGAGGAATCAATGCACACGATCAGTGGCGCACGACCGGTGGTCGTGCGCAATATGTCCAGTGGTCGTGCGCTTACCCCAGGCTGATTCTGGAAAACGAAGAGTAGTGCGCACGATAGGGGGAGCACGACCAGTGGTCGTGCGCATTAGATCCCATGATCGTGCGCAGTATTCCTGTTTCACAACCATCACGGAACACGCACACGACCCCTGTACCGAAAGGAAAACCAATCACTGATATGTGCAGACATTCCAGACAATAACAAAAAGGAGTACAGACTAAAAGAATTACACAATACACAACCACGGGCTAAAATGTGCACTTCCTATGAAAATAAAGTCAGGATGCAATATATATGATAATGAACTAAAAGTGAAGTGCAACCGTGTGAAAACTAGCCCAGATGAGTCCGAAAATAGGCATATAAAGTGGACTCATCAATAGGATGCGAGTAGATTTTGATTTCCACAAGTAATTCCGCCGCTTGTCTGTGACATATGGCGTGGGGCCCCTGCCGGACCCACCGTTATATGCCATGTGACGAGTGGGGGGGGGGGGGGGTTACACAGATTTTCTTTCTTTAGCTTGATAAGCGTTGACCTGAGTTCAACGAATTGTGAACTGAGCTCAACAATCTTTGTTCTTCTGAGTTCTTAAGCTTTTGCTGAGTTGAGCTCGACGATTAGCGAGCAGAGTTCGACGAACTCTGAGCTAAGTTCGATGAATTTTGTATCCTAAATTCTTAAGCTTTTGCTGAGTTGAGCTCGGCGATCAGCGAGCTGAGTTCGACAAACTCCGAGCTGAGTTCGACGAATTCAAACTTTACTGCCCCAACAGTTTTTCTTCACCTGTCCAATCATGTACGACCTGCATGCATGAACTGAAGCACACATCACATACAACTATGCTCTTAGTGTTTATGGGGATGCCTCTTCAAATCAAATCTAGGGAACATTGTGGGCAATGGACCTAACAGGGACATAATAAAAGCTCTAAGTATCATAACAGGAATGATTGAGTAAGCCGTAAAGTCTAATACACTTAATTTAATAGTCAGATGGAATATTTAATAAATTAATTAAATCTATTCATTACATATATAAAGACGACAAGAAACAAAAAGACACATCGCTCTCTAAAAGCCGTAACCCTAGCCGTCGAGACCAAAACCATCTCAGCATCTTGTCGCACTATTTCAATGGCGCCAAATGTCGTCAAGGAGCTTCAGGATGGATACGAAATAGTGAGGGATGGATTCAATCATGCATCTCCTGAGATTAAAGCCGTGTTAAGGATGATTGAGGTCGCTGGCTTGAAATACACTCTTTCCGAACCCTCCACCATTCTTAGAAATGTGGTTATGGATTACTTCTCGAACGTTAAGATGTCCCCATCTCAAAACTCTCTCAGGTCTAAGATTGAAGACATTAAAATCAAAGTAAACCCTAAGAGGTTCAGAAAGGCACTTCATATCCCCTCTGTCAACCCTAGCGAGGAAGAAGAGCTCGCCGACACGGACAGAGACAGTGCTCTCTTATTGTGTGGATACACTGAGCCCAAATATTGGTCTCTGAAAAGGAAATTCTTCAATCAAAGAGGAAAATTGCTAGTATACATTGTAGTGAAAGCCCTCATCTGCAAACCTGGATCACATGACACCATCTCTAGGTTCATGTTTGTAGTCATGACCAGAATTATACTAAATAGAAAGACATCATGGACCTCGCTCATCTCTCAGAGAATAGTTGACTGCATATCCTCTCCAAATATGGTTAGAATCATTTCCTTGTACCTAGTGAACACCTATCCTGACTCTTTCACATAGGAACAGGGGTTGAAGATTCTCTACCTGAAAAGAATGGACATAAAAACCTTAGATTGATTCTCTAGAGTCCTACCTATGAGCCAACTTACAGGAATAATGGAAACCCTCTAAGGGTACAAGGAATAAACCCACTGAGGAAGAAAGAACTTCCAGCCATGAACAAGCACTTGGTTCATCCTCTCCAGCTGATGCTGGTCTGTAGGTTGACCTATCCTTCAGTCAATCTTCTGCCAACATTCAACTTCAAGATGTTGCTGTGCATATTGATAAAATCCATGCCAGTTCTAGGTCAGGAGAAATCTCTAAGAATGTCGTTGAAGAAGGTAATGTTGAAAAGGATGGGGCAGACATGAATATTACTGATGAAGCTGCAGCAGTTGATGATATTCCTGCTGTAGAAGATAAATGGGAGACTCTTGAGACATTAGACCCTTATCTTGATATGTCCAGCCCACAAAAAAATGCTCAGTCTAAGGGGGAGCATGATCAGATGGATGTGACAAAATTGGATCAAGTTGTCAATAAGATAGTTGAGTCTGCATCTACTACAGGTAAAACTCATTGCCTCTTTATTTATAATACTAATACAACTTTAGCTAAGGAAATACTTTTCACTATAGGTGTTGAAAGTGAGGGATAGATCTGTCTTAAATTTAGAGGGGGGTGAATTGAGTATTTTAAAAACTTGATTAGTTTTTATTGTGGAATTAAAATAAGTGATTGCTATAAGTATAGAGAAAAAATAAAAACAAAAACAATCACAGCACACAAAAATAAATAATAGAGCAATCGAGATGACACAAAGATTTTATAGTGGTTCCCCAAAACTGGGTACATCCACTATTCTACCACCCTGGTAGGAATCTACTACAGGTTTTTGTTCAGGTGCCCTGCCACCACAGGTTTTTGCTCAGGTGCGCTGTCACCACAAGATCTATTTCAAGGGAGATCTCACAACCCTTTGAGCTTTTGATCAGGTGCCCCAAAACCAATTCAAGTCTTTTGATGAGGAGACATGATCACCAAAATGGTAAGCTTTTAAAGGGAGTTATCAACCTGTACACAGTTGGAAAAATAAAAATGATATTGTTCTTCTCTGTCAACAGTCTAAGAGAAGACTAGTGTATTTGATGATGTCAAAACTCCCTCTGAGATGTAGAATGGTTCAGGAAGATGAGAGCTTTGTACAGGGTGTAGGCCTTTAGATTGAGAAGATCTTCAAAAGCTTTCTGGACAGATATTGAATAGTTGTCCCTTGAAAATCTCTGAAGCTGATGATGAAGAGCTCTGTAAAAAATCTGTGTTTCTCTGTGTGTCTGTGTAAATTCTGTGTAAAAATTCTATTTAATCTTCTGAAAACAGTCCTTTTATATTCCTTGCAGAAAATAGCATTTGAATTTGAATTCTATCCTTGATTGACTACAGAATATCTGGGAGTTGAACGGCTACTGATTGTCTTTAATTGTTTCCTCAACTATCCCAACTAATTAGCCAAATAAATACTTTGTAAATACCATAATTAATGCTACCTTGAAACAGTCATATTCTTAAGAATATGAAGCATTAATTATCAGAGCATTTATAGGCATATAATAATATATTCTGAAATCAAAACATCCTTAGTCAATACTGGAAAACTGCAGGGAAATTAGTTGAACAAAACTTGTCAAAATGTAGTTGAACTAAAACTATTTCATCGACCAAGGATCCAATTTCGTCGAGCTAAAATCCTCTCTTTCGTCGAGCTGAGCTCTAAGTTCTTTGAACAGAACATTCACTTTCAATCTGAGCTCCAAGATCGTCAAACTGTGGTAGTCATTTCGTCATGCCGAACTTCTGGGAAGAAATCGCAATTCGTTGATCTCAGCTAAGATTTCATCGAACTCAACTCAAAGAAGAAATCTGAGTTCGTCGAGCTAAGCTGGGATTTCGTCGAACTCAGCTAAGAGAAATAACTGAGTTCGTCGAACTCCGACCGACAAAAGTCGAGCTTAGTTCAGCATTCTCCGAACGACTTTTTCTGCTCAAGGAAAACTGCTTTCTTTGGGGGGTCTTCTATCTTCTAAGTCTTTTGAAGGTGGAAACCAATCATTCTAGGTAGATGTCTTGACTTAGACTATGACAAAAAACCTATAACCCTAGATTATACAATGTGGGTCAATCTAAGCAATCCTAATAGTGAACCTAGCCGAAATCAACCCTAAAACAGGTGGGGTTCCAACAATCTCCCCATATTTGAGTGAGGTCACTATGAACAACAGAAAAGGGAAAAATCACAAAGCATAAAGAGATATGTGGCAGAATTATAATTGTTTAGCAGATATTAAAAACAGTGCCTTGTGAAGAATTAATAACAAATAACAGTTCAAATCAAAATATAGAAAGAAAGTTTTTCAGGCTTTCTTTGAGTCTTTCTTCTGTTCATCTGAAGCTGGCCTGGTAAAGATGATTTCTCTTTTTGGATCTGCAGCCTACTGCTTTGTCATCTTCATATCACTTTCTACAAGAATTGTCACAGAAGCAGCTCTTGGTACAACTGCTTCAAGATGTAATGACATATAAGCATCAACATTAAAAATATTGTGTACCTGATATTTGTCTAGCTCTTTCTTTCTGTAGGAGGACATAGTAGTACACTGTGAAATGTCTTATCCTTCTTCCTTAGCTTTTCTGATCTTAGAGAGAGCTATTAGTTCTTGAAATCTGGTCATTCTATAGTTAGGGTCCATTTCTGGATCACAATCTTGAGATAACGGCCTTTCTAGACTAGCTTTATCTTGTTGATTATCTTTAGATGTCTTCTGCTGTCTGTTGTGCTTCTGGTATTGTTGTTGTCTGCTGCTGCTATTGGAACAGTGATGCTGTCTGCTGTAGGAAGGTTTGGAATGATGAGAATATGTAGCTTCTGATCATGAGCAACACTTCCTGATGATCCTGCTGTAGGAGGAGGAGGAGGACCTCTCCTGAATTGAGGAGGTGGAGAGTATCTCCTGCTCTTCTTCCAATCTTTTAGTTCATTTTTAGAGTATCTCATCCAGTTGGTGGTGTCTGGAGTGAGAGTTATATTGCGCAGGATATAGTATGTAGTATTAGCAGATGGATTAGGCTTTAGAACAGCCTTTGGAGCAGAAGACTTCTTCTTTGCTTTTCTTTTCTTAGAGCTTGTGTCTTCAGAGTCATCTGATTCATCATTATCATCATCAGAAGAATTTTCTGGATTATCATAAAGAGCATTTATTTGCCTCGGCATTGCATCAGAAAGAAGTGGATGAGCCTTTGGTTGTAAGTCTTCAGCCTGAGGCTGTTCAGTTAGACCTTCTAGAACTACTTGAACCTTTGAGCTGGTGACCTCTGGTTCCATATAAGCAAACATAATATCATCAAAATCTGTCATTTGGGATTGACACCAGCCAAATGTTGGTGGTGAGAATGCATATGGATCTGAAATAGTTATAGGCTCTATAATATTATCAAAAACTATAAGACGTGTCATAAGATGTTCCAAAACATCAGGACTTATTGGGGCTGAGTAGCATACTATAGCTTTAGACAAATTTGAAACTAGAATAGCTGGTAAAGAACTGTTATATAAAGAATCAAAAGATTGAAGTAATGAAAGAATGTAAGTAGAAGGATGTATGGTGAAAATCCCAACAGTATTTATTTCTACAGTGAATACTTGCTCTTCTGCTAAACAAAGCATCTATGTATCATCATTTATTTCAGTAAACTCTGTATCTAGAACATCTGCTGCTGCCGTTGCTGCTTCTTCTTCACATAGCATCTCCCCCAGCCTTATTTCAGAGAGTCCTGAAGCCAGGCCCCTTGAAGAAGGGACATTAGTGATGGAGGCAAGGTGAGCAGATAGATGAGAGATGGATGCAGAAAGAGGTGTAATAGCCTCATTGATGAGTGTTCTTAGAGTTGGAGAGATAAGCTCCAAAATGGTGAAAATGGGGGGAAAATCCAGGTGCATAAACTCAGGTGGTGTCTAAGTAGATATAGATGGATGGATGGAGGAAGAGGGATGAATGAAATCGGGCATGACTTCATCCTGAGATTAAGGTAATGGTGATGGAGATGGTAGAAGATCAAAAGTTGGAAATGATAGAAGATTGAAGTTTGGCTGGGTAGAGGTGGATGGAATGTCATCATGATGCTGTGGAATTGGAGATGGAGGAGGTGAAGATGGAGAATCCTCTGGTATGTGGACTGGAGATTGAGGAAGTGGGGAATGAGGGTGTGATGGTGATGCTGGAGGAGTTTGAGAAGAAGTGGATGGTTGTTGGAGGGTAGTGGATGAAGGAATGATGCGTTGAACGGCAAGTGTACCGGTCGCACAAGTAATATAAAATGGGATGTCCCCAAGTATCGATCTCTTCAAGGAACACAGTAAGGGGGGAGTTAATATCGAGGAGGACTTGAGATTGAAGTCCTTAGGTAGGAGTTAACTATGGGGGGTTTTGATGGTTGAGGAAAAGGAAAATAAAACAATATTGACTACTCATATGCAACGCCACTATGCGATGTTCACCAGGCGGGATGGAAGACTACACGGCCGCTATGCACCGAATCGCTAGGCGGATGGACGAGTAGGCAAGCGTAAGAACTCGGATTTGAGGGTCATAATCACCTCTTCGCTACGCACACTTCTAGCAATTGCTAGAACGACAAGAACAGATGGATGGTGGATGGAAAATAAGGGCGCACCTCAAGCAAATAACATATATAAGAAATCACATTGAAATGATTAAATACATATATTTTATAAAACTAAACACTCTTCATCAAATACAAGAGATTAAATATACTATCAACAACCAAATAGGAAAAGTGTGCGAAATCGACCAGATCCAAAGTCTTGCGGAGGATATACGGAAGGATTCACTGGGTGGTCAATCCGTGTCCTAGCTCCGTCCTCAACTGCGTCCGGGGTAGAGGAGGTTGTCACTCACTCCTAATGGACCCATCTTACTCGTGTTACGAGCCGGTGGAGGATGGCACAACTTCTCCTAGCTTGATGGAGAAAGTAAGATCAAACTTTCCTTGAAGCTCAAGGATGAAGGAGGAGGCCGAGAGGAAGCTCCGGCTTGGATTTCGCAGTGAAAGCTTGCCCGGAGCACCTCCCTAAGGTGGAAGATGAAGGGAAATGGCAGAACCCTTCCTTGGAGCCAGAAAACAGCAGAGGAGAAACGTTGTTTATCAATGGCTGAAAATCTGTGCTTCAATAGAAAAAGATCAGAAAAATGGTCACGCACGGTCCCGCGCACGACCGTGGGCTAACCATGCGTTATTAACTTCCATAACTGGATCGCGGAAGAAGAAGCGTTAACCCATGCGTTTTACTCGCGCACGGGCGATTTTGCCCGTGCGTGAAGGAATTCACACGGGTAAACACAGAGCACAAGAATGCAGGAGAAAACAGTGGAACCGTGCGTTTTACTCGCGCACGGGTGATGTTGCCCGTGCGTGAAGGAAATGCACGATTAACCATAGAGCACTGAAAAGCTAGGCAAAATGCGCAGGCCGTGCAATTCCTTCTTGCACGGTTTGGCCGAAACGTGTGGGAACAAATCAAACGGGCAAAAATAGATGTCCCCAGAATTGCTGTGTGAAACGCACGATTGAACTGGAACCGTGCGCGGCAAAAGCGCACGATCGTGCATTTTACACATAATTGAAAATGAAATTCGGGACATCCCGACTACCTGCACAACAATAAAATAAGGCTGGAGCACCAGCTCCGAGCAACAATACACAGCAAAAATAAACAAAAAGAACCATACGGAGCACCATATGTTTACCCCCAACAACAGAATGCGCAATTGCACACCCCAAGGGCCAAAATAGTGCACTTAGCGTGAAAAACTATATAAATGAAATATCAACGATAACATACTATAATTGAAGTGCAAGTGCGTGAAAACTAGCCCAGATGAGTCTGAAAAACCCTATATAAATCGAACTCATCAAGGAACTGTTGATTGTAGTGGAGATGGAGGTGGTGTTCGTGAGACTGGAGGAATGGAGGTAGATGGGGTTTTAGTGATGATTGGTGATTGTCTGGAATGGTGGAAGTGGAAGTAAGTTCTTCAAGAATAATGTATTGATGTTGAACAGGAGAGGGAGGAGGAGTAGGAGCTTCTTCAAAATATGGGGAAGTGGCTGCATCAGCCCTGGTGCTCTCAGAAGTAATTCTGGAAGAGGAGGCCCTGGAGGGCTTGGGGATTGTCCTCTCCCATCTGCCAAATAAGGCATAGGAAAGCCTTTTTGAGGCATTTATAAAAATGGTCTTGGAGACCATAAGCTCTGGAGCCTTTTCCTGAAAGAAGATTCCTATAATCCTCCCAAAACTAACATCCTTCTTACCAATCTTTTTCTTAATCAAATCAAAAACAATCTTGCCCCAGTTTATAGATTTCTTATTAACCAGAGCATACATCAGACTGAACTGGTGCCTGGTAATGTGGTCATGTGCAAAATGGTTTGCTAACAGCACTTTGACCACTACATCTGCCAGAAATCTATATTCTATAGATAAGTTTTTCTTAAGGAGGTGGCTAGGGTTTCCTGCAATATGACATAACCTTTCTATCATATCAACAAACTTACTGCTAGATAACTTTATTTCATCAACTCCATTAACAAATCCAAAAACTGTAGTTAAAGATTTTGGAGATAAAATAACTTGATCACCGGAGATGGAGCCAGCAATGACTGCGGTAACCTGAAGCTTAGCAGTGAATATCCATTCCTTGATCTCTGAAACTGGAAGTTTGATTTTAGTGGTCATGAAGTATTGCAGCTTGTGAGGTTCAAGTAACTGAAGAATATCCTTGAATATCTGATCTGAGTGACTGAATGATTTAATGTCGATGTCAAAACCAGCGTCAAATTTCATGCTTGAAAGGAGGGCAGGAGAAATCGCCATTGCTCTGCAAAAAGAAATGAAAGATCATGTGCAAGAGAACTAGAAAAGTGCGAGATGGAGTTCGATGATAACCCTATTATAAGTTTTCAGAAGGCGAAACGACAAACTCCGTCTTGCGAAAAAGAAAAGCTTCGAGCTCAGGTCGACGAAAAAATTTCATGAAGAGATAATATTGTCGATCTCAGTTTGAAGGGGGGAAAATAGATCGTCGATCTCAGGTCGACGAAATATTTTCTGAAGCAAGATCATCGATCTCCGCATGACGAAAATAACTTCGCACAGAGAGTTCGTTGATCTCAGTTCGACGAAGTTTCTCAAGAACAGTTCTCACATCGTCAATCTCTGTTCGACGAAATGTGATATATTCTTCGACCTTGGAAAGAAATCAAAATAAACTTCTCCATTAATCATGCCTAGCTGATTCAAAAAGAATAGATGTTTCTTCTCATCTAATGGTTTAGTGAAGATGTCTGCTCTTTGCAAATAAGTAGATATAAAGAAAAGATTAACTTTCTTTTTGTCCACACAATCTCTAATGAAATGATGTATAATCTCTATATGCTTAGTCCTACTATGCAGTACTGGATTTTGTGCAACAGAAATTGCACTGATATTGTCACAACATATAGTTGAATTTTTTAAGTTGAGATCATAATCCAGGAGTTGGTTTTGAATCCAAAATATTTGTGAACAACAGCTGCCAGCTGCAATGTATTCATCTTCTGCAGTTGAAGTTAACACATATGTCTGCTTCTTACAAAAGTGGGACACAGGCCTATCACCAAGGAACTGATATGTTCTTGATGTGCTTTTTTTGTCCACTCTGCATCCAGCAAAGTCAGAATCTGAGAATCCAGTTAAGTCAAATTTTGACTCTGTTGGATAGTAAAGTCCTAGATTTGGACAACCCTTTATATATCTCAAAATTCTTTTAAGGAAAATAATGTGAGTTTCTTTAGGGTTCACCTAGAACCTAGCACAAAGGCATGTAGGAAACATAATATCTAGCCTACTAGTTGTGAGATACAACAAGGACCCAACAATAGCCTTATATGTTTTCTGATCAACTGGCTTGCCCTGTTCATCAGAATCAATCACAGTATTGGAAGCCATGGGTGTTTTCATAGCAGAGGCATCACACATCCCAAATCTCTTAACTAGCTCCCTAGTATATTTAGATTGGGAGATGAAAATGCCATCAGATAATTGCTTCACTTGGAGACCAAGGAAGTAGGAAAGCTCACACATGCTACTCATTTCAAACTTGGAATGCATCAGGTCAGAAAACCTTTTACATAGTTTGGAATCAGTAGAGCCAAAAATGATGTCATTTACATATATTTGTACTAACAATATTTTATCTTTATGATGCCTAATGAACAAGGTTCTATCTACAATGCCCCTAGTGAACTTATGCTCTAAAAGAAAGCTAGCTAGGGTCGCATACCAGGCCCTTGGAGATTGACTTAAACCATAGAGAGCTTTATGCAGTTTGAAAACAAAAGAGGAATGAGTTAGAGAGATAAAACCTGGTGGTTGTTCCACATATAGTTCCTCTTTGAGTTCACCATTTAAGAAGGCACTCTTGACATCCATCTGGTAGACCTTGAACTTCTTATACGCTGCATAGGCAAGAAATATACCGATAGCTTCTTGTCTTGTAATAGAGGCAAAGGTCTGATCATAGTCAATTCCTTCTTCCTGTCTATATCCTTGTGCTACCAGCCTTGCTTTGTTTTCATAATGGCCCTATGTGCATCCAATTTATTTCTAAGTACCCATTTAGTTCCAATGACTGGGTAGTCTTTGGGTCTTGCAACTAAATCTCAAACTCTGCATCTCTCAAAATAATTGAGCTCCTCTTGCATTGCAATAATTCAGTGTGGATGTTGCTCTGCATCTTTTAAGGATTGGGGCTCAAGTTGAGATATGAAGCAAGCATGCATCAAATCTTGTTTGAGCTGATGCCTTGTTTGTACACCAAATGATATGTCTCCTATCACTTGAGATATAGGGTGATCTCTAAGTGTGACAAGATTAGTAGGAGGAGTTGGTTCAGCAACAACATTGAGAATTAATTCCACTTGTGGAATTATATTTATTGTTGGAGGTTCAACAATTATTTCAATGATTTCTTCTTCAATGTCTTCATCAACTTGATGAGAAGGATGTGATACAACCTCATTGGTAAGGTTTATGTCATCCAATTTCCCACTCAGTTGGGGTACCTGCAAAAAATCTCTGGTAGAAGAATCCTTCTACTTGTAAAACATGTTAGCTTCAGCAAATGCTACATGTACATATTCTTCCATTTTAAAGTTTATTTATTGAAAACCCTATAGGCATTGCTGACTTGGGAATATCCAAGAAAAATTCCCTCTACAGCTTTAACTTCAAACTTTCTAGGATGTTTCTTGTTGTTATTGTGTATATAACATTTACAACAAAAACTTTAAATAGTCAACTTTAGGTTGCTTCCCTTTGAGTAATTCATAGGGAGTCTTGCCCTTAAGTTTATGTATTAAACTTCTATTTAGTACATAGTTTGCTGTACTAACTGCCTTTGCCCAAAAGGATAGGGGCAAGAAAGCATCTGCAAGTAATGTCCTTATAGATTCAATCAGGGCTCTATTTTTCCTTTCTGTTATCACATTTTATCGAGGAGTTCTAGGATCAGAAAAATAGTTCCTGATACCTTCCTTCTCGTGAATCTTTACATGAGAAGAGATTCAAACTCGGATCCATGATCACTTCTGATCAATGCAACCGAAGTAGAATACTCAATTTATATGCTCTTAAGAAAATCTGTAAGAACTTTAACATTATCAGATTTGTTTCTCAGAAAGAACACCCAAGAGAATCTAGAGAAGTCATCTACAACAACTAAAGTTTAGAATTTCCCTCCCAAGCTCTGTACAACAATGGGTCCAAATAGATTCGTCTATAGCAAGTACAGAATCCTGGTTGAATCACTCTTATTAATAAATTTAAAGCTATTTTTAGTTTGCTTGCCTAATTGACAAGCCCTGCAGAGGCCTTACTTCTTATAGGGGCAAGAAAGCAATCCTCTAACAAGGTTGTCTCTAGATAATTTAACAATATTTTTCATATTAACATGCCTTGATCTTTTATGTCGTAGTTCATTATTATTGCTAATCTGATTAAACAAATAGATTTCTAAACTAGTTGACTTGAAATTAACTAAATAGATATTTCCTTTTCTAAGTCCAGTTTAAAAAAATTTTTTATCTATAGAAGCAATAATACAAGAAGATTTGTTAAAAGATACCTGATAACCTTCATCACATAACTGACTTATGGATATCAGGTTATGTTTTAGACCACTCACATTGGCAACTTTCCTGAAGGTTACAACCCCAATCTTCACTTTCCCATAGCTTCTGTTTGGCCATAATTGGAGTCTCCAAAGATCACCTTTGGTCCAAGCTTTGACTTATACTTGGTTAAATTGTCCTTGTTTCTTGTTATATGCTTTGAACAACCACTATCCAGGTACCACTATTCCTCTATGGTAGGATAGTTCTTCACCTGTAAAATAAAAGATTAGATGTTTTTAACCCAGGTATCCTTGGGTCCTTGATTCTTTTCAAATTTAAAACTATAAATGTAAGAGTAATCAGGTTGGTCTTTGTATCCTAAGGGGTGAAATTTCTGGGTGGAATTATCCATTGAGTGAAGGGATTTACAGGCTTTGGTTTCTGATATTTAGTTTTATTAAAATTAAAATTTCTATTTTCAAAGTTTGTGTTCGACGAATTTTGTTGAGTTCGTCGAGCTGAGATCGACGAAAGGTATTGATGTCGTTGATCTCAGTTCAGAGAATAATAATAATAATAATCATTTTCTACATTCCACGATTGTTGATCTCTGTTCGACGAAACATATTGATTTCGTCGAGCACCCTGTCTTGAGTAATCATACCCAAACTCTGGGTTCAGAGTTCGTCGATCGCCGTTCGACGTAGAATACATATTTCGTTGATCTGAGTTCGATGAATTTTGTTGAACAGTAGTTTTATGCGAATTTTTATTTTTATTTTTCTTTGATTGATTTTTCTGTGAAGTTTCTGTTGGTTTATTGTTAACTTCTACAATTTTCTATTTACCCTTAGTAGAAATAAATTTGGTGGGGGTAGATAATATATTTTCCTTAATAATAGGTGGCTGACTAGATGATGCTCCTAATCCTAGTTTACCATTGAGCCTAGTATTGACTGTGCTAGTGATGTCCATTAATTTTATACTTCTCCCATTAAGAGATTCTTCAAAAATTTTAGTCTCATTTAGTTCAGTTTTTAATGAGATCATTTGTGCAGAAGCTACATCTAGTTCATCCTATAATTTAATGTTTTTAGAAAACAAGTTATCATATTCAGTTAGCTTATCTCTGAGAAGTTTGATCTCCTTCTCATATTTGATTAGATCATTACATAATAATTTAAATTAAGTTTTAAAATGTTCAGAAGTAAAATCAAAGGAGGATATCACCTCATCCTCTACAGACTCAAAATCTTCAGCTTTTGATTCTTCAGCTTCTGATGGATTGCTTGATGCATTGATATCAATCAAGCAAGCTTCTTTTTCTTTAAACTATTCTTCATCTTCACTGGAGCTGGAAGATGAACAGTCTTTTACTGTCTCACTCCAAGTTTCTGCCACAAAGCCTTTTTCTTTTTTCTTATGTTTGCTGGAAGAAGGTTTGCTGTAGTATTTTCTGGAGTCCTTGTCTCTTCTTTTCTCCTTCTTCTGATTCTCTGGACACTCAGGAAGAATGTGTCCAGATTTTCTACAACCAAAGCAGTCAATCTCCTTGGTGGGAGTCTTGTCAAACCTTGGTCTGTCATCTTGCCTTGCTGACCTTCTTCTGAAATCTTTTCTAGCCATTTTGTAGAATCTTTTTGCTAACAGACTCATCAACTCTTCATTTGCTAGTAGAGTTTCAGATTCTTCAGATGACTTGAAAGCAATATTCTGCTCTTTCCTTCCTGATGACGAGGTCTTCTGCTCAGCTGCTTCTCTTGTCTTTATAAGCAGCTCATAGGATTTGAGCTTGCCTAACAGAGATTTAATAGAAATTTCATTAAGGCTTCTGGCCTCCTTGATTGGCCAAATCCTGGAGTCCCATGTGCTGGGGAAGCACATAAGGATTTTATCATTTATCTCAGTCAATGAGATATTCTTATCCTGCTTTTTCAGCTCATTGATGATCAAGCTGAGTCTGTTGTACATGTCAACCACTGACTCTGACTCTTCTTTCCTGAAGTTCTCATATTGGGAAATGAGATGAGAACTTCTATCTTTTCTTTCACCAGCAGAGACAATAACCATTTCATTTAGGGAATCCCAAATGTCCTTTGTTGATGTGCATTCAACTACCTTTTGAAAGATATCATCGAACATAGTCTGAGCTAGGATGTTCATGGCTTTCGAATCAGCAATCTTTAACTTCTACTGAGCTTTTTTCCACTCAGGTGGTGGCACTACTGAGGTACTTGTTGAAGTTATTGCAGAAGGAGTAGGGCTACCTGTCAAGATAAAATTATAGATATCTTCAGCAATTGAATTCATATACAATCTAATCCTTGCCTTCTAGAGAGCAAACTTATTAAGGTTGCATACTGGTGGTCTGGTTCTTGAGTATTCTTTATTATATGCCATGATATAAGAAAGACACTAGAGATAATAAGATCTATCAAAGATCTATTTGTTCAGGTGTTAGCCTGTGAAACCAAACAACCTTACCCTCTGATACTTATTGAAAGTATGGGATAGATCTGTCTTAACTCTAGAGGGGGTGTGAATAGAGTATTTTAAAAATTTGCTTGGTTTTTATTGCGGAATTAAAATAAGTGATAGCTATAAGTATAGAGAGAAAATAAAAACAAAAACAATCACAGTACACAAAAATAAACAATAGAGCAATCCAAATGACACAAAGATTTTATAGTTGTTCCCCAAAACTGGGTATATCCACTCTTCTACCACCCTGGTAAGAATCCACTACAGGTTTTTGTTCAGATGCCCTGCCACCACAGGTTTTTGCTCAGGTGCCCTATCACCACAATATCTATTTCAAGGGAGATCTCACAACCCTTTGAGCTTTTGATCAGGTGCCCAAAAATAAATCCAAGTCTTTTTATCAGGAGACTTGCCAACCAAAGGTGTTAACTTTTGAAGGGAGTTATAACCCTGTACATAGATGGAAAATGAAAATTGATGATGTTCTTCTCTGTCAACAGTCTAAGAGAAGACTAGTGGATTTGATGATGTTAATGCTCCCCCTGAGATGTAGAATGGTTCAGGAAGATGAGAGCTTTGCATAGGGTGTAGGACTTTAGATTGAGAAGATCTTCAGAAGCCTTCTAGACTGATATTGAATTGTTGTCCCTTGAAAACCACTGAATTTGATGGTGAAGAACTCTGTAAAAAATCTATGTTTCTCTGTGTGTCTATGTAAATTCTGTGTAAAAATTCTACTCAATTTGCTGAAACCAGTCCTTTTATATTCCTTGCAAAAAATTGCATTTGAATTTGAATTCTATCCTTGATTCACTGCAGAAAATTTGGGAGTTGAACAACTACTGATTGTCTTTAATTGTTTCCTCAACTATCCCAGCAAATTAGCCAAATAAATACACTGTGAATACCATAATTAATGCTACCTTGAAATGACCATATTCTTGAGAATATTAATCATTAATTATCAGAGCATTTATATGCATATAATAATAAATTCAGAAATCAAAACTGCCTTAGTCAATACTGGAAAACTGTTGGGAAATTAGTTGAACAGAACCTGTGAAAATGTAGTTGAACTGAAACTATTTCATCGACTAAGGATCCAATTTCGTCGAGTTAAAATCCTCTCTTTTGTCGAGCTGAGCTCCAAGTTCTCTGAACGGAACATTCACTTTCAATCTGACCTCCAAGATCATTGAACTGAGTTAGTCATTTCATCATGCTGAACTTCTTGGAAGAAATCAGAATTCGTTGATCTCAGCTAAGATTTCGTCGAACTTGGCTCAAAGAAGAAATCTGAGTTCGTCGAGCTAAGCTGGGATTTCGTCGAACTCAGCTCAAAGAAATAGCTGAGTTCCTCGAACTACGATCGACGAAAGTCGAGCTTAGTTCAGCATTCTTCAAATGACTTTTTCTGCTAATGGAACACTGCTTTCTTTGGGGGTGGTCTTCTGTCTTCTAAGTCTTCTGACGGTGAAAACCAATCATTCTAGGTAGATGTCTTGACTTAGACTCTGACAAAAAACCTATGACCCTAGACTATGCAATGTGGGTCAATCTAAGCAATCCTAATAGTGAACCTAGACCAAATCAACCCTAAGACAGGTGGGGTTCCAACAGGTGTTGTACTTGAGGGGGAGCCTTCTCAGATACCTACTCAGAATATTACACCTCCTCCCATGAGCCATTCCTCAACTACCCCCATCTCCAACGAGGGATTTCTGAACCAGATCAAAACAATAATGAATGCTCAGACAACAACGCTCAAGGAGTATGCTTAACACTCTGTTGCCAAGGTGAGGGATGAGCTATTAAGTGAAGTCAAGGAATGCAAAGAAGAAATCTCTCACCTGAATTAACAGGTCACTACCTAGTTTGACATAGCTGGAAATGCTGGCACACAGCTAACTACCCTTTTGAAGTCCATAGGAACAAGCCAGCAATTCTCTACAACTGACATTGGATATGTCAAAAATTTTGTGAGTGCAACTGATGAAGTAATCAAAGATGCAGGAGATTATATAAATCAGCATGTGACCAATGTAGCTTTCCACTCTATGGAGCATGCTATGCTTACGAAAAATGAGCTCTTTACTGACAATGAGAGAATACTTCAACAGTTATCAAATCAAACTGAATCTACCACCACATTACTGCACAAGACTATATCTGAAAAAGGCAGAAAGGGGGAGAGCAGTAATGCTAAGACTGCAGGACTCATTGAAGATCATTCATTGAAATTAATTCAAGGCACTAGGGTTGTACTGCATCTGCCACTTTTGGATAAACAGAGGCCAGAGGATTTAGACTTCCTAGCTCAAGCTAGACTTGCACAGGATGCACAACTTGTTGCCGGAACAAAAAGGGAAGGGACTCAGATGACTGAAGAGTTCATGGCCAAGAAAAGAGCTGAGAATATAAATGATCCTAATTATGAACAAGTAAGTGATGCCTCTAAGTCTATCATCATTAATGCTTGGATCAGCCATGGACAAATTCTAAAGAACATTGATATGTTTATCCCTCAGAGGAATGGATAAAACATCTGGAAGGAAACTTCTTAAGAGAAAGTGTATTTAAAGAAAATCTGGTAAGGAGAAGCAATCCTAAGAGAATGCCTTCAAGATACATCCCAAAGCCATTCCTCTACTTCAAGAGGTAGAAAGACAAAGATGAAACCTTGAAGAAGACTACTGCAACCAAGGATGCTGTTGCAAGTTCATCAAGGAACAACTAATAGATTGTTGCTAGCTTAGGATTGTTTAAATTACCACATCTTGTCTTGTAATGTATACCAACAATGCAAAAATTAATATGATTTGGCCTTGACTTCATTGTTGTGTCTAATGTGCTTAAAATTCTCACTTGTATATCTGTGGTTGGTAAACATGCTATTTCTTAACAGATTTCTCAATTTCCTATTGTTGTCTGGCTAAGTTAATGGTTAGGTAGACCTTAATCATAATATTACACTATCAATATTTGATAATTTAGAACTCACAATCATAGTATTAAGTCATCTCATCTAGGGGGAGTTTTCTAGTACTGAGATGGCCAGTTGTTATGATTATGTATCATTGGACCTATCATGATATTTTCTCCTATGTTGATGTACCTTGGCATGGATGTGTGTTCTGCCTTCTTCAAATAGGAGGAGATTGTTGGGAATTGTGCCCTACATTGTTCCTCAGAATTTGAAGTGGCATCACCAATCATGCTAAGGGGCATAATGTATTTGATGTGTGCTTTAGTTCATTCTTACAGGTAGTCCATGGTTAGACAAGTAAAGAAAAATGAGTTGGGAAGTAAACTCAAAGTTCGCTGAACACAGCTCAGAGTTCGTCGAACTCAGCATGCTGATCATCGTGCTTAACTCAGCATGAGCTTAAGAACTCAGGATACAAAATTCGTCAAACTCAGCTCAGAGTTCATCGAACTCTGCTCACTGATCGTCGAGCTCAACTCAACATAATCTTAAGAACTCAAGAAGAACAAAGACCATTGAGCTCATTTCACAATTCGTCGAACTCAGGTCAACGCTTATCAAGCTAAAGCAAGAAATTCTGTCTAAGGCATAAACACTGAGTCCGCTGAGAAGAAGGCGTTGAGACCGTCGAGACAGCTTAGACAACTAGGAAGATAGCGTTGAGATAGCTGAAGACGACTGATAAGTTGGCATTGAGATGGCCAAGACAACGGAGAAGGTCGCGTTAAGACAGCTGAGACAGCTGAGAAGCTGGCGTTGAGATAGCTGAGATAGTAGAGACAAATTGAGCTGGAAACTTTCTAAGTCCAGAAGCGTTGAGTGAAGCAAGCTCACTCAACGCTTCTCAATAAATCAGGAACCGCTGAGATAGTCAGGAGGTAAACAGCTGAGAACAACATTAGCTAGTATTTTTCTAAGTCCAGAAACATTGAGTGAAGCAGGTTCACGAAACACTTCTAATGAAGAGGAAAATGCTAAAACCAAGAACTGTCTCAGCTGATAAATGTAAAATCGCTGAGACCGCTGAAATAAATCCACTGAGACAGTTAAAGTATAAAAATAGCTGAGATAGCAGATAAGAGGAATGCGTTGAGAAAAAGGCTTGTCTCAGCTAACAATGGATAACCGTTGAGACCGCTGAGATCGCTAAGACAAAACCATTGAGATAAAGCTAGGAAATTTTCTAAGTCCAAAAGCGCTGAGAGCCAAGACTGATGGCGTTGAGTGTCTCAACATCACTCAATGCTTGATGGGATTCAGGAAAATTTTCTAAGTTCAGATGTTGATGACCACTGCTGACGTCATCAAATTCAAATCTGCAGGAAGCCATTGCGGGAAAGCTGCTACAGCGCCGAAAGATGTTTTGTCGCTTTCTGATGGAGTTGGCGCTCACCAACCCTTGGTGGCCCAAATACTATTATGTCGTTGATTCAAATCAACACATATGTTGGATCCCTAGTTTGGATTTGGTCTAGGTTCACTAATAAGATGAGTTTGACCCACATTGTATAGCCAGAGTCAAGTCTATGAGTCCTAGAGATTAGGCTAGTCATTTGGTTCAATCTTTATGGACCAGCTAGCAGAGAACCTTAGTAGACTCAGAATTAGAAGAATTCAGAGTTCAAAATTATCAGTTTGAAATTCTTCAAACTCAGCTCTACGATCGTCGATCGCAGATCGACGAACTTAGAGTTATTTATCTGAGTTGAGCTCGATGAAATTCGAGCTCAGGTCGACGATATCCTCATTCAGACAGATTCTCTGCTCGTCGAAATCTGGAGTTCAGCTTCAACAGATTCTTTCCATTTTATTTTCTCTGAACTCAGGTCGCCGAAGGCAGATTCTTTGTTCGACAAACTTAGAGCGCAGATTTGGCAAGTTATTTCCAGAATGCAGTTCGCTGAGCTCAGGTCGACGAATATTGATTTTCAGCTGGACGAACTTGGAACTCTAGTCGATGAATTCTGTTCAGAGCTCGACCAATTCTGTCCCGAGCAAGACTTGGAAGTTTTCCTTATTTTTATCCTTATTTATTATATTATTCAGCAGTGATTTCCTGAGTAATTAATACTCATATTCTCCTGAATATAACTATTATTGGCAGTATTAATTATGGTCTTCATCAGGGTTAATTACTTGCTTATTTTAATGGGACAGTTGGGGAAACTCATTAAAGATTATATTCCAGCTGTTTCATTCTCCAGAATTGGTCAGTAATAATTGTTTGGAATTCAAAATTCAAGAGGGGAATTCGACAGCAAAATATATTAGAGAGAATTTTTCTTTCAGACAATACACAGAATAGATGTGGTATACAGAGAAGAGAGACAAAAAGTATACAAAAAGAATATCTGCTTCTTCCCTGTGTAGAAAACATTTTGTTTTCTCCTTGTTCTTTCTAAAGACTGAAGAAGAACAACCATCAAATATCAAGAGTCTTCTTCAACTTCTACTTCAGGAATATTCAAGGACAATAACTTTGAATCAGTCAGAAAGTTCCGGGATCTCTTCAAGAAAAGGCTAAAGACCTACACCCTGAGCAAGGCTCCAAGCTTTCTGAACCATTCTTTACTTCAGAAGGAGCTTTGACAACAAAAATACACAAGTCTTCTTTATTGTATAGATAAAAGTGAATACACCATCAACTCTCTCAGCCTCCTATAGAAGGGTTAATTAACTCCCTTCAAAAGTTTATTCTTAGTTTTTGGGCACCTGATCAAAAGACTAAAGGGTTTTGAGATCTTCCTGTAAATAGATCTTGTGGTGGCAATCACCTGAACAAAAACCTGATAGTGGATTCCTACCAGGGTGGTAGAAGAGTGGATGTACCCAGTTTAGGGAACCACTATAAAATTCTTGTGTTGTATGTGTGTGATCATTTCTTTTTGTTCTTGTTGTGTTGTGATAGATTAGCTTAGACTGTTTTCATTTCCTATTAGTACTATTGATATCACCTATTTTACTCTGATAAATTTTAATGCAACCAAAAGATTTAAGTTACTCTATTCACCCCCCCCCCCCTCTAGAGTAATCAGAACTATCCCCTATCTTTCAATTGGTATCAAAGCAGGTTACTTTGGTTTCTCAAGCTAACACTTGAACCAAAAGATCCTTGTTAGATCTGATTTTCCTTTTTCCTAGTTTTTCTGTCTATTTCACATCATGGCACAAAACAAAGATTATGCAAGCACCAGACCTCCAGTTTGCAATCTGAACAAGTTTGCTATCTGGAAGGCAAAAATTAAACTATATATGAATTTTATTGATGAAGATATTTTCAATTCTATTTTGACAAGACCACCAATTCGAGAGGCTACATCTACTTCTACTTCTAGTACACATGTTGTTCCACCACCTAAGTGGACAGATACTCAAAAGAAGTCCAAGATAGCTGATGCCAATGCCATTAATATTTTGGCTCGAACAATGTCTGATGACATCTTCCAGAAAGTGGCAGAGTGCACACCAGCAAAAGCTATCTAGGATTCTCTTAACCAGATGGTTGTTGGTTCTGTAGATGAGAGAAAGGACAGGAGATCAAATCTCATCTCACAATATGAGAACTTTGAGAAAGATGAGTAAGAGTTTGTGAGTGACATGTACAACAGACTAAGCTCAATCATCAATGAGCTGAAAACTTTAGACAAGGACATTGTAAGGCCCCTAGCCGATCCAACGTGACAGCGTCACGGCTCCGCTCTAGGCGACCCTACCGGGCTGCAGCCCAAGCACCCCAACCCCTCTCCATCCACAGGCGGGTTGTTGGTGGCCGCAGCCTCCCTTTGATGAGGTAAACTCGATAGTCAAGCCCGCACTACGGGGACTTCCCAGGAGGTCACCCATCCCAGTACTACTCCAGCCCGAGCTTGACTATCGAGTTTACCTCATGAAAGGGAGGTTGCGGCCACCAACAACCCGCCTGTGGATGGAGAGGGGTTGGGGTGCTTGGGCTGCAGCCCGGTAGGGTCGCCTAGAGCGGAGCCGTGACGTTGTCACGTTGGATTGGCTAGGGGCCTTACAATAAAAAGTGCACTTTTTGTAACGGCCTCCCCAGCCCACGGCTCGCAAGGACGGCCGCCGGCCTACCAGGGTCCAGACCCGGGCCCACCACTGGTAGTCAGCCTTTCACATTCAAGCCTGCAGGCCATGCACCCCAACCCCTCTCCGGCCTGTTTATCAGCACGGTAGGTTCTTGCCACTGGGGATCGAACCCAGGACCTTGATAAGAGAGCTTTCCACCACTCCCTCATCACCAACTGAGCTGCAGCTCAGTTGGTGATGAGGGAGTGGTGGAAAGCTCTCTTATCAAGGTCCTGGGTTCGATCCCCAGTGGCAACAACCTACCGTGCTGATAAACAGGCCGGAGAGGGGTTGGGGTGCATGGCCTGCAGGCTTGAATGTGAAAGGCTGACTACTAGTGGTGGGCCCGGGTCTGGACCCTGGTAGGCCGGCGGTGAGGGAGTGGTGGAAAGCTCAGTTGGTGATGAGGGAGTGGTGGAAAGCTCTCTTATCAAGGTCGTGGGTTCGAGACCTAGTGGCAACAACCTACCGTGCTGATAAACAGGCCGGAGAAGGGTTGGGGTGCATGGCCTGCAGGCTTGATGTGAAAGGCTGACTACTAGTGGTGGGCCCGGGTCTGGACCCTGGTAGGCCGGCGGTGCCAGCGGGTTCCCATGGGATGGGCCTGGACCGTTACAAAAAGTGCACTTTTTGTAACGGTCCAGGCCCATCCCATGGGAACCCGCTGGCACCGCCGGCCTACCACGGTCCAGACCCGGGCCCACCACTGGTAGTCAGCCTTTCACATTCAAGCCTGCAGGCCATGCACCCCAACCCCTCTCCGGCCTGTTTATCAGCACGTTAGGTTGTTGCCACTGGGGATCGAACCCAGGACCTTGATAAGAGAGCTTTCCACCACTCCCTCATCACCAACTGAGCTGCAGCTCAGTTGGTGATGAGGGAGTGGTGGAAAGCTCTCTTATCAAGGTCCTGGGTTCGATCCCCAGTGGCAACAACCTAACGTGCTGATAAACAGGCCGGAGAGGGGTTGGGGTGCATGGCCTGCAGGCTTGAATGTGAAAGGCTGACTACCAGTGGTGGGCCCGGGTCTGGACCCTGGTAGGCCGGCGGTGCCAGCGGGTTCCCATGGGATGGGCCTGGACCGTTACAGACATCACCCTCATAGAAGTTAATGATAAAATCCTCATGTGCTTCCCCAGCTCATGAGATTTCAGAATATGGCCAATCAAGGAGGCCAGAAGTTTAAATGAGATTTCCACTGAATCTCTTCTTGGAAAGCTCAAGTCCTATGAACAACTAATAAAAACAAGAGAAGCTGCAGAGCAGAAGACTCCTTCAGCAGCAAGAATGGAGCAAAGCATGGCATTCAAGGGATCTAAAGAATTAGAAGCTCCAACAGCTAATGAAGAACTTCTAAGTCTCTTAGCCAAGAGTTTTTACACGATGGCAAAGAAGGATTTTAGGAGAAAGTCATCTAGGCAAGATGACAAGCCAAGGTATGATAAGACCCCAACTAAAGAAGTTGTTTGTTTTGGTTGTAGGAAGCTAGGACACTTTATATCAGAGTGTCCAGAGAACCAAAAGAAGGAGAGAAGAAGAGAAAAGGAACTCAGGAAGCAGTACTACAGCAAGCCCTCCTCCAACAAGCATAAAAGGAAGGAGAAAGGCTTTGTGGCTGAAATATGGAGTGAAACTGAAGATGAATCTTCCTCTTCTAGCTCCAGTGAGGATGAAGAAGAGGCTAAGGAAAAGGAGATTTGCTTGATGGTCATTGATACATCAAGTAGTATATCTGAAGCTGAGCAATCAGACTGTGAAGAACCTCTATCTGAAGAGGATCATGTATTGTCTTCCTTTGATTTAAATTCAGTAAATGTTAGAACTGAATTTAATTATGTATGCATTGATTTAATTAATTCTGAAAAAGAGATTAAACAACTTAGAGAAAAATTGACTGAACAAGAAAACTTGCGTTCAGAAAATATCAAATTAAAAGATGAATTAACCCTAGCTAATGAACAGATCATCACATTAAAACTGAATCAACTGAGGCAAGGCAACTTGAAGAATCCCTAAATGGGAGAAGTATCAAGCTGATGGATATCACAAGCATAGTGAATGCCAGCCTTAATGGCAAGCTGGGCTTAGGTGTAACGACCTGGCCCTTTAGACCAAGGCCGCCCCGCCCACCAGTAGCCCATGGACCTTTAGACCACGAACCATGGTGGTACAGCCGGAATATACCAAGGCCTGCAGGACGTACACCCCAATGCCTCTCTGGCCTGTTTCTCAGCAAACAGCGTGTTGTTGGCGCAGGGATTCGAACCCGCAACCCTTGATAAGAAACCTTCAACATTTCTCATCACTAACTGAGCTGCAGCTCAGTTGGTGATGAGAACTGTTGAAGGTTTCTTATCAAGGGTTGCGGGTTCGAATCCCTGCGCCAACAACGTGCTGTTTGCTGAGAAACAGGCCAGAGAGGCATTGGGATGTACAGCCTGCAGGCCTTGGTATATTCCGGCTATACCACCATGGTTCGTGGTCTAAAGGTCCATGGGCTACTGGTGGGCCGGGCGACCTTGGTCTAAAGGGCCGGGTCGTTACATTAGGTATTTCATCAAGCCAACCCCCACTGATTTAGAATAATATTTTAATAACTCCAATAAAATGTGTTTCAGAAAAGGGCAAGGAAAAGATAGATAATAATAATGTCAAACAAACAAAATTAAAACAAAAGAATAAGAAAGGGAGAAAGAATAAGAAAGATCTTAACCATAACAATGCTCAGCAGATTTCATCGAGCTCAGATTGAACAAATGTGTGAAGTTCATCAAACTCATGTCGACGAACTCAAAAAGCAAACTTTTATTACAATTATTCTCTGAACTGCGATCGACGAAATCAGTATGATTTGTCGACCCAAGATCGACGATATTGGGGCCCAGAGAATGAATACTTTCATTCTCTAAGTTGAGTTCGACGAACTCATCCCCATTCATTGACCTCAGGTCGACGAACATACCAGAATTCGTCGAACCCAGTTCATTATAACAGAAACTTTAATTCCTATAGAACATTTAATCAACCAGGACAATATGTTAATCCATTCACCCAGTGGATACACATAGAAGATTTCAACCCTTAAGTTATGAAAATCAACTAGAATACTCATACATTTACAGCTTTAATTATGTAAATAAATAAGTACCCAAGGTAACCTGTGTCAAGAATAGCTAATCTATTTTATTGCAGGTGAAAGACTATCCAACCACAGAGCAACAGTGGTATCTGGATAGTAGTTGTTCAAAGCATATGACTGGAAACTAGGGTAACTTAATTAACTATAAGTCAAAGCTAGGACCCAAAGTAATATTTGGTGATTCCAATTGTGGCCAGACTAAAGGATATGGAAAAGTCAAAATTGGAGCAGTCACCTTCAGGAAGGTTGCTTGTGTAAGTGGACTGAAGCACAACCTTATATCCATAAGTCAATTATGTGATGAAAGGTTTCAGGTATCTTTTAACAAAACCTCCGGTAATATTACTTCTGTAGATAACCAAGTAGTATTAACTGGTACTAGAGTAGGAAATATCTATGTAGTTAATTTTAAGTCAGCTAAAACTGAAATATGCCTGTTTAACCAAAACAGTAATAATAATGATCTTTGCCATAGGAGATTAGGACATGTAAACCTGAAAAACATTGCTAAACAATCTATGTACAACCTTGTTAGAGGATTGCTTTTTTTCCCCAACAAGAAGGAAAACCTTTGCAGGGCTTGTTAGTTAGGCAAGCAAACTAAAAATAGGTTTAAGTCACTTAAAAAGAGCGATTCACCTAGGATTTTATATTTGCTACACATGGATCTCTTTGGATCCATCGCTGTACAGAGCCTAGGAGGGAAGTCTTATACCTTAGTAATTGTTGATGACTTCTCAAGGTTCACTTGGGTGTTCTTCTTGAGAAACAAGTCAAATAAATTCAAGGGTCTTACAGACTTCTTAAGAGCATAAGGATTGAGTACTCTACTCCAGTTGCATTGATCAGAAGTGATCATGGTACTGAGTTTGAGTCTCTTCTCATGCAAGAATTCTATGAGAAGGAAGGTATCAGGCTTTGTTTCTCTGGTCCTAGAACTCCCCAACAAAATGGGGTAGCTGAAAGGAAAAATAGAGCTCTGATTGAAGCTGCAGGCACATTACTTACAGATGCTCACTTGCCCATATCCTTTTGGGCAAAGGCTGTGAGCACAACAAACTATGTACTGAATAGAAGTTTGATACACAAACTTAAGGGCAAGACCCCCTATGAACTACTCAAAGGGAAGAAACCTAAAATATATTATTTTAGAGTCTTTGGTTGCATTTGTTACATTCATAACAACAAAAAACACATTAGAAAGTTTGAAGCCAAGTCTGAAAGAGGAATTTTTCTTGGACATTCCCAAGTAAGCAAGGCTTATAGGGTATACAATAAACCATCTATGAAAATGGAAGAGTCAATTCATATTTCTTTTGATGAGACGAACATGTTTTACAAGGAGAAGATTCCTTCTACCAGTGAGACTTTGCAGGAACCACATCTGTATGAGAAGTTGGATGAATTGATCCTCACCAATGAGGCTATTACATAACCTTCTCCACATGTTGCTAAAGATAGTGAAGATGACGACACTGAACTCGGTGAAAAGCCAACAACAGCTATAATTCCACAAGAGAAATTAATACCCCAAGTTGTTGCACAACCAACTCCTCCTACTGAATTCATCACACTTAGAGATCACCCTATATCGCAAGTGATTGGAGACATATCAGTAGGTGTACAGAATGTACGACCTTGGGCTCGCAAGAGGTGGCCCAACGAGCGAGAAGGGGAGGTTGGCGAGATGATAGGTGAGTGAGACCAGGAGGCCCACCTGCAGGAGGCGGGATGTGGGATTATCTGAAGTAGGCGAGACCTCCTAGGTGGCGGGATTATTGTAGGAGGCGAAATGGCCTACAGGGCGAGAGGCCAGGGAGACGGACATGGCGGTTGTCTCGCCCGTCAGTACCTTCCCCACTCGCCACATGGGAGAAGAGATGTTTTCACCTTTTTACCCCCAAGGGGGATTTTACCTTTTTTCCCCAGGCAATTTTACACTTCTACCCCTGGAGATCTACTATAGCCCTCTAGAACAGTGGAGTTTGGCTGTTGGCAGACCCAACAAAGGGTGTTTTGGTCTTTTCAGGTTAGTTCAGAAGTGATATTTGCAGATCAGATTCAGAGGCCTATAAATAGACCGATAAGGTGACTGAGAGGGTTGTTGAACATTTCCACTATCTTCCTCACAGGCACCTAGCTCAGCATTGGCTAGGGAGGGGAAGATCTTCAGTTCTTCCGGGAAAGAGGTGGGACCTCCGAGCTGAGACCCCTCGGTCTGTTTTCAGGTCTCTGACTCACGTCAGGTAGATAGCTCAGGACGAGTATGTGTGGGCAGCATCCTATTTCGAACTTTAGGAGGAACCAGAAAGATGGTTCCAACATTTTTGGTGCGGTGAGCGTGGAGCGCAGCCCTCAGAGAAGAACCTTGAGCAACCGCATGGCGGGAGGTCACGGAGAAGGAGAAGGAGAGGGGTCGGATAACCCGGGAGGATTTGTCAGAAGAGAAGAGTTTATGGCTTCAATCAAGGGGATCATGGACTTGCTGCAAGGGATCTCGCGAAATGAAGATTGTTCAACCCCACTGCCTCAAGTGCCTGCTCTCGCTCCGAAAGAAGAGCTCGTCTCGGTGCGAGTGGGAGAAGATGCCCCGGGGAGGAGACCGGGGAAGGAGGTGATGGCGGAAGGGAGTGGGAGAGACATGGCATGAAGGGAGCTGTTCCCAAACCCGGCGAGTACCATCTCGCCAGGAGAGGTCGTCGCGCGAGTGGGGGAGGCGAGATCGGTGGCGAGAGGGTCGCCTTTTTTGAGTTGATCCTGTCAGCTCCCATCTAGGAAGGGTTCCGGTAACCCGAAATGAACTACTATGTGGGGAAAGATGATCCCCTTCATCACTGGCAATGGTTCGAGGACGTGGTTTCGATCAGGCCCATGACGGACGCGTTCAAATGCCGTCTTTTCGCCATTACCATAAAATACAAGGCTAGAGACTGGTTTCACCAGCTCCCGATAGGCTCGATATACTGCTTCGAGGACCTAAGCAGGAGCTTCCAGCAACGGTTCTCCACTTCTAAGAAGAGAAAGAGGAACCCAGAGTCGATCTTTTTGATTAAGCAGAGGGCAAATGAATCCGTGGCTCAGTACGTGGATAGGTTCTAAGAGGAGATCTTGGATATACAGGAGGTGCCGGGGTTTGCCCTCCAGATGGCCTTTACCGTGGGACTACGGGAAGGTTTCTTCAAAATGAGCCTCACCCGGAAGGCGCCGCTGTCTTTCGAAGGCTTGATGGAGAAGGCGGCAAAGGAAATAGCGATGGAGGCGGCAAATACCGCTTTTGCAAAAAAGTTGGCAAGGCTTACGGAGGTGGAGTCGAGGGAGTCCGGGGGAAGACATCAGGAGGCAAGGAGAAGAGAAGAGCCGAGGGCATCGGTATATCAAGAGCTGGGATGGAGGCAATAGGGGGCCCAGCCCAAGGACAAGGGAGAGGATTTCCCCACAGGGGGAGGAACCAAGAAGGAGGACCGGGAAGATTTCACCAGCAAGGGTGGGGGTATGGTCATAGACCACCCCTGCCCCCTCTGCAGTAGGTTATGGCGATCAGCCGGGGTAGAGGTAGAGGCCGGGAGAGAGGAAGAGGAGCAGGAGCTGGGAGAAGGAGAAACCCTCAAGAAGGAAGGCAAGGGGGGAGGTGGCGTTGCCATATTGCGACTTCCACGAAGAGGAAGGTCACGCAATGTCTACCTGCCCTGATTTCTTGGAAATGAGAAGAATTAGAGGAGCAGGAGAGCAATAGAGACCAGTGCGGATGGAGGAAGTGACAGGTACAGGAGAGGAGGATCGATGTGTAGAACGAATAGATGTAGGAGATCGAGGGGGAATTGGAGTAATCCATGGGGGGGGGGGGGGGGGTAGGGATAGAGGCATCCCGAAAGGCGAGCCTTTACACTATGTCTCGTCGAAGCGTAGCCTCGACGTCGCAATCCCCTCCCCCAGATCAGAAGATCACCTTTTCAAGGAAGGACATGCCAGATCATGAAGACCCTTTCTGTGACGCGCTGGTGATCCGAACTGCCATCGAAAACTTTACGGTGTCCCGGATTCTAGTAGACAATAGGAGCTCAGTGAACGTGATTTTCAAGAAAGCATTCAATGATATGAGGGTGGAGGCCCGGAGGGTGCTGGCGGCGGATGGACCATTATTTGGGTTCTCAGGAGAGAGGAAAGAAGTCGAGGGGGGAGTGGGACTCCAAATAACCCTGGGAGGGCTATCCCAAAATTGCCGCATCGTCATAGTGGATGCCCCCAGTAGTTACAAGGCCATTTTGGGGAACCCCTTGATCAGCGCTTTCATATGCGTCCCCTCATCATTTCACCAGTGCTTGAAGTTGAACTCAGGGGGTACCCAAATCAGGGTGAGGGGGATCCAAAGGCTAAAAGGGAATACTACGTGACGGCAAAAAACACCGTCTCCTGGCAGGAGGATGCTGAAGAGATGAAGAAGAGGATGGAACGATGCCAACAGGAGCTTGGGGGCAAAGTAGAAGAGAGGGAGGAAGAAGATGTTGGAGGAGAGAGAGAAGTGGTAATGGATGGTGGCAATGCGGGGGAGCCAGAAATGGCGGGATAGAAGTACGGAGAGATGGGGATAGTAGAAGAAAGGCAGGAAGAAGGTTCTGGAGGAGAGAGAGAAGTGGTAATGGTTGGAGGCATTGCGGGGAGCTAGAAATGACTGGAAAGGAGGCGAGAGAGATGGAGGCGGAAGAGGAATGGGAGCCAAAAGGATATAAAAGGAGGAAATAGAAGAGGAAGAGGGAGGAAGCGGGAGGGTCGCCCGGGAAAGGGGCCCAGCTGGAAAAAAGAAGAGCCTCACTGCAGGAAGGAGAGGGCGCAAGCAAGTGGGAGATAGAAAAGCTTGAGGAAGAAATGGTGATGGCTGTCACAGAAGATGAAGTTAGAGAGCAGGATGCGCTGGAAGAGCAGGAAGGAGAGGAAGAGCCATCAAGGCTGAAGGCGGCCGTGGAGGTACTCGAGGTAGAGATCTGTACCACGGAAGGAAGAGAGGAGAAGAAAAAGATCAGCGGCGAGCTCAGCCCAGAAGACCGAGAGAAGATCAAGGCCTGCGTGCAAAAAAATATTGACGTCTTCGCGTGGAGCGCCGCAGACATGCCCGGAGTTGATGTGGACGTAGCTTGTCACCGCCTAAACCTCGATCCCAACACTCGCCCCATACAATAGAAGAAGAGGGCCATCGCCTCCAAGATGGTCGGGCCTATTAGAGAGGAGGTAGAGAAGTTACTTAAGGCGTGGTTAGTGTCCGCCTGTAAGTATCCGGGGTGGGTAAGTAATGTTTTAATGGTTAAAAAGGGGGAGGGTAGATGGAGAATGTGTATGGATTTCTCTCTTTTAAATAAAGCGTGCCCCAAGGATTGTTACCCGGTGCCCCGAATCGACGCGCTGGTTGACTCAGCCGTCGGTTTTCCTTTTATGAGTTTCTTGGATGCGTTTTTTGGATATCACCAAATACGCATGCATCCTCTGGACGTTAAGGACATCACCTTCGTCACGGAGGATGGATGCTTATGTTTTAATATGATGCCTTTCAGTTTGAAAAATACGGGAGCAACCTACCAAAGAATGATGGATCGGATCTTCCGAAAACAGAGAGGGAGGAACCTCGAGGTCTACGGGGATGACATGATGGTCAAAAGCAAGGACCTCGAAGCTCATATCCTAGATCTTGAGAAGGCCTTTGAGACCCTGAGGACATATAAAATGATACTCAACCCCCTGAAATGTGTTTTTGGAGCCAATAGGTGAAAGTTCCTCGGACATCTTCGCACCCCAATCAGGAGTGGAGCCCAACCCCAAAAAAGTAAAAGAATTCCTGGAGTTGGAGTCCCCTAGAAATGCTAAGGAGGTTCAACATCTCACCGGCAAGTTGGTCGGGCTAAGCAGGTTTCTCTCTCGAGCTGGAGAGAGATGCTCGCCTTTCTTTCGGACACTCCAGGGAGGCAAGAAGTATGAATGGACCACAGAATGTGAGAAGGCTTTCCAGGCTCTAAAGCAACAGCTCACCCAGATGCCTTTACTCCAGGGGCCAAGGGAAGGAGATGTCTTGTTTTTATACTTAGGGGTAGGAACTGGGGCTGTGATGCTCGCATTTCTTTCGAGCAACAGCTCGATGCTTATGTCTTAAAGAAAGCGGAGCTCGGGTATCCCAACCTTGAAAAGTTAGCGTTTACCATCATCATCTCGGCCCAAAAGCTCAGACCGTATTTTCAGGCTCGTTCTATTCAGGTGGTAACGGATCACCCACTCTATCGCATCTTGGAAGGTGTAGAACATTCCGGGAGGATGGCCAAGTGGTCAATAGAGCACAGTGAATTCGACCTCGCTTTCATTCCTCGGCTCGTCATTAAGGCACAGGCGGTGGCCGATTTCCTGGTGGACTATGTAGTTGAGGTCTAGGAGACAGAAGTGTCCCCTCGAGCAACCTGGACGATGTTAGTAGATGGAGCGTCGGGAAGAAATTCTTCAAAGGTGGAATGGTCTTGATTAGTCCGGAGGGGACCAGCATTGAACAGGCCTTGAAGATCCATTTCACGATCACCAACAACTAAGAGGAATATGAGGTGATCATCACAGGACTCAGGTTAGCCCGGGAGTTGGGAATACAAGACATCGAGGCCTCGACAGACTCCATGGTAGTGGCAGGCCAGATCAAAGGGGAGTTCGAGGCAAGGGAGCCCACCCTCCTGTTTTATCTAGGAAAGGTCAAGGGCATCATCGGGCAGTTCCGAAGCTTTTCAATTCAGCACGTCCCGAGAGTGGAGAGCACTCAGGCTGACCAACTCGCCAAGTATGGCCCTCGGGCTGGGGGAACAATGACGGAACTCTTCAGGCCGTCTATAGAAGAAGGGGAACTCATAAAGATATGCCAGCATAGGTCTTGGATGGACCCCTTCATCACATTTTTGGCATCAGGGCAGCTACCCGCGAAAGAACTCGACAAGAAACATACCAGATACAAATCGGCGTACTACCTGGTGAAAGATGGGGTTTTATATCGCAAGATGTTGTCGGGTTTGCTGGCCCGATGTGTGTCAGAGGAAGAGGTTCCAAAGGTTCGCGAGAGAATCACTCAGGAGAATGCGGGAGTCACTCAGGGAGCCGGACGTTAGAGGGGAGGGTGCTGAGATAGGGGTACTTCTGGCCCACCCTCAGGAAAGATGCGGAGGAATTCGCGAAAAGGTGTGAAAAATTCCAAGAGTTCGCCCCCCTCCAGCTCCTTCCGGCCCAGAGGTTGCAGACAATTACAGCTCCCTGGCCTTTCGCTATATGGGGGCTAGATCTGGTGGGTCATTTTCCCCAAGCGAGTGGCCAGAGGAAATTCCTTCTAGTCATGGTGGACTACTTTTCAAAACAGCTGGAGGTGATGGAGCTGGCTAAGGTAACATCGCAGGTGGTCAAGAATTTCATATGAGGGGAGATCATCTGCTGGCATGGGTTACCTCTAGCCATTGTAACAGATAATGGACCATAATTTGCAAGTAGACAGTTCGTTGACTTCCGCATCCGTTTGGCAATAGATCTCCGCTTTGCCTCTGTTCATCATCCACAGAGTAATGGGCAGGTGGAAGCAGCAAATAAGGTCATTGTCAATCTGTTGAAAAAGAAAGTGGAGAATTTGAGGGGGAGCTGGGTGGAGCAGCTACCTTCAGTCCTGTGGTCCTTAAGAACCACACCAAACACCGCCATAGGAGAGACCCCGTTTAAGCTCTCTCATGGCTCGGTGGCTGTAATACCTATCGAGTTTGAAGTCACATCACCAAGAGTAGCAGTTGCAAGGGAAGGAGGCGAAGGATGGAGAGCGGAGAACGAGGAAGAGCAAAGACTCTCTCTAGATCTCGTGGAGGAGCTCAGGGATTTGGCGATGGTCCGGTAGGAGGAGGTCAAGCACCGGATGGCAAGGTACTTCGACAAGCATATAAGGGTCAGACAGTTCGAGAAGGGAGATTTGGTCCTAAAAAAGATAGATGCAGTAGGTAGAGGGGCCTCTGTAGGGAAGCTCAATCCCAATTGGGAGGGTTCTTTTGTAGTAAATGAGGTCTTGAAGTCAGGAGTGTAATACCTCCAGGACGTGGATGGGGTATCCCTCGATCGAGCCCGTAGTGGTGATGATTTGAAGATATTTTACCTGTAACAATTTCTGTTCATTGCATTTCTTATTTGATGTACAATGCCTGCAATTTTGATGTGCTCTTTTGATGTGAGGGGAGTGTGGGTGACCTTTTTATGACACCAAGGGTGAGATTGGAGAGGAGACCCCGAGCAGACCAGCTGACCAGGCTCTCATCTAGCTTGCAGGGCTTTAGGCTCACTCGGTGGTTGAATACGGTTTGGAGAGGAGACCCCGAGCAGACCCGCTGACCAGGCTCTCATCTAGCTTGCAGGGTTGTAGGCTCACTCGGTGGTTGGAGACGGTTTGGAGAGGAGACACTGAGCAGACCCACTGACCAGGCTCTCATCTAGCTGGCAGGGCTGTAGGCTCACTCGGTGGTTGGAGATGGTTTGGAGATGAGACCCCGAGCAGACCCGCTAACCATGCTCTCATCTAGCTGGCAGGGCTGTAGGTTCACTTGGTGGTTGGAGGTGATTTGGAGAGGAGACCTCGAGCAGACCTGCTGACCAGACTCTTATCTAGCTGGTAGGGTTGTAGGCTCACTCAGTGGTTGGAGGTGATTTAGAGAGGAGACCCCGAGCAGACCCATTGACTAGGCTCTCATCTAGCTGGCAGGGCTGTAGGCTCACTCGGTGGTTGGAGGTGATTTGGAGAGGAGACCGCGAGCAGACCCACTGACTAGGATCTCATCTAGCTGGGAGGGATGTAGGCTCACTCGGTGGTTGGAGACGGTTTGGAGAGGAGACCCCGAGCAGACCCGCTGACCAGGTTCTCATCTAGCCAGGAGGGCTGTAGGATCACTCGGTGGTTGGAGGTGATTTGGAGAGGAGACCCCGAGCAGACCCACTAACCAGGCTCTCATCTAGCTGGCAGGGCTATAGGCTCACTCGATGGTTGGAGACGGTTTGGAGAGGAGTCCTCGAGCAGACCCACTGACTAGGCTCTAATCTACCTTACAGGGTAGTAGGCTCACTCGGTGGTTGGAAGTGGTTTGGAGAAAAGACCCTGAGCAGAGCCGCTGACCATGACCTCATCTAGCTGGCAGGTTTATAGGCTCACTAGGTGGTCGGAGGTGATTTGGAGAGGAGACCCTGAGCAGACCCGCTGACCAGGCTCTCATCTAGCTGGTAGGGCTGTAGGCTCACTCGGTGGTTGGAGGTGATTTGGAGAGGAGTTCCCGAGCAGAGCCGCTGACCAGGCTCTCATCTAGCTGGCAGGGTTGTAGGATCAATCGGTGGTTGGAGGTGATTTGGAGAGGAGACCCCGAACAGACCCGTTGAACAGGCTCTCATCTAGCCGGCAGGGCTGTAGGATCACTCGAGGGCAAGTCAAGTGGTGAGAGTTCACGAGGAGAAATGTCCATATTTATCAGGGGATTGGTGGAAAATCCATAGAAAAAGGAAGGATTGGGGATTAGGCCAGGAAGGAAGAACTCTGGCCGACACTCGGCATGAGTGGTCTCACCCATAGCGAATGTGTCTTCCTTGTTCAAGGCGCAAGCCTGGCTTCAAAAGGTGGGGCCTGTCATGTGGGGCGGCTGGTCTCCAAGCTCTTTATTGCATGTTTATCTTACGGCGAGATGAGCACTAAGGGTCAGAAGATCTCGCGGGGGGTAAAGGCGAAGAGAGACCCAAGGTCTCGCGTTTTTGGGCTAATTATTAAGCGAAACAGCGGAAGGTAGAAGTACAATAAAGTAACATGTAAAAAGTTAATAATAATATTCCATTGAATCTTCACAAAAGAGAACACCTCGCTATTCCTGAGGAAATGTCTATCATGATTACAAGGACCAGACAAGACAAAAAAATAAAAGAGGGGGGAGATAAGTCCCTTGTGCTGGTGTCTCCCTACTCCTCTCTGCCAGAAGATGAGTTGTCGTCCGTCTCGCCGAATAAGCGGGGGACCAAGTTGCGGACAGTAACCGTCTCGGCATCATCGCGCACCACCCCCAGCTCCTTCATCATTTTGAGAACAATCTCCGCTGTCTTGATATTGGAATCTCGGCAGAGGGCATCTACCTCGTCCACAGAGTAGCGAGAAGTAACGGGAAATTAGTCTGAGGGGGGTGTCGCGCTATTCTGAAGACGGATATTTTCAGCTTGTAATTTCTTATTCTCTCCCTCCAGCGCCTCAATGCGCGAGCGCATCCGGCCAGCGGTCTCAGCATCCTGTGGAAAGACTTAATGAATAAAGGACCCTAATGAGCAGCGAGTGAGGCTGGCAAAGCAATGGTTAGGAAACTTACCACACCACCCTGACTTTGCGTAAGGAGGTTGTCGGCGATGTCCAACCGCTTCTCAAGGTCGTTGGACTTCTCACGTTCCGCGGCGAGACCGACCTCCGCTTCCTTCCATTTCTTGTTGTTGAAGACCAGGCGGTGCGAGACACAGTGTGCGAGCTCCAAGGAATGAAATTGAGAGCGGGCGCTCTTCAAAATGAGGTCTCGCGACGTCTCATTATCCGCGGTCTCAGAGCCAAGACCACCATATTGCCCAAACCCTAGGGATAAGGCGTGACTGGTGGGGGGATCCTGCTCATTCCAGGAAGGAAGGAGAGTGGACACCGACATGCAGTTAGCATCCTTGTCCCATAAGAGCACCGGCTCGTCGACGACATCATCCGTCACAGGCCCCATGTTATAATTGGGGTGCGAGGCGGGAACCGGGCGGCTGGAGGAGCCAGCCTCGCCGGAAGGGAACTCAGCAGGCTGAATAGTGGTGGTGGCGGCTGGTTCTGACAAGACCGTCTCGCGGGTAGGCGAGACGGATTGTTGGGGAGGTAAGGGAGACCCTATAGAAATAGGGGACAGGGATCCCGATAACTCTTTCCTTTCTTTGGAGGCGGACTTTTTCTCCGTTTTAAAGGACACTGATTTCTTCACCTTCTTCTTTGGGCTGTGCCGAGAAGTGCCCTCGTCCCCGGGCCTTTTTTTTGGGGTGGGGGTCAGCGATTCCTTCGAGGCCTCCGCTGCCATACTCACTAAGGTGAGACCCCTATTACTCTGGTAAGGAGGATGAACAGGGACAGTTCTCTCTCCTAGGCAGGTTGACAGTCAGCATAAAACAAAACTTTACAATGCTAAGGAGAGAGGGGGGGGGGGGGGCAGGAGTTTACCTTCGCCGGGGAAGACAGCTGGAAGCGAGTCGAGGTCTCGCCTGAGGTAATTGACCTCGAAAGTTTTCCCTGCGAAGAAGTCGCAGAGATCCTTCTCGACACCCCCAACCTTGGGGGTTTCATAGTAGCACTCAGCGGGGGACACCGGGGCGAGAGAGATGCCTCCCAAATCCCTGCGAATGAAGACGAAGCGAGTTAGCCAGTGATGATTCCTGTTCGGCATCTCGCACGCCATTAGGCCTTGGCCGGTGAAGTAGGAAACGCCATCGCCTTTTGCGTGATAGATGAACAGCTTGCGAAAGGCGGTGAAGCTTAATTCGATGCGCTCTCGCCGCAGGTAGCAGGCAAAAACAACCAGCATAGAGATAGCGTTGGGGTTGAATTGGTCGGGAACAACCACGAAGTACTTCAAGACTATTTGACCTCTTGCCAAAGGGGAAGTCGCAGCCCTGCCTCGAAGTGCGAGACGGGGAAGTCCAATTCATTGGGGTAAAAAGTATTGATGCACTCGCCAACTTTGGGTGGGCGAGATAAATAACCGTCAGCAAGGAACTCGCTAGTAAAGCGAGTATATTCTTCCTCTGGTAGTTTGCCGAGAGGAAAATCATGATCCACAAATCGCTTTGCGCAGCGGCTGCGACCCTCACCTTCTTCCACCCTCTTCTTTCCCATAGCAGGCGAGAATGCAGAAATAGGCGAAGAGAACGATTTAGAGGGAGAGCGGGACGCGAGAAGTGTGTAGAAGAAGAGGGGTAGGCGGAAGCTCTGACCGCAAAAACAGCCAAGAATAGTAACAAAAGTATGGGAATATCCGAATCTAAGAGGTATTTATAACGGATGAAGAAGAGAGAGGGGATCGAGCAGGAAAATCAAGGGGCGGGAAATGAAGAGATAGCCCGACGCTTTGTCTCTCCCTCTCTCTCTCTCTCTCTCTAGAACCCAAGGGGCGAAAACACCGCAGCGACTTTTTCGAAGTCAAAGCCATCATTATGGACTAATTAATTGAAAAAGGAACTAATCACAGTAATGATGAAAAAACTAGCACGACATGACAAGCACAGTACCATAATGATAAAATATTTCATCCAGCGGGGAGGGGGGGGGGAAGCATCCCGTCTAGAGATGTTTTATACAACACATCAATAATTAAACATAATTAAATTGGCAATAATAATACAGGAGGGCCGGGAGAAGTCGAGACGGGGCCACGACAACTTAGTTCCTGACCCATTTCCAGCAGCCATCTTGACCTCCCGCAAATGGAGGGCGGCCAGGAAGATGAAAAGCGCGAGTGGAGACCACGCCGCGGTGCGCGAGACAGAGGTGTTCGTCCGTCTCATTTAGGATGGCTTGGGGGTCTGTCCCATCCATTACGCCGTCGGATTCCATCTCGGCAGAAAGGCGGTGGCACTCTGTTTCTAGCCAGTCCATGCGCCGGTCAGAGGACTGCTTCTCCAGCTCCATCTCGCAGATTATATGAGTGTATTTGCGGAACATCCTAGCCGTCCTCCGCTTCAGCTCCAGGGTACCCATGGGATCACCCAAGTAGTCCTCGATCTCGTCAGGACGTGGAAGAGGCGGCAGGGGAGGAGACGCGGGAGCGTCCTCAGTGTCAGATTCAAATTGGATGCCTGCACAGAGAGCGAGAAATCGTAAAGAAGGACGAGCTCTCGTGGGTTGGGTAAAAGAAGGAGAATGGGAGGAAAACCGAGAAGGGTAAGTTCTTACTTGGGATGCGAGGGTTCTCCACAACCCGTAAGAGGTTTTTTTCCGCGAGAGGGGTAGGGAGGATGCCTCGGGCGAGTCGGCACACTGATGAGTTTGATTGATAGTGTCAGGAGGATTCGCGGACATAGGTGAATCAGCAAAGTTTCCCCGTGAAAGCGTGATCAACAAGCAGGACGAAAGAAGAAGAGAGAGAATGAGAAATTCTCGTCTCTCCCCCGGAGATGCGGGAAGATTATCTGTTGTCAAAGGGGCAGAGGAGGTCGCGTCCGCCGAGAGGGGAGGGCAGGCGGCTTTCATCTTCTTCAGGCGAGAGGATGGAGGGGCTGAGGGAGGAGTACGCCCCAGATCCGGGAACAGGGCGACCAGGTTGGGTTTATTTCGCTTTCGCACGATTGCGAGGCGCTCACGAAAACTCTGGCTGTGAGACATGTTGAAGGTCAAGGAAATGAAGGAATACAAAAAGTGGGACCCTAATGAAAGCTGGGATCTCATATTTATAGGCCCCATGGGGGGGGCACCAAAGATTCCCATAAGCAAATCCCAGCGTCGCGAGCCACGGTTGGACTTATCTTTTCGAGGTTAGGGCAACCTCGAAAAGATCGAGGATTGTATACATCCTTGGGCTCGCGAGAGGTGGCCCAATGAGCGAGAAGGGGAGGCTGGCGAGATGATAGGTGAGTGAGACCAGGAGGCCCACCTATAGGAGGCGGTATGTGGGATTCTCTGAAGTAGGCGAGACCTCCTAGGGGGTGGGATTGTTATAGGAGGCGAGATGACCTACAGGGCGAGAGGCCGGCGAGACGGACAGTGCGGTCATCTCGCCCGTCAGTACCTTCCCCACTTGCCACATGGGAGAAGAGATGTTTTCACCTTTTTACCCCTAAGGGGGATTTTAACTTTTTGCCCCAGGCAATTTTACACTTCTACCCCTAGAGGTCTGCGTATAGCCCTCTAGAAAAGTGGAGTTTGGCTGTTGGCAGACCCAACCCAGGGTGTTTTCGTCTTTTCAGGTTAGTTCTGAAGTTATATTTGCAGATCAGATTCAGAGGCCTATAAATAGATCGATAAGGTGCCTGAGAGGGTTGTTGAAACTTTCCACTATCTTCCTCGCAGGCACCTAGCTCAGCATTGGCTAGGGAGGGGAAGATCTTCAGTTCTTCCGGGAAAGAGGTGGGACCTCCGAGCTGAGACCCCTCGGTCTGTTTTCAGGTCTCCGACTCACGTCAGGAGGATAGCTTAGGAAGAGTACATGTGGGCAGCATCCTGTTTCGAACTTTAGGAGGAACCAGAAAGCTGGTTCCAACACAGATAAGGCATCAACTTACCAGGACATGATGCATGTCTGCTTCATATCTCAAACTGAACCCCAATCCATTAAAAATGTTGAGCAAGATCCACACTGGATCATTGCAATGCAAGAGGAGCTCAACCAGTTTGAGAGATATAGAGTTTGGGATTTGGTTCCAAGACCGCATGACTACCCAGTCATTGGAACTAAATGGGTATTTAGAAACAAACTAGATGCTCGAGGTCTTATCAAAAGGAACAAGGCAAAATTAGTTGCTCAAGGATATAGACAAGAGGAAGGGATAGATTATGACTAAAAATTTGCCCTTGTTTCAAAGATAGAAGCAATAAGGATATTTCTAACTTATGCAGCCTACAAGAAGTTCACAATTTACCAAATGGATGTCAAAAGTGCATTACTAAATGGTGAACTCAAAGAAGAGGTCTATGTGGAACAACCAACAGGTTTTATCTCTTCATCCCATCGATCTTATATCTTCAAATTGCATAAGACTCTCTATGCTCTAAAGCAAGCTCCAAGAGCTTGGTATGAAACCTTAGCTAGCATTCGCTTAGAGCATAACTTTTCTAGAGGCATAGTAGATAGGACTTTATTTATCAAGCATCATCATGATAAAATCTTGTTAGTCCAAATATATGTAGATGATATTATATTTGGTTCTACAGATTCCAAACTATGCAAAAGGTTCTCGAACCTTATGCATTCCAAGTTTGAAATGAGTAGCATGGGTGAGCTTTCCTACTTTCTTGGTCTCCAAGTGAAGCGGTCACCTGATAATATCTTCTTATCCCAATCCAAATATGCTAAGGAGCTAATAAAAAGGTTTGGGATGGCTGATGCTTCAGCTAAGAAAACACCTATGGCTACAAATGTTGTGATTGATTCTGATGAACATGGGAAACCTGTAGATCAAAAACTATATAGGGCCATTGTTAGGTCTCTATTGTATCTCACAGCAAGTAGACCAGACATCATGTTGGATACATATCTTTGTGCTAGGTTCTAGGTGAACCCTAAAGAATCTCATCTTATTTTCTTAAATAGGATTTTGAGATATATAAAGAGTTACCCATATTTAGGACTCTGATATCCAACTGAGTCAGGATTTGAGTTGTCTGGATACTCAGATGCTGACTTTACTGGATGTAGAGTGGACAGAAAAAGCACATCAGGGACATGTCAGTTCCTTGGTGATAGGCTAGTGTCTTGGTTTTTGCAAGAAGAAAACATGTGTCTACCTCAACAGCAGAAGCTGAGTACATAGCAATTGTCAGTTATTGTTCACAGATGTTGTGGATTCAAAACCAACTCCTAGATTATGGTGTCAACTTAAACAATTCAACTCTACTGTGTGATAATAACAGTGCAATTTCCAATGCACAGAATCCAGTGCATCATATTAGAACTAAGCATATAGATGTAAGATATCATTTCATTAGAGAGTGTGTAGAAAAAAAGAAAATTAATCTCACCTTTGTCTCTACTGATTTGAAAAAGACAGATATCTTCACCAAACCCTTGGATGAGAAGAAACATCTGTTTTTTATGAATCAGCTAGGTATGATAAATGGAGATGCATTATTTTAACTTTTTGTCTGTGGTCGAAGAATTTACCACAGTTCGTCGAACGGAGATCGACGAACTGAGAAAAGTTCTTGAGAAATTTGTCGACCTGAGATCGACGAACTCACTGTGTGTGAAGTTCTATTCGTCGAATGGAGATCGACGATTCTGCTTCAGAAAAATTTTCGTCAACCTGAGAATGACGAAAACTTTTCCCTTCTTCAGACTGAGATCGAGGAACTCTTTTGTCAATAAAATATTTCGTCGAACTCAGATCGAAGAATTTTATTTATTTCGCAGCACGGAGTCTGCCACTTCATATTCTGAAAACCATATAACTAGGTTTTCTTCGAGCTCCATCCCGCGCTTTCTATTCCACTTGCACTTGATCTTTTTGTTTCCTTTTGCAGACGATCAATGGCGATTCCGGCGAGCTCTCTTGCAACAATGAAATTCGACATGGGATTCAATATAGACTTCGAATCATTTCAACATTCTGATCAAATTTCCTGGACATACTGAAATTATTTGAGGAACAATAGTTGAAGAACCTCATGAGAACCAGGATAAAGATATCTGCCACTGAAATAAGAGAATGGGTGTTCACCTCCTCTACTCTAAATGCCGACACGATGATAGGCACAATATCTGGTAACTAGGTTTCTTTAACACCCGTAGTCTTAACTGAAATCTTTTGTTTGATAAATGGTGAAGAAGAGTTAGAGATTGATAGTTCTGAATTTGATGACATGTTGAACAAAATGGGTGATATTGGAGAGAACCTTAATAAGTTATTAAAGAAAATTTGTCTTCTGAATAAAGTTTTTACTTGATGTGGTGGGCAAAGTATTGCTAGGAAAGCATATAGTTCGTGATTATATTACCGGGCAATATTTTCTGGTAATCTGTGCAATAATGAATAGGAAACCCGTGAATTGGGCTAAAATTCTGTTTGACTTGATAAAGAAGAAGAACAGTAAGAAAGAAGTGTGTTTTGGATGACTTTTGGGAATTTTCCTACAGGAAAAGGCCACTGAATCAATGATCTCTCAGACCATATTCATTAATGCTTCCAAAAGGATAACATGTGCCTTGTTTGGAAGGTGGGTGTTGGGAACTATGTCCACATTAACCCAGATTTGATGAAGTCACCCTGGAACTAAGATTAATTAGGTTGTATTTGATGCTTTGTTTGAGTTGTGTGTTTGCAGGCCTCTAATGGGAAGTGTAGACCAATGTCAGTCCACAATGGGTCATCAAACACAGGATCATACAGTGTAATACCTCATTATGTGTTCCAAAGTGTTGACTCATGTGTAGCCTCTCTATTTGGATACTCTTCATATTACAGCTATCGGACTGTGTAAAGACTTGGTGCTAATTCCATTCTAGTAGAAGAAAAATTACTGACAGAAAATTTCTCTAAGTATTTCTCTCGAGTAGGTCCTTAACTACTCGAGTAGATTGCTCAAGAAATACTCGAGTAAAAAGTTCTGCATACTCGAGTAAGAAAATTATTTCTCTCGTGAAGTTAAGTAAAACACTCGAGTAGTTCATTGACATATTCGAGTAGCTTACTTAACTACTCGAGTAGATCATTCTTCCAACTCGAGTTGCCCAGAATTCAGGTTCCAAACTTTTCTAAGTAAAACACTCGAGTAGTCCAAGTCACATACTCGAGTAGCTTATATTCTCTCGAGTAGTTCATACTCGAATAGTTCCAGATTTCTATTTCTCAGAATTCTTCTAAGTCATTTACTCGAGTAGGTGTTTTATATACTCGAGTAAGTCTCGACAATGTGTCAAGTAACTCTCTTCTCTGCGTCGAGTAGTTAAGATATACTCGAGTAAGTCCTTCACATACTCGAGATACTTTCTTTCCTCTCTAGTAGTTCAATCTAACTACTCGAGTAGCTGTTTTTCCCGTGTGTAGAATATTTCTAAGTGTTTATCTCGAGTAGTTCCTCTAACCACTCGAGTAGTTCAATTCTGCCTACTCGAGTAGTATAACTTGTACTCGAGTAGCTCAACTCCTTCCCGTGAGAACTTTCTGTGTACTCGAGTAGATTTTCTAAGATACTCGAGTAGTTGATTATATGTACTCGAGTAGTTGTCCTCAACATACTCGTACAGTCTTGATTTATATACTCGAGTAATTTCTCTCTGCTTACTCAAGTAGTCCTTGACCTACTCGAGTAGTTTTATACATACTCGTGTATATGACTTCATTTTCCCTGAAATTTCTTCTAAGTCCAGATTTGACAGAATTTCAAATCTCGTGACATGATTGGTCCACGTGTACGTCATTAAAGCCAATTATGACCGTTATTAGTACTCCTATAAAAGGTCTTGTCTAATCGACAAACCCTAATCAGAAAAACAGATCTTTCAATAAGAAAATTCCTCTGAGTTTTGCAGCCGTCACTTTCCAAAATAATCGATATTTCCTCTCTCTCTCTCTCTTCCTGGAACAAAAGCCGCCACCGCCTCGTTCTTCTCCGGCAAGGGTTTCGATCTTCAAAGGAAATAGACAGAAGAAGCTTTCCAGATCGGGATCGTTTTCACATACTCATCTTCTACCCGATAGTTGAATCAAGAAGTTCAGATCTACTGGTTGCCAAGAATCCTTATTCAACTTCTCTGATAAAGCCGCACGCCAAGAAGAAGATTCTAGTTCCTGTTTTCAGATATGAACCAGAGAATTTCACTGTTTGTATTAGTTCAATACTTGTATTTTATTTCAGTACGAGAATCTGTCTCCGAGTGTAGGAGTTTTCCACTCCGACTTTGTAGGAAGGTGTTTCTTCCAAGTTGTAGATCCAGTTGGATTGGATTGAGATTGTAGGAACTTTGTTTCGAGGGTAGGATTGATTTTCAATCCGAGATAGTGGAGTAGCCGAGTCTAGTTCGTTGCTAGATCGGTGAGGGAAAGTGGATGTACCCAAGATCGGGGAACCACTATAAATCTTGTCTCGTCTGTGATTTTTTAGTAGATAGATCTATGTTGTGTTCTAAGATTTTTTATTCCGCAAAAGACGCACAACTCACCTATTCACCCCCCTCTAGGTGATTTAGGTTAACAACTATTATCTTTAAATTGATATCAGAGGCAGGTTGATCGTTAAAAGGTTAACAACTTGATCAGTTCCTGCATATAGTTATTAATTGAGATCTATCTATCATGGACAAGGCAAAGGATTTCGCCAAGCTTCCCCTGTGCAACAAGAACAACTTTCCCATGTGGAAAGAAAGGATCAAATTTTTTATGGAAGCTGTGGATCCAAGGATCTTCATGATAGTTGAAGAAGGTCCTTATGTCCCTATGACTGTCTCCACTATAGATCCCACCAAGAAGGTTCCAAAGAAGCTGATGGATTTGGACAAGGACGAGATTGCACTTGTCTCACTGGACAAGTAAGCTAAAAACATTATAGCAAGTGCAGTTGATGACTCAATGCTGCAAAACTTAATCCACTGCCAATCTGCAAAGGAGATGTGGCAGTCCTTGGTTACCTTAATAGAGGGAACATAAGAAGTGAGGGATGATCAGAGATCCCTCCTCAATCAAAAGTATGAAGCCTTCCGACAGGGAAGCAAAGAGACCATTGTTGATACATTTGAGAACTTTTTCAAGATAGTGAATGGCCTAAGGGTCTATGGCAGAGTATTCACTAATGGAGAACTGAATGACAAATTCCTGAGATCCCTGACCAAAGAATGGGACAACAAGGTCTGTGCCATCAGGGAGTTTGGGAAGCTGGCTGAGACAGACCCACAAAATCTCTTCGGAACGCTTATGCCATATGAGCTTCAACTCAACACCAGGAAAGCTGAAGAAGAGAAGAGCAGGTTTGCTCTCAAAGAAAAGTCTGTTGCTCTAAAAGCAGACACCTCCAAAAAGACAAAGGCTGCCTCCCCTGCTCCAGCTCCAGATATTAGTGAAGAAGAAGAAACTTCTGAGCCTAGTACCTCAGGCTTTGAGCTATCAGAAGGAGAGTTCTCACTGCTCTCACGTCAGTTCAAGAAATTCTTGAACAAGAAAAAGCAATGGAAAGGCAAGGATGCCTCCTATAGAAGATCACGACACGATGGTGATCGACAAAGAAAAGTCTCAAGTAGCCATGACAGGTATTTCTCTAAACAGAACAAATATGTTTCGACTGACATCATTTGCTATTGTTGCAATAGGCCAGGTCACGTCATCGCCGAATACCCTCATAAGAAGAAGGAGGGTGGCAGAAGAGAAGAAAAGAAATCCTCACACAACAAGAAGAGGAAAGAGAAGAGCCTCATAGCTAAAAAGAGCAAGACTCTTAGTGACTCCGACTCATCTGAGTTAAGTGAAGAAGAAGAAGCTTATTTTGGGCTAATGGCTCAATCAGATGATGATCAAGAGCCCCAGTTCACTGGGAAGGTAAACTCTCATACCCCTCTTTCAGATTCTGAAGACTCTGAACATGATTATGAGGAAAGCTCCTCTGACGATGAGTCAGAGCTAATGGCCAAATACAAGGAGTTAATCATGGCTTACGACAAATGTCATCGAGTCGTGAACACTCAGTCTAAAGAGATCAAATCTCTAAAAGCCGAAGAGAGCATCTTGAGAGAGAAAGTCGCAAAGACTGACTCCCTCGAAGAAAACTTCAATAATGCAATTGAAGAATATAACAAGGCTCTCGAGCACCTTGACCTCAAAGAGAAAATCATCAAAGTGTTGGAAGCCCAGTTTGCGGCTGAAAAGAAACTTGTTTAATGTTTCTCGAAGCCCAAAACTATTCTTCCATTCGTTGCTGAATTCTCAGCAAAGGCCAAGGGAGTTGGACTAGGCCATGAAGAAGCTCCTAGTAAATCCTCTAGGAGAAACAAGAACCAACGGAAGAATAAGGCCGCCAAAAAGGCCTTAGCCGAAGAGAAGGGGAAAGCCCCTCAAAATCAAACTACATTCAAAAAGGTCATCTTTCCATCAAATGAGTTTGATTTTGACTCATCCTACGGGAACTTTGCTAGGCCTACCTGTGTAGAGCCAAAGTCCCGCTATCAATGATGGGCTCGACCCCGAAACTTTGGCGAAAGTGTCTTTAAGGCATCTTATGAAGAAATTATTCTTAAGAGCTATGGCCCTTTTAATCATGGTCATAACTTCAAGAAGGAACCAAAGACAAAGCCTGTTGTAGAGAAGCCCGTAAAGGAGAAGAAGCCATGTGATTGCCATCATCATGAGGCATCTTCCTCCAAGAATGCTGCCCCTGCTAGACCACAATTCCAAAAGGTCAAGCAGGAGATCTTGAGGCAAAGGTACAATAGATTTGACTGTTGGTGTTGTGGCAAGATTGGTCACTTCGCCATAGATTGCTGGTTCAATTCCAGAAATGCTGCAACCCCTCATATCGGCAATATGAGAAAGACCGCTCATAATGCTAACACTCGTAGGGGGAGCACTCTAACCCGAGACCAAGGACCCAAACGTGTTTGGGTTCCTAAGGCAAACTTATTATGATTGCAGGTATGTCCAAAGGCCAACAAAACGCCTATCTGGTACTTGGACAGCGGATGCTCTCAACATATGACCGGGACTAGAAGCCTCATTCAGAACTTTACTCCAGTCGTGAACGGACTAAAGGTCATCTTCGGAGGTTCAGACCATGGAATCACTAGAGGCTATGGTATGATTACGAACGGCAATGTATCCTTCTCGGATGTGGCTTATGTCGAAGGATTGGAACACAATCTCATTAGCATAAGTCAACTCTGCGATAAAGGATACATAGTTGAATTCCATGCTGATAAGTGACTGATAAAATCCGTTGACAATATGGAAACGATTCTATCTGGCACTCGAAGCAGGAATATTTTCTATTTAAATTTCATCTGTATAGATTCCTTTACACCAATGTGTCTTTTAGCAAAAGATAGTGCGTCTCTTGGTGACCAATGACACAAGAGACTAGCACATATTAATTTCAAAACTATTAATAAATTATTTTCAATGAACTTAGTACGTGATGCCCCAAATGTCAAGTGCGTCAAAGATATACCTTGTCATGCTTGCGTAAAAGGCAAGTAAACAAGGGATACCTATAAAAGCGTTATTGGCAAAGACTCTAACAGATGTCTCCATCCATTGCACATGCACTTGTTTGGTCTACTGCAAATTAGAAGTTTGGGAGGTAAGGATTATACGCTGGTAATTGTTGATGATTACTCGCGCTTTGCGTGGGTGTTCTTTCTGAAACACAAGTCAGATACCTTCGACATCATTACTAATTTTGTCAGGCAAGTCTAGAATGAATACAACTGCTCCATAGTCAAAATCAGAAGTGACAACGGAACAGAGTTCAAATATGGGGCCATGACAGAATTCTGTGAAAGCTTAGGCATCTTTCATGAGTTTTCCTCTCTTCGTACTCCACAACAGAATGGAGGGCTGAGAGAAGGAACAGAACACTCATAGAGGCCTGCAGGACCATGTTGAGTGATGCTTCACTATCGGAGTACTTTTGGGCTGAAGCTGTCAACACTGCATGCCACGTGCAAAATCGAGCACTCATAAACAAAGACCACGATAAGACCCCTTACGAACTTCTGAAAGGCAGGAAACCAACAGTCTCATACTTTAGAATCTTTGGTTGTAAATGCTTCGTACTTAACAATGGTAAGTATCATACCACCAAGTTCAGCGAAAAGCGTTTTGAAGGTATTTTTGTAGGTTACAGTAGCCATAGTAAGGCATATAGAATTTTCAATAGAAAAACTCTGGTGGTAGAAGAATCGATAGATGTTGTATTTGATGAGATGAGCTTGCTGCAAAGCAATCCGTCTAGTGTGCTCATTGAAGATGCAGGTGAAAAGCTGAAAGAAACCAGCTTGGATGAACCGTCCGAAGACAAAGGCGAAAACTTCATTAAGATAACCACTCCAACTCCTATTGGAGAGGATGATGATCAAAATGAAGAAGTCATCCAAGATGAAGAAATCACTCCAGTGATTGAAGATAATCCAGATGTAAGAACTTTAGAGCTCAGACATCTAAAGGATCACCCCATGGACCAGATCATAGGAGATCCCCGGGACGGTGTCAGAACTCGAAGAGGTACAACTAACGAGAATCTTTATTTAAGTTTTCTCTCACAGGTTGAAACAAAGAAGTTTGAGGAAGCAAACTCAGATGCAGCGTGGATAATGACGATGGAAGAAGAGCCAAATCAATTCAAGCGCTGCAATGTATGGAAGCTTGTTCCAAGACCCAAAGGAAAGAACATCATTGGAACAAAATGGGACTACAGGAACAAGATGGACGAAGACGGGACGATCATAAAGAACAAGTCCAGACTCGTCGCTAAAGGCTATCTTCAAGAAGAAGGAATCGACTTCGACCAGACATATGCTCCAGTGGCGAGGCTGGAGGCAATAAGGTTGTTCCTACCATATGCTGCTCTCAAAGGCTTTACCGTCTATTAGATGGACGTAAAGTCTGCCTTCCTAAACGGTAACATAAAGGAGGAAGTGTATGTGGAACAACCTCCAGGTTTCGTTGATCCTAACTTTCCTGATTATGTATATTTCCTGCACAAGGCCCTATATGGTCTGAAACAAGATCCTAGAGCTTGGTATGAGACGCTGTCTTACTTTCTACTTGAGAACAAGTTCACAAGGGGAAAGATAGACAAGACATTATTTCTTAGGGAAATTAAAGACAAGATTTTGCTAGTGCAAATCTATGTCGACGACATTATCACCAGCTCTACATACGACAAACTCTGCAAAAAGTTCTCAAAACTTATGCAAGGGAAGTTCGAAATGAGCAGTATGGGCAAGCTGAAGTATTTCTTAGGGCTCCAGGTGAAATAATCTGAAGATGGAATTTTCATCTCGCAGACAAAGTTCACCAAAGAGCTAATTAAGAAATTCGGAATGGAGAACGCAACCTCTATGAGGACTCCAATGGGCTCAACTATGTCTATGGACAAGGATGAAAAAGGGAAACCTTTTGATGAAACGAAGTACAGAAGCATAATTGGATCCTTGCTCTACCTCACTGCCAGTAGACCTGACATAATATTTTCAACATGTGTCTGTGCTAGATTTCAGGTGAACTCTAAGGAATCTCACTACGTTGCTGCAAAGCGGATTTTAAGATACCTTAAAGGTACACCAAATCTTGGCTTATGGTACCCAAGAAGTAATGACAGCGAACTAATTGGTTTTTTAGATGCAGATTTTGCAGGTAGCAAAGACGACAGGAAAAGCACTTCAGGGACTTGCCAATTCTTTGGAAGAAGGCTAATCTCCTGGAGTAGCAAGAAGCAGAACTGTGTCGCAATCTCAACGGTCGAGTCAGGGTACATCTCTGCAGGCAGTTGATGCGCACAGTTACTTTGGATAAGAAATCAATTTGAGGATTACAACAAGAAGTTCAAGAATGTCCCACTATTTTGCGACTCTTCCAGCGCAATTGCAATAGCTAACAATCCAGTCTCGCACAGCCGGACAAAGCATATCGAGCTAAGGTATCATTTCATCCGGGAGCATGTAGAGTATGGGGACATAGATGTCCAATATGTCTCCATAGACAGGCAAGTTGCAGACATTTTCACGAAGCCACTGGACGAGACCAAGTTCTCATTCTTCAAAACTGAACTTGGGATGCTCAACAAGGAAGATTAGAGCAGTTTGGACATAAAGGAAGTAAAGGAAATCAAAAGGTTAGTCAAAATCTGGCTTTTCAAAGGTTTCTTCCTTCTATGACTCAAGTAAAACTTGACCTACTCGAGTACTCAATGTACCTACTTTAGTACCCACCAGACCTACTAGAGTAGTCCTTTAACTTACTCGAGTAAGGCAATAAGTACTCGTGTAGTATACTTCACCTACTCGAGTGAGTCCATTCTTCTACTCAAGTCATTTCAGATTATCTAGACCTACTCGAGTACCTTCTATAGACCTACTCGAGTACCTCCCTATATACTCGAGTACCCTCTATAGACCTACTCGAGTAACTCCCTCTTTACCCGAGTATCTTCATTTACCTCTCGTGTATATGCCATTTGGCTTTAAAATTTTTCCAGTGCCACCTTTATTTTAAATTATTTTCTTCTAAATGATTAGACATTAACCTAGGGCTTTATAAATTCGAAATTCCAAATATCACTCTACACGAAATCATTTCCATTCACTCGAGTATCCGTCCACCGCTTCATCTTCACTCAAGAAATTGCAGAGCCACGACTCTTCCTCTTCCCCATGACCGAGTTTTTCCCATTTTCTGGATCATGGCCGCCGCCTCCAAGATTGGTGTAGGATCGGGACTCGTTACCGTCGGGATTGCCAAGCTTTCCGACGATTTCCACAATCTGCTCATTCTTCTAGATACCGCAGGGCTTTCCTTCATCCTGCAAGAACCCTGCCGGATTCTCTTCCCAGAATTCGCCGAATTCTTCTCCAATCTAAAGGTCAAAAGGAATGACAAAGTCCTGAAATCCAAAGTGAAAGGTTTGAAAATTAAACTCAACAAGGCCCCTGTCTCTCAACTTCTCCGACTACTGATAGTAGACGAAGAAGATCACTTAGTTGCTGAAGACTCTGACAGAACAGCCCTATTATGTGGCTTTTCAACTGATGATCAGTACTTCAAAAGGTCAGACATGAATGCAGAAGGCAAATTTTTGGTTGATGTTATTGGGAAAATTTTACTGTGCAAGACAAACTCCTTAAGACACATTCCATCATATTTCTTCGACATAATGCAAGCCATTGTCTGCCACAAGAAATTTCAATTTGGTATGCTGATCCTGGATAAAATCAAGTACAGTTTAAAATCCCCCAACTACGCCAGAATAATCTCTCTGCTCCTCCATGAAACTAATCCTGAGGTATTCAACTTCTCCAAAGGGACCCCTCTTCACCACATGAAGAAGGTCTCCATCTCTTCCATTCAGAGATGGGAACTCAAGCTGAAAAATCCTGCCCAAGCTACAAAGATTTCAGAAGTTCCAGAGGTTCCAGCTCTAGAGGACAGGACTCCATCTCCCTCTCCTCATCATGTGGCCAGCTACTCTAGTGTAGTAAGTGAGGGGGAACCTGCTCCTTCTAGCCAAGTCAGGCAGCCCTCTCCTCAGCCAGCAATTCCTTCCCTACCTCATACTCCACAAAGTCCAGCAACTCCCTCAGATGAGATACCTCCAGATTTTCTTCTCTCAACAGCTGCTACCATAGATGCTATGATTGCAGAGCTCTCTGAAGAAGTGTTGCCTATTCCTCCTCTATCACCTCCAGCTCCATCCTCTGAATGTCACAAGGACCCCACTCCAGCACAGTTTCCTGTACATTCTCCAGCCAGAACTCCAGCCAAATCTCCAGATACCCTCAAAGACCAGCAAGACACCATTATTATTTCTGATGAGCCTTCTCCTGAGCCAGCTGAGGCCCCTCTCAAAAATCTAGACTTCTCTCTTCTTCAGGTTACAGAAGAAGGAGTTGCTCTCATTCCTACCACCAGAGCTCACAGCTCTGTGATCCTTGAAGAAATAGCTCCATGGGTAACTCATTCTCTCCCTACTGCTGCTCCCTCTACTACTGCTGTTACAGTCTCTTCCTCCTCAGATTTGCTGCAACATATTACACTTCTTCTTCAAGAACAAAGAACTTATTTTGACACTTCTATAAAGACTGTCACTGACAAGGTAACTGCCCTCGAGACTGAGATGAACAGAGGCTTTGCTGAAATTCAGCATAATACTGACAAGCTTAAATACTTATTTCAACTTGGTGGCAAAGCCCTTGACCACACTATCACTAGTGTTGGAAATGTTATGGAACAGGGTGTTACCCTTGCAAACAATCAGATAGAGCTAGGCAAGAGAAATGAAGCTAACAAAATGAAAATCTGTGAAGAAGTTGGTATTTTCAAAGAAGACACTATAGAGAAGCTATCTGTTGAAATCAGAAAGGGGGAGGGATTGTTCAAAGAAATCAAAGAACAGGTAGAAAAGTCAGCTACTCAAAAGTCAGATGTATGGGAAGCTCATGTAAAGACAATTCATGATGATGTGCTAGCACAGATATAGAGTGTCAAATTTCATACCTATGACACTGCTGTCTGGATGCACAATCAAATTCTGCCAGACCTTGCTGTTGAACCCAACATCATTCCTCATCATTTAAACCCTCTAGCTACAGATGTCTCTGCCCCAGCTGTTCCTCTGCAACCCACCTTCTCTCCCAGGCCTGGAGATACAGTTGCCCCTCCAGACACCTATGCTCAAGACTAGGAAGAAGATCCTGCAGATATATTCCTCAAAGCTCCTCCAGAGATCAAAACCTACAAGAAGAAAAGGAAGTATCGTGAAGGCCCCTCTGCTAGTAGGACTGCTCCTACTAAAGCCACTGAACATGCTGAAGTTTGGTCTCCAACCTCCAAGTCCCTGATTTTAGAAACTCTCAGATTAGTTATGGAATTCCAAGAGAGCAGGAACATTCATTACAGCTCCTCTGAATGGGAACTTTATGAGAAGTCCATGACAAAAAGAAGAATCTATGACAGAGAATATGGGAGGAATAACCCTGCTGACCCTCCTAGGCCTCCCAAGTACTATCCAAAACCCTACTGCTACCAGAGAAGACAACAAGAGAAACTGGACAGACAGAATCAAGGCAGATCTTCAAGGATCTTTGAGAGGGTGGAATGATTGACTATAGAAAAGAAAACTTTGGATATTCTTATTTATATAATTCTAAGTTTTTGCTCTTATTATCCTTTATCATAGTCTATTGCTTGCTTGCACATTTTCTACTTACCTTCTTTTTATGTCTATAATTCACCTTAGTGTAAAGAGTTCTGACTTCAACAAATAGGGGGAGATTGTTGGGAACTATGTCCACATTAACCCAGATTTGATGAAACCCTGCAACTAAGATGAATTAGGTTGTATTTGGTGCTTTGTTTGATTTGTGTGTTTGCAGGACTCCAATGGGAAGTGTAGATTAATGTCAGTCTACAATGGGTCATCAAACACAGGATCATACAGTGTAATCCCTCATTGTGTGTTCCAAAGTGTTGACTCATGTGTAGCCTCTCTATTGGGATACACTTCATATTCAAGCTATAGGACTGTGTAAAGACTTGGTGCTGATTCCCTTCTAGTAGAAGAAAAATTGCTGACAAAAAATTTCTCTAAGTATTTCTCTCGAGTAGGTTCTTAACTACTCGAGTAGATTGCTCAAGAAATACTCGAGTAAAAAGTTCTTCATACTCGAGTAAGAAAATTATTTCTCTCGTGAAGTTAACTAAAACACTCGAGTAGTTCATTGACATACTCGAGTAGCTTACTTAACTACTCGAGTAGATCATTCTTCCTACTCGAGTTGCCCAGAATTCAGGTTCCAAACTTTTCTAAGTAAAACACTCGAGTAGTCCAAGTCACATACTTGAGTAGCTTATATTCTCTCGAGTAGTTCATACTCGAGTAGTTCCAGATTTCTATTTCTCAGAATTCTTCTAAGTCATTTACTCGAGTAGGTGTTTTATATACTCGAGTAAATGTCGACACTGTGTCGAGTAACTCTCTTCTCTGTGTCGAGTAGTTAAGATATACTCGAGTAAGTCCTTCACATACTCGCGATACTTTCTTTCCTCTCGAGCAGTTCAATCTAACTACTCGAGTAGCTGTTTTTCCCGTGTGCAGAATATTTCTAAGTGTTTATCTCGGGTAGTTCCTCTAACCACTCGAGTAGTTCAATTCTGCCTACTCGAGTAGTATAACTTGTACTCGAGTTGCTCAACTCCTTCCCGTGAGAACTTTCTGTGTACTCGAGTAGATTTTCTAAGATACTCGAGTAGTTGATTATATGTACTCGAGTAGCTGTCCTCAACATACTCGAGTAGTCTTGATTTATATACCCGAGTAATTTCTCTCTGCTTACTCGAGTAGTCTTTGACCTACTCGAGTAGTTTTATACATACTCGTGTATATGCCTTCATTTTCCCTGAAATTTCTTCTAAGTACAGATTTGACAGAATTTCAAATCCCGTGACATGATTGGTCCACGTGTACGTCATTAAAGCCAATTATGACCGTTATTAGTACTCCTATAAAAGGTCTTGTCTAATCGACAAACCCTAATCAGAAAAACAGATCTTTCAAGAATAAAATTCCTCTGAGTTTTGCAACTGTCGCTTTCCAAAATAATTGCTATTTCCTCTCTCTCTCTTCACAGAATGAAAGCCGCCGCAGCCTCTGTTCTTCTCCGGCAAGGGTTTCGATCTTCAAAGGAAATAGACAGAAGAAGCTTTCCAGATCGGGATCGTTTTCACATACTCATCTTCTGCCCGATCGTTGAAGCAAGAAGTTCAGATCTACTGGTTGTCGAGAATCCTTCTTCAACTTTTCTGATAATGCCGCACGCCAAGAAGAAGATTCCAGTTCCTGTTTTCAGATCTGAACCAGAGAATTTCACAGTTTGTATTAGTTCAATACTTGTATTTTATTTCAGTAGGAGAATCTGTCTCCGAGTGTAGGAGTTTTCCACTCCGAGTTTGTAGGAAGCTGTTTCTTCCGAGTTGTAGATCCAGTTGGATTGGATTTAGATTGTAGGAACTTTGTTTCGCGGGTAGGATTGATTTTCAATCCGAGATAGTGGAGTAGCCGAGTCTAGTTCATTGCTAGATCGGTGAGGGAAAGTGGATGTACCCAAGATCGGGGAACCACTATAAATCTTGTCTCCTATGTGATATTTTAGTAGATAGATCTGTGCTGTGTTCTAAGATTTTTTATTCCGCAAAAGACGCACAACTCACCTATTCACCCCCCTCTAGGTGATTTAAGTTAACAAATATTATCTTTCAGTGGGAGAGGACAATCCCAAATCCATCCAAGGCTTCAACCTCTTCCAGAACTTCTGAGGGTTACAAGAGCTGTAACATCTAATCCCCCATCCCCAGAAGTTGTCCCCTCTATTAGAATTCCATCCACCCAAATTCCAACACCTCAATCTCAACAACCTACTGTTGATGCACGAAAACGGAAACGGAGTCAATCACCACCAGCTAACGGTTCGAGCATCGGGGAAAAGAAGGGAAAAGGGAAACTGCGAGTAGCAATATACTAAGCAGACAAGAGCAGAAAGAAGAGTAGGGCTGCTAGCCACAGTAACAACAGACTTTGCCCGTTGTGGCCTGAATGCCACTCTTGCGACGGGCTTTCCTTTGATTGAAGAAGGGTGGTTATAAAGTTGATTACAAGTGGAGCAAAGGAAAAGGGCAAGAGTTGAGCAAGCTGGAGTCCCCAAAGCCTGAGATTCGAGTCCGCAGCCTTTAACAGGTAGGCTCTATGGCACGAGTCAGTGTGCTTTGGGTGCACCACTTCCCCCCTATTTATTGGACGGGGGCCTGCCCAAACGGGTAGGGCTAAAATAACTGGCTGCCCGGGGTACAGGAGAACCGGGAAGCAGTAATGGGAAGCAAAAAGAAAGAACACACCAGTCCACGCAAAGGGGCATACTGGGCTCGCGGGCTGAAGCTTTCATCTGCTGCTACAAGGCGCAATCCTGCTGGAGGACAGCGGCCTAGGCGGACTGGACACAGAGTCCGCAGAAGAGGGATCAATCCAGAGCTCCAAAGGCATGCCGAACTGGGCGAACGGAGCACTGAGTCTGCCGCTGGGGGGATCAACCTTGGGATGGCTGAATGCTGCTGCTTTGCCGAGCTCGGTGGACTGCCAACCCGAGCCGCCTCTAATGATCCTGGGACAAAAATATGTCGGTGCTTTGCCGAGCTATGCAGACTGCCAAATTGAGTCCGCGGCTAATGAAGTAGGTGACCTTGAAATCTTGTACGTGTTGTAGACTGAGGGGTTAACATAATCCCCGCACATTTTTAAGTTTCTGAAAACTTCAAAAATGTTTGCTTAACTGCTGAGTCCGCAAGTCTCATTAATGCTGTCAGCGCTATAAATATCGTTGGGGGTCTGGAATTGTCAAAGGTTTCCAGTGACACGGGGCAATACTCTCCTCTTTGCGGTTTCTACTTTGCAGTCCGGCATGGCGAGACTTGGTGCGTTCTTCACTAGCCTCATTGCAAAGGATGAAAAACCAATAACGCCAATGAAAACAAAAAAGATAATAAAGCGAGTAGGGTCGTCAGTCCACTCTGTAGGAGAGAGCTCTCAGAGTAAGAAGCTAGCCGTGGAAGCAGTCCGCCAGACTTACATTCCTGCGCGTAAAAAGTTTGGGGATGCCTCCGTATCTCACTCAGAACAGCCATCAAAGAGTGCGGGAAAGACGCTGAGTCTGCAAAAGCCTGCTGAAAAACAAAAGTATGCCCACTCAGCGGACATGGTTCACACAAATAACGAAGCCCAAGTGTCTTCGCTGAATGCTCAGCAGCCCATCATTGTCCTTGATGAAGGTAGGAGACCTGCAGAAGAGGAAGTTGGGAAGGACGCGCCTTCACAGGCGCTTGTTGTTGTGAATCCAGAGATCGTCCGCGAGAATCTGCTGGACTTAGGGAAGGCTACCGCAGACTCCACTAAGAAAAAGGCCCATTCTGAGAAGAAGAGGAAAAGAGAGAAATCCACCGTGGCCGAACGGGTAGAGAAGAAACTGCGGGCTAGGAAGGAGAAGAATATTTCCGTGCGGACTGGGGTTTCAAGCTTGCAGCACAGGCTGCTGGAAAAAGAAGTTTCTGAGAGCGACCCCGTGACCCCGGAGGCCCAAATTCAGGGAAATAATTCCCTCTCGACGGTCAGTTTATCAACTGACGAAATACGGAATTCCATAGACGTCGAGCAACTTGATCTCATCAACCAATCCTTGTTGGAGGTGCTGCATCCTGAGGTAGAAATCCTGGGAGCAAAGACCTGCGAGCTTCCCTCTTTACCTGCTACTGAGGAAGAAAAGGAAAAACTGAATGAGAAGATCGCTGAGCGAGAAGAAGTAGATCGCAGCCCGCGTTGCTACGGTTGAGGCGGACTCGAAGCAGGCCGCGACAGACAAAGAAGTTGAAGAGCTGTGGACTGCTGCCTAGCTGCAGTAGACAGGTAAACTCCAACCGGCGCCTAAATTTTTAAGCGTCAGTAGATTTACAGGTCGCCGCAGCGGAAGTCGAGGCCAATCAAGATCATCACCGAAACTGACGATATAGTTGATTCGACGAGCTCTGCAGCTGAAAAGAGAACCAAAGTCCACCACGAATGGAAGAGGCAGCTAAGTGCTTTTGACCCAGAGCAGATAAGGCAGCCTTTCTTCGATAGTCGGCAACTCACCGTTGCCTTTGCCAAAAGTGATCATTTATCTCCATACTTTGAGTCCGCTGCGGACTATATTTAAATGTGAACTTAACCTTCTTTGTTGCAGGAATGAAGTCGCCACCGGGCTCTGTCGAGAGTGGTGAGATTGTGACCACGCCGGGTACTACAGCTGACGCGGTCTCGCTTAATGGTTCTGCAAAAGGTGAGCAGCCCGGCCTGGACAAAATCACAGAGTTAGAATAGAACTTTCTTGCTGAAATTCAAGAAATCAGAACGGAGTTAAGGAAGGCGGTAGAGCGCGAGAAGGCTGCGGTGGAGCGCGAGAAAGCGTTGAAGGACCAGGCCGGCAACATCTCCAGGGTGCTGGAGAGGTCTGACAGGGAAAATAGGCGGGTTGATAATGATGTCCGCTTCTACAAAGGAAAGTACTTAGCTGCGATTTGGGCTGACAAAGGGAAGCGGGCTGTTGAGGTCGCCAAGTAGAGGCCGCGACTGCCAGATCACGCTGCTCCAATGGATGCTCCAATCCCCGCAGAAAGTAGCCAGCCCGCCGAGGATGAGGTAACAAGGCCAATAACTGATCCCGTGTTTCCTTTGAGCCGCGTTGATCGGGAGGCTGCGTACATGTATTGGACCATCAACACCATCCACCATCATATCTACCACTTATAAGGTGAAGTGCTTCAGATGTGCGACCAGGCGGCGCATCTATGCAGAGATAGAAATGAGCGGCCTGCGCGATCAGAGAATCAAGACCGCTGAGGCCGTACTTAGATGAACTAGTCTGTTGTATAATTTGTGTTGAATAATTCTTTGTTTTTATATTGTTGCGATGTGTGTCACAACCCGCATTTTCTCCGAAAATAAGAAGTATCAGAGTAGGAGAAAACATGTGTTGTGATGCCACATCGAGCAGGGGAAAACTGTCGACGCTTAGGAGAACACCATCTAACTAGACTAGGAAAATTTATAAGTTTAATGATTAGAAAATCAGTTATATTTTAAAGGCCGTATCCCTCGGCTCAGTGGATCATCTAGTCCACAGTTTAAAAACTATACTTATACGCGGTGGAAAAATACTTTATTTATTTTTGACATCCTATGAGAGTGCATAAGTGTCCCCCGAGGTCCACTTATACTATGCAAGACTCTAGATTTATTTTATATTATAAGTAGGAAAACGATCTTTTTACATTACTTGGAAAGTAGTGTATGAGTTTTATAAACATGCTGATCATGAGATATACTTATAATAGTGTTTTAAGGTTTAAAGTGTAAGACCCCCCTTTTTTTTTCTTTTTCAACACCGAGGTCTTAGGCCCAGAACCGCCGTTTTGCAGTGACTCCTTCATGCCCTGAAGGGTCATCACCATAAAGCGCCGATTCTGCCGGCCAATTCGATCATAGAAAAGTAGCAAAATAAAGTAAATGCAAACTAGCAGTACACAAAAAATCACATATCATAGTAAATAAACCTCCACAAAGGGAGTGTCCACAGAATAATATATTAGAGTACTAAAATACGGGCTTATGCCCGGTACATCATGTCCTCACTACAAATCACTCATGTGGAAGCAAAGGCAGAATAACTACTCAAGGTCGAGACTCACGGTCTCGGCTGTATGAACTTCGGAGCTAGACTGCCCCACCTCCAAGCGCACCAGTCTTTGGGGCTGCTCCTCCATGTTGGGCTCCTCGATCCCCTAAATGATGCGGTTCAAAAACCGTTAGTCTAAAGACTAAGCCCTATCATCCCCCGCCCCTTCCCCCATGGCTCCTAGGCACCGAGCGGAGAGGAAGAAAGTGGAGGACTTGAAGGTGGAGAATATCAAAAACAGATGGCAGCGGAACTATACTAGCAATTCTATAACAGGTATTGACAAATGCTGAAATATGAAAAGTAGTCTTCACTTATGTTAGAACACATAGGCCAAGGGGTCTTCTGCAAGGCTCCCATCGTATAAAAAGTCCCATACCAATTTATACGTTGGGGTGTCGGTTATCAAACAACAGTAAATATATATCAAAATTGACCTTAATTTATAAACTTGCCCACACAAGCTTATAGACCAAGGGGTCGTTTTGCAGGGCCTAAAGTATAAGCATCCCATTCCACTTATACTTTAGGTGTCCGGGTTAAATGAATCGATTATGCTATGACATGCAAGTGGGTATGATGGAACATGCAAGTGCAACACACACAACCGACTCTGTGCACACAGACCTTTAGTTCCCCCTTTCTAGAGCCGTAACCTCCCAGGATACCTCCGTAGTGGCAGACGGAAGCGGTGGGCTGGGCCTGGCCCACCTCTAAACTAGTAAAGCACTACCGGTCAGACCTATCGTACGCCTCAACACTTGGTGCACGAAGCGGACTCCTGCGTACTCTTGCCGGCTGGCGCACCGGACTTCTGTTGGCGAAGTGTTAACCACACTTGCCGAGTCAACGTATTGGCGTCGGTGCATCGACCCTCCAATACCGAAGACCGACCACCTTAATTTTTCTTTCCTTTTATGCACATGCAATTTTAGCGTAACCAAAAACCGAGCCGAAGCTCCCCGGACCAAAACGTCTGTCTCAAACAATCGAGCCGAAGCTCCCCGGACCCAAAGTCCGTCTTTTAACCATCTGAGCCGAAGCTCCCAGCTATCTTCCTATGCTACCTGTGTTCGTGAAATGTGCAACCCTAATTACTAAGTTACTCTTTTCAGCTTGTTAATATAGTTTACGTTAACCCAGGACTGCCCCCGGTATTCCCCGTAAAGGGCTCTCAAGGGGCACTAGGAACTATGTTGGGATTACGCCCAGCGTTCCCTTTCGCAAGGTACTTATTATTATTATTGGTTGATTCCCTTACCCATTACTTTCTCATTTTACGATAGGATGATCCTAGGGTGATTTGACTCTACTTCACCTCGGGGAGGACGATCTTTCGTCGAGCCCGAGCGCCTCTAAACCCTAGCCAAAACAACACTCTACTCATTTTGTCTTCCAATGATGCTCCTAATTCTATTTATCCCTTCCAGCAAACCAACAAAACCCAACTCATGTGCTCTAATTCATATTCCAATTTATTTCCTGCAGTTTTACTAAATGCAGACCAATTAACCTATATCACCCGTAAAATGGGAAGTATGCCAAATGAACTTCCAGTACTCATATAATAATATTTAGAGGGCTATACTGGCATTTGTAGCCTAAATCCATAATTTCGTAATTTTCATAATTTAACTGATAATTTATTTATTTATTCTAATAACCACATGTTCCAAGTTTGAACATGAAGTACAAGTTTTAGACAAGATAAAATTCCACTAAATTTATGTTAAATGCAAAATGAATAATCATCTAAAAATCCAGAATCTCCCAATTTTTCAGCAAGGTTTAATCCCTTAAATTTTATTCCAAATTTATTCCATAATAAATCATTTTAAGGGGATGCACAACAATAATACTTCAAAAATTCAGAGAAAATTCCAGGATAATTGTAAGGACACATAAAACCTCTAGATAAAGTTTCATAATTTTTTTAGAAAGAATCATTCTCTGAATTAATTTAATACCAAATTCTCAAAATTATGGACTTGTAAAGGAAATTCTGTAGACAGCACTATAAAAATTATAAATAAATTTCTACAAGTATATTTTGGCCTAAAATCATCAAAAACCTAAGTCTCATGATTTTTCAACAATTATATAATCAATAATTAATTTTATACTACCAAAGCCCATTTCCAAAACTTGTGAAGGAAGTACTAAATATATTCAAGTAAAACTTATGATAAAATTCATCGGTATTCACTTAGGCCTACAATATCTTTTGACCAAGTTTCGTCAGATTGAAATGAAGAGAATAACCAGAAGTAATTTAAACATCATTTTGGGCCTTTTGGTAATTAATAAATAAAGTGCCAGAAATATAACCCATAAAATTCTAATAAAATTATCAGGGGTTCTAGATGGTCTAAAACTTACTCTACCCAAGTTTCACAACCTTTAGCTTTAATCTAGTGGCTGAATTTACAAAATAGTGTTTCTAACCTAAAACTAGGGTTAGGGTTTTGAGTTGCCTACCTTCCTCCAAGTCCTCTAAGGTTCCTACCAGAGAACTTAGGTTACACTACCTTCAATCCTACTGAGTTTTCAAGGCCATACAAGGGCATTTTCCCACATGTCCTTCACAACCCCCAAAAATCCTTCCTTAGGGTTTGAGGTTGAACCCTAGGGTAAATCATGCCTAAATCATCCCATTTTACTTAAGAGAGTGATATTGGCCATGCCAAGTCAGTTTCCAAAACCTCAGCCTCTGTTGAGTGGAGGTGACCTCCCTAAGTCCATAGTGCACTTTTAATCAAGAATACCACCTTAAAGCCCAACTAGGGTTTGGTGATTCCCTAGCGAAACCCTATCCAAATGAGTTAAAATTTTGTACAGAACTAGGTATTGATGCCAGGGACCACACACCATAATTTGGGAGGGTTTGTAGGTCATTAGACCACTTAATTAAATACCCCAGCATTATTAAATAAAAGTACAAACTTTACGCAACGTGTCACTAAAAATTTTGAGTTTTGGGCAGGCCGTAGTTATAGATAGGTTAGACTCCCTGCCAAAATTTCAATTAGTTTGGAACAAGGATGAAGTGTGGGCACTCAGTTTAATGACTGCCTAGCCCTAGGTATAGGTCCCACCAAAATGGGAGCCCTGGTCAAACCATGCACCCAAATTGGTTCAAACCAATTTTAAAATAAAGTAGACCCAAAGGCTACAACTTTCATGTTCAAGGTTTTCCCACCAGGTGAGCATAAGTATTTTTAAAATTTAAAACCAAAAATATCAAAATCTGTGACATAAATCACATTATCTTAAATACACTTCCTATAGTTTAATCATATATCCGCACGAATCTTGAAGCAAAAGGGATGGAATCCTTTCATCTCCTTCCTTGAGCCGACGGCCAGGATTCATCCCGCCTGGAGCCACTTCCAAGCTCTGCCGCCGGCGATCCAGCCCCTTCCCCGGCCGGCCACCGCCACCACCACCTCCGTTGAGGTGGTGGCTGTCGCAAGGCGGCAGTACAGCCGCCGGAGGGGTGTTTTCCGGCGGTTCTAGTAGGAACCTTTTCTACCGAAAACCATGAAATCCAGAAATTGGATCGGGCTCAATTGAGCCCGAACCTTGCACCTAATGATTTCTACGATCTACTCATGAGTTAAGGGGAGGAGGAGGACCTTCCTGGCGGCCTAAATGCGAGTCGATCTTCGGGTTGCCATGGAAGTGGTGCCGCCGGCCGGATTTCTGTAACTGTGAAGTCAAGTAGCTCGAATTCCTCAGGTAAAAGGTGGGAAGGGTTCCTCTCAGGTCCCTGATGGTGTTTAAATCATCAGTTGGGGGGAGGGGTGAGGCCAAACATCAATGGCCATTAATGCCCTTGAAAGCTTGGCTCGGGTAGAGTGGGGGGGGGGGGGCTGAATCAATTTGATCATCTGGGTTGACCCCATTGGGTCCTTGGTGACCCATTGGCCTCCCCTAAGGCCTATGTGGGGTTATGTAGGGTTACCTTACACTTTAGAGGTCACCTACCCTTAGTAAGGGCACTTTGACCAGATTAGGGGCTTGAGTTGACTTGGGTCAACTTCGCCTCTAGGGCTGACCCCAATGTGTCCTTAGTTACCCTTTGACTTCACGTTAGGGTTAGGAGGGCATAGGTGGGGTCCTCTAGGCTAGGAGTAGGTCAATTGACCCTAAGTAGGCTAGTTTGACACATTTAGGGTTAGTGTTGACTTTGGTCAACTGAGTCTCTTTGATTGACCCCAGTGGGTCCTTATGGCTCTAATGGGCCTCCCAAGGTATTAGGGCGTGTTTTGGTAGGGTCTTGGGGTCAAGGTGTAGCCCCATTGTCATCCTAAACCATTATTCAGAATTCTACTATTTGTAGACCATGGTGATCCTCACCTTGGCCTCCTACCTCTTGGCCCATTTCTGGCTTCCTAGGGTTTGTCATGACCTAGTCATGGACCAAACCACTCCTAGGGGTCTAGTTGGAAATGGGATGTTACATAAAGTAACTAGCAACCTAGCATAAATCTTCCCAAGAGCAAGTAAACTATCTCCAGAAAGGTAGCAGTAAAAGAAACATATCTAGTATCATAAGGTAAAACTACCAGTGGGCGCCAACAAACTGACACAAACCCACTAGCAAGTATGTATGTCTATAAGAAAAAAATAGAAAACTACCTCACCACAACAAGAGAAAGATCCCTACAACTCAAGGGATCACCTACAATACCACAGCAAATCTAGTTGTCTACTCGGCTACTAATCAGTACCTGAGGCATTCAGAGAAGAAAAGAATACCTCAGCAAGTAAAACAAGAGATTCTGAATTAGAGCATTATATCAAAATGGAACAAAAGAGAGTAGGTAAACAAGACAGTAAAAGCAAACACTGCCCAAAGTAAGCAAAAGTACACTAAGTATCAGGTAACAACAACAAGCCCTGCCCAAACCCTGCAGAGGCTACAAGGCAAAAGACAAGAAAACCTGCCACAATATGTTGCATTCAACCAGGAAGAAACACCATGCAATCCTTATTTGTGAGTAATGGCAGTAGTAAAACGTCATGGACCTGAGTTGTTGACCAAAAATAGTCCCCCAAACAAAACAGTTCCAACAAAAAAAATCACTGTTTCAGCACAAAACCACCACAAACCCAGCCCGTACCTGGGATTAAAAGGTGGCGACCACAGCAATACCCAGCCCGTACCTGGGACTAAAAAGTGGCGGCCACGTCTCGCAAAAAAAACATCCTGCTCCTTTAGAGCGTCAAAATACCATTACCTGCCATAACCCACGATTCGACCCTCAAAACAAAGGAAGAACGAAAGGCCGACAAGACATCCCCCCTAGGAGGTAATCACTCGAGAAGAAAAGGAACTGAAAAGGAATAACATCTATCCCAGCTTACAGGAATCGTCGATCTCAAGCCACAGGAAATCGTCGAACCCAGTTCGACGATTTGTTTTGTGGAACTCAGGACACATAAAATCGTCGAACTCCATTCGACGATTTTCGTCGAACACAGGTCATGGGAAATCATCGAACTCCGTTCGACAATTTTTCGTTGAATGTAGTTCACCGGAACTCATCGAACTCAGTTCGACGATTTTTCGTCGAACGCATGCCACAGGAAATCGTCGAACTCAGTTCGACGATTATCGTCAAACTCAGATAACCGGAGATCGTCAATCTCAGTTCGACGATCTTCGTCGAACTCAGGTCGACGATCTTCGTCGATCTCAAGCAACCAGAGATCGTCGATCTCAGTTCGACGATCTTCGTCGAACTCAGGTCAACGATCTTCGCCGAACTGGCTGCGTTGAGTACACCGCAATCCTGTACAACCACCTTCATTTCCGACCAATCCTCTTGGCCTAATTCGATCCTATTACTCGCAATGTAAGTATGAAAACCCATTGTTACTAGTTCTAGGGCTGATAGGCTAATTTCTACCCAAACCGAGATTAACAGGGAACAATTTGAAAAAATATAAGACTACAGCAACCCGGCCGAAAACTTATAGTTTCAGAACTTGAGAAAATGCAAAAAGAAACATAAAGGAGCATTTATGTTTTAAGATCCACATGATTTTGACGGAAAAACAGAGCAAAATAAACAATCTCGGGAAACATGAATGATTACAGCAAATATGACCATGAAAAGGAGAAGAAAAACTTGGCAAGGGTAGGAGCACCACTTGCCTCAAATCCCAGCGAAGCTTGGTCGGCCCCTTCCCTCACTCTCGGATCTAGCCGCAAAGCACTAAGCCGAGAAATCTGGAGATTTCGGGAGGAAGAAGGGTCAAGCCGAGAATTTTAAACCTCTAAAACGATTACGAAAACTAGAACACTTATAGTAGGAATGTAGATCTAAGCGAGAGTAATCCAGGCCCACTCTCGAAATCGAATTCTGACCGCTAAATCTCCCGGAATTGGCGTCCGAAGGCAAGGGTGGTCCGGCGGTTATTTCCTCTCTCGCAAACAGGCAGTGGGTTTCTTCCCAAAATAGATAGAGAACAGTCCTAATTTCAACCTGAGGATATATATATATATATACGCAGCGGCTAAAACTCAAATACATTCTTTCCCTAGCCAACCCAAAAGCTGCCAGCCACCCTTTCATCATAACTGCTACTACCTTTTTTTTAAAAAAAACTATATATAATACATAATATCACATCATTATAAATAAAATAGAAAACGACCCGAAACCCGAACATCCTCAGAATTCGACGAAATTCGCACCGTAGCCAAATACCCACGCTACTAACGCAACGGCGAAGTAGAAATCAACTTTCGACAAACAAAACTCGGGTTATACCCACCCAAAGCCAGAACACAAGCATCCCCTGAGAGGCCACACTGGGTCACCCAAAACGACCCGGCTTGCTAGGAAATCTTCCCAATCAGGCAACCAACAAGCACACAAGGAACCTAAAGAGCTAAGACCATGCTCAAACAAATGGCACAAGCCGGAAACGCGTCAACATAATGCCAAACGAGAATTAAATAATCGCAGAAAAATCGGGGGCGTTACAGTCACTCCCCCAAAAATAAAGTTTCGTCCCGAAACTTTACGTACACAACTTCTACTATAGAAGGAAAGTAACAAAACACGAGTTACTAGAAAGAAAACGTACCAATCAAATCAGGGGAACAGTTGAGGGTGAGCCTCCCTTATAGCCGACTCTAGCTCCCAAGTCGCACTTTCTAAATCCTGATTCTTCCATAGAACTTTCACCATCGGGATAGACTTTGTCCGCAGTACCCGATCTTGAGTATCCAAGATGCGGACCGGCACCTCAACATATGAAAGATTAGGCTCCAACTGGGGCACAACATCCAAGACTTGCCCCGTGCTTCGCATACACTTCCGTAATTGGCTTACATGAAATACATTATGAACACCTGAGAAATTTGCTGGCAAATCCAATCTATATGCTGACACGCCAATCCGTTCAACAATCTTAAACGGGCCCACATACCTCGGTTCCAAATTCCGGTTGTAAGACCCCCTTTTTTCTTTTTAAAACACCGGGGTCTTAGGCCCAGAACCGCCGCTTTGCGGTGACACCTTCGCACCCGAGAAGGTCATCACTACAAAACGGCGATCCTGCTGGCCAAATCGATCGCAACTGTAGCAAAATAGTAAAGCAAGTCCACAGAAATCACATATATATATGTAAATAATCTCCACAAACGGAGTGTCCACAGATACAACAAAAATATAAGATCTTGGGCTCATGCCCAGTACATAATGTCCTCACTACAAATCTCTCAATGCGGAAGCAAATACTGCAACTAATAATGATCAGGACTCACAGTCCCTGTCGTCTAAACTTCGGAACTAGACTGCCCAATCTCCAAGCGTGCCGACCTCCGGGGCTGCTCCGTCATGCTGGGCTCCGTGGTCCCCTAAAATGATGTGGTTCGAAAACCGTTAGTCTAAAAGAGTAAGTCCTATCTTCCCCCACCTCTTCCCCCATGGCTCCTAGGAACCGAGCGGAGAGGAAGAAGGGGGATGACTTGAAGGTGGAGAGTAATCAAGAAACATATCGCAGCAGACTTATACTAGAAATTTTTATAATACATGTGGCAGTAAAGTAAAGTATGAAAAATAACCTTAACTTATACGGACATATAAGAAAGGTATCTTTTACAGGGCTCCTATAGTATAAAAAGTCTCATACCAATTTATACGATAGGGTGTCGGTTTTCTAGCAAACACACACACACATATATATATATATATATATATATATATATATATATATATATATATATATATATATATATATATATATATATATATATATAATATAGAATAAAACCATTAACTTATAAGCATGCTCGCACGAACTTATAAAGTAAGGGGTCATTTTGCATGCCTATTGTATAAACCGTCCCATACCACTTTATACAATAGGTGTCAGGTTATATACAATGATTATACTATGAAATACAATTATGCCATGATGTGAACATGCAAGTGCAACTCACCCACCTCGACTCTGTGTACACAGACCTTTAGTTCCCCCTTTCTGGAGCCCAACCTCCCAGGATACCTCCGTAGTGGCAAACGAAAGAGGTGGGTTGGGCCTCGCCCATCTCTAAACCGGTAATTGCACTACCAATCAGACCTATCGTACGCGTCAACGCTGGTGCATAGAGCGGAGCGCCTGTGTACTCTTACCGGCTGGCGCACCAGACTTTTATTTGGCTAAGTGCTAAACCACACTTGCCGAGTCAACGTATTGGCGTCGGTGCATCGACCCTCCAATACCGTGGACCCAACACCTTATATTTTATGCACATGCAACCTTATGTATCGGCAACCGAGCCAAGGCTCCCCGGGCCAACCCGCCCATCACATACAACCGAGTCAAAGCTCGCCGGGCCAACCTACCCATCACCAGAACACTACCGAGCCAAAGCTCGCCGAACTAACCCGTCCGTAACAAGAACAACAACCGAGCCAAGGCTCGCCAGGCCAACCTGCCCATCACCAAAACCACTACAGAGCCAAAGCTTGCCGGACTAACCCGTCCTTCACAAGTAACAACCGAGCCAAAGCTCGACGGGCCAACCTGCCAATCATAAAATCCACGGGGCCCAATGCCCGAGTTACCCAACCTAACACCTCGATACATCGAGGTGAGTGAAGGTGAAACCCTAGTTATTTTACACCTCCTCTCCACGGGGAAGAAGATCTTTCGTCGATCCCGAGCACCACCAAACTCTAACCAATCCAACACTCTACTATCCTATCTTCCAATGGTGAACATATTTTTTTCTATCCAAACCAGCCAACCATTAATTCCCAACTCATGTGCTCAAATAATACTCCAACATGGTTTCTGCAGTTTTTACTATATGCAGACCACTTAAGCTATATGACTCGTAAAATGGGAGGTACACCAAATAATCATCCAGTACCCCTATGATAATTATTAGAGGGATATAATGACATTTTTAGCATAATTCCAGAAATTTATTAGTTTCCTAATTTGTCAGATAATTAATTTATTTATTCTAGTAGCCAAAAAGCCCATGTTTGAACATGAAGTACCAATTTCAGACAAGATAATATTCCACTAAATTTATGTTAATTACAAAATGAATAATCAACTCTAAAGCCTAAGACTTCCAATTTTTCAGCAAGGTTTAAGCCCTTAATATTATTTTCAAATATATCCCATAATAAATCATTTTAAGAGATATGTTCATCAATAATACTTCCAAAAATTCAGATAAAATCCAAGTATGATTATAAGGACATATAAATTATTTAGATCAAGTTTCACAATTTATCATTGAATAATAAAGTATATACTTGATTTTCTCATAAAATTCCATGTTAATGGGTTAATGAACAAAGTATACCAATTATCCATCTAAAAATCCCAAATAAATTCCTACATAAGCATAATGAACTAGGAACACTACTTATCAAGTTTCAAAATTTTCATCAAGTATTGAGCTCTGTAAGAATTATCTAGCATGTTCCTAAAGTTATGAACTTGTGAAGTAGATACCCTAAATATGTATTCAAAAATTATATTAAAATTCATAGATAATCAATATGGTCTAAGACTACCTTTGCCAAATTTTCATGACCTTTCAATGGGCAGTGGGATCATAATAGTCAAATTATTAATTAGGGCAATCTCAAGTGTTACAAATGAAGTGCTAAAAATATTGGTCCAAAATTCCCAAATAAATTACCAGAGGCTCAATATATCCTTATGCCCACACTACCAAAATTTCATTATATTTCAAGAAATTTGGCTAACCTTAATTAGCACTACAATTTTTATGCCCTAAGCTGGGGTTAGGGTTTTGTGGGCCCTACCCTTTTAAAAATCCTTTACGATTCTTACCATAGGGTTTTATCTACTCTAGGACCATCCATACAAAATTTCAAGTTCATCCAAGGTGTTTAGGACTCATGCCCTTCAGAAGGCACAAAGGTCCTTCCTTAGGGTTTGGCCTAGGATCTTAGGGCAAATCAATTCCAATCTACCCCACATTCCATGGGGAGGTGCTAAATGCTATACCAAGTCAGTGGCAAAAATTTCAGCCTCTGTTGAGGTGATTTGGCGACTCAAAATCAAAAGTGCACTTTTTGACCAAAATACCCTTATTAAGGTAAAGTTAGGGTTAGGATAATACCTATTCAAAACACATCCAAATGAGGTGAAACTGTATACAGAGACATAGCATGAGTCCAGGAACCACTCACCAAAATTTGGCATGGTTTGGATGTCATTAGAACACATAATTAAATTACCCTATTATTATTAAATAATTTCCAAAACTATATAAAATTTTTCCCCAAAAATTCCCTTTTTTGGGCAGGACCTAGATATTGTCTAGTGTGACTCCTTGCCAAAATTTCAAATCATTTGAGCCAAAGATGAAGTGGGGGCACTCAGTTTAATTTCTGCCTAGCCCTAGGTGTAGGCCCCATCAAAGTGGGTGCCCTAGTATAACCAGAGGTCCAAATGGGTTCAAATCAATTTTGAATTAAAGTAGACACTAAGGGCTACAAAGTTCATGTTGGTGACCTTTTCAGCAGAGGGGCCTAAGTAGTTTTAAAAGTTAAAACCATTAAATAGAAGTAGTGTGACAGAAATTAAATAATCAGAATTTTAAATCCTATAGTTTAGAATCATTTCCCGCACGAATCTTGGCACAATATCGACCGAATCCTATCGTCTTCTAGCTCCAGCCGACGGCTGCGATTCGTCCTACCTGGAGCACCTTCCAAACGCCACCGCCGGCGATCCGGCCACCTCCCCGGCCGGCCACCGCCACCACAACCTCAGTTGAGGTGGTGGCCATCGCCATGCGGCGGCACAGCCGCAGGAGAGCCGTTTTCCGGCTATCCCGAGAATTGGATTTCCATGGAAAAACCAGGAAAAAATTGAACTTGGATCGGGCTCAATTGAGCCCGAACCTTGGCCCTAATGATTCCTAAGAACTACCCATGGAAGAATGAGTGGAGGAGGACCTTGCTGGGTGGCCGTAGCCTTGCCGATCGCCGGGAAGCCATTTTGGTGGTGGTGTTGGTCGGATTTCTGCAACAGCACTATGAAATTGCTTGGCTCCTTCAGGTAAATGGTGGGACTGACTCCTTGGAGTCCAGTGAAGGTTTTAAGATGAAGAGAAGGGGTGTTAGGTGGATGTAGGGAGCTTTGCCATTATTGGCCTTAGTCAACAATGGAGGCCATGGTAGGTAGGGGGGAAGCTGGCTCCAGCCAGTCAGGGAGTAGCTGGTTGAATTGGGGCTGTCTTCCTGGTCTTAATGAACTGAAAGGGGAGGTTGGGGAAGGGGAAAGAATGAGCCCAAAGTCTCCTCCATTACTCATTCACTTTCTCTCTCTTCCCTTAGGTGGATTTTTCTCTCTCCTTCATACCAAGCTGAATTGACTCCTACCTAACCCTATGGCAGCCCACATGTTTATTTCATCCACCAAAACATGGTTAGCCCGAGTGAATTGGGCTTGAGCTTGAGTTAACCCATTTGGGCTAACTTGACCTAAACTTTGACCATGGTTGACCTTGGTCAATTTGGTCTTTGAGGTTGGCCCTCAAGGGTCCTTGGTGACCCATTAGCCTCCCCTAAGGTCTAGGTGGGGTTTACTTAGTCCTCTGGAGGTCACTTGACCCTTAGGTAGGGTACCTTGACTACTTTAGGCTAGAGTTGACTTTATTTAACTTAGCCTTTTTGATTGGCTCAAATGGGTCCTTGGTGACCCATTGGCCTCTCACTAGGGTTATGAAGGTATGTGTCGGGTCCACCTATCTAAGGTAACTTCAATTGGCCTTGTGTAGGTCAGTTTGACCCAATGTAGGTTAGGTTGACCCATTTAAGGTTAGAGTTGACTTTGGACAACTTAACCCTTTGGGCTGCCCTCCTTGGGTCCTTAGTGACCCATTGATGCCACTTTAGTTCTAGAAAGTCTTTGGTAGGGTAAGTTGGGCTTTACTAGGGCACCTACTCATAGTTAGGGCACATTGCCCAATTTAGTCCTAGAGTGGTTCTTGGTCAACTGAGCCACCTTGGGTCGACTTCAATGGACCCTTAGTGCTCCAATGGATCTTACAATGGGTTGATGAGACCATGATGTGCGGTCTTGGAGTCTTGGTGAAGCCCCATGATCATCTTAAACAAGAGTTCAGAAATTTACTATGTTCAGACCATAGTGGTCTCACTCACATTCTTAGGTTTACTTGGTCTTATTAGGCTTCCTAGGGTTTTGTCATGATCTAGTCATGGCCAAAACCACTCTTAGGGGTCTAGTTGGAATTGGGATGTTATAAATCCCATTAAACAAAACAAAAATTTCGTCCCCGAAATCAAAGTTAAGCCTACGGGAATTTCTAACGAAGAAAAGGAAACTTGTAACATCCCATAAGGAGTGAAAGATTACATCTCGACGCTATGTTTGCTAAGTAGGTTTAAAGGGAAAACTAAATCTATAACCAATTCGCCCAATTGGCAAAGCCAAGATCCTAATAAACAAAATTTTAGCCTCTACTCTTCCTAGAATATCCCTACTAGTTTAAAACAAGAAAGTAAATTGAACATCTTGAGAGGTTGTGAGGTATACCTGACTGAACAACTCTGGATACTTTTGTCGCATCAGATCCTGCGGTTCCCAGGTATGCTCCTCCTGGCCGTGGTTTCTCCATAGAACCTTGACAAACGGAACGTTCTTGCGACGCAAGATCCGTACTCCTCTGTCATCGATCCGAACCGGCTCCAAGTGAACTGACCTGTCTGAAGCTACCGGTCCATCTGTGGTCCAAATCTGCTGCTCCGGGCGTAGTAGAGCCCTCCTATGAGAAGATATATGGAATACGTCGTGTAAACCTGCTAGTTCTGGTGGCAACTCCAGCATGTAAGCTAGGGGTCTGATCCGCTCCAGGATCCTGTAAGAGCCCATATACCTAGGGCTGAGCTTCTTTTTCCGACCACGTACTCGTGAAACTCCGTGCATGGGCCGGATCTTAAAGAAAACCCAGTCTCCCACCTGAAACTCTACCTGACGGTGTGGGCGTCGTAGTACTTAGCATGTCGGCTCTGCGCTTCCAGCATCTTGTCCCGTATCAATCTCCCCTGAGCTTCAGTGAATTCGACAAAATCCGACTCCAACGTCTTCGGATACTCATCCTTAACCCATGAAAGTGGAGTCCTACATCTCCTTCCGTACAAGGCTTCATAAGGAGCCATCCCTTTGCTGGACTGGTAACTGTTGTTATAGGAGAACTTGACCAGTGGTAAAAGCTTCTCCCAAGGTTTGTTTCGATCCAGAATGCATAGCCTTAGAAGGTCCTCCAATGTCTGGTTGGTGCGCTCTGTCTGTCCATCCGTTTGGGGATGAAATGCTGTACTGAAGGTCAGCCGTATGCCTAAGTAAGCCTACACGGATCTCCACTCCCTGGAAGTGAACCGACCATCCCGATCTGACACGATCGTCCTGGGCACCCCGTGGTAACGAATGAACTGCTCTACGAATCTCCGCACTAGTACCCCAACCGGGTCATCCTTTCTGATCGGAATGAACCTGGCCACCTTCGTCAGCCGATCGATGATGACCCAAATCGAATCATTTCTCGTCCGTGATCAGGTAAGGCCATGAATGAAGTCCATCGCAATGTGCTCAAATTTTCACTCTGGCACCGAAAGTGGCTGTAGCAATCCTGCGGGGTTTCTGCACTCCACCTTCACTAGCTGGCAAGCCTCACAATGTGTCACGAAGTATGTAATGTCCTTCTTCATCCCCGGCCAGAACATCATCTTCTTCAAGTCTGTCGTCATCTTGTTGATGCCCGGGTGTATAGAATATATGCTACAATTTGCTTCTGCCATGATATCCTCCCGAATCTGACCTCCTGCGGGTATATAGACCCTGCCTCTGAAACATAGCAATCCATCTCTCAGTGAATAACCTCCTGATGAACCCTCCTTCAAGGCTTGGAATATCAACTCTGCCCATACATCTGTCTTATGTCCGTCCGGGATGCGGTCCCGAATATCATCTATGGCAACCATCGATTCTAGATACTCCATGTACAGCTCTGGATCATTCTCGGATATTAGAAATATCTGCATATCTCTGAAAGATCGGACTATCTCCATGGTCATCAGTTGTGGTCCCTTACCCGAGGTATCTCCTCTACGGCTCAGAGCATCTGCCACCACGTTCGCCTTGCCAGGATGGTAGTGCATGGTGTACTGGTAATCCGACAGGAACACCACCGAACGTCTCTATTTGATGTTGAGTTCCTTCTGTGTGTCCACATATCTCAAATTATTGTGATCAGAGAAGATGTCACAGTGAACCCCGTAAAGGTAGTGCCTCCAAATCTTTAGAGCAAAGATCAATAAACCCATCTCCAGATCATGCACCGGATAATTCTTCTCATGTATCTTCAACTATCGGGAGGCGTAGGCTATTACGGGCTCGTTCTGCATCAGAACGGCACCCATCCCCTAGTAGGAGGCATCTATGTACACCTGGAATCCCTCCCTTCCCGACGGAAGAGCGAGAATGGGCGTCGAGGTAAGATGACCTTTCAACTCCACAAAGGCCGCCTCGCACTGTGGCGTCCAAATGAACGGGGATTCCTTCTTTCTCAAGGATGTAAGAGGGAGTGCAATTCGGGAGAATCCTTCGATGAACTTCTGGTAATATCCGGCATGTCCCATGAAGCTCCGTACATATGTGGCTGTCTTCAACGGTGGCCAATCCTGAACTTCCCGAATTTTGGCCGGGTCTACTGCCAACCCTGCACCGCTAATAATATGACCTAAGAAGGCCACCTCCTTTAGCCAAAACTGGAATTTGCTGAACTTTGCATACAACTGGTCTTCCCATAGCCTCTATAGAGTCAAAGTCAGGTGTCGTGTATGCTCCTCCTCCGTCCTTGAGTAGATGAGGATGTCGTCAATAAATATGATGATGAATACATCCAAATACTCCTCGAATACCCTGTTCATGAGGCTTGTAAATGCTGACGGCGCATTTGTGAGCCCGAAGGGCATCACTGTAAACTCGAACAGTCCGTACCTACTACTGAAAGCTATCTTTGGAATGTCCTCCTCTCGAATCTGTAGTTGGTAATAACCTGACCTCAAGTCAAGTTTTGAGAAGAAATGCAGTCCTTCTAGTTGGTCGAACAACTCGTCAATCCATGGCAGCGGTATGTATTCCGGACCGTCAATCTGTTCAGCGCTTGATAATCAATACAAAAGCGGAGACTTCCGTCCTTCTTCTTGACAAATAGCACCGGGGCTCCCCACGGAGAAGAGCTTGGACGGACAAACCCTGCCTCTACTAGTTCCTGCAACTGACTTCGGAACTCTGCCAACTCTTTTGGGGCCATCCGGTAAGGGGCCCTAGATGCCGGCTTGGCCACCAGCACAAGCTGTATCTGGAAGTCCTGCTCTCGGTGCGGAGGTAGTCCTGGCAGTTTCTCTGGAAAGACATCAGCAAAATCTCGCACCACCGGGATGTCTAACACAGACCCCTTAGCCTCTGCCATCTCAGATAGAATCTGATAAACCTCCTCTCCCTGCAGATGGGCCTTAACGGCCTGTATTGAAAATAAGAATATACGAGAGGCAGGTCTTATACCTTCGATGATAATGACAGCGTCCCCGTGCCTCACGGTGATCCTCTTTGCTTGGCAATCAATATGGGCATGGTTCCAGTGCAACCATGTCATGCCCAGGATCAGCTCGAAGACTGGCATCCTAAGGATCGTTGCCGATACTTCGAATGACTTTCCGCCAATCTCTTCCTCCATGTTGTAGTGGGCAGAGGTGAGTATCTTCGATCCGTCGGGTAGACACACCCTCCTCATCAGTCCTGTGAACCGCTCCACTCCTTCCAGCCCTTCAAGGAAGGCCTCTGACACAAATGAGTGAGAATCACCCGTGTCGAACAGAGTATAGGCGGGCTTGTCGCTGATGAAGACTATACCTGGGACGGTTAAATGTCTTAGTATTCTATAACGGGTTTTATTTCCTAGTTATTCTACCTAGTGCAGTTCTACGAATTTGACGAATGAGAAAGGGGATTCTATTTAAACAATTAAACATCTTGGCGTACCTGCTATGACATGCTCTGGGTTTCAAGGCTGCGCCAGGTCCACAGCATACACCTGCTCTCTTTCTTTTATACGATCCCCTCCCTGGTATCCACGTCCTTGGCCACGACCTCAGCCTCCAAATTATTACGCTGGATGGGCAGCCGGTGGTGCTGGTTGGGGTTCCCCCATCATGGGGCAGTTCCTCCTGATGTGCCCCACCTAATGGAAATTGAAGCATTCCGGCGGGGGATATGCCATTCCCCCGGGTCTCTGTCCCTCCCGTGTCTGAAGAGGTGGTGGAGCCACCACCACTGGCTCCCTTGTCTCCTATCTTGCCTCTTAACGAGGATGGTCCTCGAACCTCCTCCAATCCGTGATATGGGCTCGTCTCTGATCGTTCCTTGCTCCTTGACCCTGAACCTCCACTGGCCGTTTCCGGCCCCGAGTAGCCTGCCAATCAGCCTCTATCCTTTTTGTCATCTCTTGTATCCGGGAAATAGGCCCGTCGGATACAAATAGTAGAGTCTCACTCTGCTCCTTTCGTAGGCCCTTGTAGAACCTTTTGGTATATCCTGCCTCGTCTAGCTGGTAAGAGTCTGCAAATTGGGCCAGATGGTTGAACTCTCGGTGGTACTCCACCACGGTCTTGTTCCCCTTTCTCAACTGCAAAAACCTATCCTCCAGCTCGTCCCTGGCCGACTATGGAACAAAGTGTTCCAACAGCGCGCCCCTGAACTCCCCCTAAGAAATCTCTGCTACTTCCCTGTCTGCCAATGTCGTGTATAGCGAGGTCTTCCACCATATCTTTGTATACGACTCCAGGCAGGAGATCACCAAGGGCACCCTCTCCTCCCAAGGGCACCGTATCCCGGTCAACATCTCATACATAATATCCAGCCACTCCTCTGACCGCACGGCCGACTCAATCCCCAAGTAGGATGGGGGAGAAAGTCCTCGAAAAATGCTCAAATAGTTGGCCCCCGGGTTTGGCTGCGGATCCGGAACCTGTTGTGCCGTAAACGCGTCTAGGATGGCTGTCAGAGTCTGTCCCATCTCTGACTGTAGGAATGGAGTGGGGACCTGGGGAGGTGGTGCAATGTCCGGAGTCTGCTGGACTCCGCCTTGTGGTGTAGGCTGTGCTGGGGGCTGCGTAATAAAAGTCAACAGTAAGTAATCGAATCTAACCTAATTAAAAGTGGACCATTTACATGTGATCCCCAATATGGGCACACCACTGCTCCACTGCTTAGTTTGTCCCCAAACTAAACCCGTGCGGGGGTGACCCAGGGGTTGTGGACTGCTACTTGTCGATCCAGGTTTTCTTTGATACCACTTGTAAGACCCCGTTTTTTCTTTTTAAAACACCGGGGTCTTACGCCCAAAACCGCCGCTTTGCGGTGACACCTTCGCACCTGTGAAGATCTTCACTACAAAATGTCGATCCTGCCGGCCAAATCGATCGCAACTGTAGCAAACTAGTAAAGCAAGTCCACAAAAATCACATATATATGTAAATAATCTCCACGAAGGGAGTGTCCACAGATACAACAAAAATATAAGATCTTGGGCTCATGCCCAGTACATCATGTCCTCACTACAAATCTCTCAACGCAGAAGCAAATACTATAACTAATAATGAATAGGACTCACAATCCATGCCGTCTGAACTCCGAAACTAGACTGCCCGATCTCCAAGCGTGCCAACCTCCGGGGCTGCTCCTCCATGCTGGGCTCCGTGGTCCCCTAAAATGATGTGGTTCGAAAACCGTTAGTCTAAAATACTAAGTCCTATCATCCCCCACCCATTCCCCCATGGCCCCTAGGCACCGAGTGGAGAGGAAGAAAGGGGAGGACTTGAAGGTGGAGAGTAATCAATAAACAGATGGCAGCGGACCTATACTAGCAATTTTTATAGTACATGTAGGAGTAAAGTAAAGTTTGAAAAATAACCTTAACTTATATAGAACATATAAGCAAGGGAACTTTTACAGGGCTCCTATCGTATAAAAAGTCCCATACCAATTTATACGAGAGGGTGTCGGTTTTCTAGCAAGCATATATATATATATAATACTGAATAAAACCATTAACTTATAAGCACACTCGCACGAACTTATAAACCAAGGGGTCGTTTTGCAGGGCCTATTGTATAAACCGTCCCATACCACTTTATACAATAGGTTTCAGGTTATATGCAATGATTATGCTATGAAATACAATTATGCCATGATGTGAACATGCAAGTGCAACTCACCCACCTCGACTCTGTGTACATAGACCTTTAGTTCCCCCTTTCTCGAGCCGAACCTCCCAGGATACCTCCGTAGTGACAAACAAAAGCGTTGGGTTGGGCCTCGCCCACCTCTAAATCGGTAATTGCACTACCAGTCAGAACTATCGTACGCCTCAACGCTGGTCCACAGAGCGGAGCGTCTGCGTACTCTTACCGGGTGGCGCACCGGACTTTTATTTGGCCAAGTGCTAAACCACACTTTTCGAGTCAACGTATTGGCATCGGTGCATCGACCCTCCATTACCGTGAACCCACCACCTTCTATTTTATGCACATGCAACCTTATGTATCGGCAACCGAGCCAAGGCTCCCCGGACCAACCCGCCCGTCGCAAACAACAACCGAGGCAAAGCTCGTCGGGCCAACCTGCCCATCACCAGAACACTACCGAGCCAAAGCTCGCCGGACTAAACTGTCCGTCACACGAACAACAACCAAGCCAATGCTCGCCGGGCCAACCTGCCCATCACCAAGACCACTACCGAGCCAAAGCTCGCTGGACTAACCTGTCCTTCACAAGTAACAACCGAGCCAAATCTCGCCGGGCCAACCTGCCCATCATAAAATCCACTGGGCCCAATGCCCGAGTGACCCAACCTAACACCTCGAGACATTGAGGTGAGTGAAGGTGAAAACCTAGTTATTTTACACCTCCTTTCCACGGGAAGACGATCTTTCGTCGATCCCGAGCACCACCTAACTCTAACCAATCCAACACTCTACTATCCTATCTTCCAATGGTGAACATATTTTTATCTATCCAAACCAGCCAACCACTAATTCCCAACTCATGTGCTCAAATAATACTCCAACATGGTTTCTGCAGTTTTTACTATATGCAGACCACTTAAACTATATGACTCGTAAAATGGGAGGTACACCAAATAATCATCCAGTACCCCTATGATAATTATTAGAGGGCGATAATGACATTTTTAGCCTAAATCCAGAAATTCATAATTTTCCTAATTTGTCTGATAATTTATTTATTTATTCTAGTAGCCAAAAAGCACAAGTTTGAACATGAAGTACCAATTTCAGACAAGACAATATTCCACTAAATTTATGTTAATTAAAAAATGAATAATCAACTCTAAATCCTAAGTCTTCCAATTTTCAGCAATGTTTAAACCCTTAATTTTATTTTCAAATATATCCCATAATAAATCATTTTAAGAGGTTTGTACAGCAATAATACTTCCAAAAATTTAGATAAAATCCAAGTATGATTATAAGGACATATAAATTCTTTAGATCATGTTTCATAATTTAGCATTAAATAATAAAGTCTATACTTGATTTTCTCATAAAATTCGAAGTTAATGGGTTAATGAACAAAGTATACCAATTATCAATCTACAAATTCCAAATAAATTCCCATATGAGCATAATGAACTAGGAACACTACTTATCAAGTTTTATAATATTTCATGAAGTATTGAGCTATGTAAGAATTATCTAGCATGTTGCCAAAGTTATGAACTTGTGAAGTAGATACCCTAAATATGTATTCAAAAATTCTATTAAAATTCATAGATGATCAATATGGTCTAAACCTACCTCTGTCAAATTGTAAGTATTGAGCTATGTAAGAATTATCTAGCATGTTGCAAAAGTTATGAACTTGTGAAGTAGATACCCTAAATATGTATTCAAAAATTCTATTAAAATTCATAGATGATCAATATGGTCTAAAACTACCTCTGTCAAATATTCATGACCTTTAAAATGGCAGAGAGATCATAATAGTCAAATTATTAATTAGGGCAATCTCAAGTGTTACAAATGAAGTGCTAAAAATATTGGTCCAAAATTCCCAAAAAACTTACCAGAGGCTCAATATATCCTTATGCCAACACTACCAAAATTTCATTATATTTCAAGGAATTTGGCTAACCTAATTTAGCACTAGAAGTTTTATGCCCTAAGGTAGGGTTAGGGTTTTGTGGGCCCTACCCTTTTCAAAACCCTTTACGATTTTTATCAGAGGGTTTTATCTACTCTAGGACCCTCCATACAAAATTTCAAGATCATTCAAGGTGTTTAGAACTCATGCCCTTCACAAGGCACAAAGGTCCTTCCTTAGGTTTTGGCCTAGGATCTTAGGGAAAATCAATTACAATCTACCCCACATTTTATGGGGAGGTGCTAAATGCCATACCAAGTCAGTGGTCCAAATTTCAACCTCTGTTAAGGTGATTTGACCACTCAAAATCAAAAGTTCACTTTTTGACCAAAATACCCTCATTAAGGTAAAGTTAGGGTTAGGTCAATACCTATTCAAAACACATCCAAATGAGGTGAAATTGTATACAGAGACATAGCATGAGTCCAGGGACCACTCACGAAAATTTGGCAGGGTTTAGAGGTCATTTGAAGATATAATTAAATTACCCTATTATTATTAAGTAATTTCCAAAACTATATTAAACTTTTCCCCCAAAATTCCCTTTTTTGGGCAGGACCTAGATATTGTCTAGTTTGAGTCCCTGCCAAAATTTCAAATCATTTGAGCCAAATATGAAGTGGGGGCACTCATTTTAATTTTTGCCTAGCCCTAGGTGTAGGCCCCACCAAAATGGGTGCCCTAGTCCAACCAGAGGTCCAAATGGGTTCAAATCAATTTTTAATTAAAGTAGACACTAAGGGCTACAATGTTCATGTTGGTGACTTTTTCAACATAGGGCCTAAGTAGTTTTAAAAGTTAAAACCATTAAATAGAAGTAGTGTGACAGAAATTAAATAATTAGAATTTTAAATCCTATAGTTTAGAATCATTTCCCGCACAAATCTTGGCGCAATATAGACGGAATCCTATCATATTCTAGCTCCAGCTGATGGCTGCGATTCGTCTCGCCTAGAGCTCCTTCCAAACGCCACCGCCGGCGATCCGACCACCTCCCCGGCCGGCCACCGACACCACCACTTCCGTTGAGGTGGTGGTCGTCGCCATGCGGCAGCACAACCGCCGGAGAGCCATTTTCCGGCGATCCCGAGAAGTGTATTTCCATGGAAAAACCAGGAAAAAATTGAACTAGGATCGGACTCAATTGAGCCCGAACCTTGGCCCTAATGATCCCTAAGAACTACCCATTGGAGAAGGAGTGGAGGAGGACCTTGCTGGGCGGTTGTAGCCTTGCCGATCGCCGGGAAGCCATTTTGGTGGTGGTGGTGGTCGGATTTCTGCAACAACACTATGAAACTGCTTGGATCCTTCAGGTAAATGGTGGGACTGACTCCTTGGAGTCCAGTGAAGGTTTTAAGATGAAGAGAAGGGGTGTTAGGTGGAAGTAGGGAGATTTGCCATTATTGGCCTTAGTCAACAATGGCGGCCATGGTAGGTGGGGGGGGGGGAAGCTGGCTCTAGACATTCAAGGAGTAGCTGGTTGAATTGAGGCTGCCTTCCTGGTCTTAATGAACTAAAAGGGGAGGTTGGGGAAGGGGAAGGAATGAGCCCAAAGTCTCCTCCATTGCTCTTTCACTTTCTCTCTCTTCCCTTAGGTGGATTTTTCTCTCTCCTTCATACCAAGCTGAATTGACTCCTACCTAAGCCTATGGTAGCCCACATGTTTATTTCATCCACCAAAATATGGTTAGCCCAAGTGAATTGGGCTTGAGCTTGAGTTAGACCATTTGGGCTAACTTGACCTAAACTTTGACCATGTTTGACCTTGGTCAATTTGGTCTTTGAGGTTGGCCCTAATGGGTCCTTGGTGACCCATTGGCCTCCCCTAAGGTCTAGGTGGGGTTGACTTGGTCCTTTGGAGGTCACTTGACCCTTAGGTAGGGTACCTTGACTACTTTAGGCTAGAGTTGACTTTGGTCAACTTAGCCTTTTTGATTGGCTCCAATGGGTCCTTGGTGACCCATTGGCCTCTCACTAGGGTTATGAAGGTATGTGTGGGGTCCACTTGGCTAAGGTTACTACAATTGGCCCTTGTGTAGGTCAGTTTGACCCAATGTAGGTTAGGTTGACCCATTTAGGGTTAGAGTTGACTTTGGTCAACTTAACCCTTTGGGTTGCCCTCCTTGTGTCCTTAGTGACCCATTGATCCCACTTTAGGTCTAGAAAGTCTTTGGTAGGGTTAGTTGAGCTTTACTAGGGCACCTACCCTTAGTTAGGGCACATTGCCCAATTTAGTCCTAAAGTGGTTCTTGGTCAACTGAGCCTCCTTGGGTCGACTTCAATGGACCCTTAGGGCTCCAACGGATCTTACAATGGGTTGATGAGACCATGATGTGTGGTCTTGGATTCTTGGTGAAGTCCCATGATCATCTTAAACAAGAGTTCAAAAATTTACTATGTGTAGACCATAGTGGTCTCACTCACATTCTTAGGTTTACTTGGTCTTCTTGGGCTTCCTAGGGTTTTGTCATGACCTAGTCATGGCCAAAAACACTCTTAGGGGTCTAGTTGGAAATGGGATGTTACACTGGTTCTTACCGAACCTCTTAACACCAACCATCGGCGAAACCATAAGAAACACAAGGTCCCCTACAGAAAACTCCAAGTCAGACCTACGCCGGTTGGCGTTCTTCTCATATCTCTCCTGAGCTATACGAAGCTTTTCTCAAATAAGATTCACTGCGACTTCCATTTCCTCGAGCGCATCCGGACCCAACACAGGCCTCTCACTGACCTCGGTCCAAAACAAGGGAGTTCTGCAGTGCCTCCCATACAGAACTTCAAACGGAGCCATTTGCAAGCTCTCCTGGTAACTGTTATTGTATGCAATTTCCATAAGCTGCAAGCGCTCATCCCAAGCTCCACCGTGGTCCAAGATGTAGCACCTGATCATATCCTCAACTATCTGGTTCACTCGCTCCGTCTGACCATTGGTCCGCGGGTGGTAAGCTGTAGAATACCTCAAATCTGTACCCAAACCCTCTTGCAGACTCCTACAGAAGCGAGATGTAAAACGGGAGTCTCGATCCAAAATGATGCTAACTGGCACACCGTGTAAACGGATGACTTTATTCAGATACAACTCTGTTATCTTTTTCATCAGATATTAAATCTTATACGACACAAAGTGAGCACACTTCGTCAGTCTGTCCACTATCACCCAAACAGAGTCAAAACCTCTAGGAGAACTCGGTAAGCCCGTAATGAAGTCCATAGAAATGCTCTCCCATTTCCAAGTCGGGATCTCCAATGGAGTCAACTTGCCACCATGTCTTCCATGATCGGCCTTCACACGCTTGCAAGTGTGGAACTCAGTAATAAATCGGGCTATATCACACTTCATCTCATACCACCAGGAAATCTGCTTCAATTCATGATACATCTTTGTAGATCCTGGATAGTAGGCAACACTGGATCCATGAGCCTCTCTACAAATCATAACCCTTATGTCCCCAACGACGGGGATGCAAAACCTGCCGCGATACTTCAAAGTACCCGCATCATCGATAGAAAAATCCGGCAACTCCGCTCTTTCAGTCCTGAGGTATAAGTGTAGAAGATCCGGATCATCCTTCTGGTCCAACCTGGTAAGTGCAATCCAAGACGGCTCTGCCACTACCAAACTGCTCTGCATGTCACAGCGTCCCACGGAAATATCCATCAGGAGGAACTCTTCCACTAAACGATCGGCGGTGAGATTAAAGTTCTTCCACGTCTTCCAGCTCAGGGTGTCAGCCACCACATTGGCCTTGCCCGGATGATACTGTATATCTACATCATAATCGGACACATAATCTAGCCACTGCCGCTGGCGCAGATTCAACTCCTTCTGTGTGAACACGTAATTCAGACTTTTATGATCTGTGAAGATCGTGCACTGAGCACCATAAAGTAGATGCCTCCACAACGTTAGCGCATAAATCACCGCTGCAAACCCAAGGTCATGCATTGGGTAATTTCTCTCATGAGTCTTTAGTTGCCTTGACCCATACGCAATCACTTTTCCAGCCTGCATCAAAAAGCAACCCAGACCAACATGCGAAGCATCCACGTACACATAATACTCCATGCCCTCAGTAGGTAGGGTCAGAACGGGAGCAATGCACAATCTGTTCTTTAGTTCCAGGAAGGCTTCTTCGCACTTCTCGCTCCAAACAAAGGCCGTGTTCTTCTGAGTCAACTTGGTCAAAGGTGCAGCCATGGTAGAGAAACCCTCCACGAACCTCCTGTAGTAGCCGACCAACCCTAGGAAGCTTCTAATCTCCTTGGGCATGCCCGACCTGCTCCAATCAATCACTGCTGCGATCTTTTTCGGGTCAACTGAGATCCCATCCTTATTCACCACGTGGCCCAAAAATGAGACCTGAGGCAACCAAAATTCGCACTTGCTCAGCTTGCCGAATAACTTGTGATTCCTCAACTACGATAGAACCAAGCGCAGATGCTGCTCATGCTCCTCAGCACTGCGAGAGTAGATCAACACATCATCGATGAATACCACCACGAACTTGTCTAGAAAGTCCTTGAACACCCGGTTCATCATATCCATGAAAGCTGATGGTGCGTTGGTCAAACCAAACGACATCACTAGAAACTCGAAGTGTTTAAGCCTCGATCCAAACGCAGTCCGTGGAATATCTGCCTCACGGATCCTAAGCTGATGATAGCCAGAACGAAGATCGATCTTGGAAAACACCGTGCTACCACGTAACTGATCAAATAAGTCATCGATCCTCGGGCAGAGGGTACCTATTCTTAATGGTGACTTTGTTCAGCTCCCTATAATCGATGCACAGCCTCATCGACCCATCTTTCTTCTTCACAAATAGAACAGGAGCACCCCAAGACGACGAACTCGGCCTGATAAAACATTTTGCCAACAACTCGTCCAACTGGACTCGCAACTCCTCCAACTCACGAGGGGCCATCCGATACGGCGCCTTAGTAATAGGATGCGTACCCGGTTCCAAATCAATCACAAACTCAACATTCCGCTCGGGGGGAAGACCAGGAAGGTCATCAGGAAAACATCAGAGAAACCACGTACAACAGGATTCTACTCCAAGCGCGGTACACTAATAGCAGTCCCAACCACCGAGACTAAACAAGCAAATCAATCAGAATGAAACAGCTTCTGAGCACATACCGCAGAAATGACAGGATAATCCTGGCACGGATCAGCATACACACTTCCAGGCTGACCCTCGTCCTTGATGAAGTCCAACCGCTTCCCTTTGCACTGAATAACCGCATCATACTTAGACAACCAGTCCGTGCCCAGAATAACATCGAAGTCCTCTAGGTCAATCATCTTCAAGACTGCCTTCGCAAGGAAGTCCCCCAACAAAGCAGGGCAATCCAAAATGCCCAAATCTGATAACACAGATTCACCAAAAGGGAACTTGACGCGGAAAGTATCACGAACTTGATCTAGAATCAACCGATAACGCTCTACAAAATCTATAACCACAAAGGAGTGGGTAGCGCCGGAGTCGAACAGAACACGCGCCCAGCAGTTCTTCACCTTAAATTTCCCTATAGGAGTATATATAAGCAACTAAGGAACTACCAAAAAAATTTATAACCATTCCAGAAAAATAAAACTTTCAGGCTAGGAAAACAACTAACCTGAGATGACCTGAGTCGAAGCTTGAGCCTCCTCGGAAGAGATCACGTTCAGCTTTCCTTTGTGCTTGTCCACACGCTGAGGTGGAGGTAAAGCCTGAAGTGGAACTGCTTGAAGAATAGGCTGGACCTGAGGACACCTCGTCTTGATATGGCCCTTCTGGCTACACTCATAGAAGACTTTATCCTTGGACCAACACTGGGCAGCTTCATGCCCGGGTCGCTTGCAAACAGAACATGAAAAATCCTTCCTAGGAGCACCTTGAATAGCATGAACTTGCTCCTTCTTCTGAGCTCCCGCCTTCTTGAAACACCTCTCAACAGGATGGCCTGACCATCCACAGCAGCTACACACTACCTTGCTCTTCTTTCCCGAAGCAGCTTCGGGTACCTAGGGGTTCTTTTCTTCAGCAGACTTCCTCTTGTCCTTCCTCATTTGCTGGCCTCTTTTCTTTGCAGTCTCAATTACCTCCACTTTCAGAGCAGCCTCCACTACACCTGCATAAGTTTTTGACCCATATGCACTGACCAACTACTGAACCTCGCTCCTCAAGACACCAAGGAACTGCTTGAATCGATCAGCTTCAATACCCACCAACCCAAGGGCAAACCGGCTCAACTTGCTGAACTTTATCTCGTACTCACTAACCGTGATTTGCCTTTGCTTCAGGTAAAGGAAGTCGTTCATTAGTCAGTCACGCTCGACCGAAGGTAGGAACTTCCTCAACATCATCTCCTTGAATAATCCCCAAGAGCAACCAGCCACCAAGCTCTCCTTTTCCCTAAGCCACCAGCTCTTAGCCAAACCCTTTAGGTGATAGGCGGCTAACATCACTCTCTGCTCATCTGCAACACTGGATTATGAGAACATCTCCTCCATGGAGATCAACCAATCATCTATGACCATGAAATCTGCCCTCCCATCATATGTTAGAGGGCTAAGTCTCTGGAATTGAGAAATAAAGGCCATCTTTGCTGGCACCACCACTAGGGGTCTCAGGGGAGCAGGAGGGGGAGGAGCAGCTAACCCCCTTACAGGGTCTTGCACTCCCTGAGTCTGCCCTGCCACAGCTGCCACCAGAGACTGGATCTGGGCCTGCACCTCCACCATCTTCCTGGTCAAGGAATCGTTTCTCTGACGCAGACTCTCGATCACCGCATCACTCTGTGCTCCTGAAGACTCACCCTCAGATAGGGGAGTCGACCTAGTCGAAGGACGTCTCGCCATCCTAAAACCATAAAAAAACTTAGGTCGGAACCTAGTACAACAATTAGAACAAACTACCAGTACAGACAATACATACATAAATATGAACTTTTAATTGCTATACTTGCTCTGGGATTTTATTTTGTTTTTACAAAAGTTATGCTATGCTTAACCTAGGATGGTTAACCACCATCAACTAACTCTTGTGCTTAGATCAGGAATGCATGAATTTATATTTCTTTTCTGATTTAAAATCATGTGTGTACATATGTCATCCTGTAAATCTTTAGCTTGGCACGTTGTGCTTATACAATGTTATGCTATGCATGATTGTGCTATGCATTCTAAAAGGCCCTAATGCATGTTATGAGTGGCGTGCGCATGAAAATATTATGCATCCCATACTACATAACATTCTCATGCAACGAAAAAGAAACGTGCTAGTCGCATTCATGTGGTGAGGTTATGCATCCCATACTACATAACCCTCACAGGTTGCCCCTATGGTGGATCCATATACATACACATATTATGCATCCCATACTACATAATATGCCCTGTATACTTCATGTTATGTTATGAGTGTAGTGTTTGTGCTTCAGCCAAGACGTGGTGATGACATATCGGTGTGTGTATGATATGATGCTAAACATCTAATACCCATAATGAAAGGTTGCCCGACAAATTGCCACGCAACCTCGCTTTGATACCAACTGTCACAACCCGCATTTTCTCCGAAATTAATAAGTATTAGTGTAGGAGAAAACACGCGTTGTGATTCCACGTCGAGCAGGGGATAACTGTCGACGCTCAGGCGAACACCATCTAACTAGACTATGAAAATTTATAAGTATAATGATTAGAAAATCAGTTATATTTTAAAGTCCGTATCCCTCGGCTCAGTGTATCATCTAGTCCACAGTTTAAACACTATACTTATACGCGGCGAAAAAATACTTTATTTTTTTTTGACATCCTATGAGAGTGCATAAGTGTCCCCCGAGATCCACATATACTATGCAAGACTCTAGATTTATTTTATATTATAAGTAGGAAAACGATCTTTTTACGTTACTTGGAAAGTAGTGTATGAGTTTTATAAACATGTTGATCATTAGATATACTTATAATAGTGTTTTAAGGTTTAAAGTAACTAGCAACCTAGCATAAATCTTCCCAAGAGCAAGTAAACTATCTCCAGAAAGGTAGCAGTAAAAGAAACATATATAGTATCATAAGGTAAAACTACCAGTGGGCGTCAACAAACTGACAAGAACCCACTGGAAAGCATGTATGTCTATAAGAAAAAAATAGAAAACTACCTCACCACAACAAGAGAAAGATCACTACAACTCAAGGGATCACCTGCAACACCACAACAAATCTAGCCATCTACTCGGCTACTAATCAGTACCTGAGGCATTCAGAGAAGAAAAGAATACCTCAGCAAGTAAAACAAGAGATTCTGAATTAGAGCGTTATATCAAAATGGAACAAAAGAGAGTAGGTAAACATGACAGTAAAAGCAAACACTGTCCAAAGTAAGCAAAAGTACACCAAGTAACAGGTAACAAAAACAAGCCCTGCCCAAACCCTGTAGAGGCTACAAGGCAAAAGACAAGAAAACCTGCCACAATATGTTGCATTCAACCATGAAGAAACACCTAACAATCCTAATTTGTGAGTAATGGCAGAAGTAAAACATCATGGACCTGAGTTGGTGACCAAAAACAGTCCCCCAAACAAAACAGTTCCAACAAAAAAAATTCACTGTGTCAGCACAAACCACCACAAACCAAGCCCGTACCTGGGATTAAAATGTGGCGGCCATAGCAATACCCAGCCCGTACCTGGGACTAAAAAGTGGCGGTCACGGCTCGCATACAAAACATCCCGCTCCTTTAGATCATCAAAATACCACTACCTGCCATAACCCATGATTCGGGCCTCAAAACAAAGGAAGAACGAAAGGCCGACAAGACATCCCCCCTAGGAGGTAATCACTCGGGAAGAAAAGGAACTGAAAAGGAATAATGTCGATCCCAGCTTACAGGAATCTTCGATCTCAAGCCACAGGAAATCGTCGAACCCAGTTCGACGATTTTTTTGGGGAACTCAGGTCACATAAAATCGTCGAACTCCGTTCGACGATTTTCGTCGAACACAGGTCACGGGAATGGACGTTCGACGATTTTCGTCGAACATAGGTCACGGGAAATCGTCGAACTCCATTCGACGATTTTCTATTATCAAACACAGGTCACGGGAAATCGTCGAACTCCATTCGATGATTTTTCATCGATCGCAGGTCACCGGAACTCGTCGAACTCAGTTCGACGATTTTTCGTCGAACGCAGGCCACAGGAAATCGTCGAACTCAGTTCGACGATTATCATCGAACTCAGACAACCGGAGATCGTCGATCGCAGTTTGACGATCTTCGTCGAACTCAGGTCGACGATCTTCGTCAATCTCAAGAAACTAGAGATCGTCGATCTCAGTTCGACGATCTTCGTCGAACTCAGGTCGACGATCTTCGCAGAATTGGCTTCGTTTAGTACACTGTAATCCTGTACAACCACCTTCATTTTCGACCAATCCTCTTGGCCTAATTCGATCCTATTACTCGCAATGTAAGTATGAAAATCGACTGTTACTAGTTCTAGGGATGATAGGATAATTGCTACCCAAACCGAGATTAACAGGGAATAATTTGAAAAAACAAACAAGACTACAACAACCCGGCAGAAAACTTGGAGTTTCAGAACTTGAGAAAATGCAAAAAGAAACATAAAGGAGTATTTATGGTTTAAGATCCACATGATTTTGACGGAAAAACAGAGCAAAATAAACAATCTCGGGAAACATGAATGATTGCAGCAAATATGACCATGAAAAGGAGAAGAAAAACTTGGCAAGGGTAGGAGCACCACTTGCCTCAAATCCCAGCGAAGCTTTGTCGGCCCCTTCCCTCACTCTCGGATCTAGCCGCAAAGCACTAAGCCGAGAAATCTGGAGATTTCGGGAGGAATAAGGGTCAAGCCGAGAATTTCAAACCTCTAAAACGATTACGAAAACTAGAACACTTACAGTAGGAAGGTAGATCTAAGCGAGAGCAATCCAGGCCAACTCTCGAAGTCGAATTCCGACTGCTAAATCTCCCGAAATTGGTGTCCTAAGGCAAGGGTGGTCCCACGGTTATTTCCTCTCTCGCGAACAGGCAGCGGTTTCTTCCGAAAAGAGACAGTGAACAGTCCTACTTTCAACCTGAGGCTATATATATATATATATATATATATATATATATATATATATATATATATATATATATATATATATATATATATATGCAGTGGCTAAAACTCAACAACTTTCTTTCCCTAGCCAACCCAAAAGCTGTCAGCCACCCTTTCACCATAACTGCTACTATGTTTTTTTTTATAAAAAAACAATATATAATACATAATATCACATCATTATAAATAAATTACAAAACGACCCAAAACACGAACATTCTTGGAATTCGACGAAATTCGCACCGTAGCCAAATACCCACGATACTAACGCAATGGAGAAGTCGAAATCAACTTTAGACGAACAAAACTCGGGTTAAACCCACCCGAAGCTAGAACACAAGCATCCCCGAGAGGCCACACCGGGTCACAAAAAACGACCCGGCTTGCTAGGGAATCTTGCCAATCAGGAAACCAACAACCACACAAGGAACTTAAATAGCTAAGACCACGCTCTAACAAATGGCACAGGCCGGAAACGCGTCAACGTAACGCCAAACGAGAAGTAAATAATCGCAGAAGAATCGGGGGCGTTACAATGTGTGTAATGAATGATGTTGTTTTATGCGGATTAAACTTGCTATCCGCGCATTCTGACGTGGAACTGCTTGTTTCTCTAAACTGTGCTGTGGAGAAATGCACAGACTAATTCTGTTTCCGCCTTTATGAATTTAACTTATGAATTAACCTGCAGGTGGGAAGCATTGCGAGCTGGGCGGACTGAAATTCTGTCAGCATAATTTGTGCTTTGATGTTTGCTTGGCAGGTATATGAAACTTAAAATAGCGAACTGAGCGAGCACAAGATTGTGTCCGCGTTGTTTTTATTTTTGCTGCATGAAATAAATTACTGCGAACTTAGCGGACTAGATAATCGGGTTGTGCGGCCTGGCCAAAAAGTTGTCAGGCCCCACTACTATAAATATAGTCCTGTTGCTTCTTCTATGCAGGAAAGCAGTTGTAGGAGAAGACCCTGGGGTCTGAGAATATGGTGTCCGCCAGGACTGATGCCGTGTTTGCTTTCCATGCTACTGATCACAGGAAATGCACATTGACGGAGGCTGACCTTGAGGCCTTCATTGAGAGACATATGGCGGACTCAAATTTGCTTGTCTGCCTTCCCGCCCACGAGGAAAGATTGAACTTCTCAACAGCGACTCAGACCGCTATTCCTATTGACCACTTTGATAGCAGGTTCAGATTCACACTACTATGGGAGAGGGTAGAGATATTTGAGCACTACGAGATGGTTCTGATCTAGCTCGTACCCAACACATTAGCAGCCATCTATAGCTTCATTGCATACCTGCGATCTGAAAAGATCGCCTTCTCCTTGAACATCTTCCGCCAGATGTTTTCAGCCCGCTCGATAACACCCTCCAGAGGCCGCCCATATAAAGGGGTGATTTACTTCTACTGCCGAGGGATGAAGGTCATGGGTCTGCCTAACAAGATCCATAACTAGACCTCCAGGTTCCTGATCCTTGAGGGCGACCTAGGGTTCGCGCACACTTATCCGCAAGATCGTGCGGACTACGCTTTCAAGAGTGTCGGTCTTAACGATGTTGAGTCCGCCATCATCCGGTTTCTCGCAGGGTCCAGGCTAGACATCGAGCACTACATCCCGCTGCTGGCGGGCGTGGATGACATAACCCGCGAGGAGAGTAAGTGTAAGACGACTGGATTTTGTATCCGCCGGGACCTGTATGTTGACAATCTCTTTCCATGCAGCGATCTTGGCTATGCGTGCAAATCTACCGCAAACGCCCGGCAGACTCACACCTACACAGAGGGAAAGAAAGCAAGAACTCGTAAGGTAAAGGAAAGAAGAAGGGGATCCTGCAGCGGACTGCTCCTCTTCTGAAAGCTTTGAGATGCAGGGCTTTGGTAACCGCTAGAAGGATCTGAGGGGTAACCCGATTATCCACTGGCATAGCAAGAATAAGCATGTCCGCTTATCGGCAATGCTGCAATCATGGAAGAGTCCGAAGATCACCCATCACGCGCATGTTTCAATCTCCGCGCTCTATAGGAAGCGCAACCTGAGCGACCTGAAGAAAGTGGCCCCTGCCGACCTCCCTGTGCTGGCCGCCCAAGCAAGCGCGAACATCGACATGACAAACCATTTTGTCTGCTCCCTGACAAGGGATCTGTTCAGACAAAATGAGCAACTTCAGGAAGAGGTGAAGTTGGTAAAATAAAGAAACAAGCGGCTAGGGAAGAGAGTTGCAAAGCAGAAAGAAGAGCTGGTGGTAGGTTTGGTTTTTTGCAGTGCTCTGTTTGAAGTCTGTGGCGAGCTGACGTTTGTGCCTTTATTTTTTGCAGGTTGCATATGACTTGGAGAATGATAACTTCCAGGCCGCCATGCTCCGCTTTGTGAAAGAAACCGTTGAGATCACTATCGAGCGATTTTTTACCAACGGCTTCACAAAGGAAGGAGTGAATAGTGTCCCTTTTCTGTAGCTCTTCCCTGAGTTGAAGGAGCAGTTCGCGGCGATGGAGCGGACTGCTAAAGGAAAAGATGTAATTGTCGAGGAAGGAGAAGAAGAAGAAGAAGAAGAAGATGGAGAAGAAGGCAGAGGCGGCGGAGAAGCTGATATAATTACAGATGACACTAGTTCAAGCTATCATGGTGGAGATCAGTCCGCCGAGTCCGACGCCTCTGCATCTAGATCTGCTGCCAAGAGCTCGCATAGCGAGTCCGCGACCAGCACCAGTTCATATAACAATGGAGGGAGTGGCTCATAGCGCTATTCTGTAGAGATTGATGTTGAAAGCCAAATCCCTGACCCCCCTGCAGAGAAGAAACAGAAGAGGAATGAAGCACACTAATGTATTTTTGTTCTTAATATTTTTGTAAAGGGAGAGAAATTAAGCTTGGAGTCCGTCGAACATATAAAAAATTGTAACTTGATCTTTATGAAATACAAAAGGATATTCTGGTATCAGTATGTCTCTTCTACAATGTTCTTTACTTTTTGTTATTTAAATGCAGTCGGACGTAGTTAAGAGTGAAATCCATATCTCAGTCCGCGCAATGTTGATATCATCCGCACTACATAAGTTTTGACTCGTCAATTAGGAAATCTTACCAAATAATTCAACCACCGTTCGCCGCAAAATGAATGAGATTAATGTTTAGTTGGTTGCCGAAGTAAAAGAACATTAAGCGAACTCTGACGAGTTCCAATAGCAGTCCGCAATTCCCTTTGCAAAAATCAAACCTTTCAAGCTTAACGATAATAAGCATTAAGGACTTATAATTCTTGCTAAACTGCAAGCTGAACAAATGAACCGGGGACCAATCCTGCGGACTGGGAGGTTACAATTTTATAGTCCGCATATAACTAAATAAATGATAGCTCGTGACCAAGCGGGCAGGTGCGGCCAGAGCAGCATAGCTTTCACAGCGGGCCACATGCTACAAGATCAACCTAAGAAAACCTGCGGACAGAGTAGATACCATAATAAAGTCCGCACTGAATAGAAAAATGATCCATAGCTTGTGACCAAGTGGGCAGGTGCGGCCTGAGCGGCATAGCTTTTCACACCAGGCCACAAGCTACAAGATCAACCCAAGAAAACATGCGGACTGAGCGGATACCATAATACAGTCTGCACTGAATAGAGAAATGGTCCATAGCTTATGACCAAGCGGGCAGGTGCGGTCGGAGTGGCATAGCTTTTCACACCGAGCCACAAGCTACAAGATCAACCCAAGAAAACCTGCGGACTGAGCTGATACCATAATACAGTCCGCACTGAATAGAGAAATGATCCATAGCTTGTGAACAAGCGGGCAGGTGCGGCCGGAGTGGCATAGCTTTTCACACCGAGCCACAATAAACAAGATCAACCCAAGAAAACCTGCGGACTGAGCGGATACCATAATACAGTCCGCATTGAATAGAAAAATGATCCATAGCTTGTGACCAAGCAGACAGGTGCGGCCGAAGTGACATAGCTTTTCACACCGTGCCACAAGCTACAAGATCAACCTAAGAAAACCTGCGGACTGAGCGGATACCATAATACAGTCTACACTGAATTAATTCCCTGTAAAGAATGAGTTGTAGACTTGTGCCCAGTGGGCAGGTGCAGCCGTAGCGGCATTGCTTTTTCACACTAGGCCTCAAGATTTGCACACTCAATGGAACGTTCCATTGCCATGTTGCCTGGAGTACAATCTGAGTTGATCTTTTTGGCAGGTGCGGCCGGAGCGGCATTGCTTTTCTTCAAGATCAACCAGGCTGTGGGTCTCCTGCAGGTACTGCTTGAGGGTACCACGAAGTGTTTGAGGGTCACAAGCTAAGATGATCCGTGGGCAGGTGCGGCCGGAGCGGCATAGCTTTTCACACGTGATCATCAAAGTTGCAACGATATCCCCAAAGTGGAATGGTAGAGCTTAAAACCCATCATGTCCCTCCATAATGTAGAGGTGGGGTCAGGTACTAGCCGGGATCCGAAATTCAGTATCCTACCGCGCTAGAACATGTAAGCTCCCACTACATGTTTTGAAATCTCCTTGCAACACGTGGTCTTTGTGGCGTTACGCATGTTAACCCCAAAATCCGAAACACGTCCAAGGTCCCCGGCACATTAGCGGCGGAATTGGTTTCGCAGTCCGCCCAGATCGGCAAAGCATAGACATTCAACAAATCCCATGGATTAATCCACTTCGGCGGCGAACTTGGTGCTCAGTCCGCCCAGCTCAACATGTCCCAGGTCGGCTCCCAGGATAGCTCTTCGGGAGGACTCCAAGAGAAGTCCGCCCAGGCTGCCGTCCCCCAACAGGATCGCGCCTAGCAGCAGTAGATGGAAGCTCCAGCCAGCGAGCCAAGTCCACACCTTTTGCGCGGACTGGCGCGTTCTTTCCTTTTTGCTTCCCCTCACCGTTGCCTGGTTCTCCTATACCCCGGGCAGCTGGTTATTTTTAGCCTTGCCCGTTTGGGCAGGCCCCCATCCTATAATTAGGGGGGAGGTGGTGCACCCAAGGCATATTGACTCGAGTCCAGAGGCCCATTTAGTAAAAGCCACGGACTCGGATCTCAGACTTTGCGGTCTCGAATCTGTCTTGATCACCCTTTTCCCTTGGTCCATTAGTAAACGGTTGCTTGTAGTTTCCTTCTCTCTTTTTCCCTTTTTAGCGGAATTTGAGGGCGCATTTTCTGCATCAACATCAACACGTGACCTTCAGATCCAAGCTACGTTGAAACTCACGGACCGAGATGTCAGATCACCGATCATCTCATCACCATGCCCGTTCAGGTCACTCGAGCACCTCCGATGACCTGCGGGACACGCTCGACCGATGCCGGAGAGAGGCCGAATAGTCCCGGAGAGAGACCGACCAGCGCCTCGATGCAATCAGCCAGGCCCTGATCGCACTTACTCATTGGCTTCATCAGCCTAGAGTGGCCTTTGTGGATGAGGCAGTCCGCCAAACCCCAGTCCGCCAAGCACCTGCTCCGACGCCACCGCCAGCCAGTGTGCCCATCCAGCCCGTAGTTTTACCGAGGCCGCACACCGACGAGCTCACTCCACTTATGGATTTTTTCCGCAAAGTAGCCAGAGGAACTCCAGCCCACAGACTTAACTTTGCTGAGGATGACCAGGTCGAGCAGCCTCCTATGATTTCTGCTGTAGCTCAAGCCGGGGAGTCCCCTTTTGTTGATAAGATCCGTAAGGAGCAGGCTCCTAATAACTTTAGAGAACTTCGCATCCCATTTTACACTGGAGAAACAGACTCGGTCGCTCATCTCCAAGCCTTTGAAGATGTTGTATCAATGGGGTGCTTGTCAGATGGTTTGAAGTGTAAGTTCTTAGTAACCACTTTTGACGGCCAGGCTCGAGAATGGTTTCATGAAATATATCCCGTATCCATCGCCAGTTTTGCCGAGCTACGCTAAGAGCTCCTGCTAAGGTTTGCCTCTTCCAGGAAGAGGAAGAGTGGACCAGCTTCCCTCTTCAAGATCCAGCAAGCAGACAATGAGTCGGTAGCACAGTTTGTGGATCGCTTCTAGAAGGAGAACCTGGGGGTCAAGAATGTGGATCCCGAGTTCTATAAGATTTCCCTAATCAACGAACTCAAGGAAGGGCCGTTGAAGTTTGAAGCAACCCCCAAAGAACCGGCCACCTTCCAGGATCTGATAGCCTTGGCTAACACCTTCATTGAAGGAGAGAGTGCCAACCCTTCATATTTATCCAACTTAACGGCAAAGGATGAACGGAGGGACACCACAAATTCCTCTACAAGTAATCGAACATCCAGACCCCCTTTACCAGAGTATCGGCCTCCGGCACACGGGGGAAGAAATTTCCGGCACAAGCGGCCTTATCAAAATCATCAACAGTTTCATGAGCAGAAACCACTGCTGGTCACTGCCCCTGCCCCTGTGGCACCTCGGATCCTGCCTGTCCTTCAAATTCAGGACGGCTCATTCTCAGATGATCAGCAAAGCCACGGTCCTATGGAAGAGCTCGCTGTTATGGGCCTGACAGTGGATGAAGTTCTCCAGATCCTGCAGAAAAAGACTGAGTTAAAGAAAGAATTCCAGAAGGCGGAAGGGAAGAATCGAAACTCGGATCTTTTTTGTGCATTCCACAAGGAGAAAGGGCACCCAACTGAGGATTGCAGAGCTCTCCGACAGCTTGTGGAGCGACTACTTGCCGCATGGAAAATGAAGGGTATCAGAGTAAAAGAGGCCTCATCAAAGCCATCAACCTCTAAAGGCTAGGAGGTGGCCGAAGTCTCCGGGGAGAATGAAGACATTGAGAGAGCGGTATACTATGGCAACATCAAGATTGGAGAAAGCGTCGATGCAGATGACGTAGTCATCCTCGGTGATCTATTTTGCATCCACGGATGAGTGGGTGCAGAATCAAGCAGGAAGTCTTCTTTGGCAAAGATCTCACGGCATGAAGTAGCTATGAATTCCACAGCTCCACCAGTTGAAATCGTTACTTTTGGTCCAGACGATCTCCCGAAGACGGCCAACCCGTTCAACGACGCGGTCGTGATCAAAGCAATCATTGAGAACTACACAGTTCCGAGAATTTTGGTTGACACCGGAAGTTCGGTCAATCTTATATTCAAAAGTGCTTACGAGGCCATAAGGTCTGGAAAGACTTTGCTCTCCACCGAAGGGCCACTGTATGGCTTTGCGGGCAAGAAGAAGGAAGTTGAAGGAAGCGTTACACTCTCAGTAACGCTCGGGGGGGGGTGACAAAGCTTATGATATTTGTAATAGTTGATGCGGCCAGCAGTTATTGGGCCATCTTTGGAAGACCCCTCCTTAATGAATATCGGGCAATAGTTTCCACCTATCATTTGGCAATCAAGTTCACAGCAGGAGGAAAGCAATACCAGGTTAGAAGCAACCCAAGGGAGGCGCGAGAGTGCTATGTCAATGCAGTCAACATGATCGAGCAAAATCCCCCCCAGGCGACTCTAGTCGCCGCCTCAAAAGAAAAGGCTCCCCAAGAAGAGGTCGGAGATCAAGAAGATATATAGGAGGGGGTTCACTTGGAGCCTGCTCAAGCAACCCAAGAAATCTCAATTGGCGCAGATGAAGAAAAAAGACTTAAAATCAACTCAGAGCTCCCCGAAGAAGAAAAAGAAGAGTTGATCGCTTGCTTATTGAAGAACCTGGATGTTTTCGCCTGGGATACGGAAGACATGCCAGGAGTGGATCCAGATGTAGCCTGCCATCACCTCAACATTGCTCCCAACTTCAAACCTATTCAACAAAAGAAGTGGGAGGTGGCGACGAAGCTAGCCGAGCCAATCAAGGAAGAGGTTGCGAAGCATCTAAAGGCTAAGTTCATTCGTGAAATCTAATACCCGGATTGAGTATCAAATGTTGTAATTGTAAGGAAGCCGGGGGGAAAATGGAGGATGTGTGTTGACTTTACCAAGTTGAATAAAGCATGCCCCAAAGATTGCTATCCGCTGCCTCGAATTGATGCGTTAGTAGATTCTGCGGTAGGATATCCTTTCATGAGTTTTTTAGATGCATTATCTGGTTATCACCAGATTAGGATGCATAAGCCTGACTTCCCCCGCACTTCTTTTATCACCGACAACGGTTTTTACTGTTATCTAGTAATGCCCTTCGGATTAAAAAATGCAGGCGCTACCTATCAACGCATGATGGATTTTGTGTTTAAAAAACAAAAAGGAAACAATCTTGAAGTATATGTTGATGACCTTCTTATTAAAAGTAAAACCTTTGCTTTGCATTTGCAAGATCTCACAGAAACATTCACTACTTTACGAAGGTATAACATGAGGTTAAATCCGTTGAAATGTATCTTTGGAGCAAATAAAGGAAAATTCATCGGTCATCTCCTTACCCCCAAAGGGCTCGCCCCTAACCCAGATAAGGTTAAAGTAATCCTCAACATGCCATCACCTCGCTCCCTTAAAGAAGTTCAACAATTAGGGGGAAGGCTAGCAGGCCTTGGAAGATTTATTTCCATAGTAGGGGATAAGAGTGCCTCGTTCTTCAAGACTCTTCGTGGAGGGTCCAAATTTGAATGGACTAAAGAGTGCGAAGAAGCATTTAAGCAACTCAAAAAGCAGCTCACCTCCACTCCTTTACTTCAAAGTCCTCTCACTGGAGAATTTTTATTCATCTATTTAGGGGTGGGCTCGGAAGCAATAAGCTCAGTCCTTGTTAGAGAGAAAGGGAGAAGGAAATATCTGGTATACTATGTCAGCCACATATTGAAGAATGCTGAAACCAGGTATCTAATCATTGAAAAGCTCGCACTAGCATTAGTAATGTCTGCCAGAAGGACTTCGACCATACTTCCAAGCGCACTCAATCAGGGTGATTACAGATCAGCCATTAAAAAGTATCCTTGCAAAACCAGAGCACTCTGGAAGACTAGCCAAATGGGCAATTGAGCTCAGTGAGTTTGATATTTCATATGTACATCAAACGGCTATCAAAGCGCAAGTATTAGCAGATTTTTTAATAGACACAATTGAGTCTAATCCTAAACAAGCCGATTAATCCCCGCTAGCATGGACAATCTACGTAGATGGTGCTTCAGGCAAAAACTCCTCGGTAGCGGGAGTAGTCCTCAATAACCCCAACGAGGTCAAATTAAAACAGGCCATAAGGTTCTCTTTCCCAACCACCAATGACCAAGCAGAATATGATGCACTTTTAGCAGGCCTGTGGTTTGCAAAAGAGTTGGGAATAGACTATGCGCATGTTAAAATAGACTCGCTAGTAATGGCATCCCAAGTATTGGGAAATTTTGAAACCAAAGAACCTACCCTGAAAAAATAATTAATGCTGGTAAAGGCGGAGATTGGAAAGTTTAAGAGGTTCACTATTGAGCATGTATCAAGAGTATACAATGCAGTGGCAGACAAGCTAGCAAAGTTCGGCCTCCCCTCGGGAGAGACAACCTCAGAGCTTTTTTACCCAGCTACGGAAGAAGGGGAATTGATGCAAATAGAACAACGTCCCTCTTGGATGGACTCATTCAAATCATATCTCTCGACAGGGGAATTGTCGCAGGCTTTGAAAGACAAGAGACGATTCAGAATGAAAGCAACCAATTACAAGCTTATCACCGGAATTCTCTATAGAAAGACTTTCCTCTCTCCAATGGCAAGATGCGTATCTGAAGAAGAAGTTCCTGTGGTGCTCCGAGAAATTCACTCTGGAGAGTGTGGTAGCCATTCATGGGCCAGAACATTGGAGAGGAGAATGTTGAGGCAAGGATACTTTTGGCTCACAATGAAAAGAGATTCTGAATCCTATGCAAAGAAGTGTGCCCAATGCCAAAAATTTGCTGCACTTCAACTCCAATCATCGCAGCGACTTGTATCAATCACCACGCCCTGGCCTTTTACAGTTTGGGGATTGGACCTCCTCGGGCCATTTGTAATGGCAAGCGGACATCGACATTTTATCTTGGTTATGATTGATTACTTCAGCAAATGGATTGAAGCCATGACACTAGCAAAGACAACAACCCAGCTGATAAAAAAATTTTTGTGGGGGGAAGATAATTTGCAGGCATGGGATCCCGATGGCAATAATTACGGATAATGTGCCGCAGTTCAACAATGAAGAGATGAACTTTTGCAAACAAGTTGGCATAGAGCTGCGGTTCTCGTCAGTTCATCATCCCAGAAGCAATGGCCAGCTAGAAGCTGCGAATAAACAGATACATAATTTGCTAAAAAAGAAAGTACAGAATCTGAGGGGTAACTGGGCAGAGGAGCTTCCTTCAGTTCTGTGGACCCTCAGAACAACTCCTTCCACAACTACCGGAGAAACTCCATTGAAGCTATCTCATGGTTCAGAGGCTCTCATCCCGGTGGAATTTGAGGTTCCGACACCTAGGGTCTTACTAGACATGCAAAGTTGGGAAGACTGGCTTGAGATTAACGACAAGAATATGAAACATAGTTTGGATCAAATCGAAGAAATGCGAGATGAAGCCACCATCAGGCAAGAGGAAGTCAAGCGAAGAATGGCCAGATATTTTGACAAGAATATCAGGATCAAGCATTTTTCAGTGGGAGATCTCGTCCTGAAAAAATTAGATGCAGCCGCAAGAACTGTTTCAGTGGGCAAGCTAAACCCGAATTGGAATGGACCATTCATCATTAAGAAAGTCCTGAGGAATAGAGCATATCAACTACAAACCTATGACGGAGAAGAGGTCCCCCATACTTGGAATGGTGATGATTTAAAGCGGTTTTATGCTTAAGCAAACACTTATCATCTGTGTTCATTTCCATGATTATGGCAATAAGAATTTCTGGCTAATAATTTTTTCATACAGGGCACAATCACTTCCTCCTATCTACAATGCAAAGTAAAAAATCACCACACCACGAGACATCACCAAGTTCAGCTTGGATCCCCCCAAGAATCATTGTCATTAGCATAACACGACGATGACCACGTGTTTCGGGGAGATTTCGCACCGTGTAGTGGGATCTTGCGGATTCTTGCGTGGTGGGCTACTGGATTTTGGATCCCAACTAGTACCTGAATCCACCTCTGCATTTTTGGAGGGACAAGGTGGTTGATAGCTCTACTAAGCTTGCAAGGGATAGCATACACTTGATGATCTCTTTGAGGAAAGCAATGCCATCCGGCACCTGCCCATAGAACATCCAAGTTTGTACCCTCGAATAATCTCTGGAACCTTGAAGCGGTTCCTGCAGGAGACCCACAACCTTGTTGATCTCAGAGGAAAGTAATACCGCTTCGGTCACACCTGCCTGAAAGATTAATTTATGCTATACTCCAGGCAAGAGGGCGGTAAACCTTTCCGTTGAGCATACAACTTCTATGACCCCGTGAGGAAAGCAATGCGGCTCCGGCTGCACCTTCCCACTTGGTCATACAGCTTGTAGCTCATTCTTCACAGGAAATTGACAAGGCACTGACTGCAAAATTTAAGTCCGCTCAGTCCGCCAACTGTTTCCAATTTTCCTGTATCTGACCTTGCGAGGAAAGCAATGCATTATGCACCTGTCCGCTTGGTTAGGTTTGGAATTTTTATCCTCGAGGACTGTCCTTGGTTATCCGCGCAGTCCGCCTTTTATGTCGGAATCTTGTAAATTACCATGCGAGAAAAGCAATGCATTATGCACCTGCCCGCTGGTTTAGGTTGTGTATTATGTCTTGGAGCGGACTGTATATTAGTATCCATACGGTCTGCCAATTTCGAATTGATCTTGAAGTTCTTTGTAACCCATGAGAAAAGCAATGCTACGTGCACCAAACTGCTCGGATTAATCTTTCTTAACTGGCAAAAACTATTTAATTAAGTTACATGCGGACTGTAATTGGTATCCGTCAGAGTCCGCCAGTTATGTCTTTTTTGATAAGTTATAAGGACTTGGCGAGCTGCAAAAAAAATATCGCGTACTTGATTATTGTCGGCCTCAGTTATCGTCAAGATATAGATCATTTCTATAAAAATGTGTGTGAACTGTGAAATTATAGCTGCCCAGTCCGCAGGATTGGTTCCCTGTTGGTCTCTTCAGCCAGAAGTTTGACAGTAAATATGAGGCCGTAATGCTTATTATCATTAAGCTTAAAAGGTTTGTTGACAAGGAGAATCACGGACTATTATTGGAACTCGTCAGAGTCCACGTGATCATTTCGGCAAACAACTAAACTTTAGTCGCATTCTTTTTTGCGGCGAACAGTGGTCAAATTATTTAATAAAGTTTCCCAATTAGCAAGTCAGAAACTTATACAGTGACGATATTTGCATTGCGCGGACTGCTACATGGAGATCACACTTAACTACGTCAATACATTTCAATAACAGAAAATAGAGAACGTTGCAAAAAACACACTGATACCGAAATATCCTTTTCTTTATGATCAAAAATAAAGCTACATCTTTCGTATATTAAGCGGACTCCAAACATAAGTCCGCTCTCTTTACAAAAATGTTAAAAACAAAAAGCACATTATTCTGCTTCGGCAATCTTCTGTTTCTTCTGTAACATCTCATGTTACTTCTAGGCCCCCTTCACTTAGATTGGGTTAGGCATGGGGTGAGTGATAGGGGATTTTGCTAGGCTTGACCCTAGGTAGTGGATTGTAGCCATGTGGGGCCCACTAAGGACCAAAGTCAAACTAGCCTAAATAGGAACCCTAACCACACCATGACACCACCACATTGCCCTAACCGTAAAACAATCTAAGTGGACCATAGGGCATGCCATTAGGTCAACCCTTTGACCCTAGTTGACCAAAGTCAACCATTGCCCTAATTTGGTCAAACCTATACCTATAGGCCCAATTAGCCTAAGTGGGGCACCCCCTTGGCCCAACCCAAGTTGGCTGGTGCCACTAGGCTCATGACCATTAAGTGGGGTCAGCCCACTCATCATGTTGACCAAGTCAACTCAAAAAGTCAAATTGGTCAACATGAGGCCTAAAGAAGGGAGAAATGAACCCAAGCCCATTCCCATTGGTCTAAGCCCATCCAACTCAGCACAAGGCCAACCCAAATGGTCAAAGACAACTCCTAACCCCCAAAATCAGGAGAGAGAGTACATGCAAAGGGGTAGAAAAGGAATTTGGAGAGGAAGAGGAGAGAGAAGGGGGAATGAAGAGGAAGGATGGCCACATGGCCACTCATTCAGCTGCTATTCAAATGCCTAAGCTTGCTGGCCGGCCTCCTCAGATAATTCCAGAGGAATTTGGAGTCTTTTTGCATGGTGACCTATTTTTAGGACTCGCGGAGATGGCACCATGGATGGAGTAACCAAAGCTCAACCCACCCTTATTACCCATTTTTGTACCTTTATGGACTAGTTTTGTACCCATATATGATATGTACCCCTTGGGATTATCTTTCCATACACCCCCTCTCAGCCCAATCCAGCCACACCATTGGCCCACCACACTTCCGCTGCTTCAGAGAGAGGAGAGGAGTGGAAATCGACTACTGGATCGAAGCAAATGGTGGAGAATCACGATTTGAATAGGAGAACTCCGGAGCTATACAACCATGGCTAACCGCCGCCAACCTCGCTGTCGTGCTGCCATTCAGGTCTTTTTCGTCGCCTCTCTACCCGTACTAGATTTCTAGATCCTTTAGGAGAGACATCGGGCTCAATTGAGCCCGATACCATGAGAGGAAATCAAGAAAATTCCCTGGAAATTGAAGTGTTCGGTTCGCCGAAAACTGCCGCCTCCGGTGGCCAAGTCGCCGCCAATCGATGGCCACCACCTCAACAGAGGTGGTGGTGGTGGTGGTCGGCCAGGGAGGTGGTCGGATGGCCAAGGATTGCGGTTTGAATATGCTCCAGCGGTGAGCAATCTGGGCCGTCAGCTAGAGGAAGTAGATGACCAGATGCCATCCATCTTGCATCAAGATTCGTGCGGCCCGATTTAATTAAATCAAATAAAAACTTTAGTATAATTAAATATTTGTCACATAATTTCAGTGCTTTTGCATGATTGTTTTAGGCCTCTTAGAGGCATTTCCAGGACCTGACCCTTAAATGAAAATTGTAGATTAATGGCTTAACTTTAATATGCCACAATAATCATGTAATTTGGAGCCGTATACTATCCTATAAGTCAATTCTCCTAGGACTGGTCCTTAGGTAGCGCAGAAATTCAAAATGATGCCCAAGTCAATCCAGTCATCCAAATGACCCAAACGTTTGGGTGCATGCATGTTTAGGGCTTCGTTAGCCCCTGCAAAAAATTGAGAATTTTTGGGAAAATATTTTCTATAGTTTTATTCAAAATACCCAAAATGAAATAAATGAAATATTTGGAGTTTTATGACTCCAAATGGACCCAAATTTGGTGGCATGTCCTTAGGGACATTATAAGTGAATGTCTTAAATTTCAGCCAGTTTGGACCACTGCATGTTGGGTAAACCCACTTACATGTGTTGGCTTGTATAGGCTTGGTGTGCATTTAGCCTAAAATGAAATAATGTGTATTCAGCCAACTTGGAACATTTAAAAATCATGATTTTCATTATAGAGATACATGAAGCTGTAATACACCTCTCATGGTAATGGTTGAATTTTTGGGAACACAAATCCCATTATTTTGATTTTTTGGAAATTTGGCCCTTTTTAGGAAATAAATTTAAAATAGGCTTAAACTTATCATAAAATGCTACATTTCTGTTGAAGACTAAGGAGTGACATAATAAACACTAGAAATAATTTATAGCCCTGTTAGATGAAGTTTAAGTTATTGAACCAACAAAATGACCATTTTACCACTATAGAATTTTGTGTAGAAATGATGGATATATTTCTTTTAAAAATCTAAGAAATTTCATATTGCTGTAATTGTATGTTTTATAACTTGTGTAATTATTTCTTAATTTGTGGAGTGAAAACTAATGTACTTAGTCCCCATAATGGCATTTTGGTAAATAACTCAAATTGATCATGAATATGTCATTTCAACCTAGTTGTAATTGAAAATCTGGACATAATATTATTTCATTATTATCAAGACTCTGTGATTTAATTAGAATTTTTGAAAAAATATTTTGTGTTCTTCCTTGGGAAAATGCTAGATTTGTGGATTTAGTATTAAATAGAAATTAATTAAAAATCTGAATTGAAAAGGCATGAAATTTTGGTAGGCCCCATTAATTGTCATATTATATACCTGGAAGAATCCCTAGGATAGTAGGTTCAATATTGACAATACTTCATGTGCAAAATGACTATGGATTACATTTAAAGAAATTAATTTAATGGTGTGCCCATGTGTAAAAAAGTCACATAAAACAGTCCATTAAGCAATGAGTTAGGCCAATTTTGACATTTATCTTACCTTTATGCAACCTCCACAAGTCGCCGAGCTGCAAAATGTGGCTCCTCCCCCTCCAGCTGCCACTCAATTTCTACAGACAAAGATGGGGCAGACTTTGACGGCGATCCTGGATGCCTTCAAATCTCAGCAAGTTCCGGCTCCACAGCCAAATCTGTGGTCGAGCTGGCTAAGTGCATTCAAGAGCATGTCCCCACCGATGTAGCGTGGGACAGGATGCGGTAAAGATGGAGGAATGGCTGGAGGCCATACACGAGATTTTGGCAGGCATCAGCTGCCCGGTCGGCGATGCAGTACCTCTAGCCACCTATTCACTAGAGGCTCATGCGAAGAGATGGTGGAAATCAGTGCGGGAGTCTACATATGCGGACTGGGAGCTGTCAGATATTTCTTGGGAGGAGTTTGGCGATATATTTTTGGATCACTTCATCTCTACTACGGACAGAGATTCTTTGGAGGAGAGGTTTCTGAACCTCCGGCAGGGGACTAGATCGGTGATCGAGTATCAGAGAGAGTTCTCTCATCTGGCTAGGTTCGCAGGGATACAGGATACTGATGATAGGAGGTATGCCAAGAGGTTCTGTTGGGGCCTCAGGGACATTATGAGGCAGGCCTTGCTGTTCATTTCTCATAGCACCTCAAGACAGATCATCGAGATGGCAAAGAAGCTGGAGGCTGACTAGATGATGGTGCAAGACAGAGGAAAGAGACTGTATGATGGGTCGACATCAGGAGAGAGCAGCGGGGGCTCTCAGAGAGGCAGGACTATCAGATACAAGAAGGGTGGGGGACGTCGTCGTCCCAACTACAGGCAGGAGCAGGGACCTCCTCCAGCATTAGCTCCCCCACCTCTACAGGTGCATGATCCGAGGAGATAGGATGACCATGACCACCGGCAGGTAGTTTGTTACGTATGCCGCTGGCCCGGGCACATTAGGTCGGAGTGCCCGAATCGATTCCATCCTCCTCCTCCTCCACCTCCAGTGGCCCTAGTACAGCAGTGCCGAGGCCGAGGCCGAGGACGAGGCCGAGTATATCACGGCAGGGGACGCAATCAGGAGCAGATATACTCTTTGGACCTCACGGAGCAGAGGAACCCCGAGGCAGTTATCACAGGTACTTAAGATTAGTGTTAAATTTCTTTAGTTTTCAATTATATAGTACCTGGAACCATAGAATAACAATTCATTTTAACATAAACAAACCTCAGGCATAGTTATGATCAGCGGAAGTGTGGTGGGCCAATAACCCACAGGTCGGAGGATCGAAACATCCCTTTGATACCAGTTTGTAAGACCCCCCCCCCCCAACCCCTTACCAAGGAAGTCTACCACGTCTTATGCCCAGAACCGCCCTCTTACGGTAACACTAACGCACAAGTTAGTCGACACCGCAATACGCCAATTCTGCCGCCTAATACGATCTTTTAACCTGTAGGCCAATATGAGAAAAAGAAATAAAGCAATATATCTAATCCACTAGTCCACAAGTCATAGAGTACATATCATATATGTTTAATGAAAGTACAAAACATAGTCCATAAAGAGTACAAAAATGAAAGAGTAATAAGGGCTTATGCCAGTACATCATGTCAACTCTCTCTCTCAAAATAAAGCGGAAGCTAGTCTCATACATCAACTCTCATCCCACCTGAGGACGCGCAGTAGTAGTAGTAGCCTGCGGTAGCGGTATCTGCTCCTCAAGTCCTATCTCCTCGTCGTGCTGGTGCTCCATCTCCGCGAGCTCCTAAAAATAGTGTGGTCACCGACCATTAGTCAAAAAGACTAAGTCGTTTCCTCCGCAGCTCACCCCGCAGCTCCTAGACAGCGAGCGGGAGGACGAAGCGGAGGACAACATGGGGTAGCAAAAGTGGAAGCAGTGACAAGAACTAACTAGCAGTTGTAATATATATTATTATTCTACTCTAGCAGTTCTAAGTATATAGTACAAGTAAGTAAAGTGCAGTACTAGTAAAGGAAGAAAAGAACAGAAAGTAAGAGCATGAAAATAAAACTATGCTACCACTATACTACCATCACAAAAGTACCCAAACTTATATAAATGCCCATACAAATATATAAGTTAGGATTTCCAGGAAATTTAATTATACTATAGTTTTTAATTTGATTTAATTCAATCGAGCCGCACGAATCTTGACTCAAGATGGACGACATCTGGTCATCTCCTTCCTCTAGCCGACGACCCAGATTGCTTCACGCTGGAGCATATTCAAACCACAATCCTTGGCCATCCGACCACCTCCCTAGCCGGCCACCACCACCACCACCTCCGTTGAGGTGGTGGCCATCGATTGGCGGCGACTTGGTCGCCGGAGGCGGCGGTTTCCGGCGAACCGAACACTTCAATTTCCAGGGAATTTTCTTGATTTCCTCTCATGGTATCGGGCTCAATTGAGCCCGATTTCTCTCCTAAAGGATCTAGAAATCTAGTACGGGTAGAGAGGCGACGAAACGGACCTGAATGGCGGCACAATGGCGGGGTTGGTGGCGGTTAGCCATGGTTGTACAGCTCCGGCGATCTCCTGTTCAAAATCCCGATTCTCCACCGTTTGCTTCGATCCAGTAGTCGATTTCCACACCTCTCCTCTCTCTGAGGCTAATGGTGTGGATGGATTGGGCTGATAGGGGGTGTATGGAAAGATAATCCCAAGGGGGGGGGGGGGGGTCCGGTTGAGCTTTGGTTGCTCCACCCATGGTGCCAAGTGGTAACCATGCTCCAAATTCCTCTAGAATTATCTGAGGAGGCCGGCCAGCAAGCTTAGGCAGTTGAATAACAGCTGAATGAGTGGCCATGTGGACATCCTTCCTCTTTATTCCCCCATCTCTCTCCTCTTCCTCTCCAAATTCCTTTTCTACCCCTTTGCATGTACTCTCTCTCCTTATTTTGGGGGTTAGGAGTTGTCTTTGACCATTTGGGTTGGCCTTTGGCTGATTTGGATGGGCTTAGCCCAATGGAAATGGGCTTGGGTTCATTTCCCTCTTCTTTAGGCCTCATGTTGACCAATTTGACTTTTTGAGTTGACTTAGTCAACATGTTGAGTGGGCTGACCCCACTTAATGGTAATGAGCCTAGTGGCACCACCCAACTTAGGTTGGGCCATGGGGGTGCCCCACTTAGGCTAATTGGGCCTATAGGTATAGGTTTGACCAAATTAGGGCCATGGTTGACTTTGGTCAACTAGGGTCAATGGGTTGACCTAATGGCATGCCCTAGGGTCCACTTAGATTATTTTAGGGTTAGGGCAATGTGGTGGGGTCATGGTGTGGTTAGGGTTCCTATTTAGGCTAGTTTGACCTAGTTTGACTTTGGCCCCTTAGTGGGCCCCACATGGCTACAATCCACTACCTAGGGTCAAGCCTAGCTAAATCCCCTATCACTCACCCCATGTCTAACCCAATCTAAGTGAAGGGGGCCTAGAAGTAACATGGGATGCTACAAATCCCAATAAACAAGAAAATAATTTCGTCCCCGAAATTTAAGTTCGGGTCTACGGGGTTCTACTTACAAGAATTATAAGAAATTTTAAAACTTATAAACTAAAGTATACCTGAAATGAATAGCTCCGTGTGTCGCTCCAGCATTAGATCCCTCGGCTCCCAGGTGTGCTCCTCCTGTCCATGATTGGAAAACAACACTTTCATGAGAGGGACCTTCTTCTTCCGCAACACCCTGACATCTGTATCATCAATCTGAATCGGCTCCAGTATGATGGATCTGTCTGGCGCTATCGGACCGGTTGTAGTAGTAACATGCTCCTTTGGCCGTAGGAGAGCTCTTCGCAAGGAAGAGACATGGAAAATGTCGTGTAGGGCACCCAAATCCGGTGGCAGCTACAGTCGGTAAGCTAAGGGGACGATCTGTTCTAGGATCAAGAATGGCCCCATGTATCGAGGACTGAGCTTCTTGTGCCTCCGCACCCGAGAGACACCATGTACCGGACGATCTTCAAGAAAACCCTGTCTCCAACCTGGAACTCCACCTTCCGGTGCCAAGCATCATAATACTTCGTCTGTCTGCTCTGGGCCTCTAGCAGCCGATCCCTGATCAAATGTACCTGAGCCTCCGTATCCTTCACATAATCAGAACCAAGAGCCTTGGTATCCACATCCTGAACCCATGACAGCAGTGTCTTTCATTTCCTCCCATAAAGTGCCTCGTAAGGAGCCATCCTGATGCTAGCTTGGTGGCTATTATTGTAGGAGAACTCGATCAGTGGTAGTAGCCTCTCCCAAGGCTTCCCCGTATCCAATATGCACAGGCGGAGTAGATCCTCCATAGTCTGATGGTCCGCTCGGTCTGTCCGTTGGTCTGCAGGTGGAATGCGGTACTAAAAGTAAGCTGAGAGCCCAAGTAAGCATGTACGACCCTCCACTCGCTCGAAGTGAACCGACCATCACGGTTCGAAACAATCGTCTTGGGAATGCCATGGTATATGACAAACTGCTCCACGAATAGTCTCACCAAAACTGCAACTAGAGCATCCTTCCGGACTGGAATAAGTCGCGCTACCTTGGTCAGTCTGTCTACTATGACCCATATAGAATCATGCCCAGAGTGGGAGCGAGGTAGTCTGTGCACAAAATCCATAGCAATGTCCTCGAACTTCCACTCTAGGACAGGCAGTGGCTGTAGTAAACCTCCTGGGCTCTTACATTCCGCCTTCAAGTGCTGACAAGTCTCTCAATGTGTCAAAAAATAGGTGATCTCCCTCTTCATCCCAGGCCAGTACATGGTCCTCCGTAAATCTGCCCACATCTTGGTGATGCCGGGATGCACTGAATATCTAGAGCAATGAGCCTCTCTGAGTATGTCATCCCGGATACTGCCCCCTGCTGGTATACAAATGCGTCCACGGAATCGAAGGAGGTCATCCTACAGCGTGTAGTCCTCGACCTTGCACCTTTCCAGGGCACTGAAAATCGGCTCTAATGCAGCATCTAGCCTATGATGTGTTCGGATGCGCTCTCGTATATCATCACCACTGATCACTGAGCTCAAGTACTCTCGATATACCACTGGTTCGGTCTCAGATACCATGGTAATATGCATGTCTTCCATCATCTGTAACAGCTCTATAGACATCAACCGAGGCTCCGGTCCGGAAGTGCCGGTCCTCCTACTCAAAGCATCCGCTACTGTGTTTGCTTTCCCCTGATGATAGTGGATCTTATAATCATAGTCACAAAGTAATTCCAGCCATCTCCTCTGTCGCAGGTTCAAGTCCTTCTGCGTATCGATATATTTAAGATTCTTGTGATCTGAATAGATATCACAATGAATCCCGTATAAGTAATGTCTCCACATCTTTAGGGCGAACACCACAGCCCCGAGCTCTAAGTCATGTACTGGATAGTTATGCTCATGCTTCTTCAACTGTCTTGAAGCATAAGCAATAACATGTCCATATTGCATCAGGACAGCACCCATCCCCTAGTAAGAGGCATCTGTGTAGATCTGAAATCCTTCACTCCCGGATGGGAGTGCAAGAATAGGGGATGAGGTGAGACGGTCCTTTATCTCCTAAAAAGCTGTCTCGCACTGCTCTGACCAAACAAAATTTGCATCCTTATTCATCAAGGACGTGAGGGGGAGGGCTAACCTTGAGAATCCCTCCATGAACTTGCGATAATAAGCTGTTAGCCCCAAGAAACTATGAATGTCGGAAGCTGTATTCGGCCGTGGCCAATCCCTCACTGTCTCTATCTTGGCTGGGTCCACTGCTAATCCAGCCCCACTGATAGTGTTCCCCAGGATAGCCACCTCCTATGGCCAGAACTGGCACTTTGAAAACTTTGCATACATCTGTGACTCCCTCAGCCTCTGCAAGACTTGTGTCAAATGCTCTATATGCTCCTCCTGAGTCTGGGAATAGATCAAAATGTCGTCGATGAACACAATCACGAAGCGGTCCAAGAAAGGCTCGAATACATGGTTCATTAGGGTCATGAATACGGCAGGGGCATTCATGAGCCCAAAATGCATCACTGTGAACTCGTATAACCCATACCGTGAACTGAATGTTGTCTTCGGTATGTCGTCTTCCCGAATGTGTAGCTGGTAGTAACCGGATCGCAAATCTAGCTTAGAGAACCAGAAGGCTCCCTGCAGCTGATCAAATAGCTCGTCTATCCAAGGTAGTGGATAGGTATTGCAGACCGTTAATTGGTCCATCTCCCGGTAATCTATGTATAGTCGTAAGCACCCGTCTTTCTTCTTCACAAAAGAACTGGCGCTCCCCATGGCGATGAACTAGGCCACACAAATCCCGATTCAACTAGCTCCTGAAGTTGAGTCCTGAACTCTGACAACTCCCTGGGAGCCATCCTGTAAGGTGCCCGGGACACTGGCCGCGCTCCCGGTGCTAGCTGAATCCAGAAATCCAAGTCCCTAGCTGGTGGTAGCCCGGGCAATTTCTCCGGGAACACGTCGGAGAAATCCCGGACCACCGGAATATCTGAAATACAAGTCCCTGCTCCCACCATCTCAAAGAAGATACGGTAAACCTCCTCTCCCTGCTCGTGGGACTTCACAGCCTGTACAGAAGATAGCAATAGGTGGGAGATGGGTGATAATACAGTTTGCAATCAATTTTATTAGGGTATTTTCAGGGTTTTAAAGCAAATCATGCCTTGTAAAGTGCTTATTTTGATTCCCCTTGTATATATTTTTGTCTCTAATGCGTTTTTCTGCTTTTTGCAGGTTTTCACGGCTTTCAGCCGAATTTTGCTGTGACACGCCCCAAGGTCACACCCTACCCAGGCGTGTACCTAGGGAGTGTAACCCAGAGGAATGAAGCAATTGGTCCGAAACTGCATTCCGTGGAAACTTAGTGTACACGCCCTCTGTCACGCCTATGTCACATCCGACACGGGCGTGTTCCAGAGGCGTGTCCCCAGGTTCTGAGGAATCGCCGCAGCGCGCTCGTTTTTCCCGCTCCACCGTCGCACCGAATGTGTCACGCCCCCTTGTCACGCCCGACCCGGCGTGACATATGGGCGTGTACTTCAACAACCACGCCCGTCAACTCCAGCAGTTAATTTCAGCACCAAAAAGTCACACCGACCGTGTCAAGCCCCAGGTACACGCCCGATCAGGGCGTGTCAGGGGGCGTGACCCATCCCGAAAAAAATCTATAAATTGAGCCCTTCCCCAAGGGTTCAGGATCACTTTTTGGCTGAGAGGGGGAGGTTCTGCACTTTGTTTAATGTTCCTTTTTATGCTTTTCCCCTCTTTCTCTCTCTCTCTCTCTTACTTTGTATTTTTCTTAATCCTAGTTTAGTTAAGCTTTTGTAATAGCTTTTGTTACTGCTTTAGTTGCTAATGATAGGTCCAGAATAGGATTTTCAATTCCATGCACTTGTAATCTCGTTCATTTTCATGTTGTAAGCCCGCTTTAATTTTAATAAAAGTGCTCTTGTTTTCTTCTCTTTACTACTTTGTGTCCTTATGCTTTACTACTCATCCCCCTCTTCCACCTCACCATGATTAACTAATCCTCCATGTACTCGATCTTGATGATCCGAGGTTCGAGTGATTAGGTTATGATGCTTTGAATCTTACCTTTTCTTTTTAGGGTTTAGCCTTGAATTACTCTTGATTTATCACGGGTTGGAGGTATATCATCAATATATACTCTCCACCTTTGCTTTCATTCTGGGCTAGCCGAGAGGCCGAAAGTTTGAAATGAGCACTCAAGAGTAAAGGGAGTTGTTCGCACCCCTCGAGAGAGGCAGACGTTCAATTCTCCCGGATTGGATTAAAATCCAATAGAGGGGTTCGCAGCATAAAGCGGGTTTTAGTCCTCCGATTCGGATGAAAGTTCGGTCAGACCTTCCTAAACTCAGATGGGCATGACTTCGAGAGAAGCATATTCTTGCTTTTAGAACCTCCGTGGCCAAGGTCTCTTGCCTTATTAATTAAAAAAGTTTATTATTGCATCTTTTGATCAACTTAAGCCGAGGTGATTCTCGATCGAGTACTATCGCTTAATTTTCATTTAGCTTTTCTCAAATTTGCGAGTAAAACATTCTCACTTCTCTAATTTAGTAAACTACCCCAAAACAACTTTTAATTAATAAGATAATAGTAACTCCTTGAAATAGAAGTAATCAATTCGCCCCGGGTAATACGACCTTGATATTGAACTTAATATCCTATACTATATGCGACAAGGTATATTTGCCTTCATCGAATATAGAATCGGAGAACATCTCACAACTACACTTCCACCTTCTCCTCCCTTAACTTTGTCTTCTCCACGCATAACCCCTTCTCCGCTTAATAATTCTATACCAAGTTTATGGCACCGTTGCCGGGGAGAAAAGTTTTGATATTTTGAAACTTGGATAGCTATTAATTTTATCGTTTTTCCTTTTCTCTCGCTCTCGTAACGGTTTTATCTCATCCCCCCTCTTTCTCTCTTTTTAAGTGTATGACCCGAGAAAGCTCATCGATTATTCCTTTTGATCCTGAGATAGAGCGCACCGCTTTGCGTCGCCTCCGTTCTCATGACCAGGAATCGCATTTAGGCATCGAAGAGTCGATCGGGGACACTGCCGCAGAAACGATGGATCCTAATCCTCCCAACCCAAATGAGGCCCCACAAAGGACTATGTCCTATTATGCGAGGCCGAACCTGGAGGGTACACAATCAAGTATTGTTCGCCCCACTGTGGCGAACAATAACTTTGAGATCAAATCCAGCATCATCCAAATGGTGCAGCAGTCGGTAACCTTTGATGGTCTCCCGGACGAGGATCCAAATTGTCACATTGCAAATTTTCTCGAAATCTGTGATACTTTTAAAATCAATGGAGTCTCAGATGACGCCATTCGATTATGTCTCTTCCCTTTCTCTTTGCGGTCAAAGGCCAAGTAGTGGATGAGCTCTCTTCCTAGAGGGTCCATCACCACGTGGGCCAAGATGGCAGGGAAATTTCTTACCAAGTATTTCCCGCCTGCGAAGACCGCCAAATTGCACACGGATATAGCATCCTTCATGCAAATAGTCTCGGAGACTCTCTACAATACATGGGAGCGCTTCAAGGAGCTATTGCGAAGGTGCCCACACCACGCGCTTCCAATTTGGCAACAAGTGCAAATATTTTATAACGACTTAAATTCCTTAACAAGGAAAATGATCGACGCGGACGCTGGGGGAACACTAAATAACAAAACCCCAGAGGCCGCTCAGGAACGTTTTGAGGAAATGGCTATGAATTCATATCAATGGATTGCGCCCCGTGTGCGGGCTAACAAACCAGCGGGAGTCTTTGAAATTGACGCTACTTCGAATCTTGCCCTCCAAGTTGAGCGGTTAACAAAGCAGGTGGCGGAGATGACTGCTTCCTCCGCCACTCCTCCTTGGTTTAATAATTATAATAACTCTGCTTTACAGAAGAGCATGTTGACTTCATGGGAAATGCTCCTCGGCCCTCCTATAACCCGAACAACGCACCGTACAATAACACTTACAATGCGGGTTATAGGAGCCATCCAAATTTCTCATGGAGCAACCAAGGAAATGCTCAACACCCCACTAACCCCCCTCATAATCATACCTAAACATTTAATCTAGCTCCCCCCTTAAATTTAAATCCATCTGGTTCCAACCGCAACAGGCAAAGCCCTCTTCATTAGAAGAGGTCTTTGCCAAATACGTTGCTACAAATGAAACAAATATCAGGAATATTTCCGGGTCCATCAAAGACTTGGAAAACCAAGTGGGACAGCTAGCCAAGATAATCTCCGATCGGCAACAAGGAGCTTTGCCAGGCAATACCGAGCAAAATCCAAGAGAAAGTGCAAACTCCATTACACTCCGCAGTGGAGAAGGAGTTGCTATACCAAGCGAACCTATGGTACCTCTCCCTTCTCCTCTCTCTCCTCCTATTATTTTAGCTTCAAATTGGCCTACTATGCTTATGCCACATGTGTCTAATTCAAAATTACCATATCCGTCTAAACTTAAAAATGAACGCGCTGAAGAAAGTTACAAAAATTTTTTAGAAATTCTAAAAAAAATTCATATAAACGTGTCGTTTTGCGAGGCTATCTCTCAAATGCCGAAATACGCGAAATATCTCAAGGAGCTCCTATCAAATAAGAAAAAGCTCGAAGATATTTCGCATGTTTTCTTAAATGCAGAATGCTCCGCGGTTGTGCTCAACAAATTACCCCGCAAAGTGAATGACCCGGGAAGGTTCTCCATCCCGTGCCTATTCGGTAATTCGTTGGTCAAACATGCGTTGGCGGACTTCGGAGCAAGCATAAATCTCATGCCATTTTCGCTTTTTAAAAAATTAGGTCTAGGATCTTGATGCGTGTAATTCGGCTAGCGCACCGGTCGCACAAGTAATAAAGTTTTTGGGAATAAATCCCCAAGTGTCGGTCTCTTGAGGAATGCAATTAGCGTAGAATGGCAACAGTACCGAGAATATCGTTATGAGAGTTAAAAATAGAACAAAAAGGGAATAGCGGACTAGGGAGATTGTGGATGTTTGATCTACTGAACTAGTAAAAGCTATGCGGGTCGAAGGCACCGCTTCGCAAGGTGAAGTGGGTTTGTCGGCCGCGATGCCGAACTTCAGTTGGGCGAGTGGAAGGGAAGCTAATGGATTGCAGCGTTCTTGTGTGGATTGTAATCGGACAAGGCACAGGAATGAAGTGGATGTGGGGTGAGCGAGGCGCATTCACAGACAGAACTCACAAGCATAAGAAGAGACTAACATTCCATTATCTATAAAGTAAACTTGATGTTCAGGGTTGGAAATGTTCATTACACTGCTCAAAACATTCATAACACAGAGGAAGGGGAAGAGGAGTAAACCAAAAGAGAATGAAGATCCACCGCGGGTCGTGGCCAGAGTAGCGAGTTGTCAATCCGCTTCCGGGCTCAGTCCAAGGAGGCTTCCGGTACCAATGATCTGTCACCTCGAAGGCCTTTAAGTCCGTTCTCTAGGTTATCTACTTCACCAACTCTGCAGGAAAGCTTGAAGTTGAAGTCATCAATGGCCGAGGGCTTCGCCGGAGTGTTGAAAAGCTTAGGAGTAGTTGGAAATGGCTTCCCGACGAAGGTGGAAGTGATGGAGCAACTGTAGAAGTGAAAAGGCGATTCCCGCGCACTCTCCGATCGCAGCAAATGACAGGCGTTGACCTAAAACGCGGAGCAGGGCCTTATATACGGAGGCAGCAGAAGCAGTACGCACGATCAGTGGCACACGACCAGTGGTCGTGCGCACTGTAGGTCGATGATCGTGCGGCTTTTCCAAATAAACCTGCAACCTGGACAAGAAGAATCAGCAAATAAGTGCACGAGCAGTGGCGCACGACCAGTGGTCGTGCGCACTATGCCCAGTGCTCGTGCGATTACCGAGACAGCGTTATGAAAAAGGGGGTGTAATGCGCACAAACAGTGGCGCACAACCAGTGGTCGTGCGCAGTAAGTCCAGTGGTCGTGCGCAGTATTCCTGCATCGTCGGAGTCTCCCGAGCAGTTCCGGAGCACGCACACGACCACTGTACCAGTAGAAGGGATAGAAATGCCAGCAGAACGTGCACACCACGTCCCCGAGATAGGGCTAAAGAATAACAACAAAATGGAAACACAAAAAGCACACAGAAGCGGGCCTGCAGTGCACTTAATCGTGAAATAGGTACATAAGCACAAATAAGCAATAAAGGCTCTCAAGTGTAGTGCTAAGACGATAAAACTAGCCCAGATGAGTCCAAAAATCAGTGTAAAATGTGGACTCATCACACCCCCAGACTTAACCATTTGAATGTCCCGAGCAAATCATTACTCCATGGACTCGAAGATAGCTAACTGGCTCAGAAATTTCAAAAATAAGTAAGACGAGAAATCAAATATATCATGAGTATAGAAGATATAATAGAAAAACTTTTTAATTATACAACATAGTTTAAACTATTCGACAGACGTAAATAAATATTGTAATTGCTCAAAATTAGAATTCTGGAGAATCATGCGATCATGTGCAGGAAGAAAGTAGGCAGGCCACTAAGGTGAGCATTGCCAAAGTTTTGGACTCAGGATCACCTCCAAAGGAATCCACTAATGTCGGGGACCATACGCTTGCACGTTCACACTCTCTCCACGGCGCGGGTTAGACTCAAGCGTGAATCAGTAGGACTTGTAGGAGGAAATGGGGCTTAGGCGACGGCTTGGTGGTCAAAGATAAACATGAAGGCTCTATGCAACCAAAGCGAGCGAAAACAACCCAAACCAAAATAGCCACTTAGAAAAGAATGGGGCACACGCCCCCAGACTTAGCTTGAAATCCAGGTGTGAACACGACTGAACCCGACCAAATTTAATAAGGAGGATGGGGATCGAAATCTCAAAGCAATTCTTTCATATATATATATTTTTTTTCTATTGCGCGAATCAGCTTTTTATTTTCGTAAACTGTTGTTTTCTTTTCTGCGCTAGCAATCCCCAAACGAAGCAATCAAAATGGGAATAAAATCAGCACCCCCAAAAACAATGTCCACTAATCACAACCTCGCCAAAACAGGAAATACAAATCAGCTCAAGTATTGGATTGCGAATGTGGGTTTAGCTTCAGGCCTTGGTTAAAGTGAGTGGAGCTGGATCAAAGGAAGGGTAGGCACAAATTTGGCATGCAATGGTTAACAGGTAGGAATGGCTAAACAAGGCTCAAACTAGCCAAAATGAAGGCCTACGTCATGCTCACGCTTAACTAACCGTGCACCAATGCTTCGAGAGTAGCTTAGGGCAAGTTCTTAGCCACCGAGAAAGATGATCCTTCCCCCCGACTCGAGCAATACGAGTCTAGTGGCGGCTACACACATTCCTACATTATCGTTCGATTATCCCAGATTCAGATTTTGAGCAGTACAAACAATATTTACGTGAGTAGAAAAGAATAAATCTACGAGCATAAAGAAAAATTAGTTCTATCCTAACTCTAAACAAACCATGAGTATTCGATTAGGAGCACTGCATGAGTTTCGAACTACTCAATCTTGAAATCCTAAGCCAGTACCACTATTTTAAAGTTTACACAAAAGCATTAAATTTAACTCGGGTTGTGCGCGTGGGTAAGAGCGCACTCGTGTGGGTGATTCAGTGTGTGCAACAAAAAGCAAGAAATAAGTAAACAAGAAACTGGAATGCAACAGAAAGTGCGGTGTAGTGACCACAGGAATACTCCCCCCCCCCAGACTTAAAGTTGACAACGAGTAAAAATAAGCATTCCAAATAGGATAAATAGCTAGGGTAGGAAGTACCTATGCTCAAAATTGAGCATACCAGTCGGGCAATGAGATGTCCAAGTGCGGCCAAGTTGCCGCGCCTCAAATATTCCTGCACCTGCGATTAAAGGATGTTAGCCAAACAAAATCTGGACACATATATATATATATATATATGAAGAAATAAACCGAACTCAAAACACAACATAGGACCAAACGGTCCAACTTGGGTTGTCTCCCGAAAGCCCTTTTGTTTATCGTACTTAAGGTGGACCAAATACCTGTATTAGCAGTTCAAATAGAGAGTTCTTGGCAGTAGCAAAAGGAAACAAAATTAAAAATAGAGCAACCAGCATTCAACAAGTAGCGAGAAAGAGGATGGAAAGAGGAAAGAGGATGGCACAATCAGCTATATGCAGATTTATGGTAAGTCTCTCCGGTGGGATGCGAGAGAACAGCAGAGTGTATTTTTGCATTCGGGGTAGGCATTGTCCTAATACTGCGAGTGCACTCTTTCGCGCGCTGGAAGGCAGCGTAGCGCTCTTCGCGTAAACGCTTGGCCTCTTTCAGTTTCTCCAACGTGGGAGACTTCCAATGAAGGTAGGCTGTGGGGTTTCCTTGTATCGTGGTTGGTGGCGGCCTATCCGACACCGTGACGGCAACCGGATCTGCCCAAGTTATAGATCGTTTAACAAAATTATACAAATTATTGTCCATGGATTTCTCCCGAATAAAACTTAGTTCGCCATGCTCAACAACAGAGTTGGCTGGCAGTAGAAAGGCAGTCGTGGCTTTGGTGCAATTCATCCCTTCATGGACCAGTAGCTCTTGCTTCTCATTGACTTCCGGAGGGAGTCCGTTCTTTGGCGTCTCCTCCAGATGTGCTTCCAATGCGTGGAGACCTGAATCCAGCTTGACATCTGTGACACTCAGAGAAATGTTATTTGGGATGGAAGAAAAATGTATGGATGTTTTATCGAGGGTGGACTCTTCGTTTGGCCAAGTGACACGGCCTTTGGAAAAGTCGAGGGATGCGCCACTGGCAGTTAGGAATGGGACTCCTAATATAGGAATGGAGTTATTGTCCTGTGGTCCCAAAACCTAAAAGTCAGTGGTGATACTAGTGCCGTTAACCTCGATTTCAACGTCCCGCACACCGCCCTCCGTGTCAACCTGATTGCCATTAGCTAAGATAAGCGATTTCCGATTTTCAATGTCAACTTGTAACTGCATCTTTGCAACATCTTGCAAAGTGAGTATGTTGCTCGACGCCCCGGAATCGCATAATGCTGGAGTGTCGATGTTATTGATTTTACAATTAATGACAAGTTCGTTGCGGTTTCCCGAAGTGTCCTCCCCAAGGCGCTTTCCATGTTCATGGGGGTTCTTTTCAGTGTTGCTCGGTAAGGTGCCTTAGGGGCGCTCGGAAACCACTTGAGCCAATTGGCCCAATTGTGCCTCCAGTTTGCGCATCGAGGCGGCCTGGTTTGTCACGTTGGTCTGGGAAATCTCAACAAACTTCTCGAACATCTCTTCCAAAGAATTTTTCTTAACGATCGGGGGCCCTTGGGAATAATTCGGTTGAGGCAGCCGCGGTTGGCTACCGGAAGCATACGCATCGTTTTGATGCTGCCCCGGTTGCCATCTTTGGCCAGATGTGTTAGGATTCCAAGAAAAGTTGGGGTGATTTCTCACCCCCGGGTTGTAAGTATTCTCGTAAGGCACTCACCTATTTTGATTGGCAACAAAATTAACGGATTCATTCAAAAACAAAGATTCGTCTTGTACCTCAACTCCTAAGCATTCGAAGCTGTGATGATCGGTGCTTCCGCACCCTTGACATGAGATTGCCATCACTGGGGCGGCAGGAGCAGGCTTGGGGATATCCAAGGCAAACACTCCACTGGTGCTTCGTGGGATGTTTCTTCCAGCGGTCTAGTACGCATTGTGGGTTGCGGTGTCTTGTAAGACTTTCAGAGCATCATCTGGAGCAAGATTCATGATGGTTCCTCCGGAGGCAGCATCGATCATGGCTTGGTGGTGGGGATCAATAACAAAGTAGAAACTTTCGACGAGATTCCACGTTTGGAATTCATGATTAGGGCACTTCCTCAGCAGCTCATTAAAATGCTCCCAAACTTCGGCTAAACTTTCTTGATCGGCTTGCCGGAAGTTGGCTATTGCGCGCCTCATGCTCACGATCCGATCCACCGGATGGAACTTAGCTAGAAATTTTGTAGTCAAAGCCTCCCAGGTGGGTGCTGTTCCAGGTGGAAGGGAGTGAAGCCATGTCTTGGCTTTGTACCTTAATGAAAAAGGGAAGAGGCGGAGCTTGACTGTTTCATCTGGGATTCCAACGTAGCGGAACGTGGCGCAGATTTCGGAGAATTCTGTAAGGTGAAGATGGGCGTCTTCAGTGGCCATTCCGGAGAACTGAGCGTTGTTCCGAATAATATTCAGAATAGCTGGTTTAATCTCGAACTGAGGATTGGTGATAGCAGGTCCGAAACTGGGGTATATACTCCCGATAGTGGGTGTAGTATAATCCCTCATGGTGCGGACCTGGGGAGGATTCACTTCATTTTCGTCGTCATTTCTGTCGACATGAGGTATCCCTCCAACTCGGTTGCCTGCATCAATATTCAGCTGGTCTCCCATTGGGGCAAAAATGATGGCTGCGCCGCGTCTTCGTGCTAAGAGAGTACGTTCGATCTCTGAGTCGTAGGTGACAAAATCTCTTATAGCTCGACCTTGCATTCACTGTGGCAAACACTACACACTAGAAGGAAACAGCAGTCAAAACAAAACAATACTAACTCTTATAACAATATTGGAAGTCATCTGAAGTCGCTCTACAGTTGCATTCCCCGGCAACGGCGCAAAAAACTTGATGCATGTAATTCGGCAAGCATACCGGTCGCACAAGTAATAAAGTTTTTGGGAATAAATCCCCAAGTGTCGGTCTGTAACGCCCCGAAACTCAAAGGAGCGAAGGGGGATGTTTTGGGACAGTTTGGGTTCTCGCTGCAGGCACACGTCCTGGGACACGGGCGTGTCCCAGGGAGTGTCGAGCCGTGTAGACACTTAGCCGCAAAGTCGTCGAGATTGTCTCGACGATTCGTCGAGAATGGGCACACGGCCTGTGACACGGGCGTGTCGCAGGGCGTGTCGACCCTTGTCGACACTTAGCCGTGAGTCGTCGAGATATACTCGACGATTCGTCGAGAAGGGGCACACGGCCTACGACACGGGCGTGTCGCAGGGCGTGTTGACTCGTGTCGACGATCGTCCTGGGGAGTCGTCGAGATTCACTCGACGATCGTCGAGACAAGGCACACGGCCTAGGATACGGGCGTGTCCAAGGCTGTGTCATCAAGTCGTCGATCTTCCCTCGACGAAGTGTCCCGTGTACACGGCCTGGGGTCCAGGCGTATCAATGTGACACGGGCAAGGACACGGGCGTGTCCTAGAACCCGTGCAGTGCTCGGGTTGAAAATGGGGAAAAATCATGGGGTACACGGCCGGCTACACAGCCGTGTGAAGTGGAACACGGGCGTGTCAGCTCGAACACGGGCGTGTTTGATACCCGTGTGACGTTCCAGGAGATTCGATTTTGACGGCGAATGCGGCATACGGCCCTGGACACGGGCGTGTGCCAGGCCGTGTTCGGCCCAGATTGGGAATTTCAGCCCCGAATCAAAGCCGTTCGTTTCCTTAGGTTGAGATCCAACGGCTGGGGGTTGTTCCTGAGAGGATATACCCATGAGTTGACTTAGAAATCCATCACTTTCATACCTTATCATCTCTCCAAGTCCTTGGAGAAAGAGGAGAGGCATTGGAGGAAGAAGAACTAGATTCCGCCATTGGAGGAGCTTCGGAGCTCTGAATCGCAAGCCGACTCCGGATCCACGGAGCCAACGCTAGTGCGGTGATTTCCATCCGATTACTTTTCAATGGCGCCAAAGAGGAACTCAAGGGTAACGATCCTCATCTTGAGCACGAATAGCTCTCTTTCCTAGCATAGGAAGCCCGCTCTCGCGAGTTTGCGGAGAGTTGGAGGCGTTCCTTCGGGTAGATATGTAAAGTCCCCGTTGTTTAGAGTCCGTATGCGAGAACGGACGTAGGCATGATGTGTGAAGCCTACCCGGACATGTTGGTCTGGATCGGTGATGTTGCATTGCATAAGGCCGGAGAAGACTCCGAGCTATTGGTTGTTTTTCGGGTTTTCAACGCGGTAGATTGCAGCAGGGAGCCTTGGGGACTAACCCAAAGGTGCACCCGGAAAACTGGGCGGATACGAGATCTTGCCAACTTGGTGGCTTGAGAGCCAACTTGAACATAACGGGGTTATGTGACTTGTGATGGAAATGGGACTCGGTGGAAGTTTGACCCGCGCAAATGGCTTAAATTGCCGTTGCGATGTGAGCACGGGTTAGATGGAACCGTACCCGTTCTATGTCGTTCGGTTAAAGAGACCTAAAGGCACGTGGCACTTACCGTTGGCATAGAGTAGGGTCTTCGGCGGTTAATGGCTTAAATTGTCGTGACCCAGGCCAGAAAGACAAATTGCTCATAGGTTTGGCCGTCTAAGTGGCGGTGGTGAGTCTGGAATGTTAATGGCTTTAATTGACGTGACATCGACCGGTTCACCGAGAATGTGCCCTGAGTGCACGGGGCGTGTGGCCGTGCGAGCCAACGTCTGTGATGAAATGGCTATGGATATATACATTGCTCGCTTATGCTAATGAAATGCAGGGAAGGAGCATCGCCGCCCCCAGTTGGGGGCGGGATCGTTATAATTTGGTCAGCATTGCTGACCGTTGCCTTGTTTTTCCACCGTGCGGTGGTTTGTTGCTTGCAGGTGCAGCTGGACCAAGCGGTCAATAGCGGGCTAAAGCCCTTTTTGCGAAGCTGGCCCTCGAAGGCCCAAATGGAAATGTTTATTGCTTTATTCATGTATGACCGGCCTGCGTGCCATGATTTGTAAATCATGTAATATTCAAGTGAAACATTTTGTAAGGCCTTAAGGCTTGTTTTGAGTATTTTGTAATAACATTCCTGTTTTGCACTAGTGGACATTCGTGCTCTAATGCTGGGTTCTTTGTTTACAACTTTTATAATCTGCTTCCGCTAGAATGCTCTGTGTAGGACGTTGAGATTGGTTGGATGGTTTCCATAAGTAACCACCCGGTCTGTCTGTGGTATATGGCGTCGGGCCCCGGCCGGACCTACTGCTATATGCTATGCGACGGATAGGGGGTGTTACAATTTGGTATCAGACTACTGGTTTTTGTCGGGCTTAAAGTGAATTCGTGGGCGAATTCTTTTTAAGGGGTGGTGAGCACATTGTGTGCGTCATCGTTATAATGGTAAAAAGAACCCATGAATGTCCACTTAGGAATGAAAATACTCGTGTTTGAGGAACCTGCGTGTTCCTATAATTGATGTTTGCAATTTATTTGGTCGCTTAACGGTGTTTTGTACCACTATAGGTGACCAGAAGTGGTGTTGGGCCGTCAGAACGCCGAGTTTCTAAGGCTAGTAGTGCACCGGATGTTGCTCCTGCAACACCTCTGTCGGCTGAAAATATACGATTGGTGGCTGAAGCGGTGTTGGCCGTGATAAATGCACAGCCTGGAAGGCAAGCGCAGCAGCCCGCTCCCGTGATGGAGCAAAAACCCCTGTAAGAGGCTGAGCCGAGGAGGGTGGAGCAAGTGGTTGTAGAACCGGTAGTGCCAAGGAGGGCAACTGAGAGGCAGCTAAAGCATGTAATGAGCTTTAACCCTCCGTTATTCTCGGGGTTGGGAACCCCATCTCAGGCTGAAGACTGGCTCTCCAGGGTGAAGAGAGTCATGACAGCGACGGAGACGGAGGAGTGGCAAATGACCACCATCGCTACGTTCCTTTTGGACGGTGAAGCGAGGATGTGGTGGGAAGGATTGGAGCTGCATCATTTGAGAGGCAGACAACTGATAGACGTTTCGATGGAAGAGTTCTCGGGATTGTTCTTAGCAAGATACCTCCCTTCTACTCAGAGGATTTCAATGGAGAATGAGTTCCTGAAGTTGGTGCAGGGTGAGAGGAGCGTGGATGAATATCTCCACGAGTTTACGCGTTTGAGTCGTTATGCTAGCTCCACCATCATGGATGAGGAGCGCAAGACTAATCGCTTCTATGAAGGGTTGAGAGATGAGTTGAGATTACTACTCTCGGGGCCAATGACGCAGGGTTTCTTAACCTTGGTCAATACTGCCCGGTCCTTGGAGAAGGACATGAAGAGCGTGCAAGCGAAGAAAAGCTTGGCTGAAAAGAAATCTGAGTTCAGAGTGCCGACTACTTCAAAGTTCGGCTATCGGAGGGCTTTCAAGAAGCATAGGACTTCGGGTCCAGCTCCTTCTGGTGCTTCTGGGGCGACTACTAGTCGGACCCCGGGTGCGTGTTTTACATGTGGAAAGACGGGGCATTTCGCCCGTGACTGTTGGAGCGGACGTCCTAAGTCCGAGAGAAGGCCGGGAGCTACATATGAAGAGAAGGGAAAGGCGGTGGAGTCGACCGCATCCCACTATGCTCCGGCCCAACCAAGGGTCTACAATCTTGGCCAACAGGAGGCCATTAAACAAGCTGATGTGGTGACAGGTACGGATTTAATTTATAGCAAGTCAATTTCTTATATGCTTGTTATGCACATGTTACCTTACCACTACTTGTTTAGGATTTGTATTGATTTGTGAAAATCCGGCACGAGCACTCTTCGATACGGGAGCTTCACACTCCTTCTTGTCCGAAGGATTTATATCACGCATCGGAGTCCCTTCTTCGATGGCGAAGGATAAGTTGGATGTGTTGTTGCCCAATGGGTGTTCGATGCGAGCGGTTAGGATCTGCGATGTTAAGATTCGTATTGGGGAGCAGGAATTTGACCTGCGGGCGTATTTACTTCCGTTAGTGGAGTTCGATGTCATATTTGGCATGGACTGGCTCTCGGAGCAGCAGGTCCATATAGATTGCGGTAGCAAGGAAGTCAAGCTGGGAGCAAGTCGTGAAACGACTTTTACGGGCTTAAAGGGGTCGAGCAAGACATTGATGTCTGCTCTTCAGGTGGTGAAGGCGGTTCGGGCTGGTGCAGAACTGTTCTTTACACTAGTGGAGGTTGCAAAGCCGAAACCCGCGTTGGATTGTATTTCAGTGGAATCGGAATACCCTGATGTGTTCCCCGCGGATCTTCCTGGAGCCCCGCCTCAACAGGAGATAGATTTTACGATCGAGCTAGTGCCAGGTGCAAAGCCTGTGTCACGATCTCCGTATCGGCTAGCGCCTAAGGAAATGACGGAGCTGAAAGTTCAACTGCAAGAGTTGTTTGAGCAAGGGTATGTGCGCCCGAGTTCTTCGCCTTGGAGCGCACCGGTCCTCTTTGTTAAGAAGAAGGACGGAAGCTTGAGGCTATGTATTGATTATCGGGAGCTAAACAAGCTGACGGAGAAGAACAAGTACCCGATCCCCCGGATTGATGATCTCTTCGATCAGTTAGTCGGGTCGACGGTGTACTCGAAGTTGGACCTCAAGGCTGGGTACTATCAGCTGCGTATAAGGGAGAGTGATATCCCGAAGACAGCGTTTAGTACGAGATACGGGCATTATGAGTTTACGGTCATGCCGTTTGGGCTGACTAATGCGCCGTCAGTATTCATGGATTTGATGAACAGGACGTTCAGGGAGTACTTGGACCATTTCATGATCGTCTTCATCGACGATATTTTGGTGTACTCGCAAAGTGAGGAAGATCACTTCAAGCATCTTCATTTGGTGTTGGAGACGCTAAGGAGAAATCAGTTGTATGCCAAGTTCTCGAAGTGCGAGTTTTGGCTATCCTCAGTGGCGTTCCTCGGTCACATAGTGAGTGGAGAGGGTATTGCTGTGGATCCGGCGAAGATTGTTGCGATACGGGAGTGGCCTGAGCTTGCTACGGTAGCAGAAGTCCGGAGCTTTTTGGGGCTTGCCGGCTATTATAGGCGCTTCGTAGAGAACTTCTCGCGGATAGCGTTACCTCTCACTACTTTGACGAGGAAGGAGCATAAGTTCGTTTGGACGCCGGAGTGCGCGCGAGCTTTTGAGGAGTTGAAGTGTCGGTTGACCACGGCGCCTGTGCTGAGTTCGCCATGTGGGACCGAAGGCTATGAGATATATAGCGATGCTTCAGGCAGCGGTTTGGGTTGCGTGCTACTGCAGTACGGAAGCGTGATAGCTTATGGCTCGAGACAGCTAAAAGTGCACGAGAGGAACTATCCGGTCCATGACTTGGAGTTAGCGGCCGTAATTTTCGCCTTGAAGCTGTGGAGACACTATTTGTACGGTGTGAAGATTGATATCTACACCGATCACAAGAGCCTAAAGTACCTGATTGATCAGAAGGATCTGAATATGCGGCAGCGTAGATGGATGGAGTTCCTGGGGGACTATACATTCAAGATCCACTACGTGCCTGGCAAAGGGAATGCGATTGCGGACGCGTTGAGTCGCCGAGCCCCAGCTCAAGCTAATTGGCTATTGGTGCACGATGAGCGGTTGGTGCAGGAGTTGGAGGCGTTGGAGATTGTTTGTGTGGACAGGCAATTAAGTGCTGAAGCAGTTCTTAATTGGACTGAAGTCCAATATGACCTGGCTGATCGGATTCGGCAGGCTTTGGATATGGATGCTCATATGAAGCAGTTCATGATAGAGGCTCTGGATGGGTCAAATTCCCAATTCGTCGTGGAGGACGGATTGTTGTGGAAAGACGGTCGTTTGTGCGTCCCAAGGGTGGGCAATTTACGGGTGGAGTTGTTGTACGAGGCACACCATACCAAGTACTCGATTCACCCGGGGAGCACAAAGATGTACCGTGATGTGAAGAAACTGTTTTGGTGGCCGGGTTTAAAGAAGTATGTGGCGCTATACGTAGCGAAGTGCCAAACTTGCGCCTTGGTAAAGGCGAAGTGCCAAAAGCCGGGAGGATTTCTTAAGTCCTTGCCTATTCCGGAGTGGAAATTCGACGACATCTCTATGGACTTTGTGCACGGTTTGCCAAGGTCGCAAAAGGGAAATGACGCCATATGGGTGGTTGTTGATAGATTAACGAAGGTGTCGCATTTTATTCCGCATAGGAAGGATGATCCGGTGGAGAAGTTGGCAAAGCTTTATGTGGATAACATAGTGCGGCTTCATGGTGTGCCCCGCAGCATCGTGAGTGACCGAGATGGCCGGTTCACGTCCAATGATTGGAGGCTGGTGCAGCAAATGTTGGGAACAAAGCTGAAGTTTAGCACAGCCTTCCATCCACAAACGGATGGGCAGACCGAGAGGGTCAATAGAACCATGGAAGACATGCTTCGCATGTGTGTCTTGGATTTCGGAAAGCAATGGGAAGACCACCTTTATTTGGTGGAGTTCGCATACAACAACAGCTACCAAGCGAGTATTCAGATGGCGCCTTTCGAGGCCCTATATGGTAGAAGATGTCGCACGCCGTTGTCTTGGATAGAAACGGGTGAGTCAAAGTTGTATAAGCGATCGGAAGTAGAGGGTGCTACTTCTTTGGTGAGAACCATTCGGGAGAGGTTGCTTATCGCTCAGGACCGGCAAGCAAAGTACTATAATGCCAAGAACAGGAACGTGGAGTTCGCTGTGGGCGATTATGTATACTTGAATATCAAGCCGTTCAAGGGTGTCTCGCGGGTGCGGCGATTGAAAAAGCTAAGCCCAAGATACCTTGGACCATTTGAGGTTCTGGAGCGAGTTGGGGAAGCGGCCTATCGGCTGAAGCTTTCAGTGGAGCTAAGTGGTTTACATGATGTATTCCATATTTCGGTGCTTCGGAAGGCGGTGCAAGAGCCTACGCAAGTGATCGCGGTCGATCAAGTGCCGGTGGAAAGTGGGCTAACGACAAAGGTCAAGCCCGTGCGGATTGAGGACTCGGAGGTCAAGCGGCTATACAATAAAGAGATCAGGATGGTCAAGGTCCGGTGGGACAATTGCGGTCGTGAGGAGCTCTCTTGGGAGCGAGAGCAGACTATGCTTGAAGAGTATCCGGAGTTGTTCCGCTCAGGTACAAATTTTGTTTATGTATGACTTTCCTTTATGTAATTTCGTGGGCGAAATTCTTTTAAGAGGGGTAGAGTTGTAACGCCCCGAAACTCAAAGGAGCGAAGGGGGACGTTTTGGGCCAGTTTGGGTTCTGGCTGCAGGCACACGGCCTGGGACACGGGCGTGTCCCAGGGCGTGTCGAGCCGTGTCGACACTTAGCCGCGAAGTCGTCGAGATTGTCTCGACGATTCGTCGAGAATGGGCACACGGCCTGCGACACGGGCGTGTCGCAGGGCGTGTCGACCCGTGTCGACACTTAGCCGTGAGTCGTCGAGATATACTCGACGATTCGTCGAGAAGGGGCACACGGCCTGCGACACGGGCGTGTCGCAGGGCGTGTCGACCCGTGTCGACGATCGTCCCGGGGAGTCGTCGAGATTCACTCAACGATCGTCGAGACAAGGCACACGGCCTAGGATACGGGCGTGTCCAAGGCCGTGTCATCAAGTCGTCGATCTTCCCTCGACGAAGTGTCCCGTGTACACGGCCTGGGGTCCAGGCGTGTCAATGTGACACGGGCAAGGACACGGGCGTGTCCTAGAACCCGTGCAGTGCTCGGGTTGAAAATGGGGAAAAATCATGGGGTACACGGCCGGCTACACGGCCGTGTGAAGTGGAACACGGGCGTGTCAGCTCGAACACGGGCGTGTTCGATACCCGTGTGAGGTTCCGGGAGATTCGATTTTGACGGCGAATGCGGCACACGGCCCTGGACACGGGCGTGTGCCAGGCCGTGTTCGGCCCAGATTGGGCATTTCAGCCCCGAATCAAAGCCGTTCGTTTCCTTAGGTTGAGATCCAATGGCTGGGGGTTGTTCCTGAGAGGATATACCCGTGAGTTGACTTAGAAATCCATCACTTTCATACCTTATCATCTCTCCAAGTCCTTGGAGAAAGAGGAGAGCCATTGGAGGAAGAAGAACTAGATTCCGCCATTGGAGGAGCTTCGGAGCTCCAAATCGCAAGCCGACTCCGGATCCACGGAGCCAACGCTAGTGCGGTGATTTCCATCCGATTACTTTTCAATGGCGCCAAAGAGGAACTCAAGGGTAACGATCCTCATCTTGAGCACAAATAACTCTCTTTCCTAGCATAGGAAGCCCGCTCTCGCGAGTTTGCGGAGAGTTGGAGGCGTTCCTTCGGGTAGATATGTAAAGTCCCCGTTGTTTAGAGTCCGTATGCGAGAACGGACATAGGCATGATGTGTGAAGCCTACCCGGACATGTTGGTCTGGATCGGTGATGTTGCATTGCATAAGGCCGGAGAAGACTCCGAGCTATTGGTTGTTTTTCGGGTTTTCTATGCGGTAGATTGCAGCAGGGAGCCTTGTGGACTAACCCAAAGGTGCACCCGGAAAACTGGGTGGATACGAGATCTTGCCAACTTGGTGGCTTGAGAGCCAACTTGAACATAACGGGGTTATATGACTTGTGATGGAAATGGGACTCGGTGGAAGTTTGACCCGCGCAAATGGCTTAAATTGCCGTTGCGATGTGAGCACGGGTTACATGGAACCGTACACGTTCTATGTCGTTCGGTTAAAGAGACCTAAAGGAACGTGGCACTTACCGTTGGCATAGAGTAGGGTCTTCGGCGGTTAATGGCTTAAATTGTCGTGACCCAGGCCAGGAAGACAAATTGCTCATAGGTTTGGTCGTCTAAGTGGCGGTGGTGAGTCCGGAATGTTAATGGCTTTAATTGACGTGACATCGACCGGTTCACCGAGAATGTGCCCTGAGTGCACGGGGCGTGTGGCCGTGCGAGCCAACATCTGTGATGAAATGGCTATGGATATATACATTGCTCGCTTATGCTAATGAAATGTAGGGAAGGAGCATCGCCGCCCCGAGTTGGGGGCGGGATCGTTATAATTTGGTCAGCATTGCTGACCGTTGCCTTGTTTTGCCACCGTGCGGTGGTTTGTTGCTTGCAGGTGCAGCTGGACCAAGCGGTCAATAGCGGGCTAAAGCCCTTTTTGCGAAGCTGGCCCTCGAAGGCCCAAATGGAAATGTTTATTGCTTTATTCATGTATGACCGGCCTGCGTGCCGTGGTTTGTAAATCATGTAATATTCAAGTGAAACATTTTGTAAGGTCTTAAGGCTTGTTTTGAGCATTTTGTAATAACATTCCTGTTTTGCACTAGTGGACATTCGTGCTCTAATGCTGGGTTCTTTGTTTACAACTTTTATAATCTGCTTCCGCTAGAATGCTCTGTGTAGGACGTTGAGATTGGTTGGATGGTTTCCATAAGTAACCACCCGGTCTGTCTGTGGTATATGGCGTCGGGCCCCGGCCGGACATACTGCTATATGCTATGCGACGGATAGGAGGTGTTACATGGTCTCTTGAGGAATGTAATTAGCATAGAACGGCAACAGTACCGAGAATATCGTTATGAGAGTTAAAAATAGAACAAAAAAGGGAATAGCAGACTAGGGAGATTGTGGATGTTTGATCTACTTAACTAGTAAAAGCTATGCGGGTCGAAGGCACCGCTTCGCAAGGTGAAGTGGGTTTGTCGGCCGCGATGCCGAACTTCAGTTGGGCGAGTGGAAGGGAAGCTAATGGATTGCAGTGTTCTTGTGTGGATTGCAATCGGACAAGGCACAGGAATGAAGTGGATGTGGGGTGAGCGAGGCGCATTCACAGACAGAACTCACAAGCATAAGAAGAGACTAACATTCCATTATCTATAAAGTAAACTTGATGTTCAGGTATGGAAATGTTCATTACACTGCTCAAAACATTCATAACACAGAGGAAGGGGAAGAGGAGTAAACCAAAAGAGAATGAAGATCCACCGCGGGTCGTGGCCGGAGTAGCGAGTTGTCAATCCGCTTCCGGGCTCAGTCCAAGGAGGCTTCCGGTACCAACGATATGTCACCTCGAAGGCCTTTAAGTCCGTTCCCTAGGTTATCTACTTCACCAACTCTGCAGGAAAGCTTGGAGTTGAAGTCATCAATTGCAGAGGGCTTCACCGGAGTGTTGGAAAGCTTCGGAGTAGTTGGAATTGGCTTCCCGACGAAGGTGGAAGTGATGGAGCAGCTGGAGAAGTGAAAAGGCGATTCCCGCGCACTCTCCGATCGCAGCAAATGACAGGCATTGACCTAAAACGCGGAGCAGGGCCTTATATACGGAGGCAGCAGAAGCAGTGCGCACGATCAGTGGCGCACGACCAGTGGTCTTGCGCACTGTAGGTCGATGATCGTGCGGCTTTTCCAAATAAACCTTCAACCTGGACAAGAAGCATCAGCAAATAAGCGCACGAGCAGTGGCGCACGACCAGTGGTCGTGCGCACTATGGCTAGTGCTCGTGCGATTACCGATACAGGGTTATGAAAAAGGGGGTGTAATGCGCACGAACAGTGGTGCACGACCACTGGTCGTGCGCAGTAAGTCCAGTGGTCGTGCGCAGTATTCCTGCATCATCAGAGTCTCCTGAGCAGTTCCGGAGCACGCACACGACCACTATACCAGCAGAAGGGACAGAAAGGCCACCAGAACGTGCACACCACATCCCCGAGAGAGGGCTAAAGAATAACAACAAAATGGAAACACAGAAAGCATACAGAAGCGGGCCTACATTGTACTTAATCGTGAAATAGGTACATAAGCACAAATAAGCAATAAAGGCTCTCAAGTGTAGTGCTAAGACGATAAAACTAGCCCAGATGAGTCTAAAAATCAATGTAAAATGTGGACTCATCAGATCTCCGAACCCCACTCGTATGAGCATACAGCTAGCCGATCGTTCTGTGAAATATCTGATAGGGATTGTGGAGGATGTCTTGGTCAAGGTGGACAAATTCATCTTTCCGGTGGATTTTGTCATCCTAGACATCGAAGAGGATGCCGATGTACCCCTTATACTCGGTCGCCCCTTCCTTGCCACCTCCCGCGCTATTATTGATGTTAGTGATGGAAAGCCCCTCCTTCGGGTTGGAGATGATGAAATCACTTTCAGCATTAATCCCTCCATGCGCAACACCCTAGAGCAAGATGATTCCTGCTTTTATCTAGAGTAATTCTTCGAAAATGAATTATTTGTGCCTTTTGAATTAGTTTCTTCATCATTTTATGAATCTCTTATCACTGAGCTCTTCTGCTTAGAGGAAGTCTCTCGCACTACCGTCCCTGAATCACTTCCCATGGACACCACAAAATTCAAAACCTCTAACGAGGAACCACCCATATTGGAGCTTAAGAAACTTCCCCCTCATCTGTTGTATCTTTTCCTCGAAAATGACTCTAAGCTACCTGTTATTATCTCCTCGGATCTGAGAAACTCAGAAATTTCTGAGTTGACTCTAGTTTTGCAAAATCACCGCCATGCAATTGCGTGGCAGTTATCCGATATTAAGGGGATTAGCCCATCATTCTGTACACACAATGTTTTCTTAGATAATAACTTTCGTAGTACTATCCAGCCCCAACGACGTTTAAATCCAAACATGAAGGACGTCGTGAAGGCTGAGGTTATTAAACTTCTTGATGCGGGAATTATCTAACCCATCTTCGATAGTACTTGGGTAAGCCCAGTACAGGTCGTGCCAAAGAAAGGCGGGGTCACGGTAGTGGCCAATGAAAATAATGAATTAATTCCAACCCGTACTATTACGGGTTTGCGGATGTGCATTGATTACCGCAAACTCAATGATGCCACCCGAAAAGACCACTTCCCGCTTCCCTTTATCAACCAAATTGTAGAATGACTTTTCGGTCAATCCTTCTACTGCTTTCTCGACAGTCTCTCGGGGTACCTACAAATCCCTATTTCACCTGTAGACCAGGAGAAGACTACCTTTACCTGTCCCTTTGGCACCTTCGCTTATAGACAAATGCCATTTGGTTTATGTAATGCGTCGGCTACATTTCAGCGATGTATGATGTCGATATTTGATGAATTGTTAGAAGAAGTGATGGAGGTTTTTATGGACGACTTCTCGGTGTTTGGTAATTCTTTTGCAAATTGTTTAAAAAATATCGAGAGTGTGTTGATTCGTTGTGAGGAAACTAACTTAGCCCTCAACTGGGAGAAATGCCATTTTATGGTCCGAGAGGGATTGGTCCTCAGCCATAAGATTTCAGGCAAGGGGATCGAAGTCGACCGGGCCAAGATCGAAATTATTGAAAAGCTCCCCCCTCCAACGAATATTAAAGCCATTCGTAGTATTCTTGGGCACGCGGGTTTTTATCGGCGTTTTATCCAAAATTTTTCCAAAATAACGAAGCCGATAAACCATCTTGTCGAGAAAGAGTCACCTTTCAATTTTAACAACGATTGTCTTCTTACTTTAAATTTAATAAAAGAAAAATTAGTAAACTCTCCAATTCTAGTTACTCCGGATTGGTCGCTCCCTTTCGAAATGATGTGTGATGCTAGTGATACTGCGGTGGGCGCGGTCTTAGTCCAGCGGGTGGATAAATTCTTCCACCCGATTTATTATGCAAGCAATACACTCACGTCTGCATAGGCCAACTACACCACCACCGAGAAAGAGCTCCTAGCAATTGTTTTTGCGTTTGATAAGTTTAGGTCTTATATCACCTTCTCCAAAGTAATCATCTTTACAGATCACTCAGCTCTTCGTTTTTTATTTAGCAAAGCAGACGCAAAGCCCTGCCTTTTGCGATGGATCCTCCTCTTCTAGGAGTTTGATTTAGAAATCCGGGACAAAAGAGTGGCCGAAAATTTGGCGGCCTACCATTTATCTCATTTATAAAACGCTACCAGCGAAATATTAGTGGAAGCCGACATTAACGATAAATTCCCTGAAGAGCGCCTCTTCCCTCTCGAAAATTCAAAAGATTATCCTGTGCCCTGGTTCGCCGACTTTTCCAATTATTTAGTGGCTCGGGTCTTGTCAAAGGAATTCTCAAGCCAGAAAAAGAAGAAATTCTTTTCTGATTTAAAGAATTACTTTTGGGAAGACCCTTTCTTATTCAGAATCTGTGCGGATCAGGTAGTGCGGCATTGCGTTTCGAGTGAGGAAGGTGTGCAAATTTTGGGACATTGCCATGAAGGACCAACAGGTGGTCATTATCAAGCGAACCGCACCGCAAGAAATGTGCTGGAGGCGGGTTTCTATTGGCCCACGCTATTCAAGGATGCTCACACCCTAGTGAGTACTTGCGATAGTTGCCAGCGGCCAGGCAATATCTCATGGCGGGACGAGATGCCTCAAAACATTTTCCTCGAATGTGAAATCTTCGATCTTTGGGGCATCGACTTCATTGGCCCCCTTCCCCCCTCTTATCAAAATAAATACATTCTCGTAGTTGTCGACTATGTATCAAGGTGGACAGAAGTGCAAGCTCTCCCCACCAACGATGCACGAGTCGTTGTAAAATTTCTAAAAAAATTATTCTCTCGATTTGGCACGCCACGTGCTATAATTAGTGATAGGGGAACCCATTTCTGCAATAGCCAGTTTGCCAAAATTTTGGCAAAATATGGAGTAACGCACAAACTTTCCACCTCCTATCACCCCCAGACGAGCGGTCAAGTCGAGGTTGTTAATCGAAAATTGAAACGTATTTTAGAGAAAACCGTATCCTTAAACAGGAAGGATTGGGCACTAAAACTAGATGATGCACTATGGGCCTATCGAATAGAATATAAGGCAGCCATCGGCTGCACGCCGTATCGATTGGTTTATGGTAAGGCTTGCCACCTTCCAGTTGAGTTAGAGCACCGTGCGTTTTGGGCCCTCAAAACATTAAATCTAGATCCCACCCTAACCGCCAAACACCGTAAATTTCAGCTCAATGAACTCGACGAATGGCGGGCGAATGCTTACGAGAGTAATAGGCTTTATAAAGAGCGAACAAAGTTCTACCATGACAAAAATATTAAATTTCCTAAATCTTTTTCGCCGGGCGATCTCGTCCTTCTTTATAACTCTCGGCTTCGCCTCTTTCCAGGTAAATTAAAATCGCGATGGTCCGGCCCCTTTATTGTTAAAGAGGCTTGGCCATATGGTACGGTTCTCATTTCGCACCCGGATAAGGGTGAATTCAAGGTCAATGGTCAGCGATTAAAACTCTATTTGCCTAACGATTTACTTCCTACTGCGACGGAACAATTACTGCTATCGAACTCATGAACTATTTCTTTTCTCCTTCATTTGGACTGTAATAATTTAAGACTTCTTATTGTTGGACAATATTCTTTTGGTCGAGCTCAAACAACCATTATAAACAAAGGGCGCCCTTTGGAGGCAACCCAAATCTTTTTTCTGTTTTCTTTATTTTACACTTTTTGCTCCGGACGGCTCCACAAGTTGCGGCTTCTAAAATCACTGCCGCCAATGCTGCTAAATCCATCATAAAGTCCAATAGAAGACCTTTTCCTTAAGATTCAAAGCACAGGCATGGGGGAGCGGCATCACTCAGCTTTCACTGCAAAATAAAACCGGGGAAGTATCTATTTTTCAATTCTGTCTTTCATTTCTGTACTTTAATTTTCTCTCGTTCTCCAACTTCCTTCTCCATTGAGGACAATGTAGATTTTAAGCTTGGGGGAGGACTTCCTCCTTCTTTTTGCTTTTTGTAAATATCTTTTACTTTTTATAAATATTCTTCAAAAATCAAAAAAATCCAAAAATCCAAAAAAAATATATAGCTGCATTTTGGTATTTCAATAGTACCCCATGTTTGTGTTTTGTTTTTCTCAAAATTCTTTATAAATAACGTAGTTAATTATAATTTTTCTAATCATGTTTTTTAATCATATTTCACAACTAAAATATTGGCCATGCTGTGTTTCTAATTCACGGTAGCATGTTAAGGTGAAATATTTCTCTAAAACGCGCATTTCTATTATGGTTTTCGGTTCTTTTTTTCTTTACTTTCTCTAAAATTCATCATCCACTATTTTCCTTTTCGTTTTTAGATAATTTTTGTAAGGACAACTTTTGAATAACGTAGTAGATATGAACGATCCAAGTCACATATTATTTCTATTTTCAAGATAATTTCATCAATCTTTTTTTATTATCTCGGACTTGATTTTTGAAATTTTTCAAATCTATGTTTTAAATAAATTTAAAAAAGCGTGAAAATGATTTAGGCCGTTTTTGTTTACATTTGAGCTTTCCTGCCAACCTAAAATCTTTTACCACTAGTTAGCAGCTTTTGAGCCTTTTTTCCAATATTCATTTGATAACTCCACATAGCATTTCATTTTCACCAAAGCCAAAATTCCTACCTATCTAATCACGCTAATTTTTTTTTTTTTGAGTTTCATTCAAAAATTTTCATAATCATGATAGGAAATTTGTGTTATCTTTGGAGAAATTGTTGAAAAAAGTGGACTCAAAAGCAATGTTTGATTTTATTTGGCCAATTCAAAATGAAAGGAAAAATTTTTATGGCCTTTGTTTTGAAAAAAGAAAACAAATGAAGAAAAAAATAATAAATAATAATAAAGAAGAAAAAGAAAGAAAATATATATATATATATTTTGTTTAAAATAAATTTTTTTTTGAAACTCTTTGTTTTGGTTTAGTGTGATTTTAAGCCTCCATGTTTATCTTTGAATTTCACTCCTATTCATGATCCTAAACCAAACGTTTCGGTCCTATTAAGTCCTTTTGATTCACGCCTTTTTAAATCTTATTTAACAGCTACGAAAAGAAGAAAAATAAATCAGTTTTAGTTCTGGATTTAAACTTAGATTTTTCTTATTTAATTGATATAATTATAATGCGTTGCTTGGATCTAGTAACAACTCAATATGTTCTTTTCATTTTCGTTGCCTTGCTTAAATCTATTTAAAGAATCTCGTCAAAATTCTGGATGATTTATTTTCGTTAAGTAAAGTTTATAAAAGTTAAACCATACAAAAATAATTGTTTTAGATTTAGGGTTTACATTCTCCCTACCTGGAATTTCGCATAGTACTTGTGTAAACATGATTAAAACTTTTTGAATTAGTCACTATTCATGATTAGCTAGTTTTTATATCTTTGCTTGGGCACAAGCAAAACTTAAGCTTGGGGGAATTTGATAATACGGTTTGCAGTCAATTTTATTAGGGTATTTTCAGGGTTTTAAAGCAAATCATGTCTTGTAAAGTGCTTATTTTGATTGCCCTTTGTATATATTTTTGTCGCTAATGCATTTTTCTGCTTTTTGTAGGTTTTCACGGCTTTCAGCCGAATTTTGCTGTGATACGCCCCAAGGTCACGCCCTACCCGGGCGTGTACCTAGGGCGTGTAACCACGAGGAATGAAGCAATTTGTCCGAAACTACATTCCGTGGAAACTTAGTGTACACGCCCTCTGTCACGCCTGAGTCACATTCGACACGGACGTGTTCCAGAGTCGTGTCCCCAGGTTCCGAGGAATCGCCGCGGCGTGCTCGTTTTTCCCGCTCCACAGTCACACCGAATGTGTCACGCCCCCTGGTCACGCCCGACCCGGGCGTGACATATGGGCATGTACTTCAACCACCACGCCCGTCAACTCCAGCAGTTAATTTCAGCACGAAAAAGTCGCACCGACCGTGTCACGCCCCAGGTACACGCCCGACCAGGGTGTATCAGGGGGAGTGACCCCTCCCGAAAAAAATCTATAAATTGAGCCCGTCCCCAAGGGTTCAGGATCACTTTTTGGCTGAGAGGGGGAGGTTCTGCCATTTGTTTAATGTTCCTTTTTATGCTTTTCCCTCTTTCTCTCTCTCTCTCTTACTTTGTATTTTTCTTAATCCTAGTTTAGTTAAGCTTTTGTAATAGCTTTTGTTAATGCTTTAGTTGCTAATGATAGGGACAGAATAGGATTTTTAATTCCATGCACTTGTAATCTCGTTCATTTTCATGTTGTAAGCCCGCTTTAATTTTAATAAAAGTGCTCTTATTTTCTTCTCTTTACTACTTTGTGTCCTTATGCTTTACTACTCATCCCCCCTCTTCCACCTCACCATGATTAACTAATCCTCCATGTACTCGATCTTGATGATCCGAGGTTCGAGTGATTAAGTTATGATGCTTTGAATCTAACCTTTTCTTTTTTAGGGTTTAGCCTTGAATTACTCTTGATTTATCACGGGTTGGAGGTATATCATCGATATATACTCTCCACCTTTGCTTTCATTATGGGCTAGCCGAGAGGCCTAAAGTTTGAAATGAGCACTCAAGTGTAAAGGGAGTTGTTCGTACCCCTCGAGAGAGGCAGACGTTCAATTCTCCCGGATTGGAGTAAAATCCAATAGAGGGGTTCGCAGCATAAAGCGGGTTTTAGGCCTCAATTCGGACGAAAGTTCGGTCAGACCTTCCTAAACTCAGATGGGCATGACTTCGAGAGAAGCATGTTCTTTCTTTTAGAACCTCCGTGGTGAAGGTCTCTTGCCTTTTTAATTAAAAAAGTTTATTATTGCATCTTTTGATCAACTTAAGCCGAGGTGATTCTCGATCGAGTACTATCGCTTAATTTTCTTTTAGCTTTTCTCAAATTTGCGAGTAAAACATTCTCACTTCTCTAATTTAGTAAGCAACCCCAAAATAACTTTTAATTGATAAGATAATAGTAACTCCTTGAAGTAGAAGTAATCAATTCACCCCGGGTAATACTACCTTGATATTGAACTTAATATCATATACTATATGCAACAAGGTATACTTGCATTCATCGAATATAGAATCGGAGAACATCTCACAACTACACTTTCACCTTCTCCTTCCTTAAATTTGTCTTCTCCACGCATAACCCCTTCTCTGCTTAATAATTCTATATCAATGGATCAAATACCTTCGAAGATGACATGGGAGTTGCCATGCCTTTGTGTGATCCTCCTTGATGGGCAATCTATCAGAGCATGGTTCCGATGTAACCATGTCATGCCCAAAATCAAATCGAAGTCTTCCAGCTTCTGAATAGTTGCTGGCGCCTCAAATGCCTTGCCGCCATTCTCGGCCTCCATATCGCAATGGGCAGTGGTCCGCAGTTTTGACCCATCGGCAAGCCCGCACATACCCTAGCAGTTCTAAGTATAATTAAATATTTGTCACATAATTTTAGTGCTTTTGCATGAATGTTTTAGGCCTCTTAGGTGCATTTTCAGGACTTGACCCTTAATTGAAAATTGTAGATTAATGGCGTAACTTTAATATGCCACCATAATCATATAATTTGGAGCAGTATACTGTCCTGTAGGTCAATTCTCCTAGGACTGGTCCTTAGCTAGGGCAGAAATTCAAAATGATGCCCAAGTCAATCCAGTCATCCAAATGACCCAAAATTTTGGGTGCATGCATGTTTTGGGCTTCGTTAGCCCCTGCCAAAAATTGAAATTTTTTAGGAAAACGTTTTCTATAGTTTTATTCAAAATACCCAAAATGAAATAAATGAAATATTTGGAGTTGTAGGACTCCAAATGGCCCCAAAATTTGGTGGAATATCCTTAGGGACATTATAAGTGAATGCCATAAATTTCAGCCAGTTTGGACCAGTGCATGTTAGGTAAACCCACTTGCATGTGTTGGCTTGTATAGGCCTGGTAGTCATTTAGTCTAAAATGAAATAATTTGTATTCAGCCAACTTGGAACATTTAAAAATCATGATTTTCATTATGGAGATACATGCAGGTGTAATACACCTCTCATGGTAATGGTTGAATTTTTGGGAAAAAAATCTCATTATTTTCAATTTTTTGAAATTTGGCCCTTTTTAGGAAATAAATTTAAAATAGGCTTAAACTTATCATAAAATGCTACATTTCTGTTGAGGACTAAGGAGTGACATAATAAACACTAGAAATAATTTATAGCCCTGTTGGATGAAGTTTATGTAGTTTAAGGAACAAAATGACCATTTTACCCTTATGGAATTTTGTGTAGAAATGATGGATATATTCCTTTGAAAAATCTGAGAAATTTCATATTGCTGTAATTGTATGTTTTATACCTTGTGTAATTATTTCATAATTTTTGGAGTGCAAACTAATGTACTTAGGCCCCATAAAGACATTTTGGTAAATAACTCAAATTGATCATGAATAGCCCATTTCAACCTAGATGTAAATGAAAATCTGGGCATACCATTATTTCATTATTATCAAAGCTATGTGATTTAATTATAATTTTTGAAATAATATTTTGTGTACTTCCTTTGAAAAATGCTAGATTTGTGGATTTAGTATTAAATAGAAATTAATTATAAATCTGAATTGAAAAGGCATGAAATTTTGGTAGGCCCCATTAATTGTCATATTATATACCTGGAAGAATCCCTAGGACAGTAGGTTCAACATTGATAATACTTCATGTGCAAAATGAGTAGGGATTACATTTAAAGAAATTAATTTAATGGTGTGCCCATGTGTAAAAAAGTCACATAAAACAGTCCATTAAGCAATGAGTTATGCCAATTTTGACGTTTACCTTATCTTTATGCAACCTCCACAGGTCGCCGCGTCGCAAAATGTGGCTCCTCCCCCTCCAGCTGTCACTCCATTTCTACAGACGGAGATGGGGCAGACTTTGACGGCAATCATGGATGCCTTCAAATCCCAGCAAGTCCCGGCTCCGCAGCCAAATCTGAGGTCGAACTGGCTAAGTGCATTCAAGAGCCTGTCCCCACCGATGTACCGTGGGACAGAGGATGCGGTAAAGACGGAGGAATGGCTGGATGCCATACACGAGTTTTTGGCAGGCATCAGTTGCCCGGTCGGCGAGGCAGTACCTCTAGCCACCTCTGCACTAGAGGCTCATGCGAAGAGATGGTGGAAATCAGTGCGCGAGTCTACATATGCGGACTGGAAGCTGTCAGACATTTCTTGGGAGGACTTTGGCGATATATTTTTGGATCACTTTGTCTCTACTACTTACAGAGATGCTTTGGAGGAGAGGTTTCTGAACCTCCGGCAGGGGGCTAGATCGGTGACCGAGTATCAGAGAGAGTTCTCTCATCTGGATAGGTTCGTAGGGATACATGATACTGATGATAGAAGGTATGCCAAGAGGTTCTACTGGGGCCTCAGGGGCGATTTTATGCAGGCCTTTCTATTCATTTCTCATGGCACCTCAAGACAGATCATTGAGATGGCAAAGAAGCTGGAGGCTGAGCAACTGATGGTGCAAGGCAGAGGAAAAAGACCGTATGATGGGTCGACATCAGGAGAGAGCAGTAGGGGCTCTTAGAGAGGCAGGACTATCAGATACAAGAAGGGTGGGGGACGTCGTCGTCCTAACTACAGGCAGGAGCAGGGTCCTCCTCCAACATTAGCTCCACCACCTCTACAGGTGCATGATCCGAGGAGACAGGATGACCATGACCACCGACAGGTAGTTTTTTACGGATGCCTCCAGCCCGGGCACATTAGGTCGGAGTGCCCGCATCGATTCCATCCTCCTTCTCCTCCACCTCCAATGGCCCCAGTACAGTAGGGCCGAGGCTGAGGCCGAGGCCGAGGACGAGGCCGAGGCCGAGGATATCACGACAGGGTATGCAATCAGGAGAAGATATACGCTTTGGACCTCACGGAGCAGAGGAACCCCGAGGAGGTTATCACAGGTACTTAAGATTAGTGTTAAATTTCTTGAGTTTTCAATTATATAGTACTTGGAACCATAGAATAACAATTAGTTTAAACCTAAACAAACCTCAGGCATAGTTATGATCAGCGGAAGCATGGTGGGCCCATAACCCACAGGTCAGAGGATCGAACCCTCCCTCTGATACCAGTTTGTAAGACCCCCCCTCCCCCTTACCAAGGAGGGCTACCGGGTCTTATGCCCAGAACCGCCGTCTTACGGTGACACTAACGCACGAGTTAGTCAACACTGCAATACGCCGATTCTGTCGGCTAATACGATCATTTAACATGTATGCCAATATAAGAAAAAGAAGTAAAGCAGTATATCAAATCTAGTAGTCCACAAGTCACAGAGTACATATCATATATGTGAAATGAAAAGTACAAAACATAGTCCATAAAGAGTACAAAAATGAAAGAGTAATAAGGGCTTATGCCCAGTACATCATATCAACTCTCTCTCTCTCAAAACAGAGCGGAAGCTAATCTCATACATCAACTCTCATCCCACCTGAGGATGCGCAGTAGTAGTAGTAGCCTGCGGTAGCGGTATCTGCTCCTCAGGTCCTGTCTCCTCATCGTGCTGGTGCTCCATCTACGCGAGCTCCTAAAAATAGTATGGTCACCGACCATTAGTCAAAGAGACTAAGTCGTTTCCTCCGCACCTCACCCCGCAGCTCCTAGGAACCGAGCGGGAGGATGAAGCGGAGGACAACAAGGGTAGCAAAAGTCGAAGCAGGTGACAAGAACTAACTAGCAGTTATAATAGATATTATTATTCTACTCTAGCAGTTCTAAGTATATAGTACAAGTAAGTAAAGTGCAGTAATAGTAAAGGAAGTAAAGAACAAAAAGTAAGAGCATGAAAATAAAACTATGCTACCACTATACTACCATCACAAAAGTACCCTAACTTATATAAATGTCCATACAAATATATAAGTTAGGATTTTCAGGAAATTTAACTTATCATATAAAATAGCCCATACTAATTTATATGATAAGGATCTATGAAGCGTATGACCTAATATGAATGAATGTTATGATGCAATTTTATGCACAGTGAAAGGGGAAACTAGATCTGATATACTCTAAAGGGGGGGTGAATAGAGTATATGGTGCTTTTTGAAAACACAAAGAAAACTTTTTGCAAAGCTTTACAACAATTGTTGTAATGAGTGTAAGCAGGGAAGCAGAAATAAAATTAAGCTATGCAGATATTAAGCACAAGAAAATCTAGGCCAGAAACAGAAAGAAAACATGCAGAACCAGATGACACAAGGAAATATAGTGGTTCCCCAACTTGGGTACATCCACTCTTCTACCACCCTAGGTAGGAATCCACTGCAGGATGAGTTGATCAGGTGTCCTGGGCACCAATGAGCTTTTGATAAGGTGCTCAAAAACCAAATCAGATTTTTTGATCAGGTGTCTTGCCACCAATGAGCTTTTGACAAGGTGCTCAAAAACCAACTTCAAACTTTTGAAGGGAGTTTGAAAAACCCTTTACAGATTGGGGGTGAGAGAGTTATGACAGTCTTCTCTTTCTCAAGCAACTGAGAAGACTATGTGGATTGATTTCAAAGCTCCCCCTGAGTCCTTGAAGTCTTCAGGAAGATGAGCTTTGCTGAGGGTGATAGGCCTTCAAAAATAGATCTCCAGCAGATGATGATTTCAGCAAGCTGAAATGTTGAGTGTCTGGAGTCTTGAGATGATGTTGGCCTTGAACACTTGAGTGCTGAAGAGATCTGAAGAATGTTTGAAAGCTTGATCTCTTTTTGATGAGTGTTCTTCTGAATTCTTGTTGACAGAAGATTGAGAGAGTCTCTGTGTATAGAGAGGTATCCTCTACTTGTCTTTTTCTATTCTCTTGTTCTTGTCTGTCTTCTGTCTGATTCAAAAACATTCTATCTTTTATTCTCTGAGTCTGAATAGAAAATTGCTCTGTCAAAGATAGCCGTTGGTCTGAATTAATTACAGCCTTAATTGTATAATATGTTCTGAAGGAAAGTCCACTGATTTGTTCCTTAGAAAATCCCTTGAAACTTGCTCCAGAAGTAAATGAAAACGGCTGGCAGATCTTCTGTCTTAAATGCAGAATAACTTCTATCTGATTTTGAATTAGAGTTCTGAAGGTCAACTGAAATCGTCGAACTGAGCTCTGCTATCGTCGAGCTGAGCTCAGCGAAAAAGAAAATGCAAGCAGCAAAGAAGTCGTCGATCTGAGCTCAAAGATCGTCGAACTGAGCTCAGAGATAAGGATCCAGTTCAGAGTCAAAATCGTCGACCTGAGCTCAGCGATCGTCGAATGGAGCTCGACGATATTGAGAAGTTGAGCTCAGCGATCGTCGACCAGAGCTCGACGATATTTTGAGGCTTGAGCTCAGCGATCGTCGAATGGAGCTCGACGATCTGCCAAAGTTGAGCTAGACGATCGTCGACCGGAGTTCGACGAAACGTCGTGCTGAGCTCGACGATTTGGACTTAGTCACTACAAAAACTTGGGTCTTCAGAGCTGCTTCCAATCCTAGCCTACTGACCCTTAGACTCAATTCTATTTTGACCTGAAATCTATACAGGAGGTCAAAACACAAAATCCTAGAGACATAGTGATCCTGACCCAAATTAGTAATAGGGTGTTCCAACAATCTCCCCCTATTTGGGTTAGGAAAACTATTTACAGATTTTGAAAAACAAACAACAGAATACAGTCACAGAAACATAAAAACAACACAGCTAAACATCACAGAACCATCTCAGAGATATATAAACATGATATCCAGAAGGCAGTCACAGAAGTCAAGAATTATCACCTTACAGAGTTATTCCTTTTCTTTGCCTTTTACCATTTTAATTTCTCTGTTAGGATCTAAAGCTTGTTGTTTGGATCTGGTATCATCAGCTGCACCCAAATAGATTTGCTTTGAAGCCCTGGGAACCACTGCAGCTGGATGCAACTCCATGTATCTGTCTGCATCAAAAAACTTACTGGAGGCATATCTTTCTAACTCTTTTTACCTTTGCTCTGACATAGTAGATATATTGGAAGTGTCTAGCCCTTGTTCTTTTGCTTTCTTTATCTGATCCAAAGCAGCCAGTTCTTTCATTCTTGCAGTCCAAGCCATAGGATTTTTCTCAGGATCCTCAAATGGAACAGGTGGCTCATACCTGTTGGAAGTAGTAACTTGAGGTGTCCTGGCAGTCACTGTATCTTTGAGCTTGTAGGGAAAAGGACCAGAAGATGTGTCAGATGGAACATGTCCTCCCCTAGGATAAGGATGCTGCCTGGAGTGTCCTTTAGAGTAAACCTGAGTTTCTCTTTGATTTCCCCTATATCCTCCCCTTCTAGAGTAAGAGCCCCTAGAATGGCCTTCCCTTTGATATGTTCTGGCATGAGGCTGGTAGGGAGCCTGGCTTCTAGCAGGGCCTGAGCTTGCAGAGCTGCCACCTGCACCTGCATCAGGTGGAGGTGGTGGAGGAGGATGAGGGTGCTTGAACTGAGTGGAATCTTTTTCATATTTCCTCTTCTTTTTCATAGCCTTCAACTGGTTCTTAGAGAATTGCATCCAATGCTCAGAGATTGGGCAATTGTGCAGAATATAATATGGAACATCATTGTCATCTCTGACTTTGGCAGGAGGAACTCTCTTCAAGGCCTTACTTCTTGCCTTTCTTTTCTTTGCAATTGTGGCTGATGAGTCATCAGAAGCAATATTATAATCCTCAGATTCAGAGCTTTGTGCATCATACAAGGCATCAATCCTTTTCATCAAATCCTCTTTTAGTTTAACAGCAGCTGATGGGGCAGAAGATACAGAAGCAGGAGGAGCAACAGATGTAACTATAGGTACTGGAGCAGCAGATGTTACAACAGAAATTACTTCAGAAATGAGGGCAGCAGCAGCAGCTTCAGAACCAACAACTTCTACAGCAGGCTCACAATCAACAGCCTCTGTCATCAAAAGATCCTGTGAAATAGGCTCATCAGAAACAATTTCTTCAGCAGCAGATACAACTTCAGAGGTAGACACAGCAGTGTCTTCAGTAGCAGCAGCAGCAGCAGCAGGAACATCAGAAGTAGCAGTCACTGACAGAAGAAAATCAGAAATGGTTCTGGGGTCACAGCAAGAGAAGGGCACTAGGGCCTTGGACATATCTTCTGAGGGCTGGGCAGCATATGGCTCTGGGAGGCAGCTGAAGTAAGCAGTATCAAAAGTAGATAGCAGAGACCTTAGGTCTAGTGCTATGACAGGAATAACAGCAGCAGCAGAAACAGACACAGCAGCAGTAGCAGAAGCAGCAGCAGCATCAGAAACACCAGCAGGAGGAGCAGCAGCAGCAACAACAGCCTGGAAGCTGGCTTCATAGGGCATCTCCCCCTGCCTGGATGCAGAAACCTGTGCATCAAGGCACACTGCTGGGGGTGCTGCTATAGGGGTAAGGCAAGAGGACAGCCTGGCAGAGAGAGCTGCCACTGATTGTTGCAGAGGAGCTAAGGAGGCCTCCATGAGAAGGGAGAGCCTAGGTGCAAGGAGCTCATACAACTGATCAGCAAGGGCTGGGAGATCTACATGCTCAATGAGAGGAGCAGAGGTAGAGGGCATTGGGATGGCTGAGGAAGCTGGAGGTGGAGGGCTGAAGGGTGGAAGGGATGGCTCAGGAGAGGGTATGGTAGAGATAGAGGGTACAGGGATGGAAATGGAGGGAGTGAAGGTGGGTTGATCAAGAATCTGGTGGAGAAGGTCTTGGAAAGATGTGGAGGAGGATGGCAAATCTGGAGGAGAAGAGGGGGAATCATCCATGTAGGAGTCATCCAGGAGAGTGAAAGTTGGAAGGGATGGGGATGAGGTGACATCTGGAGGTGGATAGGAGAAAAGAGGGTGGAAGTGGGCTGCTGGTGGAGAGGAAATTGTTGCTGGAGATGGAGTAGATGTTGGAGATGGGCTGGAGATGGTAATTGTGGAGGTGGCTGGAGAGGTGGATGGAAGTGGAGGTAGGGTTGAGCTTGGAGGAGGAGAAGCAGCAGCACTAGCAGGCAGGTCCTCTGCAGGGGCAGAGGCCTGGGGTGGAGTGACTCTTAGAGTCCTGGTGCCTGAAGGGCCAGAAGAAGGGGGCCTGCTGGGCTTGGAGATTTGCCTGTCCCATTTCCCAAAAAGGGCACAGGTGAGTCTCTTAGAGGCATTGATGTGCACTCCAGAGGAGACTAGCAGGGCAGGGCATTTAGCCTGGAGGAAGATTCCCAGAATTCTTCCAAAATTCACAAAAGTCTTATTTATCTTGTTCTTCAACAAGTCAAAGAGTACTTCTCCCCAGTTCAAGCTTTTCCTGTCCACAAGAGCTCCCATAAGGCAGAGCTGGTATCTGGAGATTGTATCATGAGCAGAATGCTTGGCCAAAAGGACCTTGCCTACTACATCAGCCAAAAACCTGTATTCCACAGACAGGTTTCTCTTAAACAGCTTGCTAGGGTTCCCCTCAGGATGACCCATCCTGGCAAGAACATCAGCAAACTCTTCTCCAGAAAGGTCAGCAGAGTCTTCACCATTCCTGAAGCCAAAAACTTCTGTCAATACTGCTGGAGTCAGAGGTACCTGGGTGCCACCAATGGAACCAACTATGGTGTTGTTGTCCAGGCTGTGGGCAGTATAAACCCATTCTTTAATTTCATCTGAGGCCAATTTGATTCTTGTTGACATAAGGGCAGACAGATGCTGATCTTTGAACAATCTGAGAATATCCTGGAAGATTTGATCGGTTGTGTTGAAGGAATCGAAATCGATGTCAAAGCCGGCATCAAATTTCATGGCGGCGAGCACAGCAACAGAAACGGCCATGGTACCTGCAAAAAAATCAACAGACAAAACGACCAAGTGTAGAGCTGCTTGGAGGGAAGAAAAGTTTGCAGAGAAATTGAAAGCGCAAGAGAGAACGACGACGAAAAAAGAGTTTTATATTAGGGTTCGACGCAGAAAAGGAAAGATCGTTGAACTCAGTTCGACGATCGAGGCTTCTAAAGGAATCTGAAGAGACTCCAAAATCGTCGATCTCCGTTCGACGATCTGGAAAGGCGTCGACCTCCGTTCGACGATCGTTCAGTGAACAAAATCGTCGAGCGCCGTTCGACGATCGTTGACCGAAGGAGACAGTTCATGCTGTCTGAGGAGCGCTGAACTCAGTTCGACGATTCTGGAAATCGTCGAACTCCGTTCGACGATCTGTGGGGAAATCGTCGAGCGCAGTTCAGAGATCAGAGAAATCCTAGACACTAAGGAAAATCAGAATTTTGCCTAGTCTTGGTCCATTTTTAGCTTTCAAAATCTTGGGTTTTATTTAAGACTTCCTCCATCTAACATTCCTAACTGATTTAGGAAGAAGGTATGTTTCTTTTCATCCAAAGGCTTGGTGAAAATATCTCCCCTTTGTAAATCAGTTGGGATATACTGCAATTCAATTTTATTTTTCTCAACATTATCCCTTAAGAAATGATGCCTAATCTCTATATGTTTTGTCCTACTATGGAGGACTGGATTTTGAGCTATGGAGATAGCACTTGTATTGTCACAAAAGATTTTTGACTTTTCTAAGTTGTAACCATAGTCTAGGAGTTGATTTTGAATCCACAGTATTTGTGAACAACAACTGCCTGCAGCCATATACTCAGCTTCAGCAGTTGAGGTTGACACAGATGTTTGTTTCTTGCAAAACCAGGAGACAAGTCTATCACCAAGGAACTGACAAGTTCCACTGGTGCTTTTCCTGTCAATTCTGCATCCAGCATAATCAGCATCAGAGAATCCAGTTAACTCAAATGCTGAATCTTTTGGATACCAGAGACCTAGATTTGGACAACTTTTAACATACCTGAGAATCCTCTTTACTAATGTGAGGTGTGACTCTCTAGGGCTAACTTGGAATCTGGCACATATACATGTAGCAAACATTATATCTGGTCTACTAGCTGTAAGATACAGTAAAGAGCCAATCATTGCCCTATATGTTGTCTGAGCAACAGGTTTCCCATGTTCATCAGCATCCAGTACAGCATTGGTAGGCATGGGTGTTTTCATACAAGATGCCTCAGACATCCCAAATTTCTTAACCAGCTCATTAGCATATTTGGTTTGAGAAATAAAGATGCCCTCAGCATGTTGTGTGACTTGCAATCCTAGGAAGAAGGATAGCTCACCCATGCTACTCATCTCAAATTTAGAATGCATTAGGTTGGAAAACCTTCTGCATAGTTTTGAGTCAGTAGAACCAAAAATGATATCGTCTACATAAATTTGTACTAGTAGGGTATGGGACTTATGGGTTCTAATGAAAAGAGTTTGCTCTACTCTACCCCTTATAAAACCATTTTCCAAAAGAAAGCATGCTAGGGTCTCATACCATGCTCTAGGAGCTTGCTTGAGACCATATAATGCTTTATTTAATCTAAAAACAAAATCAGGATGAGTTGGAGAGATAAAACCTGGAGGTTGTCTGACATAGACTTCCTCTTTGATGTCTCCATTTAAGAAGGCACTCTTGACATCCATTTGATAAACTTTGAAGCCTTTGTGAGCTGCATAAGCTAAGAATATCCTGATGGCTTCTAATCTTGCAACAGGTGCAAAGGTCTGGTCGTAGTCAATTCCTTCTTCTTGAGAATATCCTTGGGCAACTAGCCTTGCCTTGTTCCTTATTATTACTCCTTGATCATCCAGTTTGTTTCTGAATACCCATTTTGTTCCAACAATGGAATGATCCTTAGGCTTTGGCACTAGTTCCCATACTTTGTTCCTCTCAAATTGATGCAACTCCTCTTGCATGGCAATGATCCAGTGTGGATCTTGCTCTGCATCTTGAATGGACTGAGGTTCAATTTGAGAAAGGAAGCAGGTGTGCAACAGGTTTTGGTTGACCTGATTTCTGGTTTGCACACCAGCTGAGAGTTCTCCAATTATCTGGGAAATTGGATGGTCTCTTGATGTTACTAAATCAACAGGGGGTGTTGATTGTTCACCAACCTGTGTTGTTGTTTCCTCTTGTGGTACAACAACTGGCTCTTCAGGTTGAGTTTCAATATGTTGAGCATTGCTCTCATCTTCACTGCTTTCATCCTCTTGAGCAACCTGTAGCTTGTTCATATCTTCAACTAGAGTGTGTTCCTGCAATGGTTCTATGGTAGAAGAAATCTTCTCCTTGAAAGACATGTTAGTTTCATCAAAAGAAACATGAACAGATTCCTCAATTTTTAATGATGATTTATTATATACCCTATAGGCCTTGCTGATCATGGAGTATCCCAGAAACACTCCTTCATCAGCTTTGGCTTGAAATTTTGCTAGATGTTTCTTATCATTATTGTGAATATAACAAATGCAACCAAAAATTTTGAAATAGTCAACTTTAGGTTTCTTCCCTTTGAGTAATTCATAGGGAGTCTTTCCCTTCAGTTTATGTATCAGGCTTCTGTTCAGCACATAGTTGGAGGTGTTCACTGCCTCTGCCCAGAAGGATAGAGGTAGATGAGCATCTGACAACAATGTGGTGGCAGATTCAATAAGGGTTCTATTTTTCCTTTCAGCTACCCCATTTTGTTGAGGAGTTCTAGGAGCTGAGAAAGTATGCCTGATCCCTTCACTCTGACAGAACTCTTGCATAAGAAGAGAATCAAACTCTGTCCCATGATCACTTCTGATCAGGGCAATGTGAGTATTGAACTCAATCTTTACACATTTGAGAAACTCTGTCAGACACTTAAAGTTATCAGACTTCTTCCTTAGAAAGAACACCCAAGTGAATCTAGAGAAGTCATCTACAATCACCAAAGTGTAGGATTTCCCTCCTAGGCTTTGTACTGTGATGGGTCCAAATAGATCCATGTGTAACAGATACAATATCCTAGGTGAATCACTCTTATTAAGTGACTTAAAACTGTTTTTAGTTTGCTTGCCTAATTGACAGGCCTTGCAGAGTCCTTCCTTCTTGTAGGGGCCAGAAGGTAGTCCTCTAACAAGATTGTCCTTGGAGAGCCTAGCAATAGTTCTAAGGTTTAGGTGTCCTAGTCTCTTATGCCATAAAACATTTGGTCTATAAACTGAATTGAATAAGCAGATATCTATAGAAGTTGAAAGAAAATCTACAAGGTAGATGTTACCTTTCCTTTTACCTGTCAACACAGTGGTGTTGTCCTCTGACTTGATCTTGCATAGAGTTTTGCTGAAGTTCACCTGGTAGCCTTCATCACATAGCTGACTGATGCTGATTAGGTTGTGCTTCAGTCCTTCCACATATGCTACCTTCTTGAAGGTTACAGAACCAATCTGGACTGCTCCATATCCTTTAGTTTGTCCAAAGTTGGAGTCACCAAAGATAACTTTGGGTCCAAGCTTGGCTTTAAAGGAATTGAGGTTGTCCTTGTTCCCTGTCATGTGCTTTGAGCATCCACTATCCAAATACCATTGCTGGTTAGATGTTGGATAGGTCTTCACCTGCACATTAAGCAATTCACTTGTTTTTGACCCAGTTTACCTTGGGCCTAGGTTGATAACCTTTAAATTCAGAAATGAAAGACATCCCTAGCTGACTCTTATATCCTTCAGGATGATATCTCCTTGGAGGTAAAATCCATTCAGTATAAGGGTTAAATGTTTGGGATGAAGAACCCTCAGGATTCAATTTTGACTTGCCATTGAAAAAGTTTCCAGAGCTCTGACCTCTGTTCGACGATCTTGGAGCTGAGTTCGACGATCTTGGGTCAGATCGTCGAGCTCCGTTCGACGGTCGACTATGGCTGAGGTCAGGTATATGGGATCGTCGACCAGCGTTCGACGATCTTGGCTTAGATCGTCGATCAGCGTTCGACGATTTGTCCTGAGATCGTCGAGCTGCGTTCGGCGATCGTCGATCTTCATTCGGCGATCGTCGATCTCCGTTCGACGATTTGTACTGGACTTTAGTTTTCTGAGGCAGATCAGAATTTTTCCTGGCAACCTCTACAACTCCCTTTCCCTTGTCAGAAATGAACTTGATAGGGGTTGTTAGAACAATAGGTTGGCTGGATGAGGCACCCAAGCCCAGTGTACTGTTGAATCTTGAGTTCACTGTGCTTGTGATGTCCATCAGCTTGATGCTTCTCCCATTGAGAGATTCTTCAAGCTTCTTGGCCTCAGAGAGTTCACTCTTCAGTGAAGCTATCTGTTCCCTATGGTTCTCCAACTCCTGAAAGAGCTTGAGGATTTCTGATTTTAAAGCATTGTGTTCAGACAATTGATTTCTGAGAGAGATGATCTCTTTCTCAGACTTTAGCAGGTCTAAACATAGTGCTTTAAATTCAAGCTTAAAATCTTCTGAAGTGAAATCAAAAGAGTTGATTACCTGATCTTCTTCAGGTTGAGTTTCTGAGTCTGACTCTGACTCCTCTTCCTCTGAGTTGTGTTGAGAGGCATTGATTGCCATCATGCAGAATTCTTTTTCCTCTGCATCATCCTCATCATCACTTGAGCTGGAAGAGGCCTGTGACTCCTCTTCAGTCTCACTCCAGGATTCAGCAACAAATCCTTTCCTTGTGTGCTTACTTTTGCTGGTGGAAGGTTTGTTATTTCCATGCCTTTTGGAGTCCTTCTCCTTTCTTCTTTCTTTTCTGTCCCTCCTGTCCTTGTTCTTGTTTTCTGGACAGTCAGGAACCATATGCCCTGGTTTCCTGCAACCAAAGCAAATAATGTCTTTGCTATTGCCAGTGGACTTGTCATACCTTGGCTTGTCTTGCTCCTTGTATGATCTTCTTCTGAAGTCCTTCCTGGCCATCTTATAGAATCTTTTGGCCAATAGGCTGAGAAGTTCATCATTGCTTGTGGCCTTTTCTTCAGGCAGATCCTCAGCTGCCTTGAATGCAATAGTCTTCTCCTTTCTTGTGGCTGGAGAAGTAGCCTTCTGTTCTTCTTCTCTGTTCTTGATGAGTAGCTCATAAGATTTGAGCTTACCCAACAAGGCTTCAGTGGTAATCTCATTTATGCTTCTGGCATCTTTAATTGGCCAGATTCTTGAATCCCAAGTGCTGGGGAAGCACATTAGGATCTTGTCATTGAGTTCTGTCAGTGAGATTTCTTTATCTAATGTCCTCAGTTCACTGACAATTAGACTCAATCTATTGTACATGTCTCCCACTGACTCAGTTTCTCCCTTCTTGAAGTTCTCATATTGGGAGATGAGATGAGATCTTCTGTCCTTTCTCTCATCAGCTGAGCCAGAGACAATTTCTGAAAGCTTGTCCCAGATCTCCTTGGCTGAATTACATTCAGCTACCTTCTGAAAAATGTCATCTGACATTGTCTGAGCTAGAATGTTCATTGCCTTGGCATCAGCTACTTTCCATCTTTTAATGTCAGCATCTGTTCCTGATGGAGGTGGAACAGCATTTGTGCTTGTGCTCTCTGGAGGTCTTGGGCACACTGTCAAAACAGAATTAAAAATATCTTCGTCAATTGAATTCATGTAGAGTTTAATCCTTGCCTTCCAAAGTGCAAACTTTGACAGATTGCACACTGGAGGTCTGGTGCTAGCATAGTCTTTGTTTTGGGCCATGATTTGTGCAAGCTAAATCTAGTAGAGAAATATAAAAGAAGGATCTAGTTTGGGATCTTTGGGGTTCAGGTGTTAGCCTGTACAACCAAACAGATATGGTATGTTTAACCAACCTGCCTCTGATACCAATTGAAAGGGGAAACTAGATCTGATATACTCTAAAGGGGGGGGGGGGGTGAATAGAGTATATGGTGCTTTTTGAAAACACAAAGAAAACTTTTTGCAAAGCTTTACAACAATTGTTGTAATGAGTGTAAGCAGGGAAGCAGAAATAAAATTAAGCTATGCAGATATTAAGCACAAGAAAATCTAGGCCAGAAACAGAAAGAAAACATGCAGAACCAGATGACACAAGGAAATATAGTGGTTCCCCAACTTGGGTACATCCACTCTTCTACCACCCTAGGTAGGAATCCACTGCAGGATGAGTTGATCAGGTGTCCTGGGCACCAATGAGCTTTTGATAAGGTGCTCAAAAACCAAATCAGATTTTTTGATCAGGTGTCTTGCCACCAATGAGCTTTTGACAAGGTGCTCAAAAACCAACTTCAAACTTTTGAAGGGAGTTTGAAAAACCCTTTACAGATTGGGGGTGAGAGAGTTATGGCAGTCTTCTCTTTCTCAAGCAACTGAGAAGACTATGTGGATTGATTTCAAAGCTCCCCCTGAGTCCTTGAAGTCTTCAGGAAGATGAGCTTTGCTGAGGGTGATAGGCCTTCAAAAATAGATCTCCAGCAGATGATGATTTCAGCAAGCTGAAATGTTGAGTGTCTGGAGTCTTGAGATGATGTTGGCCTTGAACACTTGAGAGCTGAAGAGATCTGAAGAATGTTTGAAAGCTTGATCTCTTTTTGATGAGTGTTCTTCTGAATTCTTGTTGACAGAAGATTGAGAGAGTCTCTGTGTATAGAGAGGTGTCCTCTACTTGTCTTTTTCTATTCTCTTGTTCTTGTCTGTCTTCTGTCTGATTCAAAAACATTCTATCTTTTATTCTCTGAGTCTGAATAGAAAATTGCTCTGTCAAAGATAGCCGTTGGTCTGAATTAATTACAGCCTTAATTGTATAATATGTTCTGAAGGAAAGTCCACTGATTTGTTCCTTAGAAAATCCCTTGAAACTTGCTCCAGAAGTAAATGAAAACGGCTGACAGATCTTCTGTCTTAAATGCAGAATAACTTCTATCTGATTTTGAATTAGAATTCTGAAGGTCAACTGAAATCGTCGAACTGAGCTCTGCTATCATCGAGCTGAGCTCAGCGAAAAAGAAAATGCAAGCAGCAAAGAAGTCGTCGATCTGAGCTCAAAGATCGTCGAACTGAGCTCAGAGATAAGGATCCAGTTCAGAGTCAAAATCGTCGACCTGAGCTCAGCGATCGTCGAATGGAGCTCGACGATATTGAGAAGTTGAGCTCAGCGATCGTCGACCAGAGCTCGACGATATTTTGAGGCTTGAGCTCAGCGATCGTCGAATGGAGCTCGACGATCTACCAAAGTTGAGCTAGACGATCGTCGACCGGAGTTCGACGAAACGTCGTGCTGAGCTCGACGATTTGGACTTAGTCACTACAAAAACTTGGGTCTTCAGAGCTGCTTCCAATCCTAGCCTACTGACCCTTAGACTCAATTCTATTTTGACCTGAAATCTATACAGGAGGTCAAAACACAAAATCCTAGAGACATAGTGATCCTGACCCAAATTAGTAATAGGGTGTTCCAACACACAGGCAAGTGTAACTCACACAAAATGACTCTGTGATCACAGACCTTTAGTTCCCACTTTTTTAGAGCTAGCATCAATCTCGGGTACCACCGTTGTGGCTACGACAGTAGCGGAGCGGGCGTCTCCACTTCTAGGCCCGTTTGTGAGCCCATACTAATTTATATGATAAGTTAAATTTCCTGGAAATCCTAACTTATATATTTGTATGGGCATTTATATAAGTTAGGGTACTTTTGTGATGGTAGTATAGTGGTAGCATAGTTTTATTTACATGCTCTTACTTTCTGTTCTTTACTTCCTTTACTAGTACTGCACTTTACTTACTTGTACTATATACTTAAAACTGCTAGAGTAGAATAATAATATCTATTACTACTGCTAGTTAGTTCTTGTCACCTGCTTCCACTTTTGCTACCCCTTGTTGTCCTCCGCTTCGTCCTCCCGCTCGGTGCCTAGGAGCTGCGGGGCGAGGTGCGGAGGAAAAGACTTAGTCTTTTTCACTAATGGTCGGTGACCATACTATTTTTAGGAGCTTGCAGAGATGGAGCACCAGCACGACGAGGAGACAGGACTTGAGGAGAAGATACCGCTACCGCAAGCTACTACTACTGCGCGTCCTCGGGTGGGATGAGAGTTGATGTATGAGATTAGCTTCCGCTTTGTTTTGAGAGAGAGAGTTGACATGATGTACTGGGCATAAGCCCTTATTACTCTTTCATTTTAGTACTCTTTATGGACTATGTTTTGTACTTTCATTTCACATATATGATATGTACTCTGTGACTTGTGGACTAGTGGATTTGATATACTGCTTTACTTCTTTTTCTCATATTGGCCTACAGGTTAAATGATCGTATTAGCCGGAAGAATTGGCGTATTGCGGTGTCGACTAACTCGTGTGTTAGTGTCACCATAAGACGGCGGTTCTAGGCATAAGACCCGGTAGCCCTCCTTGGTAAGGGGGAGGGGGGGTCTTACATCTCTGCAAGAGGGATTGGGATTTCGACATCAACCTCTGCAGAATAGCCCTCTGAGCCACTTCCACTACTACCATCTGAACCCATGCTGGACGCGGACTCGCTATGCGAGCTCCCGCCAACAGAGGAAGATGCAGAGTCATCGAACTCAGCGGACTGATCATCGCCTTGCTGGCTTGAACCAATGTCGTCGACAATTGTCTTATCTTTTCCGCCTTCTCCGTTTTATTCTTCTTCTCTATCTTCTCCTTCTTCTCCTTGTTCGTCTCCATCTTCTTCTCCTTCCTCCTTAACATTGACGTCTTTTCCTTTGGCAGTCTGCTCCATCGCCACGACCTGCTCTTTCAGCTCAGGGAAAAGCTGCAAAAAAGGTACACCGTCCACCCCTTACTTTGTGAAGCCGCCGTGGAAAAATCGCTCGATAGCGATCTCAACGGTTTCCTTCACAAAGGGGAGCATAGAGGCCTGGAAGTTATCATTTTCCAAGTTGTACGCGACCTGCAAAAGGCAAAGGCACAAATGTCAGCTCGCCAGGGACTTCAAATAGAACGCCATAAAATATCCAAGCCTACCTCCACCTCTTCTTTCTGCGCAGCAACTCTTTTACCTAGCCGCTTGTTTCTTTCCTTTACCAACTTCACCTCTTCCTGAAGTTGGTCATTCTGCCTAAACAGATCCCTTGTTATCAAACAGATGAAGTGGCTAGTAACGGCAGTGTTCGCGCTTGCCTGGGCGGCCAGCAGAGGGAGGTCGGCAAGTGCAACCTTCTTTAGGTCGCTTAAGTTGCGCTTCCCATAGAGCGCGGAGATCGCAACATGCGCATGACGGGTGATTTTCGAATTCCTCCATGAAGGTAGCGCAGTAGATAGGCAGACATGTTTATTCTTGGCATGCCAGTGGATCATCGGGTTACCACTCAGATCCTTCTGACCCTTACCAAAGCCCTGCATCACGAAGCTCTCTGAAGAGGAGCAGTCCACCGCAGGATCCCCCTCTTCTTTCCTTTTTCTTGCGACTTCTTATTTTCTTTCCCTCTGAGTAGGGGTAAATCCGCTTGGCGTCTGTGGCAGATTTGTAGGCACGACCAAGGTCGCTGGAAGAAACAGAATGTGTTAGCATACAGTCAGGGCGGATACAAGAGTGAGTCCGCAGAAGCTTACTTTCTTCGCAATTTACGTCACCCAAGCCCGCCAGCAGCGGGATATAGTGCTCTATGTCCAGCCTGGCTCCAGCAAGGAACTCAACATTATCAAGCTCCACCGCATCCAGCCGGGCACTCTTGAAGGCAGAGTCTGCGCGCTCCTATGGATAGGTTTGAACAAACCCGAGGTCGCCCTCGAAGATCAAAAACCTTGAGGTCCAGTTGTGGATCTTGTTGGGCAGCCCCGTGACCTTCATTCCTCTACAGTATAAATAGATCGCCCCTTTGCAATGGCGGCCTCCAGAAGGAGTTATTAAGCGAGCTGAGAAGATCTTGCGGAATATGTTAAGGGAGAAAGTAATCTTCTCAGACCGTAAGTAAGAAAGGAAGCTATAAATGGCAGCGAGGGTGTTAGGCCCAAGCTGGCCTGGCACTATCCCGTAGTGTTGGAATATCTCTACCATCTCCCATAGCAGTGGGAATCTAAATCCGCTACTGAAGTGGTCGATAGGCATAGCAATCTCGGTCGCTGATGAAAAGTTTAACCTTTCTTCATGCACAGGAAGACGGACAAGCAGATCGGAGTCCGCCATATGTCTCTCAACAAAGGCCTCAAGGTCGGCCTCCGTTAAAGTACATTTCCTGTGATCGGCAGCATGGAAATCAACCGCAGCATCAGTTCTGGCGGACACCATATATACAGGCCACAGGAACCTCTTACAATTAGTTTCTTGCATAGAAGTGGCAACATTGCAATATTTATAGTAGTGGAGGTCTGACAGCTTTTTGGCCAGACCACGCAGCTCAACTATCGAGTCCGCAAAGTTCGCACCATAGTTTTTCATGCAGCAAAAATAAAAACAATGCGGACACAAAAGACGAGTCCGCTCTCTTTGCTATTTCCAGTCTCCAGAATACCTGCCAAGTTCAAAGCATAAAATAAAGCGGACACAGTTTCAGTCCACGCAGTTCGCGAAACTTCCCACCTGCATTCATAAATTCTGAGAAGCGGACACTACATTAGTCCGCACAGTTCGTCACAGATCACACCACGCACAAATTAGCAATAAAATGTGTGGATATGTTATTTAGTCCGCATAAAGCACAGTACAGTTCATCACAAGCCACATCATAGAGCATTGTTTAAAGAACAAATAATTGTACATCAACAAATCAAATAGTTCGCAATTTTGCGGACTCAGCGGTCTCTATTGTCAGTTCGCACTGACGTCTCTGTCCTGCCCCTGCACAAGTGCGCTGCCTGGTCACTTATCTGAAGACCTTCGCTATACAAGCGACATATGTGATGATGAATGGAGTTAATGGTATGATGCATATGAGCGGCCTCCCGGTCTACCCGACTCAGGGGAATCATCGGCTCCATTGCCGGCCTCAGCTCCTCGTCTGCGACGTGTTGGCTACCCTCTACTGGTGCTGCTGCCTCTGGAGCGACGCTATCTGGCAATCGCAATATCTGCTCGGCGACCTCGACAGCCCGCTTCCCTTTCGCTTCCCGTGCCATCGCCAAGTTCTTTCCTTTGTAAAAGCGGACATCATCAGCAAGCCTTTTCTTCTCTCTATCAGACCTCTCCAACACCCATGAGATGCTGGCGATCTGGTCCTTTAAGGCTTTCTCACGCTCCGTTGATGCCTTCTCGCGCTCTTCCGCCTTCTTTAACTTCGCTCTAATTTTTTGAATTTCGTCTTGAAACTTCTTTTCTAACTCTTTGATGTTATCCAGGCTGGGCTGCTCGCCTCTTGCGGACTAATCATGCGAGCCCGCATCAACCCCGGTATTCGGTGTAATCACAATCTCCCCACTCTCGATAGAGCCCGGTGGTGACTTTTTACCTACAACAAAGAAGGTCAATTTCACATTCAAATACAGCCCGCAGCGGACTCAAAGTATCAAGATAAAAACTCACTTTTGTCAAAAGCAGCAGCGACTTGCCGGCTATCGAAGATAGGCTGCCTTGCCAGCTCCGGGTCAAAAGCGCTTAACCGTTTCTTCCATTCGCGATGGACTTTGATTCTCCTTTCAGCTGCAGATCTTGTGGAAACAACGATGTCGTCGGTCTCGGTAATGATCTTGATTGGCCTCGAATTCCGCTGCGGCGACCTGTAAAGCCACTGACGCTTAAAGTATTTAGGCGCCGGTTGGAGGTTACCTGTCTGCAGCAGCTCTGCAGCAATCCGTAGATCTTCAGCTTCTTTGTCTGCCGCGGCCTTCTTCGAGGTCGCCTCAATCGTAGACACATGGGCGGCGATCTGCTTCTTCTGTTCCACTATCTTCTCTTTCAGTTTCTCCTTCTCTTTTTCCTCAGCCGCGGATAAAGAAGGGATCTCGCTGATCTTAGCTCCTAAGATTTCTGCCTCCGGATGCAGCACATCCAGCAAAGATTTGTTGATGAGATTAAGTTGTTCGACGTCTATAGAATTTAGTATCTCTTCAGTGGACAAACTAACCGTGGAGAGGGAATTGTCTCCCCGGACTTGGGCCTCCGGTGTAACTAAGTCGCTTTCAGGAACTTCTTTTTCATGCGGTCTATGCTGCAAGTCCGCATCACCAGTCCGCATGGAGATATTTTTCTCTTTCATCGCCCGCTGCTTCTTTTCAACCCGCCCGGCCACAGTGGACTTGTCCCTCTTCCTCTTCTTTCTATAAGGCCCCTTTTTCTCAGCAGAGTCCGCGGCAGCCTTCCCTAAATATGGCTGGATCTCGCAGACTGTCTCAGGGTTTGTAGAAACCAATGCCTTTGAAGGCACGCCTTCCCCAACTTCGTCTCCCGCAGACTGCCTATCTTCATCAAGGTTAATAATGGGCTGCTGGGCGTTGGGGGATGACACTTCGGTTTTGTTGTTTGCGCAAACCGTGTCCGCCGAGTTCACCGTTTTCTGAGTGTGGGAAGTGTCTGGCAGATTTAATGTCTTCTCCACACTTTTTGATGGCTGTGCAGTGTGAGATGCGGTGGCGTACTCCTTCCCGCGCATATGCACATCAACAGGCTTCTTGCTATGAGAACTCTCTCCAGTAGAGCGTACAGGATCCCCTCTCGTCACTCTCTTTATCACTTTCTTAGTTTTCATTGGCGTTATAGGTTTTTCATTTTTTGTAGTAAGGCTAGTGAAGAAAGCGTCGAGTCTCGCCATTCCGGACTGCAAATTTGAGACCGCAAGAGGTGAATAACGACCCGTGTCGTTGATACTTTTGACAATTCCAGCCCCTCCGGCGATATTTATAGCGCTGACAACATCAATCAGATTTGCGGACTCGGCGGTTAAGCAAACATTTTCGAAGTTTCCAGAAACTTAAAAATGTGCGGCGATTATGTGAACCCCAAAGTCCGCAACACGTCCAAGGTCCCAGGCACATTAGCGGCGGACTCGGTTTCGCAGTCCGCCCAGATCGGCAAAGCATCGACTTTAAACAAATCCCTAGGATTAATCCACTCGGCGGACTCGGTGCTCAGACCGCCCATCTCGGCATGTCCCTGGTCGGCTCCTAGGATAGCTCTTCGGGTGGACTCCAAGATAAGTCCGCCCACGCCACCGTCCTCCAGCAGGATCGCGCCTAGCAGCAGCAGATGGAAGCTCCAGCCCGCGAGCCTAGTCCTCCCCTTTTGTGCGGACTGGCGTGTTCTTTCCTTTTTGCTTCCCATCACCGTTGCTTGGTTCTCCTGTACCCCGAGGAGCCGGTTATTTTTAGCCCTGCCTGTTTGGGCAGGCCCCAATCCTATAAATATGGGGGAGGTGGTGCACCCAAGGCATGCTGACTCGAGTCCAGAGGCCCAATTAGTAAAAACTGCGGACTTAGATCTTGGACTTTGCGGTCTCGAATCTGTCTTGATCACCCTTTTTCCTTGGTCCATTAGTAAACGGTTGCTTGCAGTTTCCTTCTCTCTTTTTCCCTTTTTACCGGAATTTGAGGGCGCATTTTCTGCATCAACAACGCTAATGACAACGGTTCTAGGGGAGGTTTGCTGAACTCAACGATGTCTCCTAGTATTAGGCAACCGTTGGAGTTGTTCAGGAGATAAGGGAGAAAACACTAGAAAAAGTGTTAGTATGAATTCGTTGATCAGTAAAAAGCTTTGTAAAGTTTGCATAAAAGAGAAAAGAGAGTTCAAAGATAGAACCGTTTTGAAATCTTCCTTGCTCAATGTGCTAACTGTTACCTTTCAAGAGATACAAACACTTGAAGAAATGTTAGCAAGCAACCTTTATCCATAATGATTCTTGTAAAGATTACATAGAAAAGGAATAAAAAGAGGAGGTTCAGGAATATAACCACTTGAGATCATCTCCTCTCCATGTATGCGGCACATCCTCCCCTTCATATGTTTGCAAGCGGTAAGCCCCGCTCTTGAGCACTTCTATGACAATGAAGGGGCCGACCCAATTCGGATTAAGATTTCCTACTGAGTTGGCTCTTGCAGCAGCGTTAACTTTTTTAAGAACCAGATATCCCACTTTAAAGTGTTTGATCCTCACATTCTTATCAAAGTACCGGACCATCCTTCTCTTGACCTCTTCCTGCCTTGTTGCTGCTTTGTCCCTGATTTCATCAATGTGCTTCATGCTGAACTTCATCTCTTGATTATTCAGCTCAAGCCATTCCTCAAAACCTTGCCTTGCAAGCAGAACTCTAGTTGAAGGGACTTCAAACTCAACTGGAATAAGGGCTTCTGAGCCATGAGAAAGTTTGAACGGAGTTTCACTAGTTGCGGATGAAGGTGTTGTTCTTAAGGACCAGAGGACCGATGGAAGTTGATCAGCCCAACTTCCTTTGAGATTCTGCACTTTCTTCTTAAGTAAGTTGAGGACATGCTTGTTGGATGCTTCAACTTGGACGTTGCTTCTGGGATGATGGACTGATGCAAACCGCAACTCTGTTCCGATCTGCCTGCAAAAATCAATCATCTCAGCATTGTTGAATTATGGTCCGTTGTCGGTAATTATTGCCATTGGTATTCCATGCTGACAGACAATCTCTCCCCAAATGAAATTCTTGACGACCTGATTTTTTGTCTTTGCCAATGCCTTTTCTTCAATCCACTTGCTGAAGTAATCAATCATCTCTATGATAAAGCGTCGTTGTCCGCTTTCCTTGGGAAAAGGACCAATGAGATCCATCCCCCAAACTGCAAAGGGCCAAGGAGTTGCGATTGATCTGAGTGACTGAGCAGCTTGATGCTGAAGTGGAGCAAACTTCTGGCACTAAGCACATTTTCTGGCATAAGACTCAGAATATCTCTTTATGGTAGGCCATAAATAACCCTACTGCAGGATCCATCTTTCTAAGGTTCTTGCACCTGAGTGACTTCCACACTCACCAGAATGAACTTCTTGCAAAACAGTCAGAGCTTATTCTTCTGAAACACACCTATCCAGAGCACACATGAAGGTTTTTCTGTAAAGGACACCTGCCACCAAGTAATAGTGAGCCACTTTTATCTTGAACTTCTTCTGATCTTTGATTGAATGATGAAAGTTCCTTGTTGAAAGGTAAAGAATGAATGGATCCATCCAGGAGGGACGCTGATCAACCTGCATCAACTCTCCTTCATCCACTGTCGGGTGGAAGAGTTCAGAAGTTGTTCCTCCTGATGGCAGTCCATACTTGGCAAGAACATCTACCTCCTCATTTTCTATTTTAGGGATGTGCTCAATGGTAAAGGTTTTGAATTTACCAACTTCTACTTTCACAAGAGCAAGATACTTCTTCAATATTGGCTCTCTGGTCTCAAAGTTACCAAGGACTTGTGACGCCATGACCAGATAATCAGTCTTGATATGAACATGATCAATTCTGAGCTCTCTTGCAAGCCTCAAGCTTGTTAATAAGGCTTCATACTCAGCCTGGTGATTGGTTACTGGAGAGTAGAACTTGATTGACTGCTCAAGTTTAATGCCATTTGGGTTGTTCAGAACCACTCCTGCTCCAGAAAAATTTCTACTTGAGGCACCATCAACATAGATGGTCTAAGCCAAAGGAGACCTTTCTGCTTGATCAAAACTGGACTCTGCTGTATAAATCAAGAAGTCTGATAGAACGTGAGCTTTGATAGATGTCCTGGGCACATAAGAAATTTCAAACTCACTCAATTCTATTGCCCATTTGGCCAATCTGCTAGAATGCTCTAGTTTCTCCAACACACTTTTTAAAGGCTGATCAGTGACAACGTTAATTGAGTGTGCCTGCAAGTAAGGTCGGAGTCTGCGAGCAGACATAACTAATGTTAAGGCCAACTTTTCCAGAATTGGATATTGTGTCTCTGCATCTTTCAGAATATGGCTAACATAATAAACTGGGAACTGCTTCCTGTTCTCTTCTCGAAGAAGAACTGAGCTGACCGCCTCAGGGCCAACTCCTAAGTATAAGAATAGCATCTCCCCTGACTGGGGACTCTGAAGCAATGTTGTTGAGGTCAGCTACTTCTTTAACTACTCAAAATCCTGAGAACACTTTTCTGTCCACTCAAATTTGGATGCTCCTCGAAGAGTTTTAAAGAAAGAAGCACTCTTGTCACCAACCCGAGAGAGGAACCTCCCGAGACCTGCCAACCTCCCCCCTAACTGTTGAACTTCCTTAGGTGAACGGGGAGGACCATATCAAGAATGGCTTTAATCTTGTCTGGATTGTGGGAAAGCACATCTGGAATAAGGAAATGACCAAGGAACTTCCCCTTACTCGCCCCAAATGTACACTTTGACGGGTTGAGTTTCATCTTGAATCTACGCAGAGTAGAGAAAGTCTCTACTAGATCTTGCAGGTGTAGTGAAAAAGACTTGCTTTTGATCAAGAGATCATCCACATACACCTCAAGGTTTCTTCCTTTTTGTTGCTTAAATACATGGTCCATCTTGCATTGATAGGTTGCACCAGCATTTTTAAGCCCAAAGGGCATCACGAGTTAACAATAACAACCATCATTAGTAATGAATGACGTAAGAGGAACGTAAGGTTTATGCATTCTTATTTGGTGGTAACAAGAAAATGCATATAAAAAACTCATAAAGGAGTACCCTACCGCAGAATCAACTAAAGAATCTATCCGAGGCACGGGGTAACAATCTTTGGGGCACGCTTTATTAAGTTTTGTGAAATCTACACACATGCGTCATTTCCCTCCTGTTTTTTAACCATTAAAACAATGGATATCCAAGAGGGATATTGAATTTCACGAATAAAATTTGTCTTGAGGAGCTTCGAGACCTCCTCTCTTTTTGGTTCATCAAGCTTTGTTGCCACATCTCTTTTCTTCTGCTGCACAGGCTTGAAATTGGGATCAACATTGAGATGATGGCAGGTAATGTCGGGATCAATGCCTGGCATGTCCTCCGCTGACCAAGCGAAAACATCCAAGTTCTTCAGCAAATAAGAGATCAACTCGGCCTTTTGATCTTCAGGCAACTCCGAGTTGATGGAGAGCTTCCTCTCCTCCCCCTCGGCAATGGGGACTCCTTGCGTCGCCTGGGCAGGTTCTAGGTGATCTCCTTCTCCATCTGCAGCAATTTCTGAACTTGGAGAGGCTTCTGCAGCTGCTGCTGGTGCAATGGGAGGACTGGCTTCAGTCATGTTGACAGTGCGAACATAACATTCCCTTGCTCGCCTTGGGTCACTCTTGACCCTGCACATCCTTCCATCAACAAAAAACTTTATCGCGAGGTGGTAAGTAGAAACCACCGCTTCGTATCTATTCAGCAAGGGTCTGCCGAAGATGACATGATAATTGCTGGGAGCATCAACCACTATGAATTGAACCTGCTTGGTTGCTCCTCCATGCTTTACTGGTAGGGTGACACTTCCTTCGACTTCTTTTCTCTCACCAGAGAAGCCGTAGAGTGGACCTTCGGTGGAAAGCAGAGGTTTTCTAGTCTTCAGGGCCTCAAAGGTTGATTTGAACAATAGGTTAACTGAGCTGCTAGTATCAATGAGAATCCTGTCAACCGTAAAATCTCCAATAACTGCCTTAATCACGACGGCATCATCAAATGGATTGGCTGTTTGAGGTAGATCAGCTTGGCCAAAAGTGATTTCCTCCCCAGATGGAGCAGAGGAAGAGGAAGAGGCAACCTCGACTCGAGTGACCCTGCAAATTGAGGACTTACTAGTAGACTCGATTCCTATCCCACCATTAATGAAGAAGAGCCGCCCCAGGTGTAACATCCCATTTCCGGCTAGACCCCTAGGGGTCGGTCTGCCGTGACGGAACCCCCGTAAACCCCAGAGATTGACAGTAACCGATCTAAAAATAGGTTCAGGCACGACGGCTAGCCAAAGACGCAATCCTCCGAAGTCCGTCGATCGAAATCCCGGGTCACGGGTTGGTCACGCCCGTGACCGGCCCGTCATGCCCGTGACTTCCTCCGATGGTCGACAAAATGAGGAAGCTGATCACCGAGCTCAGAACTCATGTCACAGGTTGGTCACGCCCGTGACAGGCCCATCATGCCCGTGACCTAGGGCGTGACGCCCCCACTGACCGTCGACGATAGGCGCTCGACGATCGTCGAGCGGTGTTTGAATGAGTACACGGACGTGTCACGGGCATGACACGAAGCGTGTCTCTCTCTGTTCGACAATCGGCGCTCAAAGATCGTCGAGCGGTGTTTGAGTGAGTACACAGCCGTGTCACGGGCGTGTCGTATCTGACACGGGCGTGATACGTGGCGTGTCTCTCTATCGACGATCGGCACTCGACGATCGTCGAGCGGTGTTTGAGTGAGTACATAGCCGCGCCACAGGCGTGTCGTATCTGATATGGGCGTGACATGGGGCGTGTCTCTCTTTTCGAAGATCAGCGCTCGACGATCGTCGAGCGGTGTTTGAGTGACAGGCCCGTTATGCCCGTGACAGGCCCATCATGACCGTGACCTAGGGCGTGAAGCCCCCACCGACCGTCGACCTCAGCTCGACGAACGTCAAACGAAGAACAATTGTCACGCCCGTGACAAATGTGTCACGCCCATGACATGGGGGGTGACCCGTGAACCGACGCAGAAAAATCGGTCGTCGACTCGAGAACGACGAATGGACTAATGTCACGCCCGTGACAGGCCTGTCACGCCCGTGACAAATGCAGAAACGTCAGCCAGGCTGGAAATTACTTTAACACTTGCCACAATTAACTCTGATTATGGGAAGTTACACTAGGAGTATTTATGGGTCGTTTCCTTCTCTAATTACCTAATAAATTGAGGAAGTGTTGACCCAATGAGAAATCGCCACCTGGATACATCTTTTCATCTTCCACCTTTTCCTCTCCCTCCACCATAACCGAAATATTATTAAGAGGAGAGCCTTCATGGACATAAATGCTTTACCCTTTCCCATCCCCACTTGATGATCTATAAAAGCCCCCTTAGAGCAAGATAAGAAGTTTACATTCTTGACCAAACGGATTAGAGTTGTTGTTCTTGCTGTAGGAGAAGTTCGGCAATGCCACCACCGCGCCATGACAACCTGACGTTCATCTCGCCTCCAAACTGCGAACAAGGTCCTCCTCTACTTCTTCTTTTATGGGTAGATCTTAGGATCTTAAAAAGGAAGTTATTGCTCAACGGAGCCGCAACTATCTTGCTGAAAGAAATAGTACCTAATCACCTAGAGGGGGGGGGGTGAATAGGTGAACTTAATCTTTTTAAAATTACAGGCAGAAACACTGAATAATAAGACCTGTATTTGAAATTCTTTACAGCAATTCAGCACAGATAATACAACAATCACAGAATTAATCACACACAGAGTACACACAGATTTTTATAGTGGTTCCCGAAGGACTGGGTACATCCACTTTCCCTATTCGCCTATCTAGTAGTGTACTAGATTCGGCCTAACTTCTCCACTTCTTCTCAGATCCTCAGATCTTTCACCTCAGAACCACAAACAGGTTCCTACAACTCAGAGTGACTCCACTCCTACAACTCAGGCACAAAGCCTTACCACTCAGTCTTCACCAAGACCTACACTCAGGCTAAACAGCCCTACCTCAGCCTTCAATCAAGGCCTACACTCAGAGAATCGAATCTCCTACACTCAGGCACTAAAGCCCTACCTCAACCTTTATAGTTTAGGCTTACAACTCAGATCTATACAAGATCCTACATAATATAAAGTTTACAAAGTAAATAACTATAATTCAGAAAGAGAGAGATGAATTGACTGGCTTCTTGATGAGTTCTTGGAAGAACTAGGCTGAGATCAACCACCCTTGGCTTTCTTCAAAGCTTCTTGAATTAGAACACATTAGGGTTGAATCTCCTGTGCAGATGATCTTCAATCAACTGCTGTCTTGTGAATCAGATCTCGATCTGAATCTTACTTATCAGCCTGGTTCACCAGCTGTTCTTCTTAGAAGGAGCTCTCTCTCTCCAACTTCTTAGATCTTCACTTGAAGGTCTTCTTCCTTTTTTTGTGTTATGATTCAATTTAATTGATCGTCCTTTCTGTCGAAGGAGAAAGGTCTTTAAATAGTCTTCCTCCAAGGTAACCGGCTGATCCGGTTTCTAACAACCTTCTGACAGCTCTGACAGTTGCAGTTGACCGGTTGAAATGGCAGCTATCAAGTCATCCAGTCACTTCTTGAAATCTCTGTCACTATCTGAAAGTGTCGAGACAGATAGTCTTATGTGTCGACACAAATAGACTAAGTGTCGACACAAGTAGACTAAGTGACGACACTAGCCTTCATAGTGTCGACACAACTCCTTGTGTTGTTGTAATAGCTACTCGACACTGCTTCTTCAGAATGTGTCGACACTGATCCTGTGTGTCGACACAAGCCTTCTGTTGAATGTGTAGATACTGATTGAGTGTGTCGACACAAGTACTTCTTCTTCAATACTTAGTTGATTTCTGCTGTGTGTCGACACAACTCCTTTATGTCAACACTTGCCTTCATGTGTTGAAACTTTACTGAGTGTCGACAAATCTCCTTTGTGTCGACACATTCTTCATGTGTTGAAACTTTGCTGAGTGTCGACACATCTCCTTTGTGTCGACACATTCTTCATGTGTTGAAACTTTGCTGAGTGTCGACACATCTCCTTTGTGTCAACACTTGTACTTAAACTTTGTTGAAGTTCGCTGAGTGTCGACATAGCTTCCTGGTGTCGACACTTTTGATGTCGACAAAGTTTCTCTGGGTGTCGACACTGCTTCTAAGTGTGGACACTGATTATGTAGACAATTCTTCACTGTGTGTCGACACTGCCTGTATGTGTCGACACATTTCTTCTGTTGTCGACTCTGCCTTCCTGGTGTCGACACAATTACTCAAAGTGTCGACACAGCTTCTCTAGGTGTCAACACAAGCCTTCTTAAGTGTCGACACTTTTCTTCTGGGTGTCGACACATGGACTTAGAAACGTTTCCTGCTTTCCCTGCAATCACTTAACCTGCACACATAAACTCAAAGCACATCAAATACACCTTGATGTATATCATTGAGTAGGGTGAGGCTTCTTCAAATCAGGTACATATATTCCAATGTACCCAACAATCTCCCCCTAATTGGAGAAGTCATAACCCTTAGTCAATAATATACACCATACATAACAAATACTCAATATGATGTATAACAATATTAAATGACAGGGTAAGAACTAAACATGTATAAACAGAACATGTAAAAACAATTATCTCAGAACAATAATGTAATAGATTGAACATATAACATTGTTCTTACAACTTCAAACATTTTCATTAATCAAAAGTTTACATAGAGTTTCATGTAAATGATTACAAATTGTAAACTTAAGAAAATTCTATCCTATGGCTGCTCTGGTTCCTTGATTACAATGCCCTTTCCAGATTGAATCTTTGCTTGGACTGGAGCTTCATTGTCATCAGCAGGCTTCTTCCCTTTAAGATCATTCTTTTTCTGTTCTTCAGCCCTTATCTTCTGTCTTTCAAAATAGTGATAAGGATTAGGGAAATACTTGCTAGGCTCCTGTACATTAGGAGGTAGCTTCCCTAATTTAGCCTTCCTTCTGTATTGTACTATAGTCACTTGCCTAGACTCATGTTTCTTCCATTCCTGGTCAGAATACCATTTGCCACTCTCTAGGAAATTATCCTTAGCAGCCTTCCAAGCAGTTAATATGATATTCCTAGAGGTTGGGCTCCATTGCTCAAAATCTGGCCTTAATTCAGCTTGCTCTCTGAACCTTTTCTTAGATAATTGGGCCTCTTGTTCTTTTAGAACTGCCTCTGGCACAGTCTGAACAACGTTTTCAAGAATAACATTCTGATTACCCTTAGGAGGACTATACATAGACTGTAACTCCTGATGTATCATGTCAACATTTGTAGGAGGGTATATCACTTGAGCCACTTCAGCTTGCTCTCCTCCAAAGTATGCAGGATTGATGCTAGACTCTGCAACATTATCATCATCGCATAAAGGTGGATATCCAAGGGTGGCTCTGATGGAGTTTGAAATCCATTTTGCATGATCAGAGCCGGCTTTGACTAGTACCCTCTCCCCCTTTATGACTTCTCTCTCTATGTGATCCCGAAGATCATCTTTCTGGAATCTGATTTGAGTATTCAAATAGTTAACTCCATCTTTATAAAAAGGTTTTAACCTTTGGAGCCTATCAGTAATAATCTTTTGAGAATCTGCAATAGCAGTGTGAATGGCAAGTAGGCTTTCTTGGAGTTGCTTATCAAACTCAGCTTTGGCAGTAGCACTTTGTGCAGTCTGGGCAGTAGCGAGATTCTTCATTTCAGTGATAATGGCATTATGAGAAGCAGTCAGATTATCATTCATTCTTAGCTGATTTTCCAGGGCATATCCTTGTTTGACTGCCATGTCATCAACCTGTTTCTTGATATTCTCTTAATGAGTATCCAGATAGACCACTACATTTCCTTCTTTATGGAAGCAGTCAGTCATTTCTTTTTTATGTTGACTCACTTCAAATCTTATGGATTTTATGTCTTGAGCTAAGGAAAATTATAGCTCCTTATGGTGCTCATCCATATAAGTTTCCATTGCCTTCCTTTGCTCATCTAGCTTTATTTGCAATGCCACCAACAGAGAACTATAATCAGTTGTTGGGGCAGGCTGTGGAGCAATTGTCTGTAGTGCTTTCTTGTAGGTTTGGCTTCTTCTCTTGAAGATCTAGAACTTCCTCTTCTTGTCTCTAGCAGCCTCTTTATCCTCTGAAGCAAAAGTACTAGCAATATCTACTATATCCTTAGGACTAGGATGTAAATCCTTCTTAATCCTTGGTAGCTCCTCAGCAATTCTTTGTTCCTCAGTCTCTTGTCTAGCAGTCTCCTCTACATGCTCCCCCTCAATATTGACCTTCTCCCCCTCAACATCTGCTATCTCTCTCTCAAGGTTTGTCTGTACAAGATCAGGGAACAGCTCGTCTAATGTAAACTCATGTTGAGGTTGTACAGAGAATCTCTTATTTCTAGAGCAACTGAGTCTACTCTATCAGCAACTGATGTGTCATCCATGACAACATCTTGTGGTTCACTTTGTAACTATGTTTGTTGATTAATATCAAGTAATAATTCAGTCAAAACTTCATCCTCAATAGGGAAATTTAATTGATTAACTTCAGTAATTACCTCTAGAATGGTTTGGGTAGCCCTTTCACTCTCTAATGGAGTTGGCTCATCCACAAGTAGAGGCTCCCATTGGAGTGGATCCAGGTGAATCGGGCTAGCTGAGGATAGCTCCCCCTGCCTTTGAGCATCTCCTTATCTTGTTGGTGATTGTCCAGCAGTGCCATCCTCTCCATCATCTGAACTAAACACCACTTGCTCCTCTGAGCTACTTGAGGATTCTTGTGCCGCAATGGCTGTCTTCTTCTTCTTCTTCTGAGGTGCTTCCTTTTCTGGAGTTGGTAGTTCCTTTGTCAATACTCTATCCCACCTTAAGAAAATTCTTACATCCATTCTCCTCATGTGGTTTATCTTAGAACCAGCAGCTTGGTTCATCACTTCAGGTATACTTCCAGCTAAGTATAAGCTCATAATTCTACCCAGATTGGGCTTCTTCAGACTTTCTTTTATCTTGTCAAACATCACTGCTGACCAATCAGTTTCAAGTTTGAATATTATCCTTGTCATCAAACTGAACATGTGAGCAGATATTCTATCACGCCCACCAGGCTTGCGCAGTATCACCTTCCCAACTATCTCAGATAAGAACTTTCCTTGTATATTCATTCCTTTCCTATTAAAGACTGAACCAATCTTCAAGCTTGAATCCATTCCACACCATGTCAGTTCCTCCCTTGTTTTTGAAGCAGAAACATCTTCCTCTTCTGTAGTTCTTGGGAGATGTAGAATCTTCCTGAGACTCTTATGAGTGACCTTCACCTTTTCCCCATGAACTTTGGACTTAAGGTGAGCGTGTAGACAAACAATGGGGAAAACTTATTTATACCTTTCTAGAATTGAAGGTAAAAAGGCGCGTTAACATACTTGAATTGTGTCGACACTGTTGAAAAGTGTCGACACTTACTGCTAATGTCTCGACAACTATGTGTCGACACAAATATAGTCGATAGAATATATGTGTCGACACTTATATATCTCAGCTCGACACTTAGTCGAGACTCTACTAGAATAATTCTGTGTAAATCCTAAGTGTCGACACCACCCTGGATGTGTCGAAACCTACATTGCATGTGTCGACACTAATTCTCTGAAGTGTCGACACAGACTTCCTAGATGTGTCGACACCATTTCTCTGAAATGTCGACACCACTTCTATGTGTCGACACAGACAACTCTGTGTGTCGACACTATTTTACTTAGCCAATTTTTGTAAAATATTCTAAGTTTATCATATCTAATTCAATTTTAAACTTATTGAATTTGGTTTCATCTAAGGGCTTAGTAAACACATCAGCTAACTGATTATCTGTCTTAACATACTCTATGGAAATGTCTTCTTTTTCAACATGTTCTCTTAGAAAATGGTATTTAATTTCTATGTGCTTAGTCCTACTATGGGAGGCAGGATTATTTGCAATAGAAATGGCACTAGTAGAATCACAAAATAAAGGTGTCAAACTTGCTTAAATACCATAATCTTCTAGCTGATGTTGAATCCATAGAAGTTGAGCACAGCAACTTCCTGCAGCCACATACTCTGATTCTGTTGTGGAGATAGCCACACTTGTTTCTTTCTTGCTACTCCATGACACCAGCCTTCCACCTAGAAATTAACAGGTTCCTGTAGTACTTTTCCTATCTTCCTTGCAGCCTGCAAAGTCTGCATCTGAATAACCTGTCAGTTTAAAATCACCATTCCTAGGGTACCAAAGGCCTAGATAAGCAGTGCCCTTAAGATATCTCAAAATTCTTTTGACTATTGTCAAATGAGATTCTTTAGGGCAAGCTTGGTACCTAGCACAGACACATGTAGCAAACATGATATCTGGTCTACTAGCAGTCAAATACAGTAGTGAGCCAACTATCCCTCTATACAAAGTTTCATCTACAGGTTTCCCTGCATCATCTTTGCTTAGAGACATGCTTGACCTCATAGGAGTTTTCATGGTAGTGGATGATTCCATACCATACTTCCTTATCAATTCTAGGGTGAACTTAGACTGGCACATGGATAATCCATCTCCAGTCTGTCTAACTTGGAGACCCAAGAAGAACTTAAGTTCCCCCATACTGCTCATTTCAAATTGTCCTTGCATGAGTTTTGCAAACTTTCTGCAAAGACTACTTTCTGTAGACCCAAATATGATGTCATCTACATATATTTGGACTAAGATAATCTTGCCTCTGGATTCCCTAAGGAATAGAGTCTTGTCTATTTTCCCCCTTGAGAATTTGTTCTCAATGACGAAACTAGACAGGGTTTCATACCAAGACCTAGGGGCTTATTTTAACCCATACAAAGTCTTTCTAAGTCTATATACATAGTCAGGTTTAAGAGAATCTACAAAACCTGATAACTGCTCTATATAGACTTCTTCCTTCAGATTTCCATTCAGAAAAGCTGACTTAACATCCATTTGATATAACTTAAACCCTTGAAATGTTGCATAGGCAAGGAACATCCTTATTGCTTCCAATCTTGCTACTGGAGCAAAGGTTTGATCAAAATCAATACCTTCTTCCTGCCTATATCCCTTTGCAACAAGTCTATCTTTATTCTTTATGATGATTCCATGCTCATCCAACTTGTTCCTAAATAACCACTTAGTTCCAATAATGTTATGGTCCTTGGGTTTAGGAACTAGCTCCCAGACCTTACATTTATTGAATTGATTCAGCTCCTCTTGCATGGCCTCAATCCAATGAGGGTCTAGGATTGCTTCTTCAAATCTCTTTGGCTCAACTTGGGATAGGAAACTTGAGTAAAAAACTGTACTTAGATTCCTGCTCCTTGTTTGTACTCCTTGTCTAGGATCTCCAGTTATTTGATTGGCTGGATGATCTTTTAAATGCCTATTTGCTGGAGGCAGCCTATCTTCAGGTTGTACACCTTCAGCTTCTTCATTCAACTACACCTCTCGGTCTTCGTCAGCATCAGGAGTATCTTGTACTCCCCCTAGACAGCAGCCACCATCTTCCACTTGCTGACTTATAGGAGAACCTTCTATTAAGGTAAGCTTGTCCATTCTTTCAGTTACACTTGTGGAGCTGCAAACACTACATGGCAATTTATTGTTAATGAGCCTTGCTTCATCAAAAACTACATGTACTGACTCTACTACAACTTGAGTAATCAGGTTGTAGACCCTATAAGCCTTACTGTTGTCGATGTACCCAACAAAGATTCCCTCTTGGGATTTGGCAGCAAACTTGGTTAGATAAGACTTACCATTGTTAAGGATATAGAACTTGCAACCAAAGATCCTGAAATAGGACAAATTTGGTTTTCTGCCCTTCACAATCTCATAGGGGGTCTTCTTGTGGATCTTGGTGATAATAGCCCTATTGATTACATGACATGCAGTATTAACTGCCTCAGCCCAGAAATATTCTGGGAGAGAAGTGTCACTCAATAGGGTTCTGCCAGCCTCTATCAAGGTTCTATTTTTCCTTTCAGCAATACCATTTTGCTGAGGTGTTCTTGGTGAGGAAAATTCCTGAAAAATTACAAACTCTTCACACAGTTTTGTCATACTTTCAGACTGAAATTCAGTACCATGGTCACTTCTGATTTTGACCACTGTACTGTCCAATTCATTCTGAATTTGTTTAACAAAACTATACAAGATACTTGGAGTTTCAGATTTTTTCCTTAGGAAGAACACCCAGGAATACCTTGAGTAGTCATCAACTACCACAAATGTGTAGACCTTCCTACCTAGGCTGTGAACTGGCATAGGACCAAAAAGATCCATATGCAAGAGGTATAGACAACTCAAGAATCCTTGTTATCAAGGATATAAAAGGTGGATTTGGTCTGCTTGCCCTTTTGACAAGCTGAGCATATCCCATCTTTTATACACTTAACCTGAGGACCATTCCTCACTAACTCTTTGCTAAAGAGTTGGCCAATTGTCTTATAGTTAAGATGAGCCAGCCTCTTGTGCCATTTAACACAATGTGAGACTCTTTCATCAGCTACAAGACAAATAGGAGAAACATTGTTCTCACACATGATGTCTAGACAATAGACATTTCTCTTCCTATATAATGTCAGAATGATCTTTTGATCATTTGACCTCTTGATATGACAACCATTTTTGACAAATGAGATGTCATATCCTAAATCACTCAGCTGACTTATGCTAATGAGGTTATGTTTCAAACACTTTACATAAGCCACTTGAGTAATTGTAATTTGGTTACTAGTAATGTTACCAAAGCCTTTAATGATTCCTTTTTCTGAACCACCAAAGGTAACTTTAGGCCCATCTTTGATAGATGTATAATCCTTCAGCAACCCCCTAGTTCCAGTCATGTGCCTGGAACATCCACTGTCCAAGTACCATATAGGGGCATTGCCACTTGGACTCACCTGCAAAACAGATTACTTAACCTTAGAACCCAAATAATTCTTGGCTCCTTGGTGCAGGTTAGTTTGACTTTTAACAAAACTACCTGTAGCTCTTCTAGCAGGTAGTTTGCTACTCTCCTTGACACTTGAATTGTGCCAATAGTCTATGGCAAAGTGGCCTATCTTGCCACAACACTAGCACTCAAACCTGTTGTACCTTTGTTTAGGTACAACCCTGGCTGAAGTATCTACAGTAGGCTTTTTGTTTAGTGCTGGGGCTTTTCCATTAGACATGGACCTAGCAGTCTAGGCAGGTTTTGTAAATCGTAATCCAGCCTTACCCTTATGAGGTACAAACTCATCTATCAAGCGTAAAACTGATTTGGGTTTAGAAAAGCTAGCCACAATATCCTTCTCCTTCTGAAGTCTAACCTCCAGATTCCTAATTTGATCATTCTTAAATGTAATAGTTCCCATCTGAATAACTGTAATGTTCTTCAGCCTGGCTATTTCATTCAGTTTCTGATCAAACAACTTGTCTGAATCAGCAGCAGCCAATTTAAGACTAGCAATCTCCTTTGTCTGATTTTTGGCCAAGGTTTTGCTTTTCTTTAAGGGCTGCAACAAGTCCTTATATTCATCAATTAACTGATGAATATCATCTTCAGATTCAGAACCACCCACATCACTTGATGCAGATGTATTTGATTCTGACTCAGTACAAGAAATTGAACTAGAAGAACAATTTTGTACCTTACTTGGTCCAGGATGATCCTGGATTTTGTCTCCTCCAGATAAGGCCATCAGCCCTTTGCATTAATTGTCCTCATGCTCATAAATTGAATTCATTAACTGCATGAACTCATCTTCCTCCTCTTCAGCAAACAACCCAATATAGGCTTCAGCTTCTGAATCTATTTCTGATGATGACTGATCAGTCAAACTTTTGTCTTTCTTGGCAACAAAGGACTTTTCCTTTTTGCCCTTAAACTGTGTCTTCTTTCTATCAGTTGACTCCTTCCTCATTTCAGGACAGTCAGCCACTACATGTCCCTGTCTATTGCAATAATAGCATACAATCTTTGAGGATGTAGTTTTACTTGGCTTGGACTTTCTTCTGGCATTCCTTGATGACTTCCTGTTCTGATAGTAGTCATCTTTTGTCTGTGAAGTGGATGGCTTAGACCTCCACTGCTTCTTCTTCAGAAACCTTTGAAAATGTCTTATAAAAGCAGCAAAGTCTTCATCACTTTCACTGCTATCTGAATTCTTGCTTTCTGACTCATCTGTCTCAGCCTCAGCAACATTTTGAGGTGGAGATGGAGACTTGCTTTTATATTTCCTAGTGGTTTCAATCTTGAAGGCCACAGATCTCTCCTTGTGCTCCACTCTAGTAGTCTTTTCTTCCTCCTTTCTAACCATTAACTGCATCTCATAAGATAACAATTTTCCAAACAAAGTTGGAGGAGGTATATCAGCTAATTTGGCCATTTCCCTAATGGCATAAATCTTGGTATCACAGTCCTTAGTCAGGGATCTTAAGAACTTGTCATTCAGCTCATAGTTGCTGAATTCTCTTCCATAGGACATCAATTCATTTACTATCCTATAGAACTTCTTGTAGCATTCAGTAATGCTATCAGACTTTCCTTGTCTGAAGCTTTCATATTCCTGATTTAACAAAGACTTCCTGTCTTGTCTTACTTCTTCTGATCCCTCCATATAGACAATTAATGTGTCCCACATTTCTTTAGAAGTTTTACAGTGAATTAAATTCTGAAAGGTAGCATCATCAATTGCACTAATAATAATATTTTGGGCCCTCTTGTCCATAGTGGCCAGAATAATTTCATCTTTAGTCATTTCTGAATAGTCTTTGGGAGTTCTCTGATTTGCATCCAGAACAGATACTTTCATTGGCACATATAGCCCTTCTTTGACTGTAATATATATTCTTGGGTCAGAGGTTTCCATAAAAAGTCTAACCCTCTCTTTCCAAATGCCAAATATCTCTTTTCTACAGATTGACAATTTCATGGACCCCAGCTCTTTGTGATTCTCAGTAGAACCCATTTTCTTGACTCTTGATTATTCTGATTCTGCCTACAGGATCTTACGCAGACTGTTATGTCCCTTTTTGAGCAAACTACCTATGATACCACTTGAAATAAATAGTATCTAATCACCTAGAGGGGGGGGGGTGAATAGGTGAACTTAATCTTTTTAAAATTACAGGCAGAAACACTGAATAATAAGACCTGTATTTGCAATTCTCTACAGCAATTCAGCACAGATAATACAGCAATCACAGAATTTACCACACACAGAGTACACACAGATTTTTATAGTGGTTCCCCAAGGTCTGGGTACATCCACTTTCCCCCTTCGCCTATCTAGTAGTGTACTAGATTCGGCCTAACTTCTCCACTTCTTCTCAGATCCTCAGATCTTACACCTCAGAACCACAAATAGGTTCCTACAACTCAGAGTGACCCCACTCCTACAACTCAGGCACAAAGCCTTACCACTCAGTCTTCACCAAGACCTACACTCAGGCTAAACAGCCCTACCTCACCCTTCAATCAAGACCTATACTCAGAGAATAGAATCTCCTACACTCAGGCACTAAAGCCCTACCTCAGCCTTTATAGTTTAGGCTTAAAACTAAGATCTATACAAGATCCTACAGAATATAAAATTTACAAAGTAAATAACCACAATTCAGAAAGAGAGAGATGAATTGACTGGCTTCTTGATGAGTTCTTGGAAGAACTAGGCTGAGATCAACCACCCTTGGCTTTCTTCAAAGATTCTTGAATTAGAACACATTAGGGTTGAATCTCCTGTGCAGATGATCTTCAATCAACTGTTGTCTTGTGAATCAGATCTCGATCTGAATCTTACATATCACCCTGGTTCACCAGCTGTTCTTCTTAGAATGAGCTCTCTCTCTCCACCTTCTTAGATCTTCACTTGAAGGTCTTCTTCCTTTTTTTGTGTTGTGATTCAATTTAATTGATCGTCCTTTCTATCGAAGGAGAAAGGTCTTTAAATAGTCTTCCTCCAAGGTAACCGGCTGATCCAGTTTCTAACAACCTTCTGATAGCTCTGACAGTTGCAGTTGACCGGTTGAAATGGCAGTTGTAAAGTCATCCGGTCACTTCTTGAAATCTATGTCACCGTCTGAAAGTGTCGAGACAGATAGTCTTTATGTGTCGACACAAATACACTAAGTGTCGACACAAGAAGACTAAGTGTCGACACTAGCCTTCAAGGTGTCGACACAACTCCTTGTGTTGTTGTAACAGCTACTCGACACTGCTTCTTCAGAATGTGTCGACACTGATCCTGTGTGTCGACATAAGCCTTCTGTTGAATGTGTCGATACTGATTGAGTGTGTCGACACAAGTACTTCTTCTTCAATATTTAGTTTATTTCTGCTGTGTGTCGACACACCTCCTTTGTGTCGACACTTGCCTTCATATGTTGAAACTTTGCTGAGTGTCGACACATATCCTTTGTGTCGACACATTCTTCATGTGTTGAAACTTTGCTGAGTGTCGACATATCTACTTCGTGTCGACACATTCTTCATGTGTTGAAACTTTGCTGAGTGTCGACACATCTCCTTTGTGTCGACAATTGTACTTAAACTTTGTTGAAGTTCGTTGAGTGTCGACATAGCTTCCTAGTGTCGACACTTTTGATGTTGACAAAGTTTCTCTGGGTGACGACACTGCTTCTAGGTGTCGACACTGATTATGTAGACAATTCTTCACTGTGTGTCGACACTGCCTGTATGAGTCGACACATTTCTTCTGGTGTCGACTCTGCCTTCCTGGTGTCGACACAATTACTCCAAGTGTCGACACAGCTTCTCTAGGTGTCGACATAAGCCTTCTTAAGTGTTGACACTTTTCTTCTGGGTGTCGACACATGGACTTAAAAACTTTTCCTGCTTTCCCTGCAATTACTTAACCTGCACACATAAACTCAAAGCACATCAAATAAACCTTGATGTATATCATTGAGTAGTGTGAGACTTCTTTAAATCAGGTACATATATTCCAATGTACCCAACACTTGCGTTTTCATGAAAAAACCATGAAAAATATATTTTCGGGTTCGCCGGAAACTGCCACCTCCGGCGGCCAAACTACCGCTGACCGATAGCCATCGCCTCGACGGAGGTGGTGGTGGTGGCTGGCCAGGGAAGTGACCGGACGGCCGACGACAGATCGCGGAAGAGCTACATGAAATATAAGTGTTCTGCGTTCAGGTTTTCGGGTTCTGTAGAAGATGAACAGTAAAAACATTTTTTATAATATAAAAAATATGTATATAATATATAGGGAAAAGATACATTAAATGGGCACATTTTGATGATGCAAAACGAGGCAATTAGAAGCCGATTTAGGACAAATGGCCAGTCACGGAAGTTGTAGCCCTTCGAGTGTAAATTACTTTAAAATTAATTTTAACTCGTTTGGGTAAGTGGTTTGACCGCAGCACCCGTTTTAGTGAGAGCTGTACCTAGATTTGGGCAGAAACTAAAATGAATACCCACTCTTCGTCCCTTGTCCAAATGACCTGAAATTTGGGCAGGGCGTTACCCTTAGCCATACCTAGAGTCTATCCAAAAATGGGAATTTTTGGAGATACTTTGCCTAAGGTTTTTGTTTTAATTTGATAATGTTAGAGTAATTTATTTAAGTGGTCAAATGACCTCCAAACCCTCCCAAATTTGGTGGTCCCTGGCTATAAAACCTAGCTCTGTACAAAATTCCAACTCATTTGGACGAGTTTTGGGTAGGAAATCACCTATCCTTAACTAGGTATTAATGAGGCATTTTTGGGTAAAAAGTGCACTAAGAGTTTGGAACGGTCAAATCACCTCAACAGAGGCTGATATTTTGACCACTGACTTAGAAGGGTTATTATAACCCACTTGGAGAAAAATGGTGTGGTTTAGGGTTGATTTACCCTAGGATCCAAACTCAAACCCTAAAGGGAGGGTTTTGTGGGTTGTGAAGGACATGGGGGAAAATGACCTCGTATTTCCTTGAAACTCAGTAGAGTCGACGATAGCATAATATAAATCATCTGGATGGAATCTCGGAGGATTTGGAGATAGTAGAGACCTCAAAGCCCTAACCTTAGTTTTAGGGAAAAATCTCAAATGAGTAAAATCGGTCACTAAACTTTGTTTAAAAGTTGTGAAACTTGGGTAGAGTGAGTTTTGGAATGGGCAGAATCTAAAGTAATTTTACTGGAATTTTATGATGCTTATTTCTAGCACTTCATTTGTAAAGTTTGTTATAGCTCTAACTAATGTTTTAATTATTTAGATCTTTCTGTTCATTTAAACCTCATGAAATCTTGGTAGTAAGTGTTTTAGGTTAGAATGGTTGCTCCTGAATTGTTGTATAAGTTTTAGGTGAGTAAATCTAGTACTTCATTCATAAATGTTAAAAAGGGTTTTTACTGTTTAAAAATTAATTATGGATGATATTTCTGTTGAAAAATTAAAAGACTTAGGAATTTAGATTTTCAGGCCATTATATGCTTGTAGACATTTATTCATGATTTTTAGAATCTTAGTTACGACACTTTCTTTACAAGCCCACCTTATGAAGATTTTTGATAATTAATTTATTCAGAGATTAATACTTGCTGAAAAATTCTGAAACTTGGCCAATGCTATTTTTAAGGTTGTATCTGCATAGTATAATTAATTTATAATTTCTGGATGGATATTTTCTGTACTTTATTCATAAATAAAGAAAGATAGAAAAGATTGCTAAAATAGTTTTAGTGCCCTTTTGATGATAGAAAATTATGATACTTTGGATTTACCATATTAAGATAACATAATAATTATAATAATTTTGTTGGACATCTTTCATGAGTACTTAGGGTAGTTCATGTTCAAACCGGTAGCCCTTGGAATTTGTGAGGAAATTAATTAAATGCCGGATAAATTAGGAGAAATTATAATTTTTTGATTATGGGCTAATTATATCATGACATACCTCCAGTAAATAAGTTAGGGTATTTGGATGAGTATTGGATCATTTCCTATATGGTTCGACATATAGCATATGATAGTCTGCAATTAGCAATTTGAGTTAACAGTCATAGGCTATGATGGGGCACAGCGTTGGAGTTAGTTAATCTGCTGAATTGGATGGATGTGAAAGTGTTCACCATATAAGGATGGGAAGGTTGGTGAGAAGTGTTGTTGGCTAGAGTTAAGAGGTGCTCGGGTTCAACGAAAGATCGTCTTTCCCGAAGAGAGAAAGGTTAAAAATCACACTAGGTTAGTTTATCATAACACGAGAAGGTAATGGGTAAGGGAATCAACCAATAAAAATAAGTACATTGCAAAAGGGAACGATGGGCGTAATCTCATCATAGTTCCTAGTGCCCCTTGAGAGCCCTTCATAGGGAATACCGGGGGCAGTCCTGGGTTAACGTAAACTATATTAACAAGCTGAAAAGTGTAACTTAGTAATTAGGGTTGCACATTTCATGAACACGGATAGCACAGGAAGATAGTTGGGAGCTTCGACTTGGATGGTTAAGAGACGAACGTTTTGGTCCGGAGAGCTTCGGCTCCGATAGTTAAGAGACGGATGTTTTGGTCCGGGGAGTTTCGACACAATTGTTTGAGACGGACATTTTAGTCCAGGGAGCTTCGGCTCGGTTTTTGAATACGTTAAATTTGCATGTGCATAAAAGGAAAGAAAATTAAAGTAGTGGGTCTTCGGTATTGGAAGGTCGATGCACCGACGCCAATACGCTGACTCGGCAAGTGTGGTTAGCACTTCGCCAACAGAAGTCCGGTGCGCCAGCCGGCAAGAGTACGCAAGAGTCCGCTTCGTGCACCAAGCGTTGAGGCATGTGATAGGTCTGACCGTTAGTGCTTTACTGGTTTAGAGGTGGGCGAGGCCCAACCAACCGCTTCCGTCTGCCACTACGGAGGTATCCTGGGAGGTTACGACTCCAAAAAGGGGGAACTAAAGGTATGTGTGCACAGAGTCGGGTGTGTGTGTTGCACTTGCATGTTCCATCATACCCACTTGCATGTCATAGAATAATCGATTCATTTAACCCCTGACACCTAAGGTATAAGTGTAATGGGATGATTATACATTACGACTTGCAAAACGACCCGTTGGTCTATAAGCTTGTGTGGGCAAGTTTATAAATTAAGGTTAATTTTGATATATATAAATTGTTGTTTGATAACCGACACCCCAATGTATAAATTAGTATGAGACTTTTTATATGATGGGAACCTTGCAGAAGACCCCTTGGCTTATGTGTTCTCACATAAGTGAAGGTTACTTTTCATATTTCATCTTATTGTCATTATTTATTATAGAGTTACTAGAATAGTTCCGCTGCCACCTGTTTCTTTCGATTTATTCTCCACCTTCATGTCCTTCCCTTTCTTCCACTCCGCTCGGTACTTAGGAGCCATGGGGGAAGGGGTAGGGGATGATAAGGCTTAGTCTTTATGACTAACGATTTTCGAACCGCATCATTTTAAGGAATCGTGGAGCCCAGCATGGGGGAGCAGCCCCAGAGACCGATGCGCTTGGAGATGGGGCAGTCTAGCTCCGGAGTTCATACAGCCGAGACCGTAAGTCTCGACCTTGAGTAGATGTCCTATTTTTGCTTCCGCATGAGTGATTTCTAGTGAGGACATGATGTTTCGGGCACAAGCCCGTATTTTAGTACTCTGATATATTATTCTGTGGACACTCCCTTCGTGGAGATTATTTATATGATATGTGATTTTCTGTGGACTTACATGTTTATTCTCTTGTACTACTACTTTTGTGATCAATAAGGCCGGCAGAATCGGTGTTTTGTAGTGACGATCTTCCCGGGCGCGAAGGTGTCACCGCAAACCGGCGGTTCTGGGCATAAGACCACAGGGTTTGAACGAGAAAAAAAGGGGGTCTTACACCAGGACTCCTTCATCATCTACATCAGAACATTCAACTAGAACTTTGATAGGCCCTAGACGGCCTTCATCCTCTACCTCCACACACTCCTGATAGGCTTCAGCTCCCTCCTTGCCCTTGGAGATAGATGGCTTCGAAGAAGAGTCTTTCTTACTCAAATCAATCTTTCCTTCAGCAAGCAGTTTTTCTATCAGCAGACGAAGGGCTTTGGAGTCTTCAGTTAAGTGACCCTTCTCTTTGTGAAACTAGCAGAACTGTGCGTTGTTCCTTGTCTCCACTCTCTCTGAGGCCCTTGTTTCTTCTCATCTGATTTCTTCTGAAAGATCTGGATGAATTCATCAAGATCCAGACCTGTAATATAATCCACGGAGTTGGTATCATATTGGCTTGGAGCAGGCAGGGCCTGCTGAAGAATGGGAAGCGCAGCGGTATGGCGGGAGTGGCGGCCAACGACAGTCTTTGATCTTGAAACTGTTGATGGCCGAGGAAGGGTTTCTTGTGGCGGAAATTCCGGCCCCTTTGAGAAGGAGGCTGGAAATCATGGCGAGGAGGTTTGTTGTGAGAAGATGAGCCGGAAGCATCACTTCCTTCAGCCTTATCTATCAGGGTTGAGACATAGGTTGGGTTGGCGTTCTCGCCTTCAATGAAGCGATTAACCATGGCTATCAACTCCTGGTATGTTGTTGGTGCCTTCATTGTTGCTTTGAATTTTAAGATGCCTTCCCGAAGGCCATGAATCAAGGCAACTTTATAGTAATCGGGGTTCACGTTCCTCACCCCCTGAATCTCTTTCTGAAAGCGATCAACAAACTGTGCAACCGATTCGTTGTCACTTTGCTTAATTTCGAAGAGAGCAGCCAGTCCATCTTTTCTCTTTTTCGAGGTAGCAAACCTCAACAACAGTTCGATGTGAAGCTCAGCGAAGGAGGAAATTGTGCCCGAAGGCGTCTCATAAAACCACACACTCGCCTGTCCTTCGAGAGTGGTAACCAAAAGCTTGCATTTGATAGCGTCGGAGAGGCATCTCAGAGCAACGACCCCTTCGAATTACTAGAGATGTGCAACGAGATCAGTCTCCCCCGAATAGAAGGGAAGACGGGGTTCTCTGAAGTTACTTGGAGCCGACTCCCATCAGATTCGATTGACGAAGGGAGACGGAGTCTCAAACTCAGTATGGTAAAAAGGGCGGACTGGAGCTGGAGAGTCCGCGGGTTCGGTGGACTGGCGATCAGTGAAATGGAGCTGGCAGACAGGAGTCCCCCTGGCTACCTCCCTAAAAAAATTCATGAAGGAGGCGAACTGCTCCTCTTGAGGCCGCAGAGGAGCGGCAGACTGAGCGGGATGGTGAGGAGTGACAGGAGATTACCAAAGCAGAGTTTGGCGAGCTGGGGTCTGGCGGACTGGCGAGTCCGCAGGCTCTGCTGCGGCCTGGGGAGCAAGCCGCTAGGTCAACATAAGCAAAGCATGGCTGATTGTATCAAGATGTTGATCGGTCTCTCTGCGATATCGCTCGGCCTCAAAACGAGCCTATTTGATGGCATCCTAGAGAGAATCTTCTGAAGAGCTGGAGCAGTCTGAGTAGCGAGCTCGGCGGTCTGACATGTCTGTCCGCTGTATTCAAAATACTACTCGAATCTGAAGGTCGCGTGTTAACTATTGATGTACGAAAACGGAAAGGGAGTCGAGCACCACCAGCTAACGGTTTGAGCACCGGGGAAAAGAAGGGAAAAGGCAAACTGTGAGTAGCAATCTACTACGCAGACGAGAGTAGAAAGAAGAGCAGGGCCGTGAGCCACGACAACAACAGAATTCGTCGGTCGCGGCCTAAATGCCTCTCTTGCGACGGGCTTTCCTTTGATTGAAGGAGGGTGGTTACAGAGTTGATTACAAGTGGAGCAAAGGAAAAGGGTAAGATTTGAGCAAGCTGGAGTCCGCAAAGCCAGGGATTCGAGTCCGCAACCTTTAACAGGTACGCTGCAGGGTATGAGTCAGCGTGCTTTGGGTGCACTACTTCCCCCTATTTATAGGACGGGGGCCTGCCCAAACGTGCAGGGCTAAAATAAGCGGCTACCTGGGGTACAGGAAAACCGGGCAGCGGTGATAGGAAGAAAAAAGAAAGAACACGCCAGTCCGCACAAAGGGTGCAGACTGTGCTCACGGGCTGAAGCTTCCATCTGCTGCTGCACGGCGCGATCCTGCTAGAGGATGGCGGCCGGGGCGGACTGGACACCGAGTCCACCGAAGCGGTATCAATCCAGAGCTCCAATGGCATGCCGAACTGGGCGGACGAAGCACTAAGTCCGCCGCTGGGGGGATCAACCTTGGGACGGCTGAATGCTGCTGCTCTGCCGAGCTCGGCAGACTGCGAACCCGAGTCCGCCTCTGATGAGCCATTGACGAAACTATGCCAGTGCTTTGTCGAGCTACGCGGACTGCCAAATTGAGTCTGTGGCTAATGAAGTAGGTGACCTTGGAATCTTGTACGCGTTGCGGACTGAGGGGTTAACACCTACACCTCCACAAATTTCAATTCCTTAATCAACCCTCCAACAACCATAATCATCTCAAGCTCATACTCTAACACCACCAATTCAATCTCCTGAACATCAACCAACACCAATTCAATCTCCTAAACATCAACCAACACCAGTGCAATCTCCAAAGCATACCACACCACCCTAATCCCGACTTCCTCATCATCTAGCTGACATCTCCCTCAATAACCTCTCATCCATTCCATCCTTTGATCTGCTATCATCTCCCATCAATACTCCATCACCTCATGATGAGACCATGACAGACACCACTCCTTTCCCTTCATCATCCATCCTCCATCCTTCTGTATTAACTCAAACACCCTCTGAGTTTATGCAATTGGATTCCCATTCCCTTCCCTCCCTTCTAGAACTCATCACTCCCCTTCTCTCAAAGCTTATAGTAGAGGCCATTAAACCTCTTACTGATTCTATTTCATCCCTATCTACCCCTATTTCTGCTGCCCCAATTGTCCCTTCTTTTGGGGGCCTGGCTTCAGGACCATCTGAAACCAGGAAGGGGGGAGATATCCAGTGAAGAAGCTCCAGTCTCCTCTCCTCCAGCAGTAGCAGAAGTAGCAGAAGTTTTGTAATTAGAAGAGCTAGCAGATGCAAATATATATGTAGTTGTAAATATGATTACAGAAGTTGAGACAGCAGTTGGTTTTGATATGCTTTGTACAGATGAGCAAGTTGATCTTCCAAAAATTTTGACTGTTATTGAATGCCTTGTCAATCCCATAGTAGATATATTCAATTTGTTAAATTATTTTGACACAGCTTATTTGAATTACCTTCCAGAAGTTTGCCCAGAGCAATCTATGGCTATAGTGTGCTACAGTTCCCCAATAAGCCTTGAAGTTTTTAAGCAAATAAAGGCAAGTTATGCAGTCAGTGAGCCACTCATAGAATCAGCTCCCAAGGCTATCTCCCCTACCACTTATAAAATGGATGATAATCCTATACCAGAACTAGATGATATTATGTTTGCAAATATAGAGGAAGAGAATAAAATAGTTTCTGAAAGTTTTGTTGTACTAGAAAATTCAGGATCTCAAGTGCTACCTCAAGCTGAAAAGCCAATCTCAAAGGTAGCCTTGAAGGAAATTGATGCTATATATGACAACCCTCCAGAATCCTCTGATAAAGATAATGATGATGAAGATTCTGATGAATCTGATGATCCTAAAGCTAAGAAGAAGGTCGCTAAGAAAAGGAAAGTTGTTCCAAAGGCTGCTCCCAAGCAAAATCGTACCCATGACACTCCCTACTATATTCTATAGAAGATTACTCCTTACAGTGGATGCCACAATGGATGTGGTTATCAAAGAATGAACAAAAATATAGGAAGAAGAGAAGAAGGTACAGGTCTCCTCCTAAGCACTTAAGGAAAGACCCTCCTCATCCTCTTCCATCAGCTGAAGCCTCTGGAAGTGTGACTCATAGATCAGCTCCTATTACAAAAACTTATCAGAGTCACTCCAAGACAAGTCCACAAGGCAGCAATCAGCAACAATCCTCTCAGAGCAAGCCTCCTCCTGCTACAGATAAGAAAAGTACTTCGGCTTCTCCTGATATTTCAAAAAAGGACTCTAGTCCTAAAAGTCTAGAATCTCCACCTATCCCTTTTCTAGATCTAGAACAGGAAACAACTGCAAAAATGGCTAGCTTTCAAGAGCTGGTTGGACTTTCTATGATCAACAAAGCTAAAGCAGAAGGAAAAGACCAATCACAGTACTCTACAATGTCATCTTACAGAAAAGAAGAGCTCAAGAGGTATGCTAAAGCTAATAAATTTTTCAATGTAGATGACTATATGAATCTGCATCCTGAAGCAGTAGTACCAAGGGCCACCTCATGCACGATAATTGGAGCATCAGACATGACAATGTCAAAAAGAGAAGCTGCAAATCCATATAGAGAGATTATATTTAGATAGCCCTATGAAAAATCTGACAAAGCTGACAAAGAAAAGCCAAAGAAGAACAAATAACTGTTGTGTTGAGTTTTTATTTTCTGAACTCTATTTGTTAATCATGAAGCACCTGTGTACATATTTGCTGGATATTATATTTTAGGCCAGATATATTTTATTCTGCTTTGTGATTGTTTTCTTTTGTTTGTATTAGTGACCTCACCCAAATAGTGGGAGATTGTTGGATCCGTAGTTTGGATTTAGGCTAGGTTCACTAATTAGGAAGAGTTTGACCCACATTGTATAGCCAGGGTCAAGTCTATGAGTCCTAGAGTTTAGGCTAGTCATTAGGTTCAACCTTCAAGGACCAGCCAACAGAGTAACTCAGTAGACTCAGACTTAGAAGAATTCAGAGTTCAAAATTATTAGTTCGAAATTCTTCGAACTCAGCTCGACGATCTTCGATCGCAGATCAATAAACTTAGAGTTATTTCTCTGAGTTGAGATCGACGATATTCGAGCACAGGTCGACGATCTCCTGATTCAGACAGATTCTCTGCTCGATGAAATTTGGAGTTCAACTTCAACAGATTCTTTCCAGTTTATTTTCTCTGAACTCAGGTTGACGAAGACAGATTCTTTGTTCGACGAACTTAGAGCGCAGATTTGGCAAGTTATTTCCAGAATACAGTTTGCTGAGCTCAGGTCGACGAACAGGATTTATCAGCACGACGAACTTGGAACTCCAGTCGACGAGTTCTGTTTAGAGCTCGACGAATTCTTTCCCGAGCTAGACTTAGAAGTTTTCCTTATTTCTGTCCTTATTTATTATATTATTTAGCAGTGATTTCCAGAGTAATTAATGCTCATATTCTGCTGAATATAATCATTATTAGCAGCATTAATTATGGTATTTATCAGGATTAATTACTTGCTTATTTTAATAAGACAGTTGGGGAAACTCATTAAAGATTATATTCCAACAGTTTCATTCTCCAGAATTGGTCAGCAATTAATGCTTGGAATTCAAAATTCAAGAGGAGAATTCGACAGCAGAATATATTAGAGAGAATTTTTATTTCAGACAATACACAGAATAGATGTGATATACAGAGAAGTTAGACAAAAATATACAAAAAGAGTATCTGCTTCTTCCCTTTGTAGAAAACATTCTGTTTTCTCCTTGTTCTTTCTAAAGACTGAAGAAAAACAACCATCAAATATCAAGAGTCTTCTTCAACTTCTACTCTAGGAATATTCAAGGACAACAACTTTGAATCAGTCAGAAAGTTCCTGGATCTCTTCAAGAAAAGGCTGAAGACCTACACCCTGAGCAAGGCTCCAAACTTTATGAACCATTGTTTACTTCAGAAGGAGCTTTGGCGACAGAAATCCACAAGTCTTCTCTGTTGTATAGAGAAAAGAGAAGAAACCATCAACTCTCTCAACCTTCTGTAAAAGGGTTTATTAACTCCCTTGAAAAGTTTATTCTTGGTTTTTGTGCAACTGATTATTAGCCTAAATAGTTGTGAGATCTCCCTGTAAATAGATATTGTGGTGGCAGTCACCTGATTAAAAACCTGATAGTGGATTCCTACCAGGTTGGTAGAAGAGTGGATGTACCCAGTTTGAGGAACCACTATAAAATTCTTTTGTTGTATGGGTGTGATCATTTCTTTTTGTTCTTACTGTACTGTGATAGATTATCTTAGATGTCTTCATTTCCTATTACTACTATTGATATCACCTATTTTACTCTGATAAATTTTAATACAGTCAAAAGTTTTAAGTTACTCTATTCACCCCCCCCCCCCCCTCTAGAGTAATCAGATCTATCCCCTATCTTTCAACATATAAAAAGGCAAACAGTAAATGTATTAGGGTTAACAAATACTCGGTCATCAAGGGCAGAAAATATAAAGAGAGAAAAAGCAAGAGGCGGCTGGACATCTTCTCCCTCATCAAGCTTGAAAGCTAAAAGTCCATCCAAGTCAGCGAAAGGGCAAGAAGAAGATAGATGGAGAACTTCCTGCTCAGCAAGTTGGTTCTCTCAAGAACAAAGCAAGCTTGTTGATCCACTCAACAGCAGATAGTTGCTCACCTGTGCAGCAAGAGAGAAGATCGATGTAGAAGAAGACTCATCCCTTCTACAACAAGTTAGCTGGACTGATATCTGCTCAGTCCAGCAGAGCAAACTCAAAGATTTAATCTCTGAGATATTTTTGTTTCCTTTTTCATATTAAAACTTGTAACCATTTTATTGTAGGATTCAGGTTTCATGGATCTGAGTTGCTGGAAGTCTTAATAGCCTGAGGCTGGAGAGTTTATCTCTCTGTGGTAGGATCCAAATGGATCTGAGTTGCTGGAAGGCTTAATAGCCCGAGGCTAGAAAGTTTATCTCTCTGTGGTAGGATCCATGTGGATCTGAGTTGCTGTAAGGCTTAATTGCCTGAGGCTGGAGAGTTTATCTCTCTATTGTAGGATCCAAGTGGATCTGAGTTGCTGGAAGGCTTAATAGCCTGAGGCTGGAGAGTTTATCTCTCTATGGTAGGATCCAAGTGGATCTGAGTTGCTGAAAGGCTTAATTGCCTGAGGCTGGAGAGTTTATCTCTTTGTGGTAGGGTCCAAGTGTGGATCTGAGGTAGGGTTGTCCTACCAGACTGAGTGTAGGGCTTTATGCCTGAGGTAGGTAGCTGTAGAGCCACTAGGCTACAGGTGACAAATTTGTCACTGAGTTGTAGGCCTTGGAGGATGCTGAGCTATAGGTACCTGGAGGGGTACTGAGTATAGGTGTACTTCTGCACACTAGGAGTAAGGATGTTGTCCTGAGGTGCAAGCTCTAAAGAGCATAGTGCTGGAGTTTGTGCTTTGTCCAACAAGTAAGTTGGAAAGTGGGAGGGAAAGTCGATGTACCCAATTAGGGAGCCACTATAAATACTTGTGTGCTTACTGTGTGTGTTTGTTTTACTTTCTTATTGTAGGACATAAGGACAAGCTCTAGATAGTGTAGTAAGAAAACAACAAAAGAAGCTATAAAACTCAAAGGCCTATTCACCCCCCACCCCCTCTAGGTGATTAGCTAACCTTCAATTAAATAACTTTCACTTCCATCTGGGAAGGAAGGATTTCAAGTCTATATTGATGTATCATATTAAGGGATGAGAGCAGTACTGATGCAGCACGGGCATGTGATCGCTTATGCTTCGAGATAACTGAAGAAATATGAAGCTAATTACCCAGTTCATGATTAGGACATGGGGACAGTGGTGTTCGCCTTGAAGGTCTGGAGACACTATCTATATGGCGTTCACTATGAGATATTTTCAGATCACAAGAATTTAAAGTATGTTCATACTAAAAAGTAGTTGAACCTGAGACTACAGCGGTGGTTAGAATTGTTGTGTGATTACGAATTTATCTTGTACTACCACCCTGGAAAAGCGAACTCCATATCCTATGCTTTGAGCAGAAAGGTACCAGAGTTGAACCCAAAGTCTCGGTTTATGAGTATGGAGTTAGTCTAGATGCTTGAAGAGATGGAGATCACTCTGGTGTATAAAGATCATTCTGAAGAACATTCAGAGTACCTAACCGCAATGAGTATGGTTTGTGATATTCAAGAACGAATTCAGGCAGAGCAAGGGAAGGATGTGCTCTAGCACTAGTGATTAAGTCAATTGAAGATGGATCTGCAACGGAATATACACTAAAGTACGACCTCGTTCATTTCCATGGCCGACTCTACATTCCCAAGGGCGAATAAATCTGGGAAGATATATTGAGAGAAGCACATGTTTTGGACGAGAATGAAGAAATCTATCAAGAATTATGTTACGCACTGTGAGGTTTGACAAAAGGTGAATGTGGAGTGTAAGAGCCCCGGAGGATTGTTTCAGTCAATGCCCATTCCTGAGTTGAAGTTCGAGGACATCTCCATGGACTTCGTTCATGGATTGCCTTGCTCACACTCTAGGAATGATTTAGTTTAGTAATCGTTGATCGCTTGACGAAGGTATCCAGGTTTATTCCTATGAAGAAGGAGGCACATGTGGACGTTTTGGTGCACCTCTTTGTGGAGCAGTTTGTACGATACCATGGCATGTCAAAAATAATTATTTCTGACAGGGATGGTCATTTCATATCTAAAGAATGGAAGGAAGTATAGGCTTATTTGGGTTCACGCCTTACCTACAGCACAGCCTTTCATCCTCAGACGGACGGGCAGTCTGAGAGGACCATTAGAACCTTGGAAGATTTATTAAGATTATGTGTGCTAGATAGAGGAGAGACGTGGCAAAGGCTCTTACCCCTGGTAGAATTTTCATATAACAACAGTCATTAGGCCAGTATCGGGATGACACCCCATGAAGCCCTTTATGGAAGAAGGTGTATAACTCTCTTGTCATGGGTGCAAGATGAAGACCCGAAGGTTTTGTGAATTGAGTATATTGACGATACAGATGATGTTGTTAGGTTAATGCGGGACCGCATGCTTCAGGCTCAAAGTTGGCAGGCTAAGTATTATAATGTAAGGCACCAGATGGTGGAATTTCAAGTGGGTGACAAGGTGTTGCTGAAGATCAGGCCGATGCATGGAGTGTCGCGAGTAAGTGGTATGATGAAGCTTAGCCCGAGATATGTAGGGCCCTATGTTATATTGGAGAGAATAGGCCATTTTGGCCTATCAGCTGGAACTACCACCAGAGCTGGAGAATTTGCATGATGTCTTGTACGTGTCGTCGCTCCGGAAGGCTCTACTACGACCTGATCAACATGTCCCCACCCCAGATGAAGCGGTAGCCACCAATAGATATGTTTGACTAGAGCCAAGTGCGAATAATGTACATCGAGATGAGGAGCTTGCAGCGAAAAAGTGTACCATTGGTAAAGTTCCAATTGTCTAATAATGGAAAAGAGGGAGTTACTTGGGAGCCGGTAGAATTGATGCGGAAGCGCTACCCGGAGCTGTTTCCCTAAGGTAAGGTTTAAAAGCATATATTATTTTAATTTAATGTTTTACTTCCCTATAGCCTTAGCCTGATTTCGGGGATGAAATCTTTTATTTTATTTATAGGATTTATAACATCCCATTTCACGCTAGGACTCTCGCACGCGTTCTGAGTCAAGAGACTTGACTCAGGCTCGGGGTGCATTGGTTGAAGGGTTAGGGTTGAGTGATACTCAATGAATAATGGGGGAATGGACTTAAGATAAATCCACCAAGGGAAATTCGTCAGATATCGCCAGGGATATTCAACGAATTTGCCGAGAACGTGTGGGAAGTTAGCGTGGTAGAATTCATCGAGTTTGATCCTTATTCATCGAGTATTGCTGGTTGATACTTGACACACTCAATGCCAGGATTTGGAGGAGATGGTTAAGGTAAATTTGTCGGAAATCATTGTTGATATCCGACGAATTCGTTGAATTATCACTTAGGCGATTCAGCGAGAGCAATGTGAAATTCATCGAGTATGGCTGCTATTCGTCGAGTATCGCCGGGGGATATTTGACACACTCGACACCAGAATTTGATAAACGGTAAAGTGAAATTCGTCTGATATCGCTAGTGATATCTGAGTAATTCGAGAAACAGGTGGGAAAGAATTCGACGAGAAAAAATGTAGGAAACTCAGCCAAGGAGAATGCGTTGAATATCACTGAGGATATTTGACGAATTTGTCGAATATCAGTTAGGAGATTCGACGAGATTGGAGGAGAATTCGTCGAGTATACCCGGTTATATTCAGCGATTCGTCGATTATGGATACTGATACTCGATGAATTTAATTTGTGTAATTTTCGTCCCAGGCAGAATTTGCTGGATTATACAAGCGGACTGCACGAAATTTCTTGATTTGTGCTGGACGATTCATTGGACCGGTCCATTCAATAAGCCCTGATGATGAGTATGATTATGATAGGCATTTTACTATCTTAATTGTAATCATGTCTACCATTTCCTACCCCTTTTTGTGTTGATTTCATGATAATAGTAAAGAAACTGTCGTATCATAGATAGAAGAGCGTATTTAGAAGTCTTTGGCAGTTCTTGTAATAAACTATTTACTGAGTCTATCATTTTTTCTATTGCAGGTAATGCCAACCAATGGACCTAAAAGTCTCGAAGCAAACAGAGGAGTTCACGGAGTCAACAAGGCTGATGACAGGACGAAACTTTGGGGCACACGGCCAGACACACGGCCGTGTGCCTACCCGTGTCCTATGCACCTGGAGCTGAAGAATTTGGGCGCAGACGATGGAACCTCACACGGGTATGGCACACGCCCGTGTGCATACCCGTGTCATCTTTGCACACAACCGCCGACCAACCCGTGTCTGGGGAACACGGCCAAACACACGGCCGTGTCCATACCCGTGTCATCTGACACGGCCCACGTCCAGACATGCCTGCTCGTGGGGAACCGCCCAGGAACCGCCTAGGAACCGTCCACACGGCCTGCCACACGGCCGTGTGCGACCCCGTGTCCGACCTGTTTGCAAGGGAACTATAAATTTCCTGTAGAAAAATTTGTTTAGAACTTTTGGATCATTTCTGGATTGGAGAACTGCTGGAGGCCGAAGGGGAGCATCCAAGACAAGGAGGATTGAAGGGTATTTCATGTGTATTTTTATTTAATCATTAACCCCTTGGAATCCTTTCTTTCTCTTGATGATCCATCTTCAAATTTCGTTTTAATTTACATGAACTTCTATTTGAACATTCTAGTAATCATGTATCACTTTGTTTATGTTACATTTGTAGTATTTTATTTGTGTTTATACTTGCAAACAAAGAGTTTAATCTTCCTTATGAATTACTTATTTGTTTTACACAATTTGCAATTGGCTAGATTGAGAAATTGGTTATTTGCAATGATTTTGGTATGTTCATATTGTGATGATAATTCCTTTTGTAATTCAAACTTTATGATCGAGAGATATTTTGTTTGGAAAATTAGAACACGAATAAAAGGATTCATGTTAATTTAGAGATAGAATTCATGAATTTATGTAGTAATAAAGGTATTTTACTTAATACGAACTTGAGTGTTGTGAATTGTTCGAGAGAAAATTTACCATCTTAGATTTAGTTTTGGAATTGCTCGAGAGAGAATTTTGATGAAAAATTAACCTTTACATTGCACAAATTTAACAATCTTTTCATGTCACGATCGCTTAGAATTGAACTGATAAATGAATTTGTTCATGTAATTATTTAAAAACTTCATGTTTTTATCGTTTTTACTCCTCCAATACTGAATCATCCAAATGGTCATAGTTAGGTTAATGTAGTTTAAATATCACTTTTGTTTAGAGGTATGATAATAAAGGGAGGGTGAGTACGAATAGTTGAAACGACCCTGTGGAATACGACACGAGATGTAGATATCTCATATATTACGATTGATAGGTGCGCTTGCCTGAATGCTAATTCAATCTAGTTTAAGTCCATCTACATAATTGTATTAGAATGTAGAATGAAATCACATTGAGTTATTACTTGTTAGCAAGAAAAAATCATCAAGTTTTTTGGCGCCGTTGCCGGGGATCGTTTTCAATATTTTGAAATCCTAATCTTTATTGATCTACCAATTTTCATTTATATAGTTGTAAATTAGTATTTGAATAATTATATTGCGTAATATTTTTTTTTGTAGTCTGTTAGTCTATGACCAGGGGCAGAAATTCTAGGCTAGTACCATTTCATCCTGACCCAGAACGAATTCTCCATAACACTAACTTAAGGGACGTGGGAATTAATACCACAGATAATTCAAACGGACTATCAGAAGAGGAGACAGTAAACCAAGGAGAGAATCATCTTGAAAACTTAGATACCATGGCCAACCAAAATGAGCAAACCATGTCTGACTTTGCTAGACCTAATCTCCAAGGAACCGGGTCGAGCATCGCTAGACAATCGATAGCTACCAATAACTTTGAATTGAAGCCTAGTGTGATACAAATGGTTCAACAATATGTTCAGTATGATGGCTTGCAAGATGAGGATCCTAACACCCACTTGGCCGGATTCTTAGAGATATGTGACACATTTAAGATCAATGGTGTTTCCAACGACGCCATTCGATTGAGATTGTTTCCATTTTCTTTAAGGCATAAGGCGAAGCAGTGGTTGAATTCCTTACCTAGAGGGTCGATCACTACTTGGGACATGATGGTTGAGAAGTTTCTGATGAAGTATTTTCCACCTGCGAAGACTGCGAAGTTAAGGAATGACATCTCTACGTACATTCAATTGCAGTCTGAATCGTTGTACGACACATGGGAACGATTCAAGGAGTTGTTAAGGAGATGTCCCCACCATGCTCTACCTTCATGGCTTCAGATTCAGACCTTCTATAATGGTCTAAATCCAGCCACCAAACAAATGATTGATGCGGCTAGTGGAGGAACTTTGAACAACAAGACACCTGAAGCGGCTCAGCAGTTGATAGAGGACATGGCAATGAACAATTACCAATGGACTACAGTAAGACAAAAGCCTAGCAAGCCCGCAGGAATTTATGAAGTAGATGTCGTCACCGCCTTAGCAATTCAAGTGGAGAAACTTCACCAAAAGATGGACAACCTTGCCTTAGCATCACCTTCCATGACACCTCAACAATGGGACCCTTCATGCACTGGAATGCCTGGATGTGAACCGCAAGTTCAAGAGCATGTTGACTATATGGGTAATAATATTAGACCACCTTTCAATCAAGCCAACAACCCATATAGCTCTACATATAATCCTGGATGGCGAAACCACCCCAATTTCTCTTGGGGAGGACAAGGAAATCAAGGGAAGCAGCCCATGTTTGGACAACAACCACAATTCGAACCAAGGAAGCCTACATTGGAAGATGTGCTTACCAAGTTCATGCAAACTACCGATGTAGCCGTCCGGAATCAAGAGGGTTCAATTCGGAACTTGGAAAATTAGATTGGTCAGCTTGCAAGGATGGTTTCTGAAAGGCAGCAAGGAACACTTCCAGGGAATACAGAGATAAATCCAAGGGAGCATGCAAAAGCCGTTCAATTGAGGAGCGGAAAGGAGTTACAAGACCCAAGGCCTGCAAAAGAAGCACCTCAAATGGAGTCTAGCGGCGAAGGACCAAGCGAGATGAACGTACAACCGATGGAGTACCAACCAGCATTAACATACCCAGCAAAGCTTAACAAGGAGCACATGGATGCGCAGTATGGTAAATTTTTATCTATGTTTAAGCAATTACATGTTAATTTACCTTTTTCTGAAATTATTCAAATGCCTAAATATGCAAAATTTCTTAAGGATTTGATTTATAATAAAAAGAAAATAGAAGAATTATCATTAGTAACATTAAGTGAAGAATGTTCTGCTATTTTGCAAAATAAATTGCCACAAAAACTTAAGGATCCCGGTTCATTTTCAATTCCATGCTTAATCGGTGATTTACAAGTAAATAAGGCTTTATAAGATCTAGGGGCAAGTATAAATTTAATGCCTTATAAACTATATCTGAAACTAGGCCTAGGAGAACTTAGCCCAACAAGAATGAGTATTCAATTAGCACATCGATCGGTTAAGTATCCTAGAGGAATAGTAGAAGATGTATTAGTTAAGGTAGATAAATTTATATTTCCTGCTGATTTTGTTATTTTAGATATGGATGAAAATATCGAAGTACCACTCATACTAGGTCGTCCATTTCTAGCTACATCTAGAGCACTTATTGATGTTTTTGATGGTAAATTAGTATTGCGAGTAGGAGAAGATGAAGTCACTTTTCAAATTGGCAATACTATGAAACAATCCTTAGATAACGATGATTATTGCTATTTTTCTCATGGTATTGATGACTTTATGTCTTCTATAAATTCTAATTTTTATTATAAAGATCCTTTAGAAATTTGCATAACTAACAACTATCTAGAAGATGATAAAAATGATGACATTATTGAACATTTATTTCTTCTAGAAAATTGTGTTGCTATGAATAGAACAACGGAATATAGTTTAATTACTGAAGGAGATCATGAAATTCTTAAGAATAATACTAAGGATCCACTGATAGTAGAATTAAAAAAATTACCGGATCATCTTGAGTATGCATTCTTAGGAACAAATTCTTCGTACCCAGTTATCATATCTTCAAATCTTTCCAATATTGAAAAAGAAAAATTGATAACTGTATTGAAGAAATGTAGAGGTGCAATAGCGTGGCAAATATCTGATATAAAGGGTATTAATCCTAGTTTTTGCACTCATAAAATCCTTTTGGAAGAAAACTATAAGTCGTCTATTCAACCGCAACGTAGGCTAAATCCTAATATGAAAGAGGTAGTTAAGGCTGAGATTGTGAAGTTATTAGATGCTGGCATTATATATCCTATTTCGGATAGTTCATGGGTTAGTCCTGTCCAAGTAGTTCCTAAGAAGGGTGGCCTGACTGTAGTAGCAAATGATAGAAATGAATTAATTCCAACGCAAACACTAACAGGTTGGCATGTCTGTATAGACTATAAGAAATTAAACGATGTCACTAGGAAAGACCATTTCCCTCTTCCTTTCATTGACCAGATATTAGAACGCTTATCAGGACACTCTTATTATTGTTTTCTAGATGGACTTTCTGGATACTTTCAAATTCCTATAGCACCAGAAGACACGGAGAAAACAACATTTACTTGCCCATTTGGTACCTTTGCCTATAGACGTATGCCTTTCGGGTTATGTAATGCGCCGGCCACATTTCAAAGGTGCATGCTAGCCATCTTTAACGAGTATGTTGAAGATATCATGGAAGTGTTCATGGATGATTTTTCGGTTTTTGGCGACTCCTTTAAGTTGTGTTTGAATAATTTAGAGAAAGTTCTTAGGAGGTGTGAGGAGACGAACCTAGCGCTTAGTTGGGAGAAGTGCCATTTCATGGTACAAGAAGGGTTAGTACTTGGCCATAAAATTTCAAGCCAAGGAACTCAAGTAGATAGAGCAAAAATAGAGACCATAGAAAAATTACCACCACCAACCTCCGTAAAGGCAGTGAGAAGTTTCTTAGGACACGCGAGATTTTACCGCCGTTTTATTAAAGACTTCTCTAAAATAGCTAAACCACTTACAAGGCTTTTAGAAAAAGGCACACCTTTTATTTTTGAACAATAGTGTCTACATGCCTTTGAGTTTTTAAAAGAAAAATTAATTAATTCTCCTATTATGATCGCACCTGATTTTAGTCAACCATTTGAGATCATGTGTGACGCTAGTAGTTTTGCGGTAGGGGCTGTTTTAGGACAACGCCGAAACAAACATTTTCACCCAATATATTATGCTAGTAAAACACTTAATAATGCACAGGAGAATTATACAACTACTGAAAAAGAACTCCTAGCAGTGGTATTTGCCTTTGATAAATTTAGACCATATTTAACATTGTCCAAAGTGGTAGTTTATACGGATCACTCTGCACTTAGATATTTGCTAGCCAAAGCGGAAGCAAAGCCTCGTTTAATCCGATGGGTCCTTCTTCTACAAGAATTTGATCTAGAAATTAGGGATAAACGAGGAGCGGAAAACTTAGCGGCAGATCACCTTTCACGTTTAGAAAACCCACTACGATCAATGTTAGATGAATCTGAAATTTCTGATACATTTCCTGAGGAATCATTATTTGCCATATCTACCAATATACATCTAGATTATCCATGGTTTGTAGATTATGCAAACTATCTTGTGGCTAAGGTCCTTCCAAAAGACTTTTCATATAAGCAGAAAAAGAAATTTTTCTCTGACTTGAAATATTACTTTTGGGAGGACCCTTTTCTTTTTCGGATATGTGCAGATTCTGTTATAAGAAGGTGTGTATCAGCGGAGGAAGGTTGGAAGATTTTGGAGCAGTGTCATTCAGGTCCTGCTGGTGGTCACTATGGAGCGAATCGCTCCGCTAAAAAGGTTCTTGATTCCGATTTTTATTGGCCCCTTCTATTCAGGGATGCCCAAAGGTATGTGCTTTCATGTGATTCTTGCCAAAAAGCAGGTAATATTTCTAAATTGCATGAAATGCCTCAAAAATTTATCCTTGAATGTGAAGTATTCGATGTGTGGGGTGTAGATTTTATGGGACCATTTCCAGTTTCTTTTGGGAATAAGTACATTTTGGTAGCTGTAGATTATGTATCAAGGTGGGTTGAAGCGCAAGCTTTGCCTACTAATTATAGTAGGGTTGTAATTAGATTTTTGAAATCCTTATTCGCACGATTTGGCACACCACGTGCACTTATTAGCGATAGGGGTTCACACTTTTGTAATCTACAACTAGACAAAGTATTAGAAAAATATGGAGTTACACATAGGATAGCCACTCCGTATCATCCTCAAACTAGTGGGAAAGTTAAAGTTTCCAATAGAGAGCTTAAGAGAATCTTAGAAAAATCTATAGAAGGGAATAGGAAGCAGTGGTCTAGGAAACTTAACGACTGTTTATGGGCTTATAGGACCGCCTACAAAACACCTATAGGGACCACCCCCTTTAGATTAGTCTACGGTAAATCTTGCCACTTACTTATAGAATTAGAACACAAGTCGTATTGGGCAATACGCTCCTTAAATTTTGACAATAGTTCTATAGGAGAGAAGCGTAAACTTCAACTTAACGAATTAGATGAGTGGAGAACTATGGCCTATGAGAACTCTCGGATTTATAAGGAGAAAACCAAGTTATTTCATGATCGTCACCTTCGCAAACCCAAGGTATTCCAAAAAGGTGACCAAGTCCTCCTATATAACTCCAGATTACGATTATTCCCAGGGAAGTTAAGGTCTAAGTGGTCCGGACCCTTTAAAGTTAAAGAAGTCTTTCCCTACGGTACCGTCGAGTTAACTCACCCTGAGAAGGGAGATTTTAAGATTAATGGTCACCGACTTAAGCCTTATTATGGTGAAATCCCTATGGACTTCGCTCGTCCAGAGACTTCCTCCGTCTAGATTAATTTCATATTAAACTATAGTAAGTGTTTCGTATTATTTTACTATAATAAGTTGTAATGAAAAATTTAATGAAAAAAAAAAATTCCAGAAAAATTGTAATGAAAAAAAAATGTTAAAAAACAAATTTAAAAGAAAATGCAAAAATGGAGAGGCACACGGCTCACCACACGGCCGTGTGGGTGGCCGTGTACGTGACACAGGCTCAGGCCCAGCCGTGTGGAATTAATTCCGCAAAAAGCCAATTTCTTCCCGAGCACAATACGGGTTCGCACCAACCTGTGTTCCTAGCCGTGTCTATCGCTCGACGATCGTCGAGACCGATGTGTCGAGACACCGGACACGGCCGTGTCGGATAACACACGACCGTGTCACCTACCTACCCGTGTTTGTGTACCATGCCAGCTGCGACATGGGGCGACACACGACCGTGTTGTCGCCCGTGTCCACCTGACGCGCTGTCCCCAGCAAGTTTGACCACACGGACCGAGGCAGCCCCGTGTTCCACGAGGCCTCGGATCCCCTAACACGGGTGCACACACGGCCGTGTGCGCACCCGTGTTCCATTTTTTTTACACGGACCGACGCACCCGTGTTCCATGAGGTTGCAGATTCCCTAACACAGGTTCACACATGCCCGTGTGAGAACCCGTGTTCAACTTTTATAAAAGGGGGCCGTGTCATTGCTTTTCCCTGCTCATTTCAAAACTCTCTCCCAGCACCAGTTCTCCCCGTACCCTGATCCTCAAGGCGCCTTCTTTTCCAATTCTCGTCCCCCTTCACTCGTATTTTCCCCTTCTACATTATGTCTTCCGGAAGAAGTGGAGGTCGCCGACGCCGACCGGAATTACAAGTCTCAACGGAGAGGCGGGATGCCGCTGCTCCGCTAATTTTCACCGATGCATCACACACCGCCCGCTTCAACCACTTGCAATCAAAAAAATTTCAAGATATACGTATAATTGATTGCAGCGTGCTTGAGGAGATAAACTTAGCTGAAGATGTCAGGGGCTTAATTTCTGTAACGGGGTGGGGTCAATTTTTTGCCATAGAGGAGTTAGGCTTTAGGGAACTCACCTTAGAGTTCCTATCTTCATTTTATTCCAGCTTTCGGCCTAATTTCATCGATGCACCGCACGCACCCGAGGGGATAGTTTCATTTCGAGTGGGTGGCACATTTTATACACTCACCATGCTCCAGTTCACCCAATATTTAGGGGTGTATGAGGAGTCGTTCCTTTTTAGTGCGGCCTACCCCGAACTCCACTTCGAACTCCCCAACCGCGATATGGCCGGTGGTATCTGGCGCCAGATTTCTTTTGACACTGGCGCCTACGAGGCCAAGAGATCTAAGGCATCTAAATTGATTTCTCCCGCCCTCCATTACATCCACCATCTCCTCAGCCACACGTTGAGTGGCCGGGGCGAAATCTCCGGAGTTGTCAGTAGGCAGGACCTGTTATACCTCTACAACATGACTTAACGATATCCTCTACATCTCGGTTATCTTCTAGCCCAGTTCATTCTCCATCAGGCTGACACCCCCCGTATAGGGTCTATTTGCGTAGCACCCTACATTACTCGCCTCGTGAAGAATATGGGCATCTTTTTAGCCCTCCCCCAGATGACAGTGGTCGCAAAGACCGTGCCTATCACGATGGCTAGTCTTTGCGCCCTCCGCCTCGTCACCGCCCGTCAGGGCCGGGGAGGGGTTATATATTCTATTGCTCGACATGGACCGCATGTACAGGATGACAGTGATGATGAGATAGATCCTGACCTCGACGTGTCGTTGGTGCCTCCACCCCATTCCACTTACGCTCATGGCGAGTCGTCTACTGCACCTCCTCCACCTCATTCACGATACTCGCGCGAGTTTCGACAGTTTTTCGACACCGAGCTATCGCCGCGCCTACAGGACATTAAGGAGTCGCAGAAGCGGACCGAGGACCTCCTCATACAGATCACATACCACCTTGGGCTCGCCCCTCGCCAGCCGCCAGCTCCAGCCCCGCCTTCCTTCCCAGATGATTCGACAGGCCACCATGATTACTTCTGATATGTATAGATGTAGTGCTATCTTTATGTATCGTATCTTGTATTTTTTTTCTATATCAGTGTATTCAGTTCTGTCATCTATTATATATCAGTGCATTCCATTACAGCTCCTGTTTCTTTACTGTGCGCTTTTACTTATTATGATAGCAGTCTTTTTTCTTATATCATCATGAAATCACTCTATGTTCGCTTTTTACTTTGCACTGAGGACATTGCAAATCTTAAGTCTTGGGGTAGAATGGTTATTCATGTGGTTACAATTGATTCTAATCTGCTTATCATAATACTCAAGTTGTTATACCCCCCCCCCCCCCTTACAAATTTTTGTTTGATCGTTTAAGCTCTCATTATTCTTTCATTTGGGATTATAAATATTTAATTTAACTTCGCACACTGATTAAAATGAATTTATGTAGACTCATAGAGTATTCAACTTTGTTGATTTCGTAATTAAGCATAGAAATTTTTTTAGCTTAATTTTCTCTATATAATTTAATTTTAAGATTACTCCTCTATATTAGTAACTATCCAACACTCTATTTTAGAAAATATATTTATCTATAATAAAGTGAGTCGATGAGTGTAACATTTTTATAATTTGGTATTAGGGCTTTAAAATTAAAAAATTACTCCCTATTGATGTCTAGGACTCACCCTCTAGCATTCCTCAAAACATTACATAGGTTAATTAGTAAGGGCGGAAATGACTTAGGCCTCCTATTGGATAGCTTGAGCCTTGTTATCCCAACAACCTTTAACATGATACCCTTGCACACCCAATTTGAACCTAATCCCCATCCTTTTGATGCTCTACTATTAAAATTCACCAAGGCCAAATCCTTACCTATTAGCACACCTATCATTGATGCCTGCTTGGAATGATTAGTTCATTGTGATATGTGGCCTGAGTGCGTGTATCCCTGCACCCACTTGGAATGATCCCTACATTGAACCCCAAAAAAAGACATAGTGATATGTGGCCTGAGTGCGTGTATACTTGCACCCACTTGGAATGATCCCTACTATGGTCCCTTGGTTAAAAAAATATATATATATATAAAAATAAATAAATAGAGTGCCCTTCAAAATGTGGGAAATATACAAATTGCAAAGCCTGGGGGTGTTTACATAAAATTGAAATATGTTAAGGTATCTTCCAACATAAGGCTCAATCAAGATTTAGGTGTGAAAAATTCATCGAACTGATCCTTGATTACCTCACCTTTAATCTTCTATCCTAAGCCAAAAAGGCTACACCAAAATTCAAGTCCTAAGGATCCAACCTTACTAATTCTAAATTGTGCTGTGACGAGGGTGTAAAAAGGGTAAGCTCATGATTATCAGTAAGAGTACTTATAAGTTTTGAAACACTAATACGTATCTTATAGAGATTGTTATTTTCTCCTCATATTTGTTAAAGATGACTATACTTTTATTTCTAAAAGCGAGTGAGAGATAGTTAAAATGATATATTAGAGGAATTTTAAGATAAATCTATATTTAGAAAAGTCTGCTAAATTATTTCCTATGCGATTACATCATCAAAGTTCTCTTAAATTCATAGCAACTAGTGTGCGGAGGCAAAATTATTTGATGGTAACCCAGGTGTTTGAATTAGTTTGCTTAGGGACAAGCAAACATCTAAGTCTGGGGGTATTTGATGAGTACGATTATGATAGGCTTTTTACTATCATAATTGTAATCATGTCTACCATTTCCTACCCCTTTTTTGTGTTGATTTCATGATAATAGTAAAGAAACTGTCATATCATAGATAGAAGAGCGTATTTAGAAGTCTTTGGTAGTTCTTGTAATAAACTATTTACTGAGTCTATCATTTTTTCTATTGTAGGTAATGCCAACCAATGGACCTAAAAGTCTCGGAGCAAACAGAGGAGTTCACGGAGTCAACATGGCTGATGACAGGACGAAAATTTGGTGCACACGGCCAAACGCACGGCCGTGTGCCTACCCGTGTCCTATGCACCTGTAGCTGAAGAATTTGGGCGCAGACGATGGAACCTCACACGGGTATGGCACACTCCCGTGTGTATACCCGTGTCATCTTTGCACACGACCGCCGACCAACCCGTGTCTGGGGAACACGGCCGAACACACGGCCATGTTCATACCCGTATCATCTGACACAACCCACGTCCAGACACGCCTGCTCGTGGGGAACCGCCTAGGAACCATCCACACGGCCTGCCACACGACCGTGTGCGACCCCATATCCGACCTGTTTGCAAGGGAACTATAAATTTCCTGTAGAAAAATTTGTTTAGAACTTTTGGATCATTTCTGGATTGGAGAACTGCTGGAGGCCGAAGGGGAGCATCCAAGACAAGGAGGATTGAAGGGTATTTCATGTGTATTTTTATTTAATCATTAAACCCTTTGAATCCTTTCTTTCTCTTATGATCCATCTTCAAATTTCGTTTTAATTTACATGAACTTCTATTTGAACATTCTAGTAATCATGTATCACTTTGTTTATGTTCCATTTGTAGTATTTTATTTGTGTTTATACTTGCAAACAAAGAGTTTAATCCTCCTTATGAATTACTTATTTGTTTTACACAATTTACAATTGGCTAGATTGAGAAATTGGTTATTTGCAATGATTTTGGTATGTTCATATTGTGATGATAATTCCTTTTGTAATTCAAACTTTATGATCGAGAGATATTTTGTTTGGAAAATTAGAACACGAATAAAAGGATTCATGTTAATTTAGAGATAGAATTCATGAATTTATGTAGTAATAAAGGTATTTTACTTAATGCGAACTTGAGTGTTGTGAATTGTTCGAGAGAAAATTTACCATCTTAGGTTTAGTTTTGGAATTGCTCGAGAGAGAATTTTGATGAAAAATTAACCTTTACATTGCACAAATTTAACAATCTTTTCATGTCACGATCGCTTAGAATTGAACTGATAAATGAATTTGTTCATGTAATTATTTAAAAGCTTCATGTTTTTATCGTTTTTACTCCTCCAATACTGAATCATCCAAATGGTCATAGTTAGGTTAATGTAGTTTAAATATCACTTTTGTTTAGAGGTATGATAATAAAGGGAGGGTGAGTACGAATAGTTGAAACGACCCTGTGGAATACGACACGAGATGTAGATTTCTCATATATTACGATTGATAGGTGCGCTTGCCTGAATGCTAATTCAATCTAGTTTAAGTCCATCTACATAATTGTATTAGAATGTAGAATGAAATCACATTGAGTTATTACTTGTTAGCAAGAAAAAATCATCACCTGATTTAAGTGATAATATGGGTGGCCCAACAAGGAGATGACACATGGTGAAGGGGGCATAACATAATGCATTAATATAAATAAGAAGGAAAACTGAACCCTAGCCTTCACTTTGATTATTGCCGAGCAGTTACCTGTGCAAAACCATCAGAGAGAAGCAGATCTCTGGAGTAGGAGTTTTTGGAGGAAGGACCGTTCTTTTCCGTGAAGAACATCACCAACGAAGAGAGAGAGCCATGCCGCAAAGAAGGGTTACAAGATACATGTCCGGAAATTCTGGAAATGAGGTATGCTTCCTACCCTCTCCCTTAGTTCTATATCTTTAGATATTCATAGGAGAGATGCCAAATCAAAAGAGTCCTGACTTGTGAGAAGAAGATTTTCTAGAAAGAGGCCATGCTAGGACCGTGTCCTAGAGAATAGACGTCTTCAACCTCTCCTTCCTTCTATGTGAAGATGATGACTAGGTTTCGTGAAGAGAGTTGGCCGATTGAGGGTGAATAAGGGAGGAGGAAATTTTGAATGTAGTGTTCATTAAATGTCAAGAAGAAGAAGACAAACCGATGACGTTCGCGTTGCTTTAGGATGCGTACAGAAATCTGATTTTGGCACGCAACGAACTTCAAGTCCGTTTTTGGGTACGATACGGTCAGATCTGGGCTTTTGACTTAACATGAAAGTTATAGCACTTGGAAAGACCTTTCCAATGGATTGTTACAAGTCTTCACATGTGCTATGTAGACTCGGTAAAGTCCAATCTAACTTGTTGGACTGATCTGTTATACGTGTAGAAATCTGTTTTCTAAACGCAATGGACTTCGAGGCTGAATTCAAGTACTTTATGGTCTGATCTGGGTGTTGGACCAAATACAAAAGGGCTAGTCCTTGGAAATACCTTTCTAACAGATGGTTACTGATGCGTTCACGGCAATTGTACCAGTCCATGTCAAGTAATAAAGTTGAGGAGTTGAATCCTCGGATATCAATCTCTCGAGGAGTGCAAGTAGAGAGTGTGATTTCGCTATTGAAAAGGAGATTGCAAGCATTAACGTAAACAAAGTGGGTTTTGGTTTGGATTCCTAAGTTAACAACAATAATAAAACTATTGCGGGTCGCCGTCACCGCGTCTCTTTGGTGAATTACTCAAGAGAGTAATACGGAGGATGGATGAGCTAATGAGGGTCGCGATCACCTCTTCGCAATGCACACTTCTAGTAATCTCTAGAACGACACAATCACAACTTGAACAAGAGAAAATCTGAACTTCCACAACAATATCCAGAACTAAAATATATCAACACTTAGACATGCTGAAATATCCAAGCTATCAATGCCCTTACACATCATTCCAACTCCCAAATATGCAGAAAAATAAATACTACAATTGAAGGGCAAGAGAAACAACCAAACGCACGAAGGCTTTCCCAGATTCACGGCTGGAGTCAAGGGTTATCAGGCCTTGTCCGGGCTCAGTATACAGATGACGTCTGGGGTCCAGAAGGGCTTTCACTTCCCTCCAATAACCCGTCTTCTTTGTGAATAATTGTTGTGCCGGATCTATCCAGAGAACTCCACAGATGCAACAACCTATGAGCATGAAATGGAGCTTGGAGCTTGAAGATGACAATGATGGCCGGAGATGAAGCTTTTGCAAGCTCTTGGAGGAGAAATGGTGGTCGGATCAACTCTCAAAGGAGGAGAGTGAAAAAGGTGGCTGGAGTGAAGATTTCCCCGTTCAAAGGAGTAGAAAAGTGTGGCTGGGTCGGATTGGATCCGAAATCCCCCTAAAGAAGAAGAAATCTACGCTTTAAATAGAAGCAGGTTAGAAAAATAGGCATGGACTGTTTGGCTCACGACCGTGCGCAAACCATGCAATGTTAACGTTCACAAAATGCCTGCGGAAGTAGAGGTGCTGACCCGTGCGTTTTACTCGCGCACGTAAGATTCTGCCCATACGTGAAGGAAATCGCACGGGTAGAGACAAAATGCTGGAATGCATGGACAAAATGGAGAACCATACGTTTTACTCGCACACGAGCGCTTCCTCCTGTGCCTGAACAAATCGCACGATTAACCACAGAATGAAACAAACTAGAAAGCTACAGGAAAACCGTACGTTTCTTTCGCGTACGGTTACGATGAAACCGTGTGTCAACTGTGTGTGAGGATCGTCGAACTCAACTCCACAAAATTCGTCGAGGTCAACTCGACGTTCTTCTAGCTGAACAAAATGCACGATCGGGCTCAAACCGTGCGCGAATAAAACGCACGACCATGCGTTTTCCTCAAAACAGAATTCCTGTCTTGGGGAAAACGCACCACATGCACAACAAAACTAAAACTGAAGCACAAGTTCCCATCAATAAATATACAGCAAAGATAACAACATGAAAGAGCAATGGGGGAGCACCGTGTGCTTACCCCCAACAACAGAATCCGCAAATGCAAACCCGTGGGCCAAAACAGTACACAAAATGGTCAAGTGAAGATCTAAACAAAAATATAACTTTTCCAATTGAAAAAGTAGTGCACATGTAAGATAATAAGCCCAGATGAGTCTGAAAAACCCTATAAATATCGGACTGATCACACCACCAGACTTAAACATTTGCTCGTCCCAAGCAAATCATCTCTCTGTGAACTAAAAAATAGCTAGCTGACTTAGTAATTTCGAAATACAGTAATGCGAGAAATCAAGAACATCATGGGCATAAAAATATAATAGATATAATTTTTAATTATGCTACGAAGTTTATAAATTTCGACAAGTGTAAATAAGTATTGTAACTACTCAAAAATAGAATTCTGGAGAATCGTTCAGTCATGCGTAGGAAGAATGTAGGCATGCCACTAAGTTGTGCATTGCTAAATACCGGGGCTCAGATCACCTCCAAAGAAATCCATCAATGTCGGAGACCATACGCCTGCCCGTTCACAATCTCTCCACAGCACTAGTTCGACTCAAGCGTGACTTCGTAGAACTTTAGGAAGATAATGAGGCTTAGGCGTATACGTTGGTAAGGATGCAAAAGGTAAACAATGGATACTCACAACCAAAATGAGCTCATACAAAAGACTATCCTCTCGCCAATAATACAAGCAGGTGCACCACACCACCAGACTTGGACTTGACAAACGGGTTCGTGCACCGCCTACCAACACAAAATCTCAAATGGAATTTTCATTTACACTTTTTATTCTTTCATATCAAACTACTTTCTTTTTCTCTCTTTTTTTTCAAAAAAAACATTATACCACATTCAGCCACATAATCTTGAAATCTGCACCTTACAAACACAAAACTGTAGTGCAACACCGACATAAAACGAGAAGTAGCAAAGTACTACCTCGAGACTTGGGTATGCGACTGGGAAAGGCCTCTAGGCTTTGGTGATTGCAAGGTGGGGCTAAAACAAAAGGAGGGATAGGCTCAAAATGGGCTATCAAGAATTAACATTAGGACTTGGTAGAAGGCTCAACCGGGCCAAAATGATGGCCTACATCACGCTCACGCTTGACTAACCATATACCAATGCTTCGAGAGTAGCTTGGGGCAAGTTCTTAGTCAATGAGAAAGATGATCCTTATCCTGACTCGAGCAATACGAGATTAGTAGAGGCTACACACATTCCTACATTACCGTTCGATTGCTCCAGATTGCACAGTTTTGAGTAGTACAAACATTATTTACAAATCCAGAAAAACATAAATCTACGAGAATAAAGAAAAATTAAATCTATATTATTTCTACACACCATGAGTACTCGATTAGAAGCACTGCATGAGTTTCACACTACTCTATCCTAAACTCCTAAGCTAGCTCCACTATCTTAAAGTTAACACAAAAGAAATAAATTAAACTTTGGCCGAGCGCGTGCTTAAGTGCACGCTCATGATGTGTAGATGCGCAATGCTGTTATGATGAAATAAAAACTGAAAATGATCACGTGGTATGCAAGTGCATGTGCAAAGGTAACTCGCAAAACTTTCCCCCACCAGACTTATACTAAACAATCTATCCATGATTTGCAATAAAAATAGAAAAATAAAAGTTGAAGAAAGTGGTTACCCCATGCCCAGCAAATGAGCATATCAGAAGATTGACATTAATTTCAGCAGACAGTCCACGACCCAAACGAACTCCACCTGTATAAGAGAATATCTCCAACCACGCATATTATAAGAAAATAATAATAGCAGCAAAATTGAGCAAATTAAAGGCGGCAAAATTGGGTTGTCTCCCATAAGCCCTTTTCTTTACCGTCCTTAAGGTGGACCAAATACCTGTATTAGCAGTTATATAAATATCATTCAGTGAATAAGTTCAAAATATAATGATAAAGGTCTACAAATACACGCAGCAGTAAGTAGTAAATGAAACTAGAAAAAGCAGCAAAGGAAAACCCTGGAGATCCTTCACTCCTCAGCTGAACGCTGACTTGTGATAGATCCAGCCAGTCACGCGAGATGAGGGCGAGGAGAAGGATTTAGGTCCTAGGGAAGACGAGTCTCCCCTACCCCTAACCTTGTCCTTCTCACGCCGGCAGGCAAAATTCTACGCCTTGTGCAGGAGCAGCTCCTTTCCTTTCAGATACACAAAAGGGGATCGCCAAGGTGGTATGATCACACCCACCAATTAAGCAACAAGTTTATCTTTCGCATCTGGGTGCATCCTTTCCTCACCCGCAGCGGGTGAAAGATCAGCCCAAGTTACATGTTTAATAGTTTTACAAACTTTGTTAGAACAAATAGAAGATTTCAATTTAGTTTTCTGCACGCTATCAATGGGCGTGCTCAGCTCCTGTTTCTTCTCAACGGAATCTTATTTCACGTCAAGTGACTCCGTCACTATCTCTTCCTCAGCCTTCGTCAGTTGTTCCATCACTTTCTTAACCTACTCTTGCTCCTTCAGTAGAAGACCTATCTCAGGAGCACTAGATACATCATTAGATAGCGAATCATTTAATTGCAAAAATTCTCCATGTTCATTTGAACTAATATGGGGAGGTGAAGATGGTAGAGTCAGATTTACCTTCGGAGCCAAAGTGACACCACTCGCATTAAATTGCAAGGTAGCTTCACTGGCATTCAGGAATGGGACCCCTAGGATGGGTTTTGACGTATTTCCCAAGGACCCTAACAACTGAAAGTCGGTGACTACATCATCCCCATTCATAATTACTTCCACATCCTTAATCTCACCATCGGTCTTAACTACCGATCCATCAGCCAGCACTAGAGATTTCTGGACATCAGATTCAATAATTAAATTCAGCTTTTCAACATCTTGCAAAGCAAGAATGTTGCAGGATGATCCAAAATCGCATAATGCTATCGTCTCTACAGCATTAATCTCACATTTAACGGCCACTTCATTTTTCTAGCAATCTCCTGCATCCCCAGCACTCTTCCCTTGCTCACGGGGATTTTCTCCGTATCACTTGGGAGGGTGCGTGAGTACACTCGGAGAACACTTGGGCCAATTGCCCCAACTGTGTCTCCCAGTTCCTCATGGATGCAGTTTGATTGGCCATATTTGATTGGGCCATGTCAACAAACTTCTCCATCATTTCTTCCAACGCACTTTTGCGCGTACCTTGCACGTTCGGATTATAACCCGTATGTGGCTGTCGCGGATGGCTACTAGAGGCTTGAGCATCAATTGATGCTGGCCTCCTGCCATCATTGATCGGGAGCATTCTGATTCAATGAGAAATTGGGATGATTTCTCACATTGGGGTTATAATCATTATTAAAAGTAACATTGAGATTTTGACTATTTATAAAATTCACATTTTCATCAGACATTATACCTGACGGCTCAGCAATGCTTTCTCCAGCGGTGCACTCATAGGCATGAGGCCAGGGTTACCACAACCCTGACAAGATATGTCCATATACCGAGCTAGAAGAGGGGTCGATATGGTTAACATATTCCTTCCATCTAAAGTGTGATGGCTCGCCTCCGATTGCCGCACCACAGCGTTAACTTCAAACAAAGTCCTCGCCCCTCTAGGGGCATTGCTCCCGGTGATCCATTAAGTTCTATGGGATGAGGTATCTCAAAGTAGCCTCAATGCCTCTTCCGGAGATAAGTTCATTATCGTGCCACCAGCAGATGCGTCGATCATTGCCCTGAAATTAGGCTCAATACCAAAATAAAATATTTCAACTAGATTCCATGGCTCACAGTCGTGCTCTGGGCATCGACACTGCAGTTTCGAAAATCTCTCCCACGCCTCATGTAACGCCCCGAAACGCAAAGGAGCGACGGGGGACGTTTTGGGCCAGTTTTGTGTTCTGGCTGCAGGCACACGTCCTGGGACACGGGCGTGTCCCAGGGCGTGTCAAGCTTGTGTCGACACTCAGCCGGGAAGTCGAAATTTTTGTCTCGACATTGTGTCGAGACTGGGCACACGGCTTGCGACACGGGCACGTCGCAGGGCGTGTCGACCCGTGTCGACACTTAGCCCGAGAAGTCGACATTGTGCGTTCGACGAAGTGTCGAGACATGGCACACAGCCTGCGATACGGGCGTGTCGTATAACGGTCCAGGCCCATCCCATGGGAACCCGCTGGCACCGCCGGCCTACCAGGGTCCAGACCCGGGCCCACCACTGGTAGTCAACCTATCACATTCAAGCCTGCAGGCCATGCACCCCAACCCCTCTCCGCGCCTGTTTATCAGCAGCGGTAGGTTGTTGCCACTGGGTCTCGAACCCAGGACCTTGATAAGAGAGCTTTCCACCACTCCCTCATCACCAACTGAGCTGCAGCTCAGTTGGTGATGAGGGAGTGGTGGAAAGCTCTCTTATCAAGGTCCTGGGTTCGAGACCCAGTGGCAACAACCTACCGCTGCTGATAAACAGGCGCGGAGAGGGGTTGGGGTGCATGGCCTGCAGGCTTGAATGTGATAGGCTGACTACCAGTGGTGGGCCCGGGTCTGGACCCTGGTAGGCCGGCGGTGCCAGCGGGTTCCCATGGGATGGGCCTGGACCGTTATAAAAAGTGCACTTTTTATAACGGTCCAGGCCCATCCCATGGGAACCCACTGGCACCGCCGGCCTACCAGGGTCCAGACCCGGGCCCACCACTGGTAGTCAGCCTTTCACATTCAAGCCTGCAGGCCATGCACCCCAACCCCTCTCCGCGCCTGTTTATCAGCAGCGGTAGGTTGTTGCCACTGGGTCTCGAACCCAGGACCTTGATAAGAGAGCTTTCCTCCACTCCCTCATCACCAACTGAGCTGCACTTTTTATAACGGTCCAGGCCCATCCCATGGGAACCCGCTGGCACCGCCGGCCTACCAGGGTCCAGACCCGGGCCCACCACTGGTAGTCAGCCTTTCACATTCAAGCCTGCAGGCCATGCACCCCAACCCCTCTCCACGCCTGTTTATCAGCAGCGGTAGGTTGTTGCCACTGGGTCTCGAACCCAGGACCTTGATAAGAGAGCTTTCCTCCACTCCCTCATCACCAACTGAGCTGCAGCTCAGTTGGTGATGAGGGAGTGGAGGAAAGCTCTCTTATCAAGGTCCTGGGTTCGAGATCCAGTGGTAACAACCTACCGCTGCTGATAAACAGGCGCGGAGAGGGGTTGGGGTGCATGGCCTGCAGGCTTGAATGTCAAAGGCTGACTACCAGTGGTGGGCCCGGGTCTGGACCCTGGTAGGCCGGCGGTGCCAGCGGGTTCCCATGGGATGGGCCTAGACCGTTATATGTCGCAGGGCGTGTCGACCCGTGTCGACACTCGTCCCGGGAAGTCGACACATTGCTCTCGACATTGTGTCGAGACAAGGCACGCGGCCTAGGACACGGGGGTGTCCAAGTCCGTGTCGTCAGGTCGACAATATTCGCTCGACGAAGTGTCGAGTGTCGAGACCGTGTACACGGCCTGGAGCCCAGGCGTGTTGAGGTGACACGGGCAAGGACACGGGCGTGTCCTATAACCCGTGTAGTGCTCGGGTTGTTTTCGAGGAAAAATGATGGGGGTACACGGCCGGCCACACGACCGTGTCAGGTGGAACACAGGCGTGTCAGGTCGAACACGGGCGTGTTCGATACCCGTGTGTTGTTCCAGGTGAGCCGATTTTGACGGCGAATGAGGCACACGGCCCTGGACACGGGCGTGTGCCAGGCCGTGTTCGGTCCAGATTGGTCATTTCAGTACCGAATCAAAGCCGTTCATTTCTTTAATTGATGATCCAACGGCTGGGGGTTCTTCCTGAAGGGATATACCCGATATTGGACTTAGAAACCCTCACTTTTCATAAGTTGTTATCTTTTTAAAAGCTTAGAGAGAGAGGAGAGCCAAGGAAGGAAGAAGGAGCTAGATCCGGCCATTGGAGGAGCTTCGAAGCTCCAAATCGCGAGCCGACTCCGGATCCACGGAGGCAAAGCTAGTGCGGTGCTTTTCATCCGCTTACTTTTCCATGGCGCCAAAGAGGAACGCTAGGGTAACGATTCTCTTCTTGAGCATGAGTAGCTCTCCTTCTTTGCATAGGAAGCCCACTCTCGTGAGTTTGCGGTGAGTTGGAGGCGTTCCTTCGGGTAGATATGAGAAGTCCCCATTGTTTAGAGTCCGTAAGTGAGAACAGACATAGGCATGATGTGTGAAGCCTACCCGGACATGTTGGTCTGGATCGGTGATGTTGCATTGCATAAATGTCGGAGAAGACTCCGCTCGATTGGTTGTTTTTCGGGTTTTCTACGTGGTAGATTGCAACACGGAGCCTTGGGGATTAACCCAAAGGTGCACCCGGAAAACTGGGCGGATGCGTGATCTTGCCAACTTGTGGGCCTAGGTGCCAACTAGTACATAACTGGGTTATGTAACATTGTACGTTCGATTCACGGGCTTCGGGAAAACTTAACTCGTGCCGATGATATTTAAGTGTCGTGGCAAGTGAGCAACAGGTTGAGTGGGAACCGTTCCTGCATTATGCCGAAGGCATAGAGGTCGGGTCTTTCTGTCGATTACATTAAAGTGTCGTGACATAGGCTGTTGATGATATTAAAGTATCGTAACGTCTGCCTAAAAGACCATTTTTGCTCACGAGATATTGTCGTCCTGGAGATGGTGGTGAGTTAGCGGCTTAGACTGCGATCACCGAGAATGTGCCCTGAGAGCACGGGGCGTGTAGCGATGCGTGCCAACGCCTGTGATGCAATGAGTTGTTATATTATTCGCTTATGCTAATGAAATGCAGGGAAGGAGCATCGCCGCCCCGAGCTTGGGGCGGGATCGTTATAATTTGGTCAGCATTGCTGACTGTTGCCTTATTTTGCCACCGTGCGGTGGTTTGTTGCTTGCAGGTGCTGCTGGACCAAGCGGTCAATAGCGGGCTAAAGCCCAATTTTGCGAAGCCGGCCCTCGAAGGCCTAATTGGAGTGTTTACTGCTTTATTCATGTATGACCGGCCTGCGTGCCGAGGTTTGTAAAACATGTAATATCAAGTGAACCATTTTGTAAGGCCTTAAGGCTTGTAGTGGTGTATTTGTAACATTCCTGTTTAGTTTTAGTGGACATTCATGCTTTAGTGCTGGGTTCTTTGCTTCAACATATTAAACTACTTCCGCTAGAATGCTCTGTGTAGGACGTTATGATTGGTTGGATGGTTTCCATGAGTAACCACCCAGTCTGTCTGTGGCATACGACGTCGGGCCCCGGCCTGACCTACTACTATATATTATGCGACGGATAGGGGGTGTTACATTTTGGTATCAGACTCCTGGTTTTGGTCGGGCTTCAGATGAATTCGTGGGCGAATTCTTTTTAAGGTGTGGTGAGCACATTGTGTGCGTCATCATTATAACGGTAAAAGAACCCATGAATGTCCACTTAGGAATGAAAATACACGTGTTTGAGGAACCTGCGTGTTCCTATAATTGTTGTTTGTAATTTTATTTGGTCGCTTAACGGTGTTTTGTACTACTATAGGTGACCAGAAGTGGTGTTGGGCCGTCAGAACGCCGAGTTTCTGAGGCTAGCAGTGCACCAGATGTTGCTCCTGCAGCACCTCTATCGGCTGAGAACATACGCTTGGTAGCTGAAGCTATGTTGGCCGTGATAAATGCACAGCCTGCAAGGTAAACGCAGCAGCCCGCTCCTGCGATGGAGCAGGAACCTCTTCAAGAGGCTGAGCCGAGGAGAGTGGAGCAAGTGGTTGTGGAACCAGTGGTGCCAAGGAGGGAAACCGAGAGGCAGCTTAAGCATGTAATGAGCTTTAACCCTCCGGTATTCTCGGGGTTGGGAACCCCATCTCAGGCTGAAGACTGGCTCTCCAGGGTGAAGGGAGTCATGACAGCAATGGAGACGGAGGAGTGGCAAATGACCACCATCGCTACGTTCCTTCTGGACGGTGAAGCGAGAATATGGTGGAAAGGATTGGAGCTGCACTTACTGAGAGGTAGGCAACATGGTGATGTATCGATGGAAGAGTTCTCGAGATTGTTCTTGGCTAGATACCTCCCTTCGACGCAGAAGATAGCATTGGAGAATGATTTTCTGAAGTTGGTTCAGGGTGAGAGGACCGTGGATGAATATCTCCATGAGTTTACTCGTCTAAGTCGTTATGCTAGCTCCACTATCACGGATGAGGAGCGCAAAACGAATCGATTCTACGAAGGCTTGAGAGATGAGTTGAGATTACTACTCTCGGGGCCGATGACGCAGGGTTTCTTAACCTTGGTCAACACGGCCCGGTCCTTGGAGAAGGACATGAAGAATGTGCAGGCAAAGAAAAGCTTGGGCGAGAAGAGGTCGGAGTTAAGAGGGCCGAACACCTAAAAATCTGTGTTCTGAAAGTGGAACAAGAAAGCTAAGACTTCAGGTCTAGCCCTCTCTGTTGGTGCTTCTGGGGCGACTACGGGTCGGACCCCGGGCGCATGTTATAACTATGGGAAGTTGGGGCATTATGCCCATGAGTGTCGGAGCGGACGTCCCAAGTCCGAAAGGAGGCCGGGAGCGACTTTTGAAGAGAAGGGAAAGGCGGTGGAGTCGACCGCGTCCCACTATGCTCCGGCCCAACCAAGGGTGTATAATCTTGGCCAACAGGAGGCCATCAAACAGGCTGATGTGGTGACAGGTACTATTTAATTTATAGCAAGTCAATTTCTTTAAATACTTGTTATGCACATGTTACCTTACCACTGCTTGTTTAGGATTTGCTTTGATTTGTGAAAATCCAGCATGAGCACTCTTCGATACTGGAGCTTCACACTCCTTCTTGTCCGAAGGATTTATATCACGCATCGGAGTCCCTTCTTCGATGGCGAAGGATAAGTTGGATGTGTTGTTGCCCAATGGGTGTTCGATGCGAGCGGATAGGATCTGCGATGTTAAGATTCGTATTGGGGATCAGGAGTTCGACCTGCAGGCGTCTTTACTTCCGTTGGTGGAGTTCGACGTTATATTTGCCATGGACTGGCTCTCGGAGCAGCAAGCCTATATTGACTGCGGTCGTAAAGAATTCAAGCTGGGAGTAAGTCGTGAGACGACTTTTACGGGCTTAAAGGGGTCGAGCAAGACGTTGATGTCTGCTCTTCAGGTGGTGAAGGCGGTTCGTGCCGGTGCAGAACTGTTCTTTACACTAGTGGAGGTTGCAAAGCCGAAGCCCGTGTTGGATTGTATTTCAGTGGTATCGGAATACCCTGATGTGTTCCCCACAGATCTTCCTGGAGCCCCGCCTCAGCGGGATATAGATTTTACGATTGAGCTAGTGCCAGGTGCAAAGCCGGTGTCACGATCTCCTTATCGGTTAGCGCCTAAGGAAATGGCGGAGCTGAAAGTTCAACTGCAAGAGTTATTGGAGCAAGGGTATGTGCGCCTGAGTTCTTCGCCTTGGAGCGCACCGGTCCTCTTTGTTAAGAAGAAGGACGGAAGCTTGAGGCTATGTATTGATTATCGGGAGCTCAACAAGCTGACGGAGAAGAACAAGTACCCGATCCCCCGGATTGATGATCTTTTTGATCAGTTAGTCGGGTAGACGGTGTACTCGAAGTTAGATCTCAAGGCTGGGTACTATCAGCTGCGAATAAGGGAGAGTGATATCCCGAAGACAGCGTTTAGTACGAGATACGGGCATTATGAGTTTACGGTCATGCCGTTTGGGCTGACTAATGCGCCGTCAGTGTTCATGGATTTGATGAACAGGACTTTCAGGGAGTACTTGAAACATTTTGTGATCGTCTTCATCGACGATATTTTGGTGTACTCGCAAAGAGAGCAAGATCACTTCAAGCATCTTCATTTGGTTCTGGAGTCTCTAAGGAGAAATCAGTTGTATGCCATGTTCTCGAAGTGCGAGTTTTGGCTATCCTCAGTGGCGTTCCTCGGTCATATAGTGAGTGGAGAGGGTATTGCTGTGGATCCGGTGAAGATTATTGCGATATGGGAGTGGCCTGAGCTTGCTACGGTAGCGGAAGTCCGGAGTTTTCTGGGTCTTTCCGGCTATTATAGGCGCTTCGTAGAGAACTTCTCGCGGATAGCGTTACCTCTCACTACTTTGATGAGGAAGGAGCATAATTTCGTTTGGACGTCGGAGTGCGCGCGAGCTTTTGAGGAGTAGAAGTGTCGGTTGACCACGGTGCCTGTGCTGAGTTCTCCATGTGGGACCGAAGGCTATGAGATTTACAGTGATGCTTCGGGCAGCGGTTTGGGTTCCGTGCTACTGCAACACGGAAGTGTAATAGCTTATGGCTCGAGACAGCTGAAAGTGCATAAGAGGAACTATTCGGTCCATGACTTGGAGTTAGCGGCCGTGATTTTTGCCTTGAAGCTGTGGAGACACTATTTGTACGGTGTGAAGATTGATATCTACACCGATCATAAGAGCCTAAAAAATCTGATTGATCTGAAGGATATGAATATGCGGCAGCATAGATGGATGGAGTTCCTGGGGGACTATACATTCAAGATCCACTATGTGCCTGGTAAAGGGAATGCGGTTGCGGACGCGTTGAGTCGCCGAGCCTCGACTCAAGCCAATTGGCTATCAGTGCATGATGAGCGGTTGGTGAGGGAGTTGGAGGCGTTGGAGATTGTTTGTGTGGATAGACAATCAAGTGCTGAAGCAGTTCTGAATTGGACTGAAGTCCAATATGACCTAGCTGATCGTATTCGACAGGCTTTGGATATGGATGCTCATATGAAGCAGTTCATGGTAGAGGCTTTGGATGGGTCAAATTCCCAATTCGTCGTGGAGGACGGATTACTTTGGAAAGACGGTCGTCTGTGCGTCCCAAGTGTGGGCAATTTGTGGGTGGAGTTGTTGTACGAGCACACCATACCAAGTAATAAATTCACCCGGGGAGCACGAAGATGTACCGTGATGTGAAGAAACTGTTTTGGTGGCCGGGTTTGAAGAAAGATGTGGCGCTCTACGTAGCGAAGTGCCAAACATGCGCCTTGGTGAAGGCGGAGTGCCAAAAGCCGGGAGGATTTCTTAAGTCCTTGCCTATTCCGGAGTGGAAATTTGACGACATCTCTATGGACTTTGTGCACGGTTTGCCACGGTCGCAAAAGGGGAACGATGCCATTTGGGTGGTTGTTGATCGGTTAACGAAGGTGTCGCATTTCATTCCGCATAGGAAGGATGATCCGGTGGAGAAGTTGGCAAAGCTTTATGTGGATAACATAGTACGGCTTCATGGTGTGCCCCGCAGCATCGTGAGTGACCGAGATGGGCGGTTCACGTCCAATGATTGGAGGCTTGTGCAGCAAATGTTGGGAACAAAGCTGAAATTCAGCACAGCCTTCCATCCGCAAACAGATGGGCAGACCGAGAGGGTCAATAGAACTATGGAAGACATGCTCCACATGTGTGTCTTGGATTTTAGAAAGCAGTGGGAAGACCACCTTTATTTGGTGGAGTTCGCATACAACAATAGCTACCAAACGAGTATTCAGATGGCGCCTTTCGAGGCCCTATATGGTAGAAAATGTCGCACGTCGTTGTCTTGGTTAGAAACGGGTGTGTCAAAGTTGTATAAGCAATCGGAAGTGGAGGATGCTACTTCTTTGGTGAGAACCAATCGGGAGAGGTTGCTTATCGCTCAAGACCGGCAAGCGAAGTACTATAATGCCAAGCACAGGAATGTGTACTTAAAGATCAAGCCGTTTAAGGGTGTCTCGCGGGTGCGGCGATTGAAAAAGCTAAGACCGAGGTACCTTGGACCGTTTGAGGTTCTGGAGCGAGTTGGTGAAGAGGCCTATCGGTTGAAGTTTTCAGTGGAGCTTAGTGGTTTACATGATGTATTCCATTTTTCGGTGCTTTGAAAGGCAGTTGTTGGGTATTATATCCACAATTACCTGGATTTGAGGAAGCCACCTGTCAAGCTAAGATGAATTCACAATGTATTTGATGAAACATCTTAAGTTGTACTTGCAGCTCCTCCACGCTAAGTGCACACCAATGTCAGGGTGCAGTAGGTCAATATACACGGGTCTGCAAGACGTAATCCCTCGTTGAGCAGATCAGTGTGTTGACCTACGTGTACTCTCTCTATTGGAGTGCACTTACTTTCAAGTACAGGGCCGTTCATATGCAAGAGAAGACAAGGAGCATGGATGGGTCAAGGAGCAGCTCCTGGGTGGAAGACGAAAATTCGTCCAAGGAAAATTCGACGAGAATCACCAAGTGATTCTCGCCGATTCGGCGAGAATCACTAGTGATTCTCGCCGAATCGGCGAGAATCATTAGTGATTCTCGCCGACCCCTTCTGGCTACCTCAAAACGGTGCCAAGTAAGATTCGGCGAGAATCACTAGTGATTCTCGCCGAACCAGTGGTTAAGCAGCTCATGAATACCAAGTGAAAATTGCTGAGAATCAATAAGTGATTCGGCGAGAATCACTAGCGATTCTCGACGAATCGTCGAGAATCACTTGGTGACTCTCGCCGATTCGTTGAGAATCACCTGCGATTCTCGCCGATTTTCACTTAGCGATTTCTCGGGATGCTGCTGGACCGGATTATGCCGCTGGACTAGTTTGAACCGGATTTCGGGTTTCTACTTGTGGGACCCACAACGGTCATATTGTATGGGTCTTCAATGTATAAATACAGGGGTATTTTTGAACAGTAAAGCAGCGAAAAAAACGAGACATACGCGAGCTCGGACAAACCCTAGATCCCGGCTTCCGCTCCGTCGCCGCCGCCACCGCTCGCGATAAGTTGGTCGCCGCTGTTGATCGCTTCTCTTCCCGATCTCCGTCTACAGAAGCTTAGCAAAGCTCTGAGTCTCACGTGTCTATCCGGAGATCTCTTGTCTCTCGATTTGTTGACCGGGAAAAAACTCCCCCGTCCGAATCGATCGAGACGACTGATCCTAGAGTGACAGTTGGTAGACCTAGCTTGCTTCGCAACGAAGATTGGATCTCCAAGTTCAGCAGCCATTCATCATCATAGCCGCCGATCCCGAAGCTAGCCGCCGCTCGTGTTGCCGCCGCCAGTTCCGGGGAGATCCTCTCCAAGAGAGACCGAGGTTGTAGACTCTTCGTTGACTTCACGAACACGTCGTCGAACGAAGAGGAACACCGTAGTCTCCAAACGAAGTTTGTATCTCGTGTACATTCTATATTTACTTTTGTTGTAAAGGAACGATTGTTCCGTGTTGTAAGGGTTGGGTGCAACCCGATTTGTGGGAGTGTTGACTCTCACGTGTGGAAGGGTTCCTTCCGATAGTGCAGGGATTGGATTTCAATCCTGTTGGAGAAGAGACAGAGTCGTCCCTTGTTGGGAGATAGGTCGAAGGGGGAAAGTGGATGTACCCAAGTCGGGGAACCACTATAAATTGCCTGTGTATTCTGTGTGCTGTGCTTTTTATTTTTATTGTGCAGGTACATTCGTAAATTCCGCAAAAGCGCTACTCGTCACCTATTCCCCCCCCCCCCCATAGGTGCACATAGCTGACACTAGGTGGACTTTCAAGTGGTATCAGAGCCAGGTTGCTCTTCAAAAAGGTTAACACCTTGAGTAGAATCCTGCCACCAGTGTCAGAAGCATGGATCTGGATTATGAGATACCGCCACTCAAACTCCCCACATGCACAAAGGATTATTATCCCATCTGGAGAATGAGAGTGTCATTTCACCTTGATGTCATCGATCCTCGAGCATCCTTCATCCTGGAAGAGGGTCCGTTTATTCCCATGAAGACCTCCGACTCTGGGATCCAAGTGCCCATGGGCATTGCTGAGATGTCAGAGACGGAACTATCACTATTTCACTTGGACGAGAGGATTCGTCAAATTATCATGGATATCTGGTCTGGAGCCTCTCTCTCTAGATTGGAAAAATGTAGAACGGCTAAATCTCTGTGGATGATGATCTCAGAGCTGATGGGGGTCAGAGAAAGCTGGAATATGCTGTCAATCAGAGGATGAAGCGTATGTGGGGGTCCTCACTTCTGAAGATGAAGGCAAGGATCCCTCGGACTGCATCATAGCTCCAGTGTCCGTGTCAGAGTCTGAATAAGACAGTGAGGAAAACAGCTCTGATGAGGTTGACATAATGGTCACTGGCTCTAATGACAATATCGCTGAGTAGCAGGTAACTTCTTCATCCTGCCCCGTATCTCTTGAAATTTTTGAAGACAGGAACTGCGTTCCTCCAGAAAATTCTGATTCCCTGAAGAGAGCCCTTCAGTCAAGCAACCTACTTGCTGAGGAGCAAGCTCAAGAGATTGCTCGACTGAAGGTCTTGTTGGTTCTCCAATTGGCATCCAACAAGGCCAAGGACTCTAAGATCTCAGCTCTAGAGAGTAGTCTAGAGAATGAGAAAAGAATAGTATCAAACTTCTCCATGGTTGATGCCATTAAGAGAAAGCAAGAAAACGGGTGGATCTCCCGGATTATCAATTCGTGGAGAAATGGGGAAACGGTATTCCGACCCCCCACTCCAAGCAGGAAGGAAACTCATCATGCCTTCAGGTATGACCACAGGAATAGTCGTGGTCACTGCAAGGGTGATCTGTCCCCATGTGGAAACGTCCATAGTGCAAGGGCCGTCATGGCCACCCATGAGGAAATACCTAAGGCTCATTCTGAGCCCTTTGTATTCACTGCCACTACCTTAACACAGTGTGGATCTGCATGTCCCAGCTCACAGAAGACTTCTCACCACTCGAGGACACGGGATAGAGAGGATAGAAGTCATGATGTCAGGTTCCATGGGGCCTCTGTAAGGGAGATGCCTGAAAGAATGGCACCACCTTCCCGGCCTCATAACGCTCACAACATGCATTCTTTCCACCCTTCCACGTGTCATGATGGAAGAGGAATTTTTGTGACAAGATCATGCCCTATCCCGTTTAGACCTAGGACCGTGACTACATCAGTCACGAGATCAAGTCGGAAACGGCGATACAACATTCACCCATGTTGGTGCTGTGGCAAAGTGGGACACTTTGCCATCGACTGTTGGCACAACCCCTCTGTGCCCACGGCAAGGGTTTATCCACATTCTCGGGACAGAGGTAGTCTTCCAGACAAGTTTTCTGAAGGAAGGCAGTTGCATGCTTATGCTAACAGGAACCTAGGACCCAATATGATTTGGGTTCCTAAGGTAAAGTAATTCTTTCTTGCAGGGTAGTCTAGGTTCCCGTGAATATAATGGGACCTAGACAGTAGGTGGCTCAAGACTACATTGGAACAAGTATCTGCAATAACAGATGTGATATCTGTTTGAGCATACTCACATTGAGCCTCTAATGTGTTCTACCTGTGGGACGAAGACGATGACTCTCAAAATACCAGGTAATCTTGATCAGTTCAAGGACTTGCGTCATATTCCATCCTCATTTAAAATATATATATATATATTTCTATCCATGTGTATATTTATACTTATGCTTATACATGTATGTGGGCACCTCTAATGATAGGTTAACTCGATGCATGCAAACCTTTATACATCAATAAAGAGTTAACGAAGATATGTCATCGTGAATCTCGACAACTCACAATTTGACATCAAAAAGTTTTTGGAAAAGCCTCATTCAAATCCAAATAGATTGACTTTAAAATATACATGTATTTATCATTTTTTATATTGACTTGACATCAGAAGAATTCAAAAATGTTGCAATGCGTCTCAACGTGAAAATTCCTAGTCAAGAAACCTCTCAATTTCGAATTAGACAAATCCTGCCGACCCACTATATACTTGAAATCTCGCCGAATTAGACAAATCACGCCGACCCTTCGCCTTCTTCACGAATCCCGCCTCACGTCGCAGCAGATATCCCGCAAGAAGTCTTCCGCCGACTCGCAGAGACCCGCAGGAAGCTCGTCGCACCACCTTCGCAAACTCCCGTTGATTCCCGCCTAACCCTGCAGGAAGCTCATCGCTACACGAATCCGGCTCTCCATCTTCTTCCTGTAAGTTCTCGCAAGGTTCTCGTCGAATCGCGAAGTGTCTCTGTGACCGCAAGGTTCTCGCAAGGTCCATCGTCAAATCGAGAAGGTTCTCGCAAGGTTCTAGCAAGGCCGAACCCCGCAGGAAACTCTCCTATCCACCGAAGGTCTTCCCAAAGGACGCTCGAGGAAGAGTTCTCGCAGGAAGCTCACCAACTCACTTCCGTATAAGCCCTTAGGTAACCTCTTCCTCACCCGTACTTGGACGCTCTCACTAGTGACGCTTTCTTTTTGAATGTTCATTAACGCTTAGAGTAGGGATTCTCTCTCTAGATCTGCAATGGCCCCAAGGACAACTGCTGGGTTGGTCACTGGTTGCGAGCTTGTTCGGACTGGGATTTCTCACGCCTCGGACGAATTCCGCAACATCATTCTGATGCTGGAAGAGGCTGGGCTAACATTCGTCCTGTAGCACCCTTGCAAAATCCTGGACAAAGAAGTACTGGAGTTCTTCGCCACCGCCAGACTCCGAAATGGCGACTCACTAATCAAAAGCAAGGTGGCTGGGGTAAAGGTCAAGCTGTCTGCCAGCAAGCTGACTCGCTTCCTGCAGCTTTCTAGCTCGGAGCATGAGGACTATTTGGAGGACGATGACAAAACCAGAACTCTCTTATTCTGCGGTCTCCCACGAGGAACTCGGTCAATAAAGAGAAAAGATATGAATGAAGAAGGGAAGCTCCTGTCTGATATTATTGGAAAGGTGCTCATCTGCAAGCCGGGCTCTCATGACCATATCTCAGGAGATATGTTCAAGATCCTGATAGTTGTTGTCTGCCGTAAGAGGTTCAACTGGGGGGAGTTGCTGTTCGAGAAGATCAAGGACACCTTGGGCACTCCGAGTTTTGGCCGCATCATAAGTCTATATCTACACCAGCTAAACGGAGACAAGTTCGACATGAGCAAAGGTGTCCCCCTCCACTACTTGAAGAAGATGGACACAAGTGTGTTTGATTGATGGGAGAGACGTATTGGGCAGCCTGCAGTGGAAGAGCAACAGGGAGTTTCTTCAGCAGTCACCCCCAATGAAGTTCCTGATACCTTGACTGCAGGAATCGAGGGGGAGCCTCTACCCTCGCATACTGATGTAGTATCTGACATCTCCCAGCTGGCCAGAGATGCTGTGGCAGATCTACACGAAGAAAGTGAACCTGAGCTGGAGCATGGGGAGGCCCCGAACCGAAACGAGCAAGGAGCCGAAGCCACTGGAATGGAGACTGCTGACAACGAGTTGGAAGATGCTGCTGATATAGATGATTTCTTGGATGATGACAGAGAGGAAGATGGAAATGAGGGACATGAAGCATTGGAGGCTCCAGATCTTGTTGAACCTCCGTCTGACAAGCCTGCACCAGTGGAGGGGGAGTCAGACAAATCTACAGAGGCCGCCAGCATTCCTCCATTAGAGACTGTGATTGTATCCAGCTCTACAGATGCGTCTGCTGAAGAGCAAGGCCAAGCAGTGCCTCCGACTCTTCCATTACGAGATGAGCTAGCCGCTCACACAGTAAATGTCATTCAGGGAATTGTGAATGAACTCAAAGACTCCTTTGCTAACGCTCAGAATAAACTGCTGAAAACGATTAGGACTTCTGAAAATCTGATGCTCAAGAATATGGTGGAGATCAATCATAAACTTGACGTGATGGACAAGAAATTTGAAGAAAAGTATACCGCGGCCGGCGAAGCTGTCACACTCCTTATGGCCGGATTGAAAAAGAACACTGATACTCTTGCTGTCGTAAATCAGAATGCACATGTTGTCGCCAACAACATTCAAAAGTTTGACGGTAATATGGTCACTCTTAACCCCAATCAGCAGGCCTTGGTCTCTGAATTCTCCAAGACCACGAAGCATATTGATGACTCCCTACATTCCTATGCCAATTTCATCGCTGTAGAAGCCAAAAAGGGGGAGAAGGAATATCTAGCTAAGATGGCTGAGCTCCGAGAAGTCATGATCCTAAACTTCGAACAGTCAAACAAGTACATCTATGAAAGCTGTCGGTGGATGCTCCACCAGGCGTTAGGCATCCCCTTGGCTGAAAATCCTGCAGATATTCATCCTCCTGAGACATCTATGGCTGCTGAGGGAGTAAGTGCTGCTGAGGGAATAAGTGCAAGTGCTGCAGATGTTCCCATAAGTGAAGCTGATGTTAGGGCTCTCTCCAAAGCTAAACTGAGGAGCATGTTTGATCAAGAGGCCCTAGCAAAAGCCAAGGCCAAGAGAAAAGCTCAGGAAGGGACCTCCAAGGAGACACCAGCTGAAAAGAGGATCAGAATGAGTGAGGAGGACGTACGAAACAAAAAATGGAGTCCAGTTTCAAGGAACATCATCTTAGACACCTTCTGGCTGCAAGAAAGAGGAGAGATCAATCGAAACGAAGTATATAGCCAGTATGAGTGGGAAACGCACAAAACGTTTGAAGCGAAACGCAATATCTTTTTCAGAAACAACAAGGATGCAGATAAAGTTCCTCCTCCTAGGTATTACCCGAAGCCCAAAGAATACATGGAGAGGCAAAGCAAGAAGTACTTGGCTCAAAATCCTAAGGGTGACTTAGCTAAGGAAAAATAGTCAATAACTTATAGCTTGTCACTTTGTCTTAAGAACATTCAATGATTATTGTTATCATATGAACAATTCTGAGATTATATGTGTATATATATATATTGTTATATATATTTGAATTTGTGAATGACTCAAGTCCTGATCTGGTTGCATATATTCTCTTGTGCTGCATGTTTAATTTCTGAATGCTATGTTTATTATTTGATAGGTGTTATTCATCTTAGCTAGTAGGGTTTTGGCTTCGTCAAATAGGGGGAGATTGTTGGGTATTGTATCCACAATTACCTGGATTTGAGGAAGCCACCTGTCAAGCTAAGATGAATTCACAATGTATTTGATGAAACATCTTAAGTTGTACTTGCAGCTCCTCCACGCTAAGTGCACACCAATGTCAGGGTGCAGTAGGTCAATATACACGGGTCTGCAAGACGTAATCCCTCGTTGAGCAGATCAGTGTGTTGACCTACGTGTACTCTCTCTATTGGAGTGCACTTACTTTCAAGTACAGGGCCGTTCATATGCAAGAGAAGACAAGGAGCATGGATGGGTCAAGGAGCAGCTCCTGGGTGGAAGACGAAAATTCGTCCAAGGAAAAATCGACGAGAATCACCAAGTGATTCTCCCCGATTCGGCGAGAATCACTAGTGATTCTCGCCGAATCGACGACAATCATTAGTGATTCTCGCCGACCCCTTCTGGCTACCTCAAAACGGTGCCAAGTAAGATTCGGCGAGAATTACTAGTGATTCTCGCCGAACCAGTGGTTAAGCAGCTCATGAATACCAAGTGAAAATCGCTGAGAATCAATAAGTGATTCGGCGAGAATCACTAGCGATTCTCGACGATTCGTCGAGAATCACTTGGTGATTCTCGCCGATTCGTCGAGAATCACCTGCGACTCTCGCCGATTTTCACTTAGCGATTTCTCGGGATGCTGCTGGACCGGATTATGCCGCTGGACTAGTTTGAACTGGATTTCGGGTTTCTACTTGTGGGACCCACAACGGTCATATTGTATGTGTCTTCAATGTATAAATACAGGGGTATTTTTGAACAGTAAAGCAGCGAAAAAAACGAGACATACGCGAGCTCGGACAAACCCTAGATCCCGGCTTCTGCTCCGTCGCCGCCGCCACCGCTCGCGATAAGTTGGTCGCCGCTGTTGATCGCTTCTCTTCCCGATCTCCGTCGACAGAAGCTTAGCAAAGCTCTGAGTCTCACGTGTCTATCCGGAGATCTCTTGTCTCTCGATTTGTTGACCGGGAAAAAACTCCCCCGTCCGAATCGATCGAGATGACTGATCCTAGAGTGACCGTTGGTAGAACTAGCTTGCTTCGCAATGAAGATTGGATCTCCAAGTTCAGCAGCCGTTCATCATCATAGCCGGCGATCCCGAAGCTAGCCGCCGCTCGTGTTGCCGCCGCCAGTTCCGGGGAGATCCTCTCCAAGAGAGACCAAGGTTGTAGACTCTTCGTTGACTTCACGAACACGTCGTTGAACGAAGAGGAACACCATAGTCTCCAAACGAAGTTTGTATCTCGTGTACATTCTATATTTACTTTTGTTGTAAAGGAACGATTGTTCCGTGTTGTAATGGTTGGGTGCAACCCGATTTGTGGGAGTGTTGACTCTCACGTGTGGAAGGGTTCCTTCCGATAGTGCAGGGATTGGATTTCAATCCTGTTGGAGAAGAGACCGAGTCGTCCCTTGTTGGGAGATTGGTCGAAGGGGGAAAGTGGATGTACCCAAGTCGGGGAACCACTATAAATTGCCTGTGTATTCTGTGTGCTGTGCTTTTTATTTTTATTGTGCAGGTACATTCGTAAATTCCGCAAAAGCGCTACTCGTCACCTATCCCCCCCCCCATAGGTGCACATAGCTGACACTAGGTGGACTTTCAGCAGTGTAAGAGCCTTCGCAAGTGATCGCGGTTGATCAAGTGCCGGTGGATAGTGGGTTGACGACAAAGGTCAAGCCCGTGCAGATTGAGGACTCGGAGGTCAAGCGGCTACGCAATAAAGAGATCAGGATGGTCAAGGTCTGGTGGGACAATTACAGTCGTGAGGAGCTCTCTTGGGATCGAGAGAGGACTCTGCTTGACAAGTATCCGGAGTTGTTCCGCTCAGGTACAAATTTTGGTTTTGTACATGTCTTTCCTTTATATAATTTCGAGGAAGAAATTCTTTTAAGAGGGGGAGAGTTGTAACGCCCCGAAACTCAAAGGACCGACGGGGGACGTTTTGGGCCAGTTCTGGGTTCTGGCTGCAGGCACACATCCTAGGACACGGGCGTGTCCCAGGGCGTGTCAAGCTTGTGTCGACACTCAGCCGGGAAGTCGACATTTTGGTCTCGACATTGTGTCGATACTGGGCACACGGCCTGCGACACGGGCGTGTCGCAGGGCGTGTCGACCCGTGTCGACACTTAGCCTGCGAAGTCGACACTCCGCGTTCGACGAAGTGCTGAGACATGGCACACGGCCTGCGACACGGGCGTGTCGCAGGGCGTATCGACCCGTGTCGACACTCGTCCCGGGAAGTCGACACTTTGCTCTCGACATTGTGTTGAGACAAGGCACACGGCCTAGGACACGGTCGTGTCCAAGGCCGTGTCGTCAGGTCGATGATCTTTGCTCGACGAAGTATCAAGTGTCGAGACCGTGTACACGTCCTGGAGCCCAGGCATGTTGAGGTGACACAGGCAAGGACACGGGCGTGTCCTAGAACCCGTGCAGTGCTCGGGTTGTTTTCTAAGAAAAATGATGGGGGTACACGGCCGGCCACATGGCCGTGTCAGGTGGATCACGGGCGTGTCAGGTCGAACACGAGCGTGTTCGATACCCGTGTGTTGTTCTAGGCGAGCCGATTTTGATGGCGAATGAGGCACACGGCCCTGGACACGGGCATGTGCCAGGCCGTGTTCGGTCCAAATTGGGCATTTCAGTCCCGAATCAAAGCCGTTCATTTCTTTAATTGATGATCCAACGGCTGGGGGTTGTTCCTGAAGGGATATACCCGGGATTGGACTTAGAAACCCTCACTTTTCATAAGTTGTTATCTTTCTAAAAGCTTAGAGAGAGAGGAGAGCCAAGGAATGAAGAAGGAGCTAGATCCGGCCATTGGAGGTGCTTTGAAGCTCCAAATCGCGAGCCGACTCCGGATCCACGGAGGCAAAGCTAGTGCGGTGCTTTTCATCTGCTTACTTTTCCATGGTGCCAAAGTGGAACGCTAGGGTAACGATTCTCTTCTTGAGCATGAGTAGCTCTCCTTCTTTGCATAGGAAGCCCGCTCTCGCGATTTTGCGGTGAGTTGGAGGCGTTCCTTCGGGTAGATATGTGAAGTCCCCGTTGTTTAGAGTCCGTAAGCGAGAACGGACATAGGCATGATGTGTGAAGACTACCCAGACATGTTGGTCTGGATCGGTGATGTTGCATTGCATAAATGCCGGAGAAGACTCCGCACGATTGGTTGTTTTTCGGGTTTTCTACGTGGTAGATTGTAACAGGGAGCCTTGGGAATTAACCCAAAGGTGCACCCGGAAAACTGGGCGGATGCGTGATCTTGATAACTTGTCGTCCTAGGTGCCAACTAGTACATAACTAGGTTATGTAACATTGTACGTTCGATTCACGGGCTTCGGGGAAACTTAACTCGTGCCGATGATATTTAAGTGTCGTGGTAAGTGAGCAACGGGTTGAGTGGGAACAGTTCCTACGTTATGCCGAGGGCATAGAGGTCGGGGCTTTCTGTCGATGACATTAAAGTGTCGTGACATAGGCTGTTGATGACATTAAAGTGTCGTAACGTCTGCCTAAAAGACCATTTTTGCTCACGAGATATTGTCGTCCTGGAGATGGTGGTGAGTTAGCGGCTTAGACTGCGATCACCGAGAATGAGCCCTGAGAGCATGGGGTGTGTGGCCATGCGTGCCAATGCCTGTGATGCAATGAGTTGTTATATTGCTCGCTTATGCTAATGAAATGCAGGGAAGGAGCATCGCCGCCCCGTGCTGGGGGCGGGATCGTTATAATTTGGTCAGCATTGCTGACCGTTGTCTTGTTTTGCCACTGTGCGGTGGTTTATTGCTTGCAGGTGCTGCTGGAACAAGCGGTCAATAGCGGGCTAAAGACCAATTTTGCGAAGCCGGCCCTCGAAGGCCTAATTGGAGTGTTTACTGCTTTATTCATGTATGACCCGCCTGCGTGCCGATGTTTGTAAAACATGTAATATCAAGTGAACCATTTTGTAAGGCCTTAAGGCTTGTACTGGTGTATTTGTAACATTCCTATTTGGTTTTAGTGGACATTCATGCTTTAGTGCTGGGTTCTTTGCTTCAACTTATTAAACTGCTTCCGCTAGAATGCTCTGTGTAGGACGTTATGATTGGTTGGATGGTTTCCATGAGTAACCACCCGGTCTATCTGTGGCATACGACGTCGGGCCCCGTCCGGATCTACTGCTATATGTTATGCGACGGATAGGGGGTGTTACACCTCAGATAGCGTCTCATGGTCTAGTTACCGGAAGGTTGCAATATCCCTCAGAGCATTCACTATCTTATCCACCGTGTGGAACTTTGCCAAGAACATTGAGGACAATGCCTCCCAAGTAGTAGCGGTCCCGGGAACAATGGTATATAGCCAGGTCTTTGCCTTGTCCCTCAGTGATAACGGGAACAACATCAGCTTCACAACATCGTCTGAAATTCCAGCATACCAGAATGTGCCACAAATATCTGAGAACTCCGCCAGATGGAGCTGTGGGTCCTCAATCGGCAATCCTGTGAACTGCGTATTATTCCTGATCATATTCAGGATGGCGGGATTTATCTCAAAGTGGTTGTTTACGATTGTCAGGCCGAAGCCAGGCTAAGCACTTCCTGTAGTCGGGGTTGTGAAATCACGCATTATCCTAACGCATGGCTGGACTACCTCTTGGCCAGCAACAATCCGTTCTCCTTGGCCATTTCCTCCTAGGAAATTATTCTCCATCTTTCTTCAGCAATAGCAGCACGCACGCGAGCTCGCCTTACACGTGTAGTTTCTAGCTCAACCACAAGATCTTCAACCATTTCACCTGAGTTGGGATATGTCATACAACATAAAAAAATTCTTTCCAAAGAAAAATACACACAACAGTCACACTCCCCGACAATGGCGCCTAAAATTTGATGCATTCACGGTAAGTGTATTGGTCACTGTCAAGTAATAAAGTTGAGGTGTTGAATCCCCGAATATCGATCTCTCGAGGAGTTCAAGTAGGGAGTGTGATTTCACTATTGAAAAGGCGATTGCAATCGTTAACGTAAACAAAGAGGGTTTTTGTTTTGATTCCGAAGTTAACAACAATAAGAAAACTATTGCGGGTCGTCGTCATTGCGTCTCTTTGGTGGATTGCTCAAGAGAGTAATACGGAAGATGGATGAGCTAATAAGGGTCGCAATCACCACTTCGCAATGCATGCTTCTAGCAATCTCTAGAATGGCACAATCACAACTTGAATAAGAGAAAATTTGAAGTTCCACAACAATATCCAGAACTAAAATATATCAACACTTAGACATGCTAAAATATCCAAGCTATTAATGTTCTTACACATCATTCCAACTCCCAAATATGCAAAAAAGGAAATACTACAAGTGAAGGGGAAGAAAAACAACCAAACGCACGTAGGCTTTCCGAGATTCACGACCGGAGTCAAGGGATGTCGGGCCTTGTCCGGGCTCGATCTACGGATGACGTCCAGGATACAGAAGGGCTGTCACTTCCCTCTAATAACCCATCTTCAAGGTGAATAATCGCTGGGTCGGATCTATCCAGAGAACTCCACAGATGCAGCAACCTATGAGCTTGAAACAGAGCTTGGAGCTTGAAGATGACAATGATGGCCGAAGAATAAGCTTTTGCAAGATCTTGGAGGAGAAATGGTGCCCGGATCAACTCTCCAAGGAGGAGAGAGAAAAAGGTGGCTGGAGGGAAGATTTCCCCGCTCAAAGAAGCAAAAAAGGGCGGCTGGGTCGGACTGTTTCGAAAATCCCCCTGAAGAAGAAGAAATCTTCACTTTAAATAGAAGAAGGTCAGAAAAATAGGCATGCACGGTTTGGCGCACGACCGTACGCAAATCATGCTATATTAACTTTCACAACAAGACTGCAGAAGGAGAGGCGTTGACCCGTGCGTTTTACTCGTGCACGAACGATTTCGCCCGTGCGTAAAGGAAATCGCATGGGTAGCGACAAAAAGCTGGAATGTTGGGACAAACAGGAGAACTGTGGGTTTTAATCGCGCACGAGCGTTGTTGCTCGTGCGTGAACAAATCGCACGATTAACCATAGAATGGAACAAACTAGAAAACTACAAGAAAACCGGGTGTTTCCTTCGCACACAGTTACGATGAAACCGTGCGTCAACCGTGCATGAGGATCGTCGAACTCAGCTCGACGAAATTTGTCGAGCTCAACTCGACGTTCTTCCAGCTGAACAAAACGCACAATCGGGCTCAAACCGTGCATGAACAAAACGCACGACGGTGCGTTTTCCTCAAAACAAAATTCCTGCCTTTGGGAAAACGCACCACCTGCACAACAAAACGAAAATTGGAGCACAAGCTCCCAGCAACAAATATACAGCAAAAATAAGAGCAGGAAAGAGCCATAGGGAGCACCATGTGCTTATCCCCAATAACAGAATGCGCAACTGCACACCCTTGGGCCAAAACAATGCACAAAATGGTCAAGTGAAGATCTAAATAAAAATATAGCTTTTCAAATTGAAAAAGTAGTGCACATGCAAGATAATAAGCCCAGATGAGTCCGAAAAAACCTATAAATATCGGACTCATCAGTTACGCATTTTCATACGAATCTTGTAGACTTGGGAACATTTAGTCAAAGTGGTTGTACAGTCAAGTCCTATGTATTTACTATTCCCGGGTTAATGTAGAATTTTGTTTGAGTAAAGAAATTGTAAGAATAAATGTTGAGGTTTTAATGAACGTAGTCCTATGTGAATGTGATAAACAAATAGTTGGAGAAACATAATTGGGCATGATTGTAATTAGGGAAATGGAAAAGGGTTGGAAGAAGATGTAATGCTTGATAATTGAACGAGTAAACCGTGTATTCATGTCAATGAACGGGGTTAACTATCTTTATGCCGATGTGATTACCATGATGGAAGCATAAGTGTTGGTGGATGCTCAATCCTTAAAAGAAATTGGAAGAGGTTGATGCATGGCCATGAGATGTGTTAAATAAGGAAGGTGTAAAGTTGTCCACAGCTTAGAGTCATTCCTCCCTTCGGGTAGTAGTGTGAGTTTGGTAAGTTGTGTAAGGTGGCTTGCCACCCATGAATACAATAAACCCTTGTGTGGTATGTAAATGTGGAAGGGTTGGACGTGAATGTGTGCTTACCACACTGGAATGACGTGTTGATAAGGGACTCGGTGTGGAGCCCTTGCGTGCTGATGAGCACGGGATGTGAGTAATTATAAGGGATTCATCGTGGAGCCATTAGACGTGAAGTTGCATGCGGTGTGAGTTGACATGCAGTGTCATAATCTTGGGTTAAGGATAGTGTGGCAGGTCTATGTGCTCGCCAATCATAATAAAGACAAGAGTTGATAGATATACTTGTCCGGTTGGGCCTTTGGTGATATGTTCACAGATGCACCTTCCGTGCCACAATGATAGTCCAGCAAAGGGATACGTTCTTGGTGCACATCTACCCGAGACCCCTCTGAGCCATAGTATGCACATGAGCTCCGTTGTTGTGTTCTTATCATTGAGGCGTATGAAGGCATATTCTTGGTAGTGTGGATGCCTGCTTAGTAGTGGTTAATCTGATTCCACTGTCACATTCTGGACACAACGGATGGTGCCTGAGCGGTTAGCTACCTATTCGAAAAGTGGGAACTACAAGTCTGTGTTGATGTAGCAATTGCATGTATGTGAGCATGGGCGTGTCACAACATTGCATTCATATTATCACATTACATTACATACTCAAGATCCTCATCGTATAAGTTTGTATGGGCACTCATATACAATGAGTGACTTTACTTTTGACACGATCCTTAACTTATATGTCTCTATACCCTGAAGATAGAGCAACAACAGGTTTTGCATGAGGACAGCCAGGACAGGACGACAGGGCCTGAAGTGATGATACCATCGCTACCATCAGTGACTGATGTGAGTTTTGAGAGACTCATTTTATAGCTGTTTGGCATTGTGTACACTGATATTATAGAAGCCTTTGATGCTTCTTACTTCTGTTGAACTTGTGGACTTATATACTAGTGTGCAATTTTGACTTCTATTTTATATTCCTTTTGTTGGGTTGGCATGGATGATATGTTTAACCTGCAGAATAGGCGTCTTGTATTACAGGTTAGCCCATGTGCTAACACTACCGCAAGGCAGTTATTCTGCGCAAAAGACCCTTCTCGGCCGTGTTTTGTGTTTCGGGAGGGGGGTCATACACTGCCGGTGTCGACACTTTTATACTTCCTTCAATTCAACACTATGTCGAGACAGTTGAATTGTCTCGACACTCCTGTTTACCGGTTTCGACACTTACTTAAGTCTACACTTTAATCTTTATTGTGTCGAGGCAGTTGTATTGTCTTGACACTACTTTTAAGCTCTAAGGTGTCGAGATATTTGACTTGTCTCGACACTGCTAACTTAGTCTTCAAAATATCGAGTTAACTAACTTGTCTCGACACTGCAGACTTATTCTTCAAGGTGTCAAGTTAACTGACATGTCTAGACACTGCTTACATAGTCTTCAAGGTGTCGAGTTAACTGACTTGTCTCGACACTTCTTACTTAGTCTTCAAGGTGTTGAGTTAACATACTTTTCTCGAGACTGCTAACTTAGTCTTCAAGGTGTCGAGTTAACTAACTTGTCTCGACACAGCTGACTTGATCTTCAATGTGTCGAGTAAACTGACTTTGTCTCGACACCGCTCCTGCAAAGGTATCGACATAGTTGAAGTGTGTCGACACTTTTGTACTTAGCCATTTTTCTGCACTGCAACTTGCTAGGTGTTGACTGTGCTGACTTCACTCAACACTTTTAGCGGTATGGCGTTGAGTGAACTTGCTTCTCCCGACGCTTTTGGATTTAGGCAATTTTCAGCCTTTCCAGTTAGCTTCTTTTGAGTCCACCTATTAATATAACTTGGACCACCTGTCCAATCACTATGACATAGGCAACCTGCATGCTCAAATTAAAACATACATTAAATACATACTTGTGTATATCATTAAATTAAAAGGCCTTATTCAAATCAAGTACATTGTGTGATAATCAAATTAAGTAGATTGTGTGATAATTAAATTAAAAGGCCTTATTTAAATCATATAAGGAGAATGGACCTGAGAATCTTGTCTAGATGGGACAGCATCTTCACTAAAGAGACATCAAAACCTAAAAGGACCAAAGAGGTAAAAAGCAAGAAATCTGTGGTTTAGGAAGTTGTTTCCTCAAGTGATTCTGAAGAAGAGATACACTTCAGTTTTGATGATAATACAGTGGAAGAACAAGGCAGATCTCCTAGGCTTTCCCCTGAGACCAGTGTGCAGGTGCAGGGGGAGAACATTCCAGATAAATGTACCAAACAATCTCCCCATATTTGCAGAAGTTATAACCCCAATTCAATGATATACAACATAATACCAAAATATAAAAATTAAGAGGTACATTAAAAGTGCTAGACAAAATTATAGAGTGAACAACAATGATAGTGCAACGAAATTTTTCATTCCAATTTGTTAAAGGATTACACCTTTTGGTTTTTAAAATGTTTTGAAAACAAAATTACATAATTCCTAGAAAAATAAATAATATTCTAAGGTTGTTCTGTCCCTTTGGTGACAATGCTTTTTCCTGATTATATTTTAGCTTTGACTTCAGGCATCTTATCATTCGCCACCTTCTCCTTTACCTTGGCATTCTTGGATTTAGAAATCTCTTCTTACTTGATCCTTTGTCTTTCATGATAATGATAGGGCTTGGGAAAATACTTGTTGGGCTCTATAGAATCAGCTGGAATCTTCCCTACCTTCTGATCTTTTCTGAATTTTTAGATGATCTCCAGCTGCTTTGAATGCTTAACCTATTCCTGTTCTAAATACCATTTTCAACTATCAGTTATATTGCTATTGACTACTTTCCAAGCAGTGAGTATAATGGATCTAGAAGTTGGACTCCACTACTCAAAATCTAGCATAGCTTCAGCCTGCTCCCTAAATCTTTTCTTAGATAGTTGAGCATCTTTATCTTTAAGCAATGCAGAAGCAGTCATCTCCACCTCCTCACATACTATATTCTGAATTTGTGGTGGAGGACTGTACATGGACTGGACAGTAGTTTGAGTAACCTCAAAATGTGTAACACCCCCTATCCGTCGCATAGCATATAGCAGTAGGTCCGGTCGGGGCCCGACGCTATATACTACAAACAAACCGGGTGGTTACTCAATGGAAACCATCCAACTAATCGTAACATCCTACACAGAGCATTCTAGCGGAAGCAGTTTATAAGTTGCAATTAAAAGAACCCAGAACAAGCATGAATGTCCACTAATACACCAAATAGGAATGTAGTACATACACAAGTACTGGCCTTAAGGCCTTACAAATGGTTTACTTCATATTACATGTCTTACAAACCACGGCACGCAGGCCGGTCATACATGAACAAAAGCAAGTAAACACTCCAATTAGGCCTTCGAGGGCCGGCTTCGCAATTTGGGCTTTAGCGCGCTATTGACTGCTTGGTACAGCAACACCTGCAAGTAACAAACCACCACACGGTGGCAAACAAAAGAAATAGTCAGCAATGGTGACCAAATTATAACGATCCCGCCCCCAACTCGGGGCGGCGATGCTCCTTCCCTGCATTTTATTAGCACAACCAAGCAGTATATAAATACATTGCATCACAGGAATTGGCGTGCATGGCCACACGCCCCGTGCTCTCAGGGCACATTCTCGGTGATCGCGGTCTAATCCTGTCAACACACCACCATCCCCAGGACGGCAATCTCTCGTGAGCAATTAAGGCAGTAGTCACGACACTTTAAAATCATCGACAGCCTTGAGTCTTTGAGGCAGTAGTCACGACACTTTAAAATCATCGACAGCCTAAGACCCGACCTCTATGTCATCGGCAGGCCTCTAACACCGAACCGCATAGAGCAGGAACGGTTCACTCAACCCGTTGCTCACTTGCCACGACACTTTAAAATCATCAGCACAAGTTAAGTTTCCCCAAAGCCCGCGAATCGAACGTACAATATTACATAACCCAGTTATGTACAAGCTGGCTCCCTGGCCCACAAGTTTGGCAGAATCACGCATCTGCCCAATTTTCCAGGTGCACCTTTGGGTTAATCCCCAAGGCTCCCTGTTGCAATCTACCGCATAGAAAACCTAAAAAACAAACATTTGCTTGGAGTTTTCTCCGGTCATTATGCAATGCAACATCACCGATCCAGACCAACTTGTCCGGGTAGGCTTCACACATCATGCCTATGTCCGTTCTCGAATACTGACTCTAAACAACGTGGAATTTACATATCTACCCGAAGGAACGCCTCCAACTCACCGCAAACTCGCGAGAGCGGGCTTCCTATGCAAAGAAGGAGAGTTTCACATGCTCAAGTAGAGAATCATTACCCTAGCGTTCTTCCTTGGCGCCATGGAAATGTAAGCGGATGAAAATCACCGCTCTCTCTTTTCCTCCGTAGATCCGAAGTCGGTTCGCGATTTGGAGCTCCGAAGCTCCTCCAAAAACCGGATCTAAGCTTCTTCTTCCTCCTTTGCTCTCCTCTCTCTCTATACTATAGAAAGAGAACCTCTCAAGTGAATTGAGGGTTTCAAAGGTCCAATCACGTGTATATCCAAGCACTAACAACCCCCAGCCATCGTATCCCGAATTAAAGAAATGAACAGCCACGATCTAGATCTAAAATGCAGAATATGGGCCGAACACGGCCTGTGACATGCCCGTGTCCAAGGCCGTGCCCCTCATTCGCCGTCAAAATCGACGTGTCTCGAAAAACACACGGGCATCTGACACGCCCATGTTTGACTTGACACGCCCGTGTTCCAACTGACACGGCTCTGTGGTTGGCTGTGTGCTCCCATCGACACAGCCCCGAAAACAACCCGAGACTCACACAGGTCTTGGACACGCCCGTGTCCTATGTGACATGCACGTATCCAACCCGAACACTCCTGGGCTCCAGACAGTGTTCACGGTCTCGACACTTCGTCGAGCGAATTTCGTCGACCACCCGACACGGCCTTGGACACGCCCGTATCCTAGGTCGTGTGTCTTGTCTTGACACATCGTCAAGTGAAAATGTCGACTCCCGGGCCGATCGTCGATACGGGCTCGACACGACCTGAGGCACGCCCGTGTCTCAGGCCGTGTTCGCTGCTCGACGATCGTCGACTCCAAATTTCGTCGACATCGCGGCCAAATCGTCGACTCGAGCCTGACACGCCCTGGGACACGCCCGTCTCCCAGGCCGTATGCCCCCTGCCAAATACCAGATTTGGCCTAAAACGCCTCCCGTTGCTCTTTTGAGTTTCGAGGCGTTACAACTCTCCCCCTCTTAAAAGAATTTTGTCCACGAAATTACATAAAGAAAGATAAGTACAAAACCAAAATTTGTACCTGAGCGTAACAACTCCGGATATTCGTCAAGCATAGTCTGCTCTCGTTCCCAAGAGAGCTCCTCTCGACCGCAATTGTCCCATCAGACCTTCACCATCCTGATCTCTTTATTGCATAGCCGCTTGACCTCCGAGTCTTCAATACGCACAGGCTTGACCTTTGTCGTCAACCCACTATCCACCGACACTTGATCAACCGCGATCACTTGCGAAGGTTCTTGCACCGCCTTCCGTAGCACCGATATAAGGAATACATCATGTATACCACTAAGCTCCACTAAAAGCTTCAACCGATAGGCTGCTTCACCAACCTGCTCCAGAACCTCAAACAACCCAAGGTAGCTCGGGCTTAGCTTTTTCAATCGCCGCACCCGCGAGACAGCCTTGAACGGCTTGATCTTTAAGTACACCCAGTCGCCCACAACGAACTCCACGTTCCTGTGCTTGGCATTATAGTACTTCGCTTGCCGGTCCTGAGCGATTAGGAACCTTTCCTGAATGGTACGAACCAAGGACGTAGCATCTTCCCCCTCTTGGCGCTTGTATAATTTTGACTCACCCATTTCTAACCAAGACAATGACGTGCGACATTTTCTACCATATAGGGCCTCGAAGGACGCCATTTGAATACTCGCCTGGTAACTATTGTTGTACGTAAACTCCACCAAATAAAGATGGTCTTCCCATTGCTTCCAAAGTCCAAGACACACATGTGAATCATGTCTTCCATAGTTCTATTGACCCTCTCGGTCTGCCCATCCATTTGCAGATGGAAGGATGTGCTGAATTTTAACTTTGTTCCCAACATTTGCTGCACTAGCCTCCAATCATTGGACATGAACCGCCCATCTCGGTCACTCATGATGTTGTGGGGCACACCGTGAAGCCGTACTATATTATCCACATATAACTTTGCCAACTTTTCCACCGGATCATCCTTGCTATGCGGAATGAAATGTGACACCTTCGTTAGCCAATCTATGACCACCCAGATGGCGTCGTTCCCCTTTTGCGACATTGGCAAACCGTGCACAAAGTCCATAGAGATGTCTTCGAATTTCCACTCCGGAATAGGCAAGGACTTCCGAAATCCTCCTGGCTTTTGGTACTCCGCCTTCATCAAGGCGCAAGTTTGGCACTTCGCCACATAGAGCGCCACAGCCTTCTTCAAACCTGGCCACCAAAACAGTTTCTTAACGTCGCGGTACATCTTTGTGCTCCCCGGGTGAATAGAGTACTTGGTATAGTGCGCCTCGTACAAAAAATCCACTCGCAAACTGCCCATGCTTGGGATGCAAAGACGACCGTCTTTCCAAAGCAATCCGTCGTCCACAACGAATTGGGAATTTGACCCATCCAGAGCCTCTACCATGAACTGCTTCATATGGTCATCCAAATTCAAAGCCTGCTGAATCCGATCAGCCAGGTCATATTGAACTTCAGTCCAATTCAGTACTGCTTCAGCACTTCATTGCTTATCTACATAAACAATCTCCAACGCCTCCAACTCCCGAACCAACCGCTCGTCATGGATCGACAGCCAATTGGCTTGAGCTGGGGCCCGACAACTCAACGTATTTGCAACCGCATTACCTTTACCAGGCATGTAGTCGATCTTGAATATATAGTCCCCCAGGAACTCCATCCATCTACGCTGCCGCATATTCAGATCTTTCTGATCAATCAAATACTTCAGGCGCTTATGATCGGTGTAGATATCAATCTTCACACCGTACAAATAATGCCTCCATAGCTTCAAGGGAAAAATCACGGTCACTAACTCCAAGTCATGTACCGGATAATTCCTCTCGTGCACTTTCAGCTGTCTCGAGCCATAAGCTATCACACTTCCATGTTGTAGTAGCACGCAACCCAAACCGCTGCCTGAAGCATCACTATAAATCTCATAACCTTCGGTCCCACTCGGCGAACTCAGTACAGGCACCGTGGTCAACCGACATTTCAACTCCTCAAAAGATCGCGCGCACTCCGACGTCCAAACGAACTTCTGCTCCTTCCTCGTCAAAGTAGTGAGAGGTAATGTTATCCGCGAGAAGTTCTCTACGAAGCGCCTATAATAGCCGGCAAGCCCCAGAAAACTCCGGACTTCCACTACCGTAGAAAGCTCAGGCCAGTCCCGTATCGCAACAATCTTCGCCGGATCCACTGCAATAACCAAAACTCGCACTCACTATATGACCGAGGAACTCCACTGAGGATAACCAAAACTCGCACTTCGAGAACTTGGCATACAATTGATTCCTCCTTAGCGTCTCCAAAACCAAATGAAGATGTTTGAAGTGATCTTCCTCACTCTGCGAGTACACCAAAATATTGTCGATGAAGAAGATCACAAAATGGTCCAAGTACTCCCTGAAGGTCCTGTTCATCAAATCCATGAACACTGACGGCGCATTAGTCAGCCCAAATGGCATGACCGTAAACTCGTAATGCCCGTATCTCGTACTGAACGCTGTCTTCAGGATATCACTCTCCCTTATTCGCAGCTGATAGTACCCGGACTTGATATCCAACTTCAAGTACACCGTCGACCAGACTAACTGATCGAATAGATCATCAATCCGGGGAATCAGGTACTTGTTCTTTTCTATCAACTTGTTAAGCTCCCGATAATCAATACATAACCTCAAGCTTCCGTCCTTCTTCTTAACAAAGAGGACCGGTGTGCTCCAAGGCGAAGAACTTGGACGCACATACCCTTGCTCCAACAACTCTAGGAGTTGAACCTTCAGCTCCGCCATTTCCTTAGGCGCTAGCCGATAAGGAGATCGTGACACATGCTTTGCACCTGGCACTAGCTCAATCGTAAAATCTATCTCCCGTTGAGGTGGAGCTCCAGGAATATCTCTAGGGAACACATCAGGGTACTCCTATACCACTGAAATACTATCAAACACGGGCTTTTGCTTTGCAACCTCCACTAGTGTAAAGAACAGTTCTGTACCGGCACGAACCGCCTTCACCACCTGAAGAGCAGACATCAACGTCTTGCTCGATCCTTTTAAGCCCATAAAATTCGTCTCACGACTTGCTCCCAACTTGACTTCCTTGCGACTGCAATCAATATAGGCCTGCTGCTCCAAGAGCCAGTCCATGCCAAATATAACGTCGAACTCCACCAACGGTAGTAACGACGCTTGTAGATCGAACTCTTGATTCCCAATGCGAATCTTAACACCGCAGATTTTATCCGCGCTCATGGAACACCCATTAGGTATCAGCACATCCAACTTTTCCTTTGCCATCGAAGAAGGTACTCCGATGCGTGATATAAATCCTTCGGACAAGAAGGAGTGTGAAGCTCCTGTATCAAAGAGTGCTATTGCCGGATTTTCACAAATCAAAACAAATCCTAAACAAGAAGTGGTAAGGTAACATGTGCATAACAAGTATTTAAAGAAATTAACTTGCTATAAATTAAACCGTACCTGTCACCACATCCTCCTGTTTGATGGCCTCCTGTTGGCCAAGATTATACACCCTTGGTTGGGCCGGAGCATAATGGTACGCGGTTGACTCCACCGCCTTGCCATTTTCTTCATAAGTTTCTCCCGGCTTCCTTTCGGACTTGGGACGTCCGCTCCGGCACTCACGGGCATAATGTCGCGGCTTCCCACAGTTGTAACATGCGCCCGGGGTCCGACCCGTAGTCGCCCCAGGAACACCAACAGAGGGGGCTAGACCCGAAGTCCTAGCTTTCTTGTTCCACTTCCGTAACACAGACTTTGAGGAGTTCGGCACTTTGAAATCTGACTTCTTATCACCAATGCTCTTCTTCGCTTAAACATTCTTCATGTCCTTCTCCAAGTACCGGGCCGTGTTGACCAAGGTCAAGAAACCCTGCGTCATCGGCCCCGAGAGTAGTAACCTCAACTAATCTCTCAACCCTTCGTAGAATCGATTCGTCTTGTGCTCCTCATCCGCAATGGTGGAGATAGCATATCGACTCAATCGAGTAAACTCATGGAGATATTCATCCACGCTACCGTCTCCTTGAACCAACTTCAGGAACTCGTTCTCCAATGCTATCCTCTGCACCGAAGGGAGGTATCTAGCCAAGAACAATCTCGAGAACTCCTCCATCGAGACGTCTATAAGCTGCCTACCTCTCAATAGATGCAGCTCCAATCCTTCCCACCACAATCTCGCTTCACCGTCTACAAGGAACGTAGCAATTGTGGTCATTTGCCACTCCTCCGTCTCTGTTGCTATCATGACTCTCTTCACCCTAGAGAGACAGTCTTCAGCTTGAGATGGGGTTCCCAACCCTGAGAATACTGGAGGATTAAAGCTCATGACATGTTTGAGCTGTCTCTCAGTTACCCTCCTTGGCACCAACGGCTCCACTACTACCTGTTCCACCGCAGGAAAGGGCTGCTGCATTTGCCTTGTAGGCTGCGCATTGATCATGACAAGCACTGCTTCGGCCACCAATCGTATGGTCTCAGCCGATGGAGGTGTTGCAAGAGCATCATTAGGTGCACTGTTAGCCTCAGAAACTCGACGTTCGGACACCCCAGCACCACTTCTGGTCACCTATAGTGGTACAAAACACCGTTAAGCGACCAAATAAAATTGCAAACAGCAATTATAGGAACACACAGGTTCCCCAAACACGTGTATTTTCATTCCTAAGTGGACATTCATGGGTTCTTTTACTGTTATCACGATGACGCACACGCATGTGCTCACCACCCCTTAAAAGAATTCGTCCACGAATTCATCTTAAGCCCGACCAAAACCAGTAGTCTGATACCAAATTATAACACCCCCTATCCGTCGCATAGCATATAGTAGTAGGTCCGGCCGGGGCCCGACGCCATATACCACAGACAGACCGGGTGGTTACTCAATGGAAACCATCCAACCAATCGTAACATCCTACACAGAGCATTCTAGCGGAAGCAGTTTATAAGTTGCAATTAAAAGAACCCAACACAAGCATGAATGTCCACTAATACACCAAATAGGAATGTAGTACATACACAAGTACTGGCCTTAAGGCCTTACAAATGGTTTACTTCATATTACATGTCTTACAACCACAGCACGCAGGCCGGTCATACATGAACAAAAGCAAGTAAACACTCCAATTAGGCCTTCAAGGGCCGGCTTCGCAATTTGGGCTTTAGCCCGCTATTGACCGCTTAGTCCAGCAACACCTGCAAGTAACAAACCACCGCACGGTGGCAAACAAAAGCAACGGTCAGCAATGCTGACCAAATTATAACGATCCCGCCCCCAACTTGGGGCAGCGATGCTCCTTCCCTACATTTTATTAGCACAACCAAGCAGTATATAAGTACATTGCATCACAGGCATTGGAGCACGTGGCCACACACCCCGTGCTCTCAGGGTACATTCTCGGTGATCGCGGTCTAAGCCCGCCGACACACCACCATCCCCTGGACGGCAATCACTCGTGAGCAATTAAGGTAGTAGTCACGACACCTTTAAAATCATCGACAGCCTTGAGTCTTTGAGGCAGTAGTCACGACACTTTAAAATCATCGACAGCCTAAGACCCGACCTCTTTGCCATCGGCAGGCCACTAACACCGAACCGCATAGAGCAGGAACGGTTCCACTCAAACCGTTGCTCAATTTCCACGACACTTTATAATCATCAGCACGAGTTAAGTTTCCCCGAAGCCCGTGAATCGAACGCAAAATATTACATAACCAAGTTATGTACAAGTTGGCTCCCAGGCCCACAAGTATGGCAGAATCACGCATCTGGCCAGTTTTCCGGGTGCACCTTTGGGTTAACCCCCAAGGCTCCCTGTTGCAATCTACCGCATAGAAAACCCAAAAAACAAACATTTGCGCGGAGTTTTCTCCGGCCATTATGCAATGCAACATCACCGATCCAGACCAACTTGTCCAGGTAGGCTTCACACATCATGCCTTTGTCCGTTCTCGAATACGAACTCTAAACAACGGGGACTTTACATATCTACCAAAAGGAACGCCTCCAACTCACCGCAAACTCGCGAGAGCGGTCTTCCTATGCAATGAAGGAGAGCTTCACATGCTCAAGTATAGAATCGTTACCCTAGCGTTCTTCCATGGCGGCATGGAAATGAAAGCGGATGAAAAGCACCGCACTCTCTTTGCCTCCGTAGATCCGAAGTAGGTTCGGGATTTGGAGCTCCGAAGCTCCTCCAAAGACCGGATCTAAGCTTCTTCTTCCTCCTTTGCTCTCCTCTCTCTATATACTTTAGAAGGAGAACCTCTCAAGTGAAATGAGGGTTTCAAGGGTCCAATCCCGTGTATATAGAAGCACTAACAGCCCCCAGCCGTCGGATCCCGAATTAAAGAAACGAACGGCCACGATCCAGATCTAAAATGCAGAATCTGGGCCGAACACGCCTTGTGACACGCCCGTGTCTAGGGCCGTGTCCCTCATTCGCCGTCAAAATCGATGCATCTCGAAAAACACACGGGCATCCGACACGCCCGTGTTTGACTTGACACGCCCGTGTTCCAATTGACACGGCCGTGTGGTTGGCCGTGTGCCCCCATCGACACAGCCCCGAAAACAACCCGAGACTCACACGGGTATTGGACACGCCCGTGTCCTATGTGACACGCCCGTGTCAAACCCGAACACGCCTGTGCTCCAGACCGTGTTCACGGTCTCAACACTTCGTCGAGCGAAGTTCGTCGACCACCCGACACGGCCTTGGACACGCCCGTGTCCAAGGCCGTGTGCCTTGTCTGGACACATCGTCGAGCGAAAATGTCGACTCCCGGGCCGATCGTCGACACGGGCTCGACACGCCCTGAGACACGCCCGAGTCTCAGGCCGTGTTCGCTGCTCGATGATCGTCAACTCCAAATTTCATCGACATCGTGGCCAAATCGTCGACTCGAGCCTGACAAGCCCTGGGATAAGCCCGTGTCCCAGTCCGTGTGCCCCTACAAAATACCAGATTTGGCCAAAAATGCCTCCCGTCTCTCTTTTGAGTTCCGGGGCGTTACAAAATGAGCTGGTTGGAATCCACACTCAGTATTTTGATCTTCATTGTACCATATGGGAGGATTGCCTAGAGTTTCTCTGATGTTATTGGATGTCCAGATAACATGTTCGGAGCTTGCCTTTATCATTAATCTCTCCCCATTTATGAATTCTCTTTCTGCATGATCCTTTAAGTCATTCTTATGAAATCTGACTTGACCATCTAAATAATTTATCCCTAAGGAGAAAACATTCTTTACCTTAAGAAAATGATCATCAAGTTCTTTGTCAGAAGCCTTGATATCCTTAACCAAAGAGGTTGAGTGAGTAGATAACTAAGTTTTAATATCCTTGGAGGTAGAGACTATCTTTGTTTCTAGAGCTATAGATTGCTCAGCCATCTTTACAAATGTAGCATCTTGCATTACTATCATGTTCTCATTCATTCTAGTCTGATTTTCAATGATAGCCTTGTTTAACAACTATTTCATCTTCAGTTTTCTTTGACTCCTACTGCTGTTTAGCAATGTACACTACACAATTAGCTCCTCTTTCAAAGAAATCAGTCATATCTTTCTTCAACAAGTTGACTTCAAACCTAATTGATTTGATTTCCTGAGCCAGCTGGAACTGCAACTCCTTATTGCTCTCATCTACATATTTTTCAAGTTTATATCTTTTTTGATCTAGCATTACCTGCATTTGAACTAGAAGTGAGCTTAAATCCATAGCAGGTGCAGATGTTGTTCCAGGATGAATGGTTTTCTTATAGCTTCCGCTTCTCTTTTTCATTTCAGTCAATTTCCTTTTCTTTATTTGAGAGACTTCTTCCTCCTCATATTCTGAAGAACTAACTACTTCAACTGCTTTGGCTCTTTAGCTCATTCAGTACTTGGGTCCAGATCTGCTAACTCCCCCTCAACTCTTGCACCTTCTTCACCAATATTGTTGTTTTCCTGGATGACCTCATTTTGTTAAGCTATATCATCAGGAACAGGGACCTCTGGAAGTGCAGTCATCTCCCTCTCAATATTTGTATCTTGATTCAGAATGATTTCTTCTTCAGTATCCTTGGAGACTGCATCCTCAATCTCCCTGTCAGGCATTTCCTATTCATGAACATTTATATGTTCTAGAAGAGTGTCTAGCTCTTAGATTACTTCTAATACTATTGTGTTTACGAAATCTTGTACTATTTCAGGTATAGTATTGAGGTTCTCCCCCTCAATATAATCAATCTCTTATATTGTCTCCCCCTACACCTGATCACCAGTTCCAGGTGAGGTCCTTGGAGATTTTTCAGCTACTGTATCATCCTGTTTTTTGAGTTAGATCTTCCTTGCACTTTAGAATCACTAGAAGATTCTTCTTCCATAACCACTGCCTTCTTCTTTTTCTCCTTCTCCTTTTTTACTATAGGTGAATCCTTGGATAGTTCTCTATCCCACCTTGCTAATATTCTCATATCCATTTTTCTCATATGATTGATCTTAGATCCAATATTCAGATTTATACCCTCAGGAATGGCTTGTACTAAGTATAGGCTTATAATTCCGCACATATTGTGTTTCTTGATGCTCTTTGCTATTCTGTGAAAGACAACTTTGCTCCAGTTTGTATTTACTTTGAAGATTACTCTTGTCATTAGCTCAAACATCTGAGCAGAAATTATGTCATGTGCTCCTGTCTTGCATAGTAACACTTTCCCTGTTATTTCAGACAGGAATTTGCCCAGGGTATTCATACCCTTCCTGACTAGTGTGCTTCTAATCTTTGTGGTTGGGGACAATCCACACCACACCAAAGAATCTGCAGTCCTGGCAGAATCAAGTTCATCATCTTGATAAATTTTTGGTAATTGAAATAACTTGGCCAGCCTTTTGGTAGTTATTTTGACCATTGCTCCATTTAGCTTGGACTTAATCTTGTCTGAGTTTGAATCCAGATGTGCATTTGAGAAGAATTCTGAAACTTCTAGGTTCCAGATTTTTGACATTTTTGAAAGAAGATATTTCAATCCTGCTTTAGTGATTAGGGTAATGATGTTCCTAATTTCTTCTGATGCCAAGTCGAATCCATTACGAATGAGTTCATAAACTTCAAATATGTTGTCGTCATTCTTGGGTGCCATAAGAGTGGAGAGAAATTGTTGATGGGTGTCGACTAATCAGGATTCTAGGTCTCAACACTTAGGAATCAATAGTTCACTAAATATAGAAAACACAATCGACTTTTACACTTACACCCTATTTATAGTATAAACTTTCTTGAAGACGAAAGGGCACGCTTCATTTAGACTGTTCTAAATTTTTATGTAAATACGTAGTGTCGACACAGGGAAGATTGTCTGTCGAGATGTGTCCACACACGTCAACAGAAGGATAATGTCTCTCGACACATTCGTTAGGATCTCGACACCCTTGAAGTCTCGACACATACATTGGTGTCTCGATGCATTCTTTGATGTCTCGACACATTCTTTGATGTCTCGACACATTCTTTGATGTCTCGACACAACTTTTAACTTAGTCAAAATTTTGTTCTCTAAGTTAAAGATTCTTGACATTTATGATGACTATCCTTGATATCTAAGTAAGTAAACTTAATTACTGACTTATTATTTTATATTAGTTTTTATGTATGCATACATTAATGAAGATTCAACATGTCAAGTTCGAATTTAAAGAAATTAAACTTCTCTTCATCTAGGGACTTATGAAAATATCAATAATTTGTTTATTTGTTGTAATAAATTCTACATTAATATCTCCATTTTCTACATGTTCCCTGATAAAGTGATATCTAATTTCAATATGTTTTGTTCTAATATGTGACACAAGATTATTTGCAATTGAGATAACTCTAGTAAAATCACAAAATAATGTAATTTTACTTAGCTGTAAATTGTAATTTTGTAATTGATGCTGAATTCATGACAACTGTGAACAACAACTTTCAGTTGAAATGTACTCAGATATAACTGTGGATATTACTACACTTGTTTGCTTTTTGCTGCTCCATGACACCAACCTTATAACAAGGAACTGACATGAACCTGGAGTGCTTTTCCTGTCCTCTTTACACCCTGCATAATATGTATATGAAAATCCTGTCAGTTCAGAATCACTATTCCTGGGATACCATATACCAAGATTCAGCGTGCCCTTTAGATATCTCAATATTCTTGTGATTGTTGTATAGTGAGACTCCTTAGGGAAAGCTTGATACCTAGCACATACACAAGTAGCAATCATTATGTCTGGTCTACTAGCTGTTAGATAGAGCAGTGATCCAACTATGCTCTATACAAGGTGATATCAACTGGCTTGCCAGCACCATCCATGTCTAAAGACATACTGGACCCCATAGGAGTTCTCATGGAAGTGGTTGTTTCAATATCATACTTCTTGATTAACTCTTTGGTGAACTTAGATTGACTAATAAAAAGTCCATCTATAGTTTGCTTAACTTGGAGACCCAAGAAAGACTTGAGTTCACTCATACTACTCATCTCAAACTTAACTTGCAAAAGTTTGACAAACTTACTGCAAAGTGACTCATCAGTAGAACCAAATGTTGGGTATTGTATCCACAATAACCCTGATTTGAAGAAGAGCCCAATCAAGCTAAAATTAATTGAGTTTGTATTTGATGTTGCTTTCAAGTTATGAACTTACAGGTTCACATTACTAAGTACACAATGATGAATTGTAAATATACCTATTTTTCCGTACATTAATTTAGTTGTTTTCATTTATTTTTGTCATTTTTACTTATTTTTATTCAATAAAATGCTCCTATTTTTGTAAATATTATACTAACTTGTTTTATTTTATTTTTCAGGAAAAAATCAAAATCTGCAAAAAAATGCCATGTCACGCCCGTGACATATTGGTCACGCCCGTGACCAGGGCGTGACAGCTCAAAAACCGTGAAATATGCAATTTTTGAGAAGAAAAGCCTGACACGCCCGGCGTCACCCCCGTGTCACCCGACATGGGGCGTGACCCAAGCCCGTGTCCACCCGCTCAATGTTTTCAGCTCAACGTTCGTCGACCCCCTCGACACGCCTAGAGTCACGCCCGTGACCTAGGGCGTGACACCTCTTTCCGCTCGACGATTTTCAACTCGACACTTTCCGCTCGACATTCGTCGAGTTTCGACACCAACTGACATGCCCAGAGTCACGCCCGTGACCTGGGGCGTGACCTTTCCAGCTAGGCCGACAAGACCCGCGTGATGACTTTCGGCGCAGCCCGCGCCCAGATCCACCTGCTTGACATGCCCAGCGTCACGCCCGTGACCTAGGGTGTGACCACTGCGAGACCGCCACGTGTCCATCCCGAAGTCAACTTTCCCATCAAATCGACGGCCGCCATCAGGAATAGTACTGACACGCCCCCTGTCACGCCCATGACCAAGGGCGTGTCCCATGTAAATTTTTGTCTATAAATTCCAGTGTTCTGCTTGAGTTCCTGTTCCCCTTTTGGGTTCCATTTTGTATAGGTTTGTGCTGTCGAAATGGTTCCAAGGGTAATGTAAGGGATATTTCTCCCCCACTCCTTAGTTTTATTTTCGTATCTTTGTAACTCGTACTTTTATTTAATAAAACGTGTTTAATTTTCTTCTCTCAACATGACTTTGGAATGGATTAATGCAAATCTCCCCTATGCAATCTTATCTTTCTTTCTTGTTTTAACTTAGCTTTATTTTCCTTCTTTTGTAATGGGTGTGTGTGTGTATGAGTATAACTTTATAATTTTATGTTCTTAGTTTTGTTAACTTAGAATTGTTATAGCTTTATTTGCATTCCTATAGATCCGTAAAAAATGTTTTCAAAGTGATTTTAATTTTTTCTATCTTAGATTTTCGTGTTTTGATTGTAAAACTTTTTCGTTATTTTCAGTTTATTCTCACTTTTTTAGCACTTTTACGAAGTTATAGGAATGATAATTTAGTTGTTTTAATTTTTCATGCACTTTGATTTTCATTTAAAACTTTTGTCCGTTTAATTTTTTCGTCTTCTTTTTATGCATTTCTACCGCATTCTAGCGGTAGAAATGTATTTATTTTCATTTTCCAGCACTTTCATTTTTCGTTTATTTGCAAAACTTTTTCGCTCGTTTAATTTTTATTTTCACTTTTTATGCATTTCTACCGCATTTTAGCGGTAGAAATGCAGTTGTTTTAATTTTTCGGAAACTTAGTTTTTTTTTTGCAATTTTTTATGTATGCGCATTTATTTCCACCTACTCGTTAAGAGTTAAATGGTGCTTGCTTATTTTACTTTTTGTAGAGTGCGTGAGTTTGTAATTTTCTTTATTTCCGCCTACTCATTCGAGTTAAATGGCGGGTCTTTATTTTCCCTACTCATTTGAGTAGGATTTGTGTGTGTGTGTGTTTTCATTTATGTCGAGAGAGTGTGTGCTTGAGTTTTACTTTATGTCGAGTGTGTGCGTGTGTTGCATTTATTTAGTCCTACTCGTTTGAGTAGGACCCGCTTTATTTCTCCCGCCCACGCATTTGCGCCGGGACTCGCAATTTACAGCTTTCTTCAGTCCTACTCGTTTGAGTAGGACTTGCAATTTTCAGCTTTCCTTTACTGTTTTATTTTATTGCTTTCATTTCCTGCTTTCCATTTTCTATTTTCTTTTCTGCTTTTCCCGCATGTCGTCCCCATTCCGATGAGTGGCTAACCGTTCTTAGCCCTCGGTATCGAAGAGCATTGGGACAGATAAAATAGCTTAAAATAACTAAAGGTCTAATTTTTCTAATTAATTAAAAGTACTTAAGGTTTGCCTGGGGTTAACGACGCGTAGGACCACATATCGATGTGTGGGCTCTATTTCTGTTTTCCATACGCTCGCCGAGAGGCTGTGCGTATGGACAGATCACCCCTTGGCAAAGAGAGTTCCGCACTAACCCTCGAGAGAGGAGGCGCGCCAACTCTACCGGATTGGGTTCCCCACCCAATAGCGGGGTTCTTAGCGTAATGCGGGCGTTAAGAGGAATCCTTCGTCGGACTAACGTTCGGTCGAATAGTCTTAGCGTTCAGGTGAGCGATAGCCCTATATCTAGGTGAGCTCATTTTAGTGGAACCTCCACGGCCAAGTCTCCGCCTTAATTAATTAGAAACTTAGGAGCTCTTTTTATTTAAAGTCTATTTTAGTTCAATTGTTTTTCCGGTGCCATCGATCTAAGCTCTTCATCGGCACCACCTTATTGCTTTCTTTTTATGCTTTCATTTTCTTTTTCTGCATTTTTATTATATATAAAATATCCCGACAAGATAATTATCGGTAAAATAATAGTCCCCTCCAGGGAAGAGTAGAAATAATTGAACCGACCCCGAGAACAATACGACCTCGATATTCCACCCGGAATATCCTGTAGTACTCACGATAGGTGCACTTGCCTCCTTTCGTTAAAACTCGATCTAAACTGTTTTATATCCAAATAAATAAATACGCGTGCCCCGTTTTCTTAAATAAAATCAAATCCACTTTTCTACTTAAATAAAACCACCGGGTCGCCGCGTGACCGAAAATAATTTTGGAGTTAGAAAAAGGAGGATGTGATTATTTAGAAAACAGGGCGCGCGTATTTATTTATTTGGATATAAAACGGGTTAGATCGAGTTTTAACGAAAGGAGGCAAGTGCACCTATCGTGAGTAGTACAGGATATTTCGGGTGGAATATCGAGGCCGTATTGTTCTCGGGGTCGGTTCGATTATTTCTACTCTTCCCTCAAGGGGACTATTATTTTACCGATAATTATCTTGTCGGGATATTTTATATATAATAAAAAATGCAGAAAAAGAAAATGAAAGCATAAAAAGAAAGCAATAAGGTGGTGCTGATGAAGAGCTTAGCTCGATGGCACCGAGAAGACAAATGAACTAAAATAGACTTAAAATAAAAAGAGCTCCTAAGTTTCTAATTAATTAAGGCGGAGACTTGGTCGTGGAGGTTCCACTAAAATGAGCTCACCTAGCTATAGGGCTATCGCTCACCTGAACGCTAAGACTATTCGACCGAATGTTAGTCCGATGAAGGATTCCTCTTAACGCCCGAATTACGCTAAGAACCCCGCTATTGGGTGGGGAACCCAATCCGGTAGAGTTGGCGCGCCTCCTCTCTCGAGGGTTAGTGCGGAACTCTCTTTGCCAAGGGGTGATCTGTCCATACGCATGGCCTCTCGGCGAGCGTATGGAAAACGGAAATAGGGCCCACACATCGATATGTGGTCCTACGCGTCGTTAACCCCAGGCAAACCTTAAGTACTTTTAATTAATTACAAAAATACGACCTTTAATTATTTTAAGCTATTTTATCTGTCCCAATGCTCTTCGATACCGAGGGCTAAGAACGGTTAGCCACTCATCGGAATGGGGACGGCTTGCGAGAAAAGCAGTAAATAAAGCGATAAAGAAAGCAGCAAATGAAAGCGATAAAATGAAAGCGGGAAAATAAAGCAGAAAATTACAAGTCCTACTCAAACGAGTAGGACTGAAGAAAGCTGTAAATTGCGAGTCACGGCGCAAATGCGTGGGCGGGAGAAAGAAAGCGGGTCCTACTCAAACGAGTAGGACTAAATAAATGCAACACACGCACACACTCGACATAAAGTAAAACTCACGCACACACTCTCTCGACATTAATGAAAACACACACACTCAAATCCTACTCAAATGAGTAGGGAAAATTAAGACCTGCCATTTAACTCGAATGAGTAGGCGGAAATAAAGAAAATTACAAACTCACGCACTCTACAGAAAGTAAAATAAGCAAGCGCCATTTAACTCTTAACGAGTAGGCGGAAATAAATGCGCATACATAAAAAATTGCAAAAAAAAAACTAAGTTGCCGAAAAATTAAAACAACTGCATTTCTACCGCTAAAATGCGGTAGAAATGCATAAAAAGTGAAAATAAAAATTAAACGAGCGAAAAAGTTTTGCAAACAAAAATGAAAATGCAAGTGGCTGGAAAATGAAAATAAATACATTTCTACCGCTAGAATGCGGTAGAAATGCATAAAAAGAAGACGAAAAAATTAAACGGACAAAAGTTTTAAATGAAAATCAAAGTGCATGAAAAATTAAAACAACTAAATTATCATTCCTATAACTTCGTAAAAGTGCTAAAAAAGTGAGAATAAACTGAAAATAACGAAAAAGTTTTACAATCAAAACACGAAAATCTAAGATAGAAAAAATTAAAATCACTTTGAAAATATTTTTTACGGATCTATAGGAATGCAAATAAAGCTATAACAATTCTAAGTTAACAAAACTAAGAACATAAAATTATAAAGTTATACTCATACACACACACACACCCATTACAAAAGAAGGAAAATAAAGCTAAGTTAAAACAAGAAAGAAAGATAAGTTTGCATAGAGGAGATTTGCATTAATCCATTCCAAAGTCGTGTTGAGAGAAGAAAATAAAACACGTTTTATTAAATAAAAGTACGAGTTACAAAGATACGAAAATAAAACTAAGGAGAGGGGGAGAAATATCCCTTATATAACCCTTGGAAGCATTTCGGCAGCACAACCCTATACAAAATGGAACCCAAAAGGGGAACAGGAACTCAAGCAGAACACTGGAATTTATAGACAAAAATTTACATGGGACACGCCCTTGGTCACGGGCGTGACAGGGGGCGTGTCAGTACTATTCCTGATGGCGGCCGTCGATTTGACGGGAAAGTTGACTTCGGGCTGGACACGTGGAGGTCTCGCAGTGGTCACGCCCCAGGTCACGGGCGTGACGCTGGGCGTGTCAAGCAGGTGGATCTGGGCGCGGGTTGCGTCGAAAGTCATCGCGCGGGTCTTGTAGGCCTAGCTGGAAAGGTCACGCCCCAGGTCACGGGCGTGACTATGGGCGTGTCAGTTGGTGTCGACACTCGACGAATATCGAGCGAAAAGTTTCGAGTTGAAAATCGTCGAGCGGAAAGAGGTGTCACGCCCTAGGTCACGGGCGTGACTCTAGGCGTGTCGAGGGGGTCGACGAACATTGAGCTGAAAACGTTGAGCGGGTGGACACGGGCTTGGGTCACGCCCCGTGTCGGGTGACACGGGTGTGACGCCGGGCGTGTCATGCTTTTCTTCTCGAAAATTGCATATTTCACGGTTTTTGAGCTGTCACGCCCTGGTCACGGGCATGACCAATATGTCACGGGCGTGACATGGCATTTTTTTGCAGATTTTGATTTTTTCCTGAAAAATAAAATAAAACAAGTTAGTATAATATTTACAAAAATAGGAGCATTTTATTGAATAAAAATAAGTAAAAAATGACAAAAATAAATGAAAACAACTAAATTAATGTACGGAAAAATAGGTATATTCACAATTCATCAAATACCCCCATAATTAAGCTTTTGCTATTCCAGAGGAAAAGTTGGAGATGAACTCATACGGAATAAAAGAAATCTTAAGTTTAGTTATCGCTTGAATTAATTAAAAGTAAGATCAAAATAAACATCCGGGGTTAAAGAATTAAATCCTAATTTCTGAAATGTTATGAATAGAGAAAGAGTTTCAAAAAGACTTATAGATAAAAAAAATAGAAAGCAAAAATTTATTTTTGTTAGTTTAACAAAGATGGATTGGATTTATATAAAAAACCTTAGCTTAAAAGAAGTTAAAGAAAATAATGCAATTTAAAAATTATGCTCTCAAAAAAGTTTAAATTAATTCTAGAATCATTAAAATATGCTAAGTGGTTTGGTGGTTTATGAATAAGGCTTGAGTATTGAGGCGAGGCAATTTTTTCTCCAATCTCCAATTTTTTTCTTTTTGGATAGTTAGGAAAATGAAATCTAATTTTCCTAACACATAATAATTTTTTCTTTCTTCATAAATAATAAATAACTCAATGTATATGTGTAGGAGTAATGAATTTTATCCTCTAACTCCATAACATATAATCTTTTTAAATATTGGGTGCCTATGTTTACGGAATGAAATCTTATTCCCATTGACATAAGATCTTTTAAGGGATAGGGGTAAACATGTCAAGTAAGACATGAAAAAAAATGGAAGTGGGTTTAGTTTTTCAAAAGGAAAACTAGATTTTAATAAAAAAGTTTTGAGAGCAATCTTTTTAAAATGAACGTTCCTATCTTTCTAAAAGCATGAAGTAGAAATAATTGAAATCCATGGATGTTATTTTCTAACATAAAAAACGAGCTTCTATTTATAAAAATTAGAAGTGGTGGTGAAAAAACAAGTTCTCTATTATAAGGAAAAGACATAAAAGATTCTTTAAATCATAACCCCAAACACTTAAATCTGTGAAACTTTAATTAATAAACGAATAGTAAGCAAAGAATAACTAAAATTCGCATATAAATTAACTCGAAACTAGATTTTTGGAAAGCAAAAAGGGTTAAGATATGGTATATTCGAATGATTTTGTTACATAATTTAACAAAACATTTTTTTGGGATTTTTAGAGTTTTTATCATTTTTTGTGTTTTAATTATTATCTTTTTAAGATTTTTAGACTTATTTTCTTTTTTTTTAGGATTTTTGGTTTTTCTAATTTTTTTTTGATTTTTTTTAGTGTATTTCAATAAGTAATTTACAAGAATGAGGAGAGAAAGAAGTGTTATTTACAAAGAAGATAGAGAGGAAAGAGAGACTTTTACAAAAAAGGGTACAAAGTAAAAACTCAAATGCAGCCCGCGAACAGACTCTTATTTGAATGGTTGGTTCGATGAGTCGAACGTCGCGGGCAGGCAAGATGCGAGTTTTTATAAATAAGAAAAAGGGGGGGGGAGATTTTTTTTTGAAGTTTTATGAAAAATAAAAACAAGGAAACAATTTTTTAGGTTTTATTTTTTTGTAATGTTTTTGTATTTTTATGCGTTTTTGTAAAATGCAGAAATAAAGAAATACGAAAACACCCTCATACTTAAACCCAACAATGTCCCCAATGTTGCAGTCTAAGTATGCGGAACAGATAATATACAAAATAGAATAAGTACAAAAAGAAAAAGGGAGGGTAGGAGCTTCCCTTAGACGAGTCCGGGAGGCCCAGGTTGAAACCCTGCATTATTTAGAAGAAAAAGCAAAAATATAACAGAAAAAACAAAAAAAAAGAAACTCGGCCTAAAGTGTGCGGGCGGTAGGGAGCAAGTGCGTGGGCGACTCGAAGGTAGCTAAGGCCTTAGCGACATGAGTGCTAAAGAAATGCGCTTCCCTATAGCGCACAAGAGTGAGAAGCGCGCCGAATCAAAAAAAATAAGTTAAATTAAAATAAACAAAATACATACATTGTTTTTTTTGTTTTTTTGTTTTTTTTTTGTTTTTTTTGTTTTAAATATATATATTGTTCTGTGTTTTTAAGTAGATTTTTAGTTTTTAGTTTGGTTTTTTTTTGTTTGTTTATTTTTTTAAGGAAAATATATTTTTTTAAGTTTTTTATTTTTAATTTGTTTTTTTTTAGTTTTATATATTTTTTTTGCTTTTAAAATAAGGAAAAACAATTGTTTTCTTTTTGTTAAGTTTTTTTTTTTTGGTTTTTAGTTTTTCTGTTTACTTGTTTTTTTTAGTTTTATAGTTTTTTCAATTTTTTTAGTTTTTAAGGTTTTTCAAAATTTTTTTTTGTTTTGTAAGTTTTTTTTTATTTTTTTTTTTGTTTTATAATTTTGTAATACTAATTTGTTATATAGTTTTTAGTATTATTATTATTATTATTTTTTGGTGGTCATTTTTAATTTTTGTTATAATTATAGATATAAGTAAAATTAATAGATTTCCAGGGTTCAAAATAACGAAAACGACTTGTTCCCCAGCAACGGCGCCAAAAACTTGATGCAGGTTAAAACTCCAAAATTATTTATGGTCACGCGGCGACCCGGCGGTTTTATTTGAGAAAAAGGCGGATGTGATTATTTAGAAAACGAGGCGCGCGTATTTATTTATTTGGATATAAAACGAGTTAGATCGAGTTTTAACGAAAGGAGGCAAGTGCACCTATCGTGAGTAGTACAGGATATTCCGGGTGGAATATCGAGGTCGTATTGTTCTCGGGGTCGGTTCGATTATTTCTACTCTTCCCTGGAGATGACTATTATTTTACCGATAATTATCTTGTCGGGATATTTTATATATAATAAAAAATGCAGAAAAAGAAAATGAAAGCATAAAAAGAAAGCAATAAGGTGATGACGATGAAGAGCTTAGCTCGATGGCACCGAAAAGACAAATGAACTAAAATAGACTTAAAATAAAAAGAGCTCCTAAGTTTCTAATTAATTAAGGCGGAGACTTGGCCGTGGAGGTTCCACTAAAATGAGCTCACCTAGCTATAGGGCTATCGCTCACCTGAACGCTAAGACTATTCGACCGAACGTTAGTCCGACGAAGGATTCATCTTAACGCCCGCATTACGCTAAGAACCCCGCTATTGGGTGGGGAACCCAATCCGGTAGAGTTGGCGCGCCTCCTCTCTCGAGGGTTAGTGCGGAACTCTCTTTGCCAAGGGGTGATCTGTCCATACGCACGGCCTCTCGGCGAGCGTATGGAAAACGGAAATAGGGCCCACACATCGATCTGTCCATACGCACGGAACTCTCTTTTTAAAATTTTTTATTTAAAAATTAAAATTTTAAAAAAATTTATTAATAAAAATAAATAAATAAAAAATTAAAAATAAAAATTTAATTAAAAAAAAATTTTAAAAAAATTTTAAAAATTTAATAAAATTAAAAAAGTAAATAAATAAATTTTAAAAAAAATTAAAAATAAAAAAAATAAAAAAAAATTTAATTAAAAAAATTTAAAAAATTAAAAAATTAAATTAAAAAAATGAAAAAAAATAAAAAAAATTAAAAAATTTTAACAAAATAAAAAATTAAAAAAAAAATTTAAAAAATAATAATAATTAAACAAAAAATTAAAAAAAAAATTTTTAAAAAAAATTTCAAATTTAAAAATTAAAAAAAAAATTTAAAAATAAAAAAAATAAAAAAAATTAAAATTAAAAATATAAAAAAATTTAAAATGTCAGGTTACAGTAGGTCAGTAAACACAGTACTACACAATATAATCTCTCGTTGTGTAGGTCATCGTGTTGACTCTTGTGTAATCTCTCTATTGGGGTGTACTTCTATCCCAGGTGCAGAATAAGGATCAAGGAATGCCAAAGTCCAGGACCCAGAAAATTGGAATTTTACCTAAGAAAAATTCGATGAGTATGGTCAGTCATATACGTCGAATTTGCCAAGTATCCCCTTCATACTCGCTAAATTCGTCGTGTATGCTTCCCGATACCCGTCAAATTCCCAGTATATACTTAGGGAAAATTTGCAGAAAAGCGGAAAATTCTCCAAGGAAAATTCGTCGAGTATCACTGGCGATACTCGCCCAATTCGCCGAGTATCACTGGTTATACTCGCTGAATTCAATGAGTATCCCAGGTGATACTCGCCAAATATGTCGAGCCGTATGTCGACCTCTCACGATTTTCTTCTAAAGCTTATTCGACGTATATGGTTATCTGGTTTGGTGAGTATTATATATGATACTCGACGAATTCCGTCGAAAAAGATTTAGGCCGTTTTTCCGAAAAATTCTCTGGTTCAGGATTTTCGGCCATATACAATGTTTTTTAGGGTTCATATTTGGAAATCGTTTTTAGCCGTTATTTCAATTCTTCCTATATATATGATAGGTTGAATTTCAAAATCCAGAATCTTGCCTTAATTAATTCCTAATTTCAAAAGCTTCTAAGAGAAAAAACCGTCGGCCGCTCCGACACAATTTTGCGATTTTCATCCCGATCCGTTGTTAGCACCGTGCGATCTTCTGCATCGACTTCTTTGATTGGATCTTTTCTTCTTTCAAGATTTATTCTACTCCAGTATAAGTTGATTGAAGATCCAAGGTTCAAGATTCAAGAACCAAAGATTTCAAGTTCCTGAGTTCTCATAGATTCAAGTTCAACCCTTTCAAGAATGTCGAATCAAGACTTGTAATCATGTGTAATATTGTAATATTGTATTAAATATTGTAGGAGATTTATCTCCGAGATTTTAGATCCATTTGTGGATCGAGAGTTGTAGATCTGTTAGTGGATCAAGTTTGTAGATAGGTGTGTGGATCGAGTTGTAGATCCGGTTGTGGATCGAGGTGTAAGAGAGTTTGTTCTCCGAGGTGTAGGAGCATTGCTCCGATTTGTAATATTGTGATAATCTGAGAAAGGTGAAATAGCTGAATCTATCACTTCATGGTAGATAGGCGAGGTGGGGTAGTGGACGTACACAATATGAGGAACCACTATAAATCTCTGTATTTGTGTTCTTGAATATTTAGATAATTTTTATTTCGCAAGAAGACACAAACATCACCTATTCACCCCCTCTAGGTGATTTAGGTAGACTCTAGATTCTTTCAATTGGTATTAGAGGGAGGTTTTGGTCAATAAGGTTAACACCTTGATCAAGATCCCTGATCCAGTGTTAAGAGATTCCACATATTCTCCATGGATTAATGCAAAGATATGTCATCTAGGAAGCATCCGATGTACACCAAGGAAAACTTTCCCCTATGGAAAAAACGAGTACGGTTCTTCATATAAGCTGTTGATTTGAGGATTTTTCAGATAGTGGAAGAAGGACAACACATCCCTACACAAGCTTCAACGATAAATCCAACAATTACGATTCCCAAGAAAATGATCGATCTCACTGAGGATGAGATTGCCTTAGTCTCCCTAAACAAGAAGGCAAAGAATATCATAGCTAGTGCAGTGGACAATTTAATGCTCCAGAACTTATTCCACTGCAAATCTGCCAAAGAGATGTGGGACTGTCTTGTTGTGTTGATGGAAGGTACTGAAGAAGTGAGAGACGATCGCAAATCATTGTTGAACCATGGGAACGAATCCTTCAAGCAAGGTGTCAATGATTCCATAGCTGACAGCTTCGAAAACTTTTTCAAGATCGTCAACGACCTCAGGAAGTATGGTCGCACATTCACTAATGGCGAACTCAACGATAAGTTTCTAAGATCCCTGAATAAGGAATGGGACACCAAGGTTGTTGCCATTTGAGAATTTGGGAAGCTGTCAGACATATAGCCTCAGAACCTGTTCAGAAAGGTGCTCTCCTATTAGATTCAAATGAATACCTAGAATAAGGAGGAGCAAGGCAACAAAACTTCTAGTAGAAAAACCTTTGTTGCTCTGAAGGCGGAAGGGTCGAGGAAATCTAAAGTTGTGTCACCTGTTAAGACACAAGCTCCTGACACTCCAGAAGACTCTGAGCCAAGCACGTCTGGCTCTGAGCTATCGGATGGAGAGTTTTCCATCATCTCCAAATAGTTCAATAAGTTGTTGAGCAAGCGGAGACAAATGAAAAATAGGACATCCTCTTCAGACTCCATGAGATCACATCGTGACGGTGATCGTGCCAAGAAAAGCTACAACAAGGAGGACATGTTTAAATCCAAACCCAACAAACAGTTTTCCTCTGACATTGTTTGTTACTGCTGTAATAAGTTAGGTCACATGATTGTGGAGTGTCCTTACAAGAAGAAGGATAACTCCAGGAAGGACGAGAAAAGATCCTTCAAAGGGAAGAATAAAGAAAAAAAAGAGCTTTGTCACCAAAAATTCAAAGACTCTCAGTGACTGTGACTCGAGTAAGTCAAGGTCAGAAAACTAAGAAGCTTACTTTGGACTTATGGCTCAATCTTACGAGGAAGTGGGTGAATCCGAGTACCATGGGAAGGTAAACTCGCACACTATTCTCTCAGAATCTGAAATGTCCACTAATGGTCATGGGGACTATTCTTCTGATGAGGACGAATCAGAATTGATGGATCAGCACGAGCACTTATTAAACGAGATTTCCTCCCTTAAGGCAGTGGAAGCTAATCTAAAGGAAGAAATTGCACAATAACTTCCTCTCAGAGATGAATTCCAGTCCTTGAAAGAGAAACTCAAGGTCTATGCTGAGACTTTAAGTCTGCAAGATAAATATCTTGATGAGCTGGAAGAAAAGCTCGCGATGAAGAGAAAACTCATTGAGAATAAAAGTGTTTAGTTGCTTACCTAAATCACCTAGAGGGGGGGGGGGCAAATAGGTGAGATGTGCGTCTTTTGAGGAATAAAAATTTAAGAACTATACACAGAACTATCTAGCAATAAATCACAGACGAAGCAAGATTTATAGTGGTTACCCAACCTTGGGTACATCCACTTTCCCTCACCGATCTAGCAATAAACTAGACTCGGCTACTCCACTATCTCAGATTGAAAAACGAATCCTATGCCTCGGAACAAAGTTCCTACAATCTCGATCCTCAAAACGGATCTACACTCGGAAGGTAAAACTTCCTACAATCTCGGAGGCAAAGGCTCCTACACTCAGAGAAAATTCTCCTACAAGAATGAAATAGAACGAATGTAAAAATACAAACAGTGAATCTTTATCAGATTCGCAAACAAGTGGCCTGGATCTTCTTTTAGACTTTGCGGCTTTATCAGAGAGATGAAGAAAATCTTAGGCAAAGACAGATCTAGATTTCCTTGGCCTCGCACGATCGGATAGAGAATCAGGAATTAAGCGACGATCTCGATCTGTAAGCCTTCTTGATCTGAATCCTCTAAAAACGAAAACCCTAGCCACATGTAAATAATGAAGATGATGGCGGCTTTCGCTTCTTGGAGAGAGAGAAATTGAGAGAACTTAGAAAGATAATCGGCTGCAAATTATTCTTATTCTCCTTAGGGTTTGTCGGTTTGACAAGACCTTATATACGATTTGCGATAACTGTCATGATTAAATCTTAATGAGGTACACGTGGACCAATCATATCACGGCTTATTAAGAAATCAGTCAATTTAGACTTAACGAAATTTTTCTGAAAAAGAGTGGAGTGACATACTCGAGTGAAGAAATGACTACTCGAGTACTTTATAGGACTACCCGAGTGAGCTGAAGATAGCTACTCGAGTACTATAGAAAACTACTCGAGTAAGCTGAAGATAACTACTCGAGTATATATTTGAAGAAGAAATTGAAAATGATAACCAGCTACTCGAGTACCAAAATGACTTGCTCGAGTGCTAAAGTGTAACATCCCATTTCCAACTAGACCCCTAGGAGTGGTTTTGTCTATGACTAGATCATGACAACCCTAGGAAGCTAGGAATGGGCCAAGCGATAGGAGACAAAGTGGGGAAACTCATCATGGTCTGCCAATAGTAGAACTCTGAACAATGGTTTAGGATGACCATGGGCTACACCTTTACCCCAAGACCCTACCACAACACCCCCTAATACCTTGGAAGGCCCATTAGAGCCATAAGGACCCATTGGGGTCAACAAAAGAGGCTCAGTTGACCAAGGTCAACCCTAGCCCTAAATGGGTCAAACTAGCCTACTTAGGGTCAATTGACCTACTCCTAGCCTAGAGGACCACACCTATGACCTCCTAACCCTAAAGTGAGGTCAATGGGTCACTAAGGACACAATGGGGTCAGCCCTAGAGGCCAAGTTGACACAAGTCAACTTAAGCCCCTAATCTGGTCAAAGTACCCTTACTAAGGGTAGGTGACCTCCAAAGTGCAAGGTAACCCTACATAACACTACCTAGACCTTGGTGGAAGCCAATGGGTCACCAAGGACCCAATGGGGTCAACCCAAATGGTCATGTTGACCCAAGTTAAATCTAGCCCTAAAATGGTCAAGTGCCCTTACCAAGGGACATGTGACCCCCAAGATGCCCAACCAACCTTATTCAATCCTTCCTAGACCTTAAGGGAGTCCAATGGGTCACTAAAGATCCAATGGGGTCAACCCAGGTGATCAAATTGGCCCAGGTCAACCCTAATTTAAGCCAAGTCAAACCTAGCCCAAAAGGGCTAACCCAAGCCCAAGCCACTTCTTCCTTAGGCTAGCCTCATTTTTCATGTTCATCATGGCTAGGTGGGCTGCTCTTAGCCAATGGAGTTGAGCAGACAACCAGGGGTGACTAGGAGAGAGAAGGGAGCTTCCCTCCATGTTAATGGAGGAGAGAGAAGATGGGGGAGAGGAAGGGAGAGAGTGGAGCCGGCCAAGGGAGGCTAACAGCCACCTTTAATGGCTTCAATCAACTCCTCTAGGGAAGAGGAGTTGATTCCAGCCGTTTCTCGGCCACCAAGGGGTGGATTCAGCCCCCTCCACTCTACCCGAGCCACACCATAAATGGTGTTGATGGCCATTGAAGAACCAGCCACCCCCTCCCCAATTTCCATTTAAACACCATCAGTGGGCAGAGGGGAACATTTTCGAGCGTTTACCTGGAGGAGATGGGCCGTCCCACTGTGCTGTTGCAGAATCCGAGCGCCGCCGTCGTCAACAATGGCATCCCGCCGCTCCTCCCGCATTCAGGCCGCCAGGAAGGTCCTCCCCCTCTCCTTAACTCGCGGGTAGATCATAGGACTCCTTAGGTTTAAGATTCGGGCTCAATTGAGCCCGATCAAATCCAGAATTTTGCATTGTTTTGACAAGAACATTTCTTGCTATAACCGCCGGAAAATGCCTCTCCAGCGGCAGAGCCGCCGCATGGCGATAGCCACCACCTCAACGGAGGTGGTGGTGGCGATGGCCGGCCGGGGAAGGGGCTGGATCGCCGGTGGCAGGGCTTGGAAATGACTCCAGGCGGGATGAATCCTAGCCGTCGGCTCAAGGAGGAAGATGAAGGGATCCCGTCCCTTTTGCTTCAAGATCTGTGCGGCCAAATGATTTAAACTATAGGTTATCATTTTTTTAATTATATGAATTATGTCACAGATTTAGATATAATTGGTTTTAAATTTTAAAAATACTTAGGCCCCTCTGTAGAAAACGTCACCAACACAAACGTTGTAGTCCTTGGTGTCTACTTTATTTTAAAATTGGTTTGAACCAGTTTGGGTGCATGGTCTGACCAGGGCACCCATTTTGCTGGGACATACCCTTAGGGCTAGGCAGTCATTAAACTGAGTGCCCACACCTCATCCCTGGTCCAACTCAATTGAAATTTTGACAAGGAGCCTAACCTAGCTATACCTAGGGCCTGACCAAAACTTAGAATTTTTGGAGACACGTTTCCTAAAGTTTTTGCTTTTATTTAATAAAGACACGGTAATTTAATTAAGTGGCCAAATGACCTCCAAACCCTCCCAAATTTTGGGGAGTGGTCCCTAGCTTCCAGACCTAGTTCTGTACAAAATTTGAGCACCTTTGGATATGTTTTGGTTAGGGAATCACCAAACCCTAGTTTGGCCTTAAGAGGGTATTTTTGACCACATGTGCACTATGGACTTAGGGTGGTCCCCTCCCCTCAACAGAGGCATAGGTTTTGGACACTGACTTGGCATGGACATTGACACCCTCTTGAGGAAAATAGGATGACTTAGGCTTGGTTTGCCCTAGGGTTCAACCTCAAACCCTAAGGAAGAACTTTTGAGGGTTGTGAAGGACATGGGGGCAAATGCCCTTGCATGGCCTTGGAAACCCAGTAGAATTTAGGGTAATGTAACCTAAGATCTCTGGTAGGAACTTTAGAAGAATTGGTGGAAGGTATACACCTCAAAACCCTAACCCTAGTTTTAGGGTAGGAGCACAAATTTGAAGATCAGCCAATAAACCTTCCCCAAATATTATTAAACTTGGGTGGAATAGGTTTTAGCCCACCTAGAAACTCTGGTAATTTTTGTAGAATTTTAGGGATTTTTTTCTTGGTACTTCATTTGTTAATTACCAAAAGGCCCAAAATGATGTTTGATTTTATTAGGGATGTTATGTGCTTTAAAATATGATGAAACTTGGTCAGAGGTTATTATAGGGCTAGTTGATCATCTCTGAATGTTATCACAGTTTTCAATTAATTTTATTTGGTTCTTCCATCATTAATTTCAGAAAGGGACTTTGGTAAAGAAAATTCATTATTGATGATATATCTGTTTAAAAATCATGAGGCTTAGGTTTTGAGGTATCTAGGCCAAAAAGTACTTGTAGAAATTTATTTATAATTTTTAGAGATCTGTTTTCAGAACTTTCATTACAAGGGCATATTTTTGAGAATAGGATAATTAATTAATTTGGGGAATAATTCTTTCAAACAAATTATGAAAGTTTACATAGAGGTTTTATATGCCCTTACCATCATCCTGGAAGTTTCTCTGAATTTTTGGAAGTATTTTTATTATACATCCCCTTTTAATGAATTATTTTGGAATAAATTGGAAATAAAATTTATGGGCTAAAATCTAGCTAGAAAATTTGGAGATTCTGGGTTTTTAGATGATTACCCAACTTGCATTTATCATAATTTTAGTGGAGCTTTATCTTGCATAAATCTTGTACTTCCTGTTCAACCTTGGAACTTTTGGCTTTTAAAATAAATAAATAAATTAGCATTTAAATTATAAAAATTAGGAAATTGTGGATTCAGTCTACATATGCCCATATAGACCTCTAATAATTATTACATGAGCATTGGGTGATCATATGACATACATCCCTTTTTACGGGCTATATAGCTTAAGTGGTCTGCATTTAGTAAAACTGCAGGAAATCATTTGGGACATGAATTAGAGCACATGTGATGGGTCTTGTTGGTTTGCTGGAAGGATAAATAGAATTCGGTGCATCTTTGGAAGATAAGTGAGTAGGGTGTTATTTTGTCCAGGGTTTAGAGGCGCTCGGGTCCGACGAAAGATCGTCCTCCCCGAGGTGTGTGGAGTCAAATCACCCTAGGATTAGCCTATCGTAACAATAGGAAGGAATGGGTAAGGGAATCAACCAATAACAAAATAAGTATCTTGCGAAAGGGAACGCTGGGCGTAATCCCAACATAGTTCCTAGTGCCCCTTGAGAGCCCTTCACAGGGAATACCGGGGGCAGTCCTGGGTTAACGTAAACTGTTTTAACAAGCTGAAAAGAGTAACTGAGTAATTAGGGTTGCACCTTCCACAAACACTGATAGCACTGGAAGATAACTTGGAGCGTCGGCTCGGATGGTTAAAAGACAGACTTTGGGTCTGGGGAGCTTCGGCTCGCTTGTTAAGACGGACGTTTTGGTCCGGGGAGCCTCGGCTCGGTTTTTGATTATGCTAAATTTGCATGTGCATAAAAGGAAAGAGAAATTAAGGTGGTGGGTCTTCGGTATTGGAGGGTAGATGCACCGACGCCAATACATTGACTCGGCAAGTGTGGTTAGCACTTCGCCAACAGAAGTCCGGTGCGCCAGCCGGCAAGAGTACGCAGGATTCCGCTTCGTGCACCAAGCGTTGAGGCGTACGATAGGTTTGACCGGTAGTGCTTTACTGGTTTATAGGTGGGCGACGCCCAACCCACCGCTTCCGTCTGCCACTACGGAGGTATCCTGGGAGGTTACGACTCTAGAAAGGGGGAACTAAAAGTCTATGTGCACAGAGTCGGGTGTGTGTGTTGCACTTGCATGTCCATCATACCCACTTGCATGTCATAGCATAATCGATTCATTTAACCATGACACCTAAAGTATAAGTGGAATGAGATGCTTATACTTTAGGCCCTGCAAAACGACCCCTTAGTCTATAAGCTTGTGTGGGCAGGTTTATAAATTAAGGTCAATTATGATATATATATTCATACACTGCTGTTTGATAACCGACACCCCAACGTATAAATTGGTATGGGACTTTTTATACGATGGGAGCCTTGCAGAAGACCCCTTGGCTTTTGTGTTTTCACATAAGTGAAGGTTACTTTTCATATTTCAGCTTATTGTCTACACATGTTATAAAATTGCTAGTATAGATCCGCTGCCATCTGTTCTTGATATTCTCCACCTTCAAGTCCTCCCCTTTCTTCCTCTCCGCTCGGTGCCTAGGAGCCGTGGGGGAAGGGGCGGGGGATGATAGGACTTAGTCTTTTAGACTAACGGTTTTCGAACCGCATCATTTAGGGGATCGTGGAGACCATCATGGAGGAGCAGCCCCAGAGACCGGTGCGCTTGGAGGTGGGGCAGTCTAGCTCCGGAGTTCATACAGCCGGGACCGTGAGTCTCGACCTTGAGTAGTTTTTCTGCTTTTGCTTCCGCATGAGTGATTTTGTAGTGAGGATATGGTGTACCGGGCATAAGCCCGTATTTGCTACTCTGATGTTTTATTCTGTGGACACTCCCTTCGTGGAGACTTATATACTGATATGTGATTTTCTATGGACTGATAGTTTCCATTTACTTCTTTATGCTACTTTTCTGTGATCGAAATGGCCGGCAGAATCGGCGCTTTGTGGTGATAACCCTTCAGATCGTGAAGGAGTCACCGCAAAACGGCGGTTCTGGGCCTAAGACCCCGGTGTTCAAAAAGAAAAAAAGGGGGTCTTACAAGTGGTATCAAAGGTGACCTCGATCGAAAAGTAGTAGTCCGCAATCCTGGGTCACCCCCGCGCGAGTTTAGTTTGGGGACAAACTAAGCAGCGGAAGCAGTGGTGTGCCCATATGGGGGATCACATGTAAATTGTCCACTTTTATTAGGTATTGAGTCGATTACCTACTAATGTAGTTCGTTTTACAGCCCCCAGCTCAGCCCACCCCACAAGGTGGAGCTCAGCAGACTCCAGACATTGCACCACCTCCCAAGGTCCCCACACCTTTCCTTCAGTCAGACATGGGGCAAACTCTTACAGCTATCCTTGAGGCCTTCTGGGTTCAGCAGGCTCCGGCCCAGCATCCAAACCCAGGGGCCAACTGGATGAGCACCTTCCGAGGAATCTCTCCCCCGTCATACTTGGGGACAGAGTCAGCTGTGCGGACAGAGGAGTGGCTGGATGTTATGTACGAGATGTTGATTGGGATACGATGCCCTTTGGAGGAGAGGGTGGACTTGGTGGTATCTTGCTTGGAGTCCCATGCCAAGAGGTGGTGGAAGACGGTGTTGGACACGACGTTTGCCGATAGGGAGATTGCAGAAATTACTTGGGAGGAATTCAGGGCCACGCTGCTGGAGCACTTTGTTCCGCAGTCGGCCAGGGACGAGTTGGAGGAGTGGTTCTTGCAGCTGAGGCAGGGCACCAGGACGGTGGTGGAGTACCACCGAGAGTTCGACCATTTGGCCCGATATGCGGGTTCTTACCAGCTGGACGAAGCAGGGTACGTCAAGAGAATCTATAAGGGCCTAAAAGAGGAGTTGAGGGAGGCCTTGCTGTTTGTATCTGATGGGCCTACCTCCCGGATTTTGGAGATGGCGAAGAGGATTGAGGCCGATTGGCACACCAATCGGGGCCGGAAGCGGCAAGCGGAGGATCAGGGCCGGAGGGCCCGAAATGATCAGCGGCGGGGCACCATACCAGATGGGATAAGGACAGAGGAGCAGCCTCGTCAGGAGGTGAGGCAGGAGCCGAGAGAGCAGGTGGTTTTGGCCCCTCAACCTCTTCAGATACAGGAGATGCCGAGACCCGGGGGTATGGCGTATCCCCCGCCGGAGTGCTTCCATTGTCATCAGGTGGGACACCTCCGGAGAAACTGCCCTATGAGGGGGGCACCACCTCCAGCACCACAGGGTGGCCCACCTGCACAGCTTTTCGGAGGCCGAGGATGCGACCGAGGACGTGGTTACCAGGGAGGAGATCGAAGACAGGAAAGGGAGCAGGCATATGCCTTGGACCTGGCACAGCCTCGAAATCCAGAGCGGGTCATCACAGGTAAATCCAGGACGGTGGTGGAGTACCACCGAGAGTTCGACCATTTGGCCCGATATGTGGGTTCTTACCAGCTGGATGAAGCTGGATACGTCAAGAGATTCTATAAGGGCCTAAAAGAGGAGTTGAGGGAGGCCTTGCTGTTTGTATCTGACGGGCCTATCTCCCGGATTTTGGAGATGGCGAAGAGGATTGAGGCCGATTGGCACACCACTCGGGGCAGGAAGCGGCAAGCGGAGGATCAGGGCCGGAGGGCCCGAAATGATCAGCAGCGAGACACCATACCAGTTGGGAGAAGGACAGAGGAGCAGCCTCGTCAGGAGGTGAGGCAGGAGCAGAGAGAGCAGGTGGTTTTGGCCCCGCAACCTATTCGGATACAGGAGATGCCGAGACCCGGGGGTATGGCGTATCCCCCGCCGGAGTGCTTCCATTGTCATCAGGTGGGACACCTCCGGAGAAACTGCCCTATGAGGGGGGCACCACCTCCAGCACCACAGAGTGGCCCACCTGCCCAGCTTTTCGGAGGCCGAGGACGCGGCCGAGGGCGTGGTTACTAGGGAGGAGATCGAAGACAGGAAAGGGAGCAGGCATATGCCTTGGACCTGGCACAGCCTCGAAATCCAGAGCGGGTCATCACAGGTAAATCAAGATGGTTAAATTGGTTAAATTAAATTCTCGTTCTCAGTTACCCAACAAGTAGGACTGCCCTAAGTAGAATAAATAGCAAAGAAAACGCGTTATAAAATACTAAGACATTTAATCGTCTAAGGTATAGTTTTCATCAGCGGCAAGCCCGCCTATACTATGTTCGACACGGGTGCCTCGCACTCGTTTGTGTCGGAGGCCTTTCTAGAAGGGCTGGAAGGAGTGGATCGGTTCACAGGCCGGATGAGTAGGGTGCGTCTACCCGACGGATCGGAGATACTCACCTCAGCCCACTGCAGTATGGAGGCGGAGATTGGAGGGAAGTCGTTCGAAGTTCCGGCAACGGTCCTGAGGATGCCAGTCTTCGAGCTGATCCTGGGCATGACTTGGTTGCAGCGGAATCATGCCCAGATTGATTGTCAAGCAAAGAGGATCACCGTGAGGCATAGGGACTCTACCATCATCATCGAACGTATAAGACCTACCTCATGTATACCCTTATCTTCGGTACAGGCCGTTAAGTCCTATTTACAGGGGGAGGGGGTCTACGAAGTGCTGTTCGAGATGGCGGAGGCCACGAGTTCTATATCGAATATCCCGGTGGTGCGGGAGTTTGAGGACATCTTTCCAGAGAAATTACCCGGATTACCCCCGCGCATGGAGCAGGACTTCCAGATACAACTTGTGCCGGGGGCCAAGCCAGCGTCCAAGGCACCTTACCGGATGGCCCCAAAGGAGTTGACAGAGTTCCGGAGCCAGCTTCAGGAGTTAGTGGAAGCCGGATTTGTCCGGCCAAGCTCTTCACCTTAGGGAGCCCCGGTATTGTTCGTCAAGAAGAAAGATGGGACCCTCAGATTGTGCATCGACTATCGAGCACTAAATCGGCTGACGGTCCGGAACACCTATCCACTGCCAAGGATAGACGAGCTGTTCGACCAGCTGCAGGGAGCGCAGTTCTTTTCGAAATTAGATTTGAGGTCGGGATACTACCAGCTTCGGATTCGGGAGGAGGACATTCAGAAGACTGCTTTTAGTAGCAGATATGGTTTATACGAGTTTACGGTGATGCCATTCGGACTCACCAATGCACCATCAGCGTTCATGACCCTCATGAACCAGGTCTTCAAGGAATATCTTGATGTGTTTGTCATTGTGTTCATCGATGACATCCTCATTTACTCGAGGACGGAGGAGGAGCACACTCGCCATCTGACACTGACCCTGCAGAGACTACGGGAGAATCATCTATATGCTAAGTTTAGTAAATGTCAGTTCTAGCTGAAGGAGGTGGGCTTCTTAGGTCATATTATCAGTGGAGCCGGATTGGCAGTGGACCCGGCAAAGGTTCAGGCTATTCGGGATTGGCCGCAGCTGACGACAGCCACCGACGTACGGAGTTTTCTAGGACTTGTCGGTTACTACCAGAAGTTCGTGGAGGGATTCTCTCGAATCGCCCTCCAGCTCACATCCTTGACGAAGAAGGAGGTACCGTACGTGTGGACCCCGCAGTGCCAAGCAGCTTTCCAGGAGCTGAAGGATCGGCTAACCCCGGCTCCCATTCTTACTCTACCCTCGGGGAGGGAAGGATTTCAGGTCTACACTGACGCTTCCTACCAGGGTATGGGAGCTGTACTGATGCAGAAGGGCCATGTGATTGCATATGCATCTCGCCAGTTGAAGAAGCACGAACAGAACTATCCAGTGCACGACCTTGAGATGGGGGCGGTCGTTTTTGCTTTGAAGGTCTGGCGCCATTATCTTTATGGAGTCCACTGCGATATCTATTCTGACCACAAGAACCTAAAATACGTGGACACGCAGAAGGAACTGAACATCAGGCAGAGGCGTTAGGTGGAGTTCCTTGCAGATTATCAGTATGAGACGCGCTACCATCCAGGGAAGGCAAACGTGGTGGCGGACGCATTGAGTCGGAGAGCTGCCACTTCCGAAGTATGGCCTCAGGTTATGTCTATGGAGCTGGTGAGGAGATTGGAGGATATGCACATCACACTGGTGTCATCCGAGGACCCCAAGCTTTACACGGAGTATTTAGCAGCTGCGAGTGCTACAGACGATATCCGGGACAGAGTCAGAGAGGGGCAGAGGCGAGATGTCAAATTGGAGCCGATATTCTGGGCCTTGGAGAATGGTACAGCAGGAGATTACATGATGAGGGACGGCGTGGTATGCTTCAGAGGTCGGACTTATATACCGGAAGGAGGCCAGGTCCGGGAGGATATCATAGCAGAAGCCCACCACAACAGATACTCGGTGCACCCGGGCATCACAAAGATGACTGCGGATTTGAAGAAGACTATGTACTGGCCTGGCATGAAGAAGTATATCACTCGGTTTGTGACCCACTGCGAAGCTTGCCAGCTAGTGAAGGCAGAGTGCAAAAACACCGCGGGTTTGTTGCAACCACTCCCAGTACCAGAGTGGAAGTTCGAAGACATCGCGATGGATTTTATTCACGGACTTCCCCGATCACGAACAGGGAATGACTCGATTTGGGTCATCGTCGATCGGTTGACTAAAGTATCCAGGTTCATTCCGATCAGGAAGGACGACGCTGTGGGAGTATTAGTACGGAAATTTGTGGAGCAGTTCGTTCGATATCACGTGGTGCCCAAGACGATCGTGTCGGATCGGGATGGCCGGTTCACTTCCAGGGAGTGGAGATCCGTGCAAGCTTACTTAGGCACGCGATTGACCTTCAGCACTGCATTTCATCCCTAGACGGACGGGCAGACAGAACGCACCAACCAGACGCTGGAAGATATTTTGAGGCTATGTATTTTTGACCGCGGGGAACCGTGGGAGAAACTCTTACCCCTGGTCGAGTTCTCCTATAACAACAGCTACCAGTCCAGCATCAGGATGGCACCTTACGAAGCCTTGTACGGAAGGAGATGCCGGACCCCACTTTCTTGGGTTCAGGAGAAAGATCCGAAGGTGTTGGGATCAGAGTTTGTTGAAGACACCGAGGCTCAGGTGAGGCTGATCAGAGACAGGATTCTAGAGGCGCGGAGTTGACAGGCTAAGTACTATGACGCCCGACATCGGCAGGTGGAGTTCTAGGTGGGAGACCGTGTGTTTTTGAAGATCCGGTCCATGCATGGAGTCTCGCGGGTGCGTGGTCGGAGGAAGAAGCTCAGCCCTAGGTACATGGGCCCTTACAGGATCCTAGAGCGGATCGGGCCCCTAGCCTACAGGCTGGAGTTACCACCAGAGCTGGAAGCTCTGCACGATGTCTTCCATATTTCTTCGTTGAGGAGGGCTCTGCTATGCCTGGAGCAGCAGATTTTGACCACCGAAGGGCCGGTAGCTTCAGACCGGTCAGTTCATTTGGAGCCGGTTAGGATCGATGACCGAGGAGTACGGGTCTTGCGTCGCAAGAAGGTCCCACTAGTCAAGGTCCTATGGAGGAACCACGGCCAGGAGGAGCATACCTGGGAGCCGCAGGACCTGATGCGACAAAGATACCCAGAGCTGTTCAGTCAGGTATACCTCACAAACCCCTCAAGATGTTTAATTTATTTTCCTGCTTTAAACAAGTAGGGGCTGCTCTAGACAGGTAGATGCTTATCTTTTGTTTATTGGGGGCTTATCTTTTGTTTATTGGGATCTTGGCTCACCGATTAGGCGAAATGGGTATAGACTTAAGTTCCCTCAAAACTTAATTTAACAAACATGGCGTCGTGATGGGATGTTACAAGTATCTTTTCTTCAGTAGAAATTCCCGTAGGCTTAACCTTGATTTCAGGGGCGAAATCTTTGTTTTGTTTATTGGGATTTGTAACATCCCATTTCCAACTAGACCCCTAGGAGTGGTTTTGTCAATGACTAGGTCATGACAACCCTAGGAAGCCAGGAATGGGCCAAGGGATAGGAGACAAAGTGGGGAAACTCATCATGGTCTGCCAATAGTAGAACTCTAAACAATGGTTTTGGATGACCATGGGCTACACCTTGACCCCAAGACCCTACCACAACACCCCCTAATACCTTGGAAGGCCCATTAGAGCCATAAGGACCCATTGGGGTCAACCAAAGAGGCTCAGTTGACCAAGGTCAACCCTAGCCCTAAATGTGTCAAACTAGCCTAGTTAGGGTCAATTGACCTACGCCTAGCCTAGAGGACCCCACCTATGCCCTCCTAACCCTAAAGTGAGGTCAATGGGTCACTAAGGACACATTGGGGTCAGCCCTAGAGGCCAGGTTGACCCAAGTCAACTCAAGCCCCTAATATGGTCAAAGTACCCTTACTAAGGGTAGGTGACCTCCAAAGTGCAAGGTAACCCTACATAACCCTACCTAGACCTTGGGGGAAGCCAATGGGTCACCAAGGACTCAATGGGGTCAACCCAAATGGTCATGTTGACCCAAGTCAACTCTAGCCCTAAAATGGTCAAGTGCCCTTACCAAGGGACATGTGACCCCCAAGATGCCCAACCAACCCTATTCAAGCCTTCCTAGACCTTAAGGAAGTCCAATGGGTCACTAAAGATCCAATGGGGTCAACCCAGGTGATCCAATTGGCCCAGGTCAACCCTAATTTAAGCCAAGTCAAACCTAGCACAAAAGGGCTAACCCAAGCCCAAGCCACTTCTTCCTTAGGCTAGCCTCATTTTTCATGTTCATCATGGCTAGGTGGGCTGCTCTTAGCCAATGGAGTTGACCAGTCAACCAGGGGTGACTAGGAGAGAGAAGGGAGCTTCCCTCCATGTTAATGGAGGAGAGAGAAGATGGGGGAGAGGAAGGGAGAGAGTGGAGCCGGCCAAGGGAGGCTAACAGCCACCTTTAATGGCTTCAATCAACTCCTCTAGGGAAGAGGAGTTGATTCCAGCCATTTACCGGCCACCAAGGGGTGGATTCAGCCCCCCTCCACTCTACCCGAGCCACACCATAAATGGTGTTGATGGCCATTGAAGAACCAGCCACCCCCCCCTCCCCAATTGACATTTAAACACCATCAGTGGGTAGAGAGGAACATTTTCGAGCGTTTTACTGGAGGAGACGGGCCGTCCCACTGTGCTGTTGCAGAAGCCGAGCGCCGCCGCCGTCAACAATGGCATCCCGCCGCTCCTCCCGCATTCAGGCCGCCAGGAAGGTCCTCCCCCTCTCCTTAACTCGCGGGTAGATCATAGGACTCCTTAGGTTTAAGATTCGGGCTCAATTGAGCCCGATCAAATCCAGGATTTTTCATGGTTTCGACAAGAAAATTTCTTGCTATAACCGCCAGAAAACGCCTCTCCGGCGGCAGAGCCGCCGCCTGGCGATAGCCACCACCTCAACGGAGGTGGTGGTGGCCCTGGCCGGCCGGGGATGGGGCTGGATCGCCGGCGGTAGGGCTTGGAAATGGCTCCAGGCGGGATGAATCCTGGCCGTCGGCTCAAGGAGGAAGATGAAGGGATCCCGTCGCTTTTGCTTCAAGATCTGTGCGGCCAAATGATTTAAACTATAGGTTATCATTTTTTTAATTATATGAATTATGTCACAGATTTATATATAATTGGTTTTAAATTTTAAAAATACTTAGGGCCCTCTGCAGAAAAAGTCACCAACACAAAATTTGTAGTCCTTGGTGTCTACTTTATTTTAAAATTGGTTTGAACCAGTTTGGGTGCATGGTCTGACCAGGGCACCCATTTTTGTGGGACATACCCTTAGGGCTAGGCAGTCATTAAACTGAGTGCCCACACCTCATCCCTGCTCCAAATCAATTGAAATTTTGGCAGGAAGCCTAACCTAGCTATACCTAGGGCCTGAACAAAACTCAGAATTTTTGGAGACACTTTTCCTAAAGTTTTTTGCTTTTATTTAATAAAGCTAGGGTATTTTAATTTAGTGGTCAAATGACCTCCAAACCCTCCCAAATTCGGGGAGTGGTCCTTGGCTTCCTGACCTAGTTCTATACAAAATTTGAGCACATTTGGATATGTTTTGGTTAGGGAATCACCAAACCCTAGTTTGGCCTTAAGAGGGTATTTTTGACCACATGTGCACTATGGACTTAGGGTGGTCCCCTCCCCTCAACAGAGGCAGAGGTTTTGGACACTGACTTGGCATGGACATTGACACCCTCTTGAGGAAAATAGGATGACTTAGGCTTGGTTTGCCCTAGGATTCAACCTCAAACCCTAAGGAAGAACTTTTGAGGGTTGTGAAGGACATGGGGGCAAATGCCCTTGCATGGCCTTGGAAACCCAGTTGAATTTAGGGTAATGTAACCTAAGATCTCTGGTAGGAACTTTAGAATAATTGGTGCAAGGTAGACACCTCAAAACCCTAACCCTAGTTTTAGGGTAGGAGCACAAATTTGAAGATCAGCCACTAAACCTTCCCCAAATATTATTAAACTTGGGTGGAATAGGTTTTAGGCCACCTAAAAACTCTGGTAATTTTTGTAGAATTTTAGGAATTTTATTCTTGGTACTTCATTTGTTAATTACCAAAAAGCCCAAAATGATGTTTGATTTTATTAGGGATGTTATGTGCTTTAAAATATGATGAAACTTGGTCAGCGGTTATTATAGGGCTAGTTGATCATCTCTGAATTTTATCACAGTTTTCAATTAATTTTATTTGGTTCTTCCATCATTAATTTCAGAAAGGGGCTTTGGTAAAGAAAATTCATTATTGATGATATATCTGTTTAAAAATCATGAGTCTTATGTTTTCAGGTATATAGGCCAAAACGTACTTGTAGAAATTTATTTATAATTTTTAGAGGTCTGTTTTCAGAACTTTCTTTACAAGGCCATATTTTTGAGAATATGATAATTAATTAATTTGGGGAATAATTCTTTCAAACAAATTATGAAAGTTTACATAGAAGTTTTATATGCCCTTACCATCATCCTGGAATTTTCTCTGAATTTTTGGAAGTATTTGTATTGTACATCCCCTTTTAATGAATTATTTTGGAATAAATTGGAAATAAAATTTAAGGGCTAAACTCTTGCTGGAAAATTTGGAGATTCTGGGTTTTTAGATGATTACCCATCTTGCATTTATCATAATTTTAGTGGAGCTTTATCTTGCTTAAATCTTGTACTTCCTGTTCAACCTTGGAACTTTTGGCTTTTAAAATAAATAAATAAATTAGCATTTAAATTATAAAAATTAGGAAATTGTGGATTCAGTCTACATATGCCCATATAGACCTCTAATAATTATTACATGAGCATTGGGTGACCATATGGCATACTTCCCTTTTTACGGGTTATATAGCTTAAGTGGTCTGCATTTAGTAAACCTGCAGGAAATCATTTGGGACATGAATTAGAGCACATGTGATGGGTCTTGTTGGTTTGCTGGAAGGATAAATAGAATTAGGTGCATCTTTGGAAGATAAGTGAGTAGGGTGTTATTTTGTCCAGGGTTTAGAGGCGCTCGGGTCCGACGAAAGATCGACCTCCCCGAGGTGTTTGGAGTCAAATCACCCTAGGATTAGCCTATCGTAACATGAGGAAGGAATGGGTAAGGGAATCAACCAATAACAAAATAAGTACCTTGCCAAAGGGAACGCTGGGCGTAATCCCAACATAGTTCCTAGTGCCCCTTGAGAGCCCTTCACAGGGAATACCGGGGGCAGTCCTGGGTTAACGTAAACTGTTTTAACAAGCTGAAAAGAGTAACTTAGTAATTAGGGTTGCACCTTCCACAAACACTGATAGCACCGGAAGATAACTGGGAGCTTCGGCTCGGATGGTTAAAAGACGGACTTTGGGTCCGGGGAGCTTCGGCTCGCTTGTTGAGACGGATGTTTTGGTCCGGGGAGCCTCGGCTCGATTTTTGATTATGCAAAATTTGCATGTGCATAAAAGGAAAGAGAAATTAAGGTGGTGGGTCTTCGGTATTGGAGGGTCGATGCACCAACGCCAATACGTTGACTCGGAAAGTGTGGTTAGTACTTCGGCAACAGAAGTCCGGTGCGCCAGCCGGCAAGAGTACGCAGGAGTCCGCTTCGTGCACCAGCGTTGAGGCGTACGATAGGTCACAACGGTAGTTCTTTACTGGTTTAGAGGTGGGCGAGGCCCAACCCACCGCTTCCATCTGCCACTACGGAGGTATCCTGGGAGGTTACGGCTCCAGAAAGGGGGAACTAAAGGTCTGCGTGCACAGAGTCGGGTGTGTGTGTTGCACTTGCTTGTCCATCATACCCACTTGCATGTCATAGTATAATCGATTCATTTAACCATGACACCTAAAGTATAAGTGGAATGGGACGCTTATACTTTAGGCCCTGCAAAACGACCCCTTAGTCTATAAGCTTGTGTGGGCAGCTTTATAAATTAAGGTCAATTTTGATATATATATATATATATATATATATATATATATATATATATATATATATATATATATATATATATATATATATATATATATATATATATATATATATATATATATATTCATACATTACTGTTTGGTAACCGACACTCCAACGTATAAATTGGTATGAGACTTTTTATACGATGTGAGCCTTGCAGAAGACCCCTTAGCTTATGTGTTCTCACATAAGTGAAGGTTACTTTTCATATTTCAGCTTATTGTCTACACATGTTATAGAATTACTAGTATAGATCCGCTGCCATCTGTTCTTGATATTATCCACCTTCAAGTCCTCCCCTTTCTTCCTCTCCGCTCGGTGCCTAGGGGTCGTGGGGGAAGGGGCGGGGGATGATAGGACTTAGTCTTTTAGACTAACGGTTTTCAAACCGCATCATTTAGGGGATCGTGGAGACCAGCATAGAGGAGCAACCCCAGAGACCGGTGCGCTTGGAGGTGGGGCAGTCTAGCTCCGGAGTTCATACAGCCGGGACTGTGAGTCTCGACTTTGAGTAGTTTTTCTTCTTTTGCTTTCGCATGAGTGATTTTGTAGTGAGGATATGGTGTACCGGGCATAAGCCCGTATTTGCTACTCTGATGTTTTATTCTGTGGACACTCCCTTCGTGGAGACTTATATACTGATATGTGATTTTTTGTGGACTGATAGTTTCCATTTACTTCTTTATGCTACTTTTCTGTGATCGAAATGGCCGGCAGAATCGGCGCTTTGTGGTGATGACCCTTCAGATCGTGAAGGAGTCACCGCAAAACGGCGGTTCTGGGCCTAAGATGTAACGCCCCTATCCGTCGCATAGTATATAGCAGTAGGTCCGGCCGGGGCCCGACGCCATATACCACAGACAGACCGGGTGGTTACGTATGGAAACCATCCAACCAATCTCAACTTCCTACACAGAGCATTCTAGCGGAAGTAGTTTAAATAAGTTGTAAACAAGAACCCAGCATTAAATCACGAATGTCCACTATAACAAAATTAGGAATGTATACAAAATACCCAAAAATCGGCCTTAAGGCCTTACAGAGTGTTCCACTTGTTTAATACATGATTTACAAACCTCGGCACGCAGGCCGGTCATACATGAATAAAACAGAAAACATTTCCACTTGAGCCTTCGAGGGCCAGCTTCGCAAAAAGGGCTTTAGCCCGCTACTGACCGCTTGGTCCAGCTGCACCTGCAAGCAACATACCACCGCACGGTGGCAAACAAGGCAACGATCAGCAATGCTGACCAAATTATAACGATCCTGCCCCCAACTCGGGGCGGCGATGCTCCTTCCCTGCATTTCATTAGCATAAGCGAGCAATGCATATAAATATAGCCATTTCATCACACACGTTGGCTCGTACGGCCACACGCCCCGTGCACTCAGGGCACATTCTCGGTGAACCGGTCGATGTCACGTCAATTAAAGCCATTAACATTCCGGACTCACCACTGCCACTTAGACGGCCATTCCTATGAGCAATTCGTCTTCCAGGCATTGGTCACGTCAATTTAAGCCATTGACCGCCGAAGACTCACATCTATGCCAACGGCGAGTTCCACGTAACCTTAGGTCGCTCTAACCGGACGACATAAAGCGGGTACGGCTCCATCTAACCCGTGCTCACTTCGCAACGACAATTTAAGCCATTTGCGCGGGTCAAACTTTCACCGAGTCCCATTCTACCGCAAGTCACATAACCCCGTTATGTTCAAGTTGGCTCTCAGGCCACCAAGTTGGCAAGATCTCGTATCCGCCCAGTTTTCCGGGTGCACCTTTGGGTAAGTCCCCAAGGCTCCCTGCTGCAATCTACCGCGTAGAAAACCCGAAAACACCCAATAGCACGGAGTCTTCTCCGGCATTATGCAATGCAACATCACCGACCCAGACTAACATGTCCGGGTAGGCTTCACACAAAATGCCTACGTCCGTTCTCGCATACGGACTCTAAACAACGGGGACTTTACATATCTACCCGAAGGAACGCCTCCAACTCTCCGCAAACTCGCGAGAGCGGGCTTCCTATGCTAAGAAAAGGAGCGATTCATGCTCAAGATGAGGATCATTACACTTGTGTTCCTCTTTGGCGCCATCGAAAAGTAATCGGATAGAAATCACCGCTCTTGCGTTGCCTCCGTGGATCCGGAGTCGGCTTGCGATTCGGAGCTCCGAAGCTCCTCCAATGGCGGATCTAGCTCTTCTTCCTCTTGCCTTATCTCTTCTTTCTCCAAGGGTTTATAAAGAGGATAAGTGAAGAAAAGTGATGGATTTTCTAAGTCAAACCCGTGTATATCCTCTCAGGAACCATCCCCAGCCGTTGGATCTCAACCTAAGAAAACGAGCGGCTTTGATTCGGGGCTGAAATGCCCAATCTGGACCGAACACGGCCTGGCACACGCCCGTGTCCAGGGCCGTGTGCCGCATTCACCATCAAAATCGAATCTTCTGAACCCGCACACGGGTATCGAACACGCCCGTGTTCGAGCTGACACGCCCGTGTTCCAGCTGACACGGCCGTGTAGCCGGCCGTGTACCCCATGATTTTCCCCCGTTTTCAACCCGAGCACTGCACGGGTTCTAGGACACGCCCGTGTCCTTACCCGTGTCACATTGACACGCCTGGACCCCAGCCCGTATACACGGGACATTTCGTCGAGGGGAGAACGACGACTGGATGACACGGCCTTGGACACGCCCGTGTCCTAGGCCGTGTGCCTTGTCTCGACGATCGTCAAGTGAATCTCGACGATTTCACCTGGACGATCGTCAACACGGGTCGACACGCCCTGCGACACGCCCGTGTCGCAGGCCGTGTGCCCATTCTCGACGAATCGTCGAGAATTACTCGACGATTTCACGGCTAAGTGTCGACACGGGTCGACTCGCCCTGCGACACGCCCGTGTCGCAGGCCGTGTGCCCACTCTCGACGAATCGTTAAGTATAACTCGACGACTTCGCGGCTAAGTGACGACACACGCTTGACATGCCCTGGGACACGCCCGTGTCCCAGGCCCTGTGCCTTCAGCCAGAAACCAAAACTGGCCCAAAACGTCCCCCTTTGCTCCTTTGAGTTTCGGGGCGTTACAACTCTCCCCCTCTTAAAAGAATTTCGCCCACGAAATTACATAAAGGAAAGATATATAAAAACAACATTTGTACCTGAGCGGAACAACTCCGGATACTCGTCAAGCATAATCTGCTCTCGCTCCCAGGAGAGCTCCTCACGACCGCAATTGTCCCATCGGACCTTGACCATCCTGATCTCTTTATTGCGTAGCCGCTTGACCTCCGAGTCCTCAATCCGCACGGGCTTGACCTTTGTCGTTAGCCCACTTTCCACCGGCACTTGATCGACCGCGATCACTTGCGTAGGCTCTTGCACCGCCTTCCGAAGCACCGAAATGTGGAATACATCGTGTAAACCACTTAGCTCCACTGAAAGCTTCAACCTATAGGCCGCTTCTCCAACTCGCTCCAGAACCTCGAACGGTCCAAGGTACCTCGGGCTTAGCTTTTTCAATCGTCGCACCCGCGAGACACCCTTGAACGGCTTGATCTTTAAGTATACATAATCGCCCACAGCGAACTCCACGTTCCTGTGCTTGGCATTACAGTACTTTGCTTGCCGGTCCTGAGCATTAAGCAACCTCTCCCGAATCGTTCTCACCAAAGAAGTAGTATCCTCCACTTCCGATCGCTTATACAACTTTGACTCACCCGTTTCTAACCAAGACAACGGCGTGCGACATTTGCTACCATATAGGGCCTCGAAGGGTGTCATCTGAATACTCGCTTGGTAGCTGTTGTTGTATGCGAACTCCACCAAATAAAGGTGGTCTTTCCATTGCTTTCCAAAACCCAAGATACACATGCGGAGCATGTCTTCCATGGTTCTATTAACCCTCTCGGTCTGCCCATCCGTTTGCGGATGGGTGGCTGTGTTGAATTTCAACTTTGTTCCCAACATTTGTTGCACCAGCCTCCAATCATTGGACGTGAACCGCCCATCTCGGTCACTCACGATGCTGCGGGGCACACCATGATGCCGTACTATGTTATCCACATAAAAAAAACGTTGCTAACTTCTCCACCGGATCATCCTTCCTACGCGGAATAAAATGCGACACCTTCGTTAATCGATCAACAACCACCCAAATGGCGTCATTTCCCTTTTTGCGACCTTGGCAAACCGTGCACAAAGTCCATAGAGATGTCGTCGAATTTCCATTCCGGAATGGGCAAGGACTTAAGAACTCCTCCCGGCTTTTGGCACTCCGCCTTTACCAAGGCACGGGTTTGGCACTTCGCTACGTATAGCGCCACATCCTTCTTTAAACCCGGCCACCAAAATAGTTTCTTGACGTCGCGGTACATCTTCGTGCTCCCCGGGTGAATCGAGTACTTGGTATGGAGTGCCTCGTACAACAACTCCACCCGTAAATTGCCCATGCTTGGGACGCACAGACGACCGTCTATCCAAAGCAATACGTCCTCCACGACGAATTGGGAATTTGACTCATCCAGATCCTCTACCATGAACTGCTTCAGCACTTGATTGCTTGTCCATACAAACGATCCCCAATGCCACCAACTCTCGCACCAATCGCTCATCTTGCACCGATAGCCAATGGGCTCGAGCTGGGGCTTGGCGACTCACCGCGTCAGCAATCGCATTCCCTTTATCAGGCGCGTAGTGGATCTTGAATGTATAGTCTCCCAAGAACTCCATCCATCTACGCTGTCGTATATTCGGATCCTTCTGATCAACCAGATGCTTCACGCTCTTGTGACCGGCGTAGAGATCCACTTTCACACCGTATAGAATTATGCCTCCATAGCTTCGAGGCAAAACTCACGTCCATACGCTATTACGCTTCCGTGTTGCAGTAGCGCGCAACCCAAAACGCTGCCATACGCATCATTAAAATCTCATTGCCTTCGGTTCCACTTGGCAAAGTCAGCACAGGCGTCGTAGTCAACCGACATTAAAACTTCTCAAAAGCTCGCGCGCACTCCGGCGTCCAAAAGAACTTATGCTCCTTCCTCGTCAAGGTAGTGAGAGGTAACGCTATCCGCGAGAAGTTCTCCACGAAGCGCCTATAATAGCCGGCAAGCCCCAAAAAGCTCCGGACTTCTGCTTCCGTAGCAAGCTCAGGCCACTCCGTATCGCAACAATCTTCGCCGGATCCACAGCAATACCCTCTCCACTAACTATATGCCCGAGGAACGCCACTGAGGATAGCCAAAACTCGCACTTCGAGAACTTGGCGTACAACTGATTTCTCCTTAGCGTCTCTAACACCAAATGAAGATGCTTGAAGTGATCTTCCTCACTTTGCGAGTACACCAAAATATCGTCGATGAAGACGATCACGAAATGGTCCAAGTACTCCCCGAACGTCCTGTTCATAAAATCCATGAATACTGACGGCGCATTAGTCAGCCCAAACGGCATGACCGTAACCTCGTAGCGCCCGTGTCCTGTACTGAACGTTATCTTAGGGATATCACTCTCCCTTAACTATTTAGAGTACGCCGTTGACCCTACCAACCGATCACAAAGATTATCGATCCTTGGGATTGGGTACTTGCTCTTTTCCGTCAACTTGTTGACCTCCCGATAATTAATACGCAGCCTCAACCTTCCATCCTTCTTCTTAATACAGAGGGTCGGTGCGCTCCAAGGCGAAGGGCTTGGACGCGCATACCCTTGCTCCAACAACTCTTGCAGTTGAGCCTTCAGCTCCGCCATTACCTTAGGCGTTAGCCGATACGGAGATCGTGACACAGGCTTTGCACCTGGCACTAGCTCGATCTTAAAATCTATCTCCCGCTGAGGCGGGGCTCCAGGAAGATCTGCGGGGACAGATCAGGGTATTCCGATACCACTGAAATACAATCCAACGCGGGCTTCGGCTTTACAACCTCCACTAGTGTACAGAACAGCTCTACACTAGCACAAACCGCCTTCACCACCTGAAGAGCGGCCATCATCGCCTTGCTCGACCTCTTTGAGATCATAAGGGTCGTCTCACGACTTGCTCCCAAGTTGACTTCCTTGCTACCGCAGTCTATGTAGGCTTGCTGCTCCGAGAGCCAGTACATGCCAAATATAACGTCAAACTCCACCAACGGAAGTAACGACGCTTGCAGATCGTACTCCTAATTCCCAAACCACAAACTAAGAGCAACGAATTCTACCCTCGCCGAATGACCATCATTGGACTATAACGCATCCAATTTATCTCTTTCCATCGAAGGAGGGACTCCAAGGCACAACAAAATTCCTAATAAAGGAATGCGAAGCTCCCTAAACGAACGGTGCTTTTGCAGATAACGTAAAGTGATAACAAGGCTTAGCACAGTAGTTCTAAGCCAACATGCTCAAGGGCGACAAGTATTTAGGACAAAACTATCTTTAAACCATACCTGTCGTCACGGCAGCATGCTTCTTCTCGGACTTTGGACGACCGCTCCAACAGTCTCGGGCAAGGTGCCCCGGTTTTCCACAAGTGAAACATGCGCTCGGGGTTCGACCCGTAGTCACCCCAGAAGCACCAGAAGGAGCTGGACCCGAAGTCCTATGCTTCTTACACCATTTTCGATATACAGACTTTGAGGTGCTCGACACTTTGAATGCCGTCTCCTTTGCATTTGAGTCCTTGACTGCTCCTGACATAACTTTCTTGGCCTTCCTAGCACCTTTCCAACAGTCTCGAGCAAAGTGCCCTTTCTTTCCACAAGCAAAACATGTGTAACTAGCATTGCTAGTCGATGCCATAGCCCCCTTCTCCACCATTCTGCCGGATGCAGCTCTTATGGGGTTTGTATAATTCGATACCATGGTCGCTGGCATCGGGAGGGTCTTCCTCAAATCTGCCTCCAAAGATCTAGCTGATTCCACCAAGGCTCGGAATCCCAATAACTTTGGTCCTAGCAGTAGAACTCGTAACTTGGCGCGCAGGCCATTATAAAATCTATCGACTGTAGTTTGCTCGTTATCCAACTCGAAGCATGGGTAGCGACTTATCAGAAGAAATGCTTGCAAATATTCCTCAACCGTGTGCGCTCCCTGCACTAAATGCATATTCAGCTGCTGCCCCAATGGTCTACCAAAGGTCATCTGCTGCATCGCGCCCACCAGCGTTGAAGCCACAACAGGGGCGCAGGGTTGTACATTTCCTCCTAGCTGTGCACCCGTCACAGCGAACACCGCTTCTACAATCCTTCTAACGGTTTCATACGAAGGAGGAGGCTCAAACACCTCACTGGGTGCACTATGCTCCTCAGAAACCGGACATTCAGGCTGTCCAGCACCGCTTCCGGTCACCTATAGTGGTACAAAACACCGTTAAGCGACCAAATAAAATTGCGAACAGCAATTATAGGAACACGCAGGTTCCTCAAACACGAGTATTTTCATTCCTAAGTGGACATTCATGGGTTCTTTTACCGTTATAACGATGACGCACACAATGTGCTCACCACCCCTTAAAAAGAATTCGTCCACGAATTCAGCTTAAGTCCGACCAAAACCAGTAGTCTGATATCAAATTGTAACGCCCCCTATCCGTCGCATAGTATATAGCAGTAGGTTCGGTTGGGGCCCGACGCCATATACCACAGACAGACCGGGTGGTTACGTATGAAAACCATCCAACCAATCTCAACGTCCTACACAGAGCATTCTAGCGGAAGCAGTTTAAATAAGTTGTAAACAAGAACCCAGCATTAAAGCACGAATGTCCACTATAACAAAATTAGGAATGTATACAAAATACCCAAAAATCGGCCTTAAGGCCTTACAGAGTGTTCCACTTGTTTAATACATGATTTACAAACCTCGGCACGCAGGCCGGTCATACATGAATAAAACAGAAAACATTTCCACTTGAGCCTTCGAGGGCCAGCTTCGCAAAAAGGGCTTTAGCCCGCTACTGACCGCTTGGTCCAGCTGCACCTGCAAGCAACACACCACCGCACGGTGGCAAACAAGGCAACGGTCAGCAATGCTGACCAAATTATAACGATCCCGCACCCAACTCGGGGCGGCGATGCTCCTTCCCTGCATTTCATTAGCATAAGCGAGCAATGCATATAAACATAGCCTATTTCATCACAGACGTTGGCTCGTACGGCCACACGCCCCGTGCACTCAGGGCACATTCTCGGTGAACCGGTCGATGTCACGTCAATTAAAGCCATTAACATTCCGGACTCACCACCGCCACTTAGACGACCATTCCTATGAGCAATTCGTCTTCCAGGCATTGGTCACGTCAATTTAAGCCATTGACCGCCGAAGACTCACATCTATGCCAACGGCGAGTTCCACGTAACCTTAGGTCGCTCTAACCGGACGACATAAAGCGGGTACGGCTCCATCTAACCCGTGCTCACTTCGCAACGACAATTTAAGCCATTTGCGCGGGTCAAACTTTCACCGAGTCCCATTCTACCGCAAGTCACATAACCCCGTTATGTTCAAGTTGGCTCTCAGGCCACCAAGTTGGCAAGATCTCGTATCCGCCCAGTTTTCCGGGTGCACCTTTGGGTTAGTCCCCAAGGCTCCCTGCTGCAATCTACCGCGTAGAAAACCCGAAAACACCCAATAGCACGGAATCTTCTCCGGCATTATGCAATGCAACATCACCGACCCAGACTAACATGTCTGGGTAGGCTTCACACAAAATGCCTACGTCCGTTCTCGCATACGGACTCTAAACAACGGGGACTTTACATATCTACCCGAAGGAACGCCTCCAACTCTCCGCAAACTCGTGAGAGCGGGCTTCCTATGCTAAGAAAAGGAGCGATTCATGCTCAAGATGAGGATCGTTACACTTGCGTTCCTCTTTGGCGCCATCGAAAAGTAATCGGATAGAAATCACCGCTCTTGCGTTGCCTCCGTGGATCCGGAGTCGGCTTGCGATTCGGAGCTCCGAAGCTCCTCCAATGGCGGATCTAGCTCTTCTTCCTCTTGCCTTAGCTCTTCTTTCTCCAAGGGTTTAGAAAGAGGATAAGTGAAGAAAAGTGATGGATTTTTTAAGTCAAACCCGTGTATATCCTCTCAGGAACCATCCCCAGCCGTTGGATCTCAACCTAAGAAAACGAGCGGCTTTGATTCGGGGCTGAAATGCCCAATCTGGACCGAACACGGCCTGGCACACGCCCGTGTCCAGGGCCGTGTGCCGCATTCGCCGTCAAAATCGAATCTTCTGAACCCGCACACGGGTATCGAACACGCCCGTGTTCGAGCTGACACGCCCGTGTTCCAGCTGACACGGCCGTGTAGCCGGCCGTGTACCCCATGATTTTCCCCCGTTTTCAACCCGAGCACTGCACGGGTTCTAGGACACGCCCGTGTCCTTACCCGTGTCACATTGACACGCCTGGACCCCAGCCCGTGTACACGGGACATTTCGTCGAGGGGAGAACGACGACTGGATGACACGGCCTTGGACACGCCCGTATCCTAGGCCGTGTGCCTTGTCTCGACGATCGTCGAGTGAATCTCGACGATTTCACCTGGACGATCGTCGACACGGGTCGACACGCCCTGCGACACGCCCGTGTCGCAGGCCGTGTGCCCATTCTCGACGAATCGTCGAGAATAACTTGACGATTTCACGGCTAAGTGTCGACACGGGTCGACACGCCCTGCGACACGCCCGTGTCGCAGGCCGTGTGCCCACTCTCGACGAATCGTCGAGTATAACTCGACGACTTGCGGCTAAGTGACGACACACGCTTGACACGCCCTGGGACACGCCCGTGTCCCAGGCCGTGTGCCTTCATCCAGAAACCAAAACTGGCCCAAAACGTCCCCCTTTGCTCCTTTGAGTTTCGGGGCGTTACATAAGACCCCGGTGTTCAAAAAGAAAAAAAAGGGGTTCTTACATAAAGCGATTACACGGGAAGTGGAGTTAGGATACTCGAGTACAAGAAATACTACTCGAGTAATAAGGGATGAACTGCTCGAGAGAGAGCGGAACTACACGAGTCATAGACATAGAATATTTTCTGGAATGGAATTCTGGGCTACTCGAGTAGTAAAGCTGAACTACTCGAGTGAATAAGAACTACTCTAGTATATGGAACTAGCTACACGAGTAATTGACTTGGAGAAATTCTGAGGGAAAAAATTCCGGTTACTCGAGTATAAACTCTGGCTACTCGAGTAGTTGTAGAACTACTTGAGTACATGACTTAGCTACTCGAGTAAATAGAAATAACACGTGACACAGATTTCTGTAACTCGACATAAAGGGTTCAAACTACTCGAGTACTTATTTGACTACTCGAGTAAGTTACTTAGAAAATATCTGGAGAAGTAATCCTGTTAACTCGAGAATCATAGGGAATCTACTCGAGTAGTTAACTTAGCTACACGTGAGCTAAAGCTTAACTACATGAGAGGTAACTTTCCTACTCGACTGCAAAGACTCTTACTCGAGTATAGACTAGGTGTTTCACTCGAGTAGGTAGGGATCTACTCGAGTAAATTACTTAGTGAAATTCTCTAAACAAAAACCTCTTCTTCTTTGGTGAAACCAGCATCAAGTCTTTTCCAATTAGTCCTAGTACTTGAATATGAAGTACATCCCAATAGAGAGGCTACACAAGAGTCAACACCTTGGATAACACAATGAGGGATTACATTGTATGGTCCTGTGTTTGGTGACCCATTGTAGAATGACATTGTTCCACACTTGGCATTAGAATTCTGCAAACACATAACTCAACCAAAGCATCAAATACAACTTAATTCATCTTAGTTCAAGGGTGACTTCATCAAAACTGGGTTAATGTGGATACAATACCCAACAATCTCCCCCTATTTGTAGAAGTCAGAACCCTTTACACTAAGGTGAATTATAGACATAAAAAGTGCTAAATAGATAAATTAGTGTAAGCAAGCACAAGACTTGAAACAAGATTATATGATCAAAAACTTGAATTATATAAATGTGATTTCCAAAGTATCATTTCTACAAAAGATCATTTCCACATCCTCATATGTCCTTGTAGTTTAGACTTGGTAGTGCTGCCTGTCTTGCTTCTATTACTGTCTCCTCTGATAGCTGTATGGCTTGGGGTAGTATTTAGGAGGTCTTGGAGGAGCAGCAAGGTTGTTCCTACCAAATTCTCTATCATACAGTCTCCTCTTAGACATAGACTTCTCATATATTTCCCATTCCTGGGAGCTGTAATGAATATTCCTGCTTTCATGGAAGTCCATAACAAGTTTGAGAGTATCCAAAATGAGGGACTTAGAGGTAGGAGACCAGATCTCTGCAAATTCTGGAGCTTTTCTCTTTTTTGAATTTGGAACTGGTATAGACCTGCTAGCAGAGGCACCATCACCATATTTTCTTTTCTTCCTAAAAGTCTGGATCTCAGGAGGGGCTTGGAGAAAAATATCTATAGGGTCATCCTCCCAAAGTTATGCATAAGAATCTGGAGGAGGACCTTCTTGGCCTTCAGGTCTTGGAGAGAAGGTAGGTTGTTGAGGAGGAGCAGGAACAGCAGCAGCTAGATGGTTGAGATGATGTGGAATGATATTTGGATCAGCAGCAAACTCAGGAAGGATTTAATTGTGCATCCAGACAGCAGTGTCATATGTATGGAATTTGACACTCTGAATTTGTGCTAAGACATCATCATGGATCTCTTTCATTTTGGCATCCCAAAGCTCTTTCTGGAGGGCATCTAATTTTTCTAAATATTCTTTCACCAAATTCTCCCCCTTTCTGGCTTCTACAGTCAGCGTACTGATAGCATCTTCTTTGAATGTTCCAACTTCTTCACAGATCTTCATATTTATAGTTTCAGCTCTTTTATCCAGTTCAATCTGATTGTTAGCAAGAGTCACACCTTGCTCCATAACTTGACCAACACTGGTAATAGTGTGATCTAGGGCTTTTCCACCAAGTTGGAAGAGGTATCTTAGCTGATCAGTATTGTGTTGAATTTCAGCAAATCCCCTGCTCATCTCTATCTCTAGAGTAGTGACTTTATCTGTAACAGCTTTAAGAGAAGCATCAAAGTAGGTTCTTTGCTCCTGAAACATAAGCACAAGCAGATTCATCAACTCATTGGAGGAAGCAGTAGTAGTAGGAGGAGCACTAGTAGAGGGAACTGGAGGAGGAGGAGAAACCCATGAAGCTATTTCTGTAATGGAGACTGTGCTCTTTGCTCTAATAGTGTGAATCAGGGCATCCCCTTCATCAGTGATGAAGGGTATGGAGAAGTCCAGTGTTCTTAAAGGAGCTTCAGTTGGCTCAGGAGATTGCTTATCAGATATGAAGATGGTTTCAACTTGCTCTTGGTTTGTAGCAGGAGACTTGGCTGGAGAAGGAGTATGTACTGGAGATTTGACTGGAGGGGATTCTGGTGGTAGTTAAGTGGTGGTATCCTTTGGAGAGAGTGGAGGAGGTAAATATGTTGTTAGCTCTTCAATCATTTCATTGATTGCAGCTTCTGAGGAGAGTAGGGCTTCTTGAAGTTGCTGTTCAGATGGTGTTTATTCTGGAGTCTGAGGAGGTGGAGGAGTTACTGCTGGAGGTGTAGGAATCCTTGCTGGGACAGAAGGAGCAGGCTCCCCCTCAATAGATGCACCAGAGGAGCTGGAAATCCGATGTGGAGAGGGAGATGGAATCTTGTCCTCTGTGACTGGAACCTCTGGAGCCTTGGCAGCTTGATTGGGATTTTGCAATTTCACTTCCCATCTTTGAATGGAGGAGATGGAAACTTTCTTCATGTCATGAAGAACAGTCCCTTTTGAGAAATTGAACTCTTCTGGATTGAGTTCATGGAGGATAAGTGAGATGATCCTGGCATAGTTGGGAGCTTTAATGCTATCTCTGATTTTATCTAATATCATCATACTAAATTGGAATTTCTTTCTGCAAACAATGGCTTGTATAATGTCAAACAATGAGAGTGAGATATCTCTTATAGAGTTGGTTTTGCAGAGGAGGACCTTCCCTATTATATCCATAAGTAATTTCCCTTCTGAATTCATCTGAGAGCGTTTGATATATTGATCATCAGGAGAAATACCACAGAATATACATGTTATGTAACATCCCGAATCGCACTAGGCCCCTCGTGCGTGTTTTTGAGTCAGGAGAGCTAACTTGGGTTCAGGGGGAGTACTGACAACTGGGCAGCACATGTGAATAGGAGGAGATATCAGTCAAGCATAGGACATGGGTAGAGACATGGGGGTGTCCTTACCCATGTGGGACTGGCCAGCTCTCGAGTCGATGACTCGAGTATGTCCAGAGAAGGACACGGGTAGAGACACGGGCGTGTCACTACCCATGTGAAGTGACACGGGTAGAGACACGGACGTGTCCCTACCCGTGTGTGTGTCGAGTTGGAATCGACGAGGTGTGTCGAGATCGACGAAGTGTATCGAGATCGATGTGGCAAGTAGGGGTGCGCGGCCTGTGACACGGGCGTGTCACAGGGCATGTCCCGGTGTGTCGAGAGGTCGACAATTTTCTCTCGACAAGGTGTCGAGTGCGTTACACGACCTGGGTCACGGGCGTGACTGGACCGAGACGGTTAGAGACACAGTCGTGTCCATACCCGTGTGTGTGGAGTTGGACTTGACGAAGCGTGTCGAGATCGAAGAAATGTATGACACGGGTAGAGACACGGGCGTGTCCCCGACCCGTGTGTGTGTGTGTGCTGAGTTGAACTCGACGGAGCATGTTGAGATCGACGAAATGTGTCGAGGTCGACAAAATGTATGACACGGGTAGAGACACGGACGTGTCCCTACCCGTGCGTCGGTGTGTTGAGTTGAGTTCGTCAAGATGTATCTAGAGAAGGACACGACCAGGGAACACGGCCGTATCATGTGGACACGGGTCGGGACACGGGCGTGTACCTACCTGTGTCGAGTATTGAACCGACACTAAAACCATCGTTGATGCTTCGCCCAAGCAGGACATGGGTAAGGACACGGGCGTGTCCCTACCCGTGTCACTTTTCATATATAAGGGGAATTGAAAAACATAGCCATTTTCATGCTCATTTCATCCTCTATTTTCTGAGAGAAACTCCTGTTGAGAGAAGGAAGTTGCTGGAGCTAGTTCTAGAGGAGGAGATCCGCAGCCGCCGTGAAGGAGAAGATGCCGCCGAGGAGAGTTATACGATCCATGGCCGGAAATAGTGGAAATGCCGGAAATGAGGTGAGCTTCCTCCCCTCTCCCTTGGTGCTAGATCTGTAGATATCTAGGTGAAATGTCGACTCAAAAGAGTCTTTACTAGCGAGATGGTGCTTTCTCTAGGAAGAGGCCGTTCTAGGGCTTGTGCTCTAAGGTTAGTGGTGTCTTCAACCTCTCCAATCTTCTATGCGAAGACGGGGGATGGTTTCATGAAGAATCATGTCCTCATGATGGTGAATAAGGGAGGAGGAATTTCTGTGTGATTTTGGAAGACCAACTTGAGGAGGGAGATGAACCGATGTCGTTCATTCCTCTTTAAGATGCGAGCAGAATGTGTGATCTGCGTGCAGCAAGATTCTTGGCTATCGACTAAACATGAAAGTTGAAGCCCTTGAAAATACCTTTCCAACGAATGGTTGCATGACTTCAGGCAAAGTCTGCAGCCACGGGAAAGTCTGAACGAAATTGACATCCGGCAAACCTGCATCCAGAAATTGTGTTTTGTGCGCAGCTGACTTTGAAGCCGTATTCAAATAGGTTACATTCAAATCTGGGTTGTGGGGAGAATATGAAAGTTGTAACCCATAGAAAGACCTTTCCATCGAGGGTTACACGTCTTCACTGGATTCCTGTAGCTTCGGGAATCTCCGGTTGAAGTTGTTGTCCAGATTTATTCTTCACTTAAATTCTGGGTTTTTATATAATATGGATATGGATTCGGTGGAATCGATGTTGCAAACTAACTCGAGATTTTGTTGAACTATTTTATGTTAACCACCATAGTGCTATGAATGACGAAGATTACTAATTGGTTTCATATAACTGAAGTGTGAAGCAAGCTTACTTAAACAAAATGACTTGTTAGAAATTGGTAGACTATTATATATGCGCATTATGTTATATTATGTTGAAATAATTTGGAATGAAATATAGAAGGATAAACTATGGTCGTTAGTATGTTTGATAGTTGGAATGAAATTTAGTAGTCCAATACTTAGAGCATAGTCTCCATACAGGTAGTATTATGGAAGGATGTAAGTGCGGTGTTGACCGTCACTAGTTGGGTTAGTGTTCAGATGAGGTATAGATGGACGATTGGGCTTGGTCCTCGGTGTTCACATCTCGGGGTTCCTTCCGTGCTGAGTGGATGGTTGGGCTGTGTCAAAAACGAACAAAAACAAAGTGGAAGTGGTTTAATAGAAACTTTATTATCTGAAAAAGGTATCAATTACAATGATATAGCCTCCCTTTTATAGAATGGAGGAGATGAGAGAGATTACAAATAAGAAATGTGGGAATAAAATTTACAAGTATATGCGGCTTTACAAAAAGACAAACAGGACAATCCATGCGGTTAGACAAACCGGCTAACCGCCCGACCACAACCAGGATGAGAGAACAAGTAACCCAGAGAACAAGTCGCCACAGGAGACCGCTTGACTGCCCGATCTCCAAACAGCAACAGACCGCTCGGTATCCATCCTGCAACACTCCCCCTCAAGCTGGAGCATAGATATCAATCATGCCCAGCTTGTCACAGATGTGGAAAAAGGAAGCGGATAACGGCTTGGTGAAGACGTCTGCCAACTCGTTGTCGGAAGTAACAAACAGAGTGCAAATCTTCTTCTTCAATATCTCTTCCCGAATAAAATGGCTGTCGACTTCTATATATTTTGTTCTCTCATGGAAGACTGGATTTTTGGAAATGTATATCACGGCCTTGTTGTCATAGAACATAGGAAGAGGAAGAGAAGTAAGAAGCATTTTCAAAGAAGATGACATCCGCAGAGACAAATTACTTGCGGGTAATGGGGTCAAAGCAACAATAGACTTTCTGAGTGGGAGAGTACCCCAGAAAGACACATTTAGTGGACCGCGGGGACAGTTTGTCACGGGTGGCAGAGGGAGAATGCACAAAGGCTGTGCAGCCAAAGATACGTAGAGGAACAGGAAAGGGTTCTTTGCCCAGATAGAGAATGGAGAAAGGAGTTTTGCCACGGAGAACGGTGGAGGGAATGCGATTGATGAGATAGCAAGCGATGAGAACAGCATAGCCCCAGTAGGAGCGAGGGACATGCATTTGCGTGAGCAGAGTGCGAGCGACATCAAGGAGGTGACGGTTTTTGCGTTTCACTACTCCATTTTGTTGGGAGGTGTAAACACAACTGATTTGATGAATAATCCCATGTTGCGTGCAGAAAGAGGAAAAAGCTTGACTGAGATATTATTTTGCATTATCCGAGCGTAAGATTTTAATGTTGACATCAAACTGAGTCTGAATGGAATGATATATGGATGTCCATACATCAAAAAGTTTAGAGCGGTCGTGTAAGAGATATACCCAAGTACAGCGAGAAAAGTCATCAATGAAGGTAACAAAATAGGAACTACCCCGACCAATGGTAAGGGTAGGAGCAGGACCCCAGATGTCAGAGTGAACAAGATCAAACGAACGGGTAGAACCACGATCTTGCTTTGGAGGAAAGGAGGAGCGATGATGCTTGCCAAGTTGGCATGCTTCACAATTAAGAGGAGGATGATGCGGAGGGAGATGAGGCAGAAGTTGGCGAAGAAGCCGGGGAGGAGCATGACCAAGGCGAAGATGCCATTGGAGAAGATCTGTAGAGGAGGAGGAGAGGGCGGATAGAGCAGAGACGTTGTCTAGGAAGTAGACGCCGACGCTCTCAGTCCCAGTAGCAATCGTCCGTTGGGAGTCCGGATCCTGAAAAGAACAAGAAGTAGGAGTGAATGTGACGGAGCACTGTAGTTGCTTGCATAAAAAAGTAACCGATAATAAATTGCAAGGAAACTTGGGCACATAGAGGGTATCTGCCAGGCAAAGAGAAGGAGTGACTTGAACCATGCCCGCCCCATTGACTGGGGAGGGAGATCCATCAGCAACTATGACCGGGGGCAACCGATCATGTGTTTCGAGATAATAGAAAAACTGAGGATTGCATGTCATATGATTTGTAGCACTAGAGTCGATCAACCAGCGGCCACGAGTAACAGCGTGGGCACTACCAGAAGAGGTGACCACCAAGGAGGATAGCGTGGAGATGGAATCCATTGAAGAGAGACGACAAGAGAACAGGAAGCAGCGGCGACAACAACAAGTCGCAAGCCGTGCAAACAGAATCAGGCCGCGCGGCTAGGAAAGCCGCAAGCAAGAGAAAACAAGTCGGATGGCAAAAGAGAGGCCGCAACGATGAGTAAGTAGGAGCGGCTAGAAGGAAAAAAGGTCGCGGTGACGAAGAGGATCACCTAGAGAAGAAAGGCAAGGAGAAACAAGCCGCGCGAACAGGGAAGTGGTCAGAAGAGGAAGGCAAGCCGCAAAGACAGGTCGCAGAAAGCAGAAACAAGCCGTAGAACCAAGCTGAGGGAAAGAATTCGAGCAGCTAGAAGGTAGCCTGCGAGAACAGAAGAAGAAGATGAATCAGGAGGAAAAGATCGTTTCCTCTGATACCATGTTAAAAACGAACAAAAACAAACCTGAAGTGGTTTAACAGAAACTTTATTATCTGAAAAAGGTATCAATTACAATGGTATAGCCTCCCTTTTATAGAATGGAGGAGATGAGAGAGATTACAAATAAGTAATGTGGGACTAAAATTTACAAGTATATGCGGCTTTACAAAAAGACAAACCGGACAAGTCGTGCGGTTAGACAAACCAGCTAACCGCCCGACCACAACCAGGATGAGAGAACAAGTAACCCAGAGAACAAGTCGCCACAGGAGACCGCTAGACCGCTCGTTCTCCGAACAGCAACAGACTGCCCGGTCTCCATCCTACAACAGGCTGTGTCCTCATGCTTACTTCCAAGGCCCCTTCCATGCCACGGTAATGTGGAATTTGCATGCGGTGTGAGTCGACATGCGGTGTCGTAATCCTGGGTTAAGGATAGTATGGTAGGTCTACAGGCTCGCTGATCGTCACACCGATGGGAGTTGACAGTTAGACTTTGGGTGGTTGGGTTGTGTCCTCGGTGCTTACATCCCGGGGCCCCTTCCGTTCCAAGTGAAAGGTTGGGTTATGTCCTCGTGCTTACTTCTGAGGCCCCTTCCGGGTCACACAAGGTCAGTTCGGGGTTGTGTTCTCGGTGCACATCTACCCGAGACCCCCGCTGGGCCATAGTACGCATGGGCTCCGCTGTTATGTTCTTACCATTCAGGGGTACGAAGGCCTAGGTGAAGTAGGGTGGATGCCCGCCTAGTAGTAGAGATGCCCGCTCTACTATCACTGCCTGGCCACGACAGTTGATGACTGAGAGGTTAGCTACCTGCTCGAATAGTGGGAACTATAGTCTGTGTCGACATAGCAATTGCATGTATGTGATCATGAGTGAGTCATTGCATAGCATACATACCATTTCATAACATTGCACAACAAGATCCTCATCGTATAAATTTTTATGGGCAATCCTATACGATGAGTTACTTTATGTAAACCGATCCTTAACTTATAAGCTTGTATGGGCATCCTTATAAGTTAAGTTACTTACCTACTGTAGTTACTTGTACTTGTTGAATTACTATTGCTCAAGTAGAACTGCTAGTTTATAATATTGTTATTCATGTACTATTATCACCTGCTTGTACATGTTTTACTACTTGTATATATTACCCTTTGTTCTTTTCTCCTCTCGGTGCCGAGGAGTCGCCAGGGGAGCGGATGTGAAGCCACTTAATCTTTTCGACTAATGGATGCTACGTCTTCCTTTTAGGAGGTCTCCCCGCAGGTAGAGCAGCCGCAGAGTTTGCAGCAGGACAGCCAGGCCATGACGACAAGGCCTGATGTGACGGTTCCGACGCTACCGTCCTGAGCGACTCTGATGTAGCCTGTTTGGGCAATTTTATAGTTGTACTCTGATATTGTAGAAGCAGGGCTTCTCTTATTTGTTGTATTTGGCTTAGTGTGAATTTGACCTCTTCTTGCTCGGGTAATAGGCGTCTTGTGGTACAGGTTAGCCCGTGCGCTAATGCTACCGAGGCGGCTGTTCCGGGTAAGACCCCCTTACGTGCGTGTTTTGGGATGCGGGCGGGGGGGGGGGGGGGGGGGGGGGGGGGGGGGGGGGGGTCCAAATGGTATCAGTTTGCCACGATCCTCCACTAAAGAAGTCATTCAATTACCGCTATTCGAGTGTTTGGGGACAAACAGACTTAGCGGAAGCAGTGGTGTGCCCATATGTAATTCACACTAAGTTTGTCCAACTTTGACCTTAATATTAGCTAACCTGACAATACGTTTGTGTTTTACGTGTAGATTCCAATGCATGCTGAGCCGATGGGGTGCACTCCTTCCCCTTCCATACCCACTGTTCCAACAATCCGAGTTGGCGCAGACGCTCACCGACATCTTGGATGCCTTTTCCGTGCAACAACAAGCTACGGGCTCTAACGCACCTTTCGGGCCCACGGGACGAAGTCGGTCGTATGGCTTGATACGGTGCAGGAGTTGCTGGCGGGGATCCGTTGCCCAGCCAACATGGCTGTGATGTTGGCGGTGTCCGTCTTGGAACTACATGCTAAGAGGTGGTGGAGTCCCTCATGGGCTCCACTTTCCAAGGTCGGGTCTATACAGAATAAGTAGCGCGTTCTCGGATGTCTTCTTGGAGCACTTCATTCCCACATCCGCTCGAAATGAACTCGAAGAGTGGTTTCTTCTACTGAAGCAAGGATCAAAATCAGTTACGGAATATCAGCGAGAGTTTCAGCACCTCGCGAGGTTTACGACTTCTTATGATTTGGATGATAGAGGATATGCCAAGCATATCTACAAAGGGCTGCGAGATCCCCTAAGGCAGGCCCTTTTATTTATAGCGGACGCTAGCTTGGCAGAGATTATCGACATGGCGAAGAGATTTTACGTGGATCACTTGAGTAGTGGTAAGAGACCTGCGGAGGGCGTGATGGAATTTGGCCGAAGAAATAGAAGAAGGCGGGACTTTAGAGGAGGAAGAGGACGTCAAAGAGGTGGAGGACGTTTCCACCAAGATTTTAGAGTGGTGCATCCGGTCCCACAACCACCCGCATTGCCTCCAATGCCACAACCTCAACAATTTCAGCAACATGAATGGTGTCATGGGCTGGTGTGTTTTGAATGCAACCAGCCGGGCCACATTCGACGTTTCTTCCCTCGGTTGTTTGGTAATGTCCCTCATGCTCTCCCTCCGGCAGCTCCGCGGGGGCGGGGTTATATGCGTGGTAGAGGACGAGGACTGTGAGGAGGAAACCCCATCCTTGCTAGGGATCAAGTGTACGCGCTGGACATGGCGCAAGAACGGAATCCCCAAGATGTGATTGCAGGTATGATTAAGCAATTATCATGTTTCCATTGTTTAACTTAAAATTGATTGAGACATATTAGACACCTAGCAATAAGTTTTGGTTATTGGTAGGCACCGTTATAGTTGGCGGGAAGACGACCTATGCGCGTGCGATGCCTACACTCCTTTGTGTCTGAGGATTTCATTAATGACATGGAGGGCATACAATACTTTACTAGTATAGCCCGATGAGTGCGCCTACTGGTTGGCTCAGAGATGATTGCAACCGTTAAGTGCGAGTTCGAGATATTTATTGAAGGACAGGCCTTTGATACACCTGCCACGGTCCTGAGAATGCCAGAGTTTGACATCATTTTGGGCATGGCGTGGTTGGAATGGCACTTTGCAAGGATTTACTGTGCAGAGAAATGAATCTACTTGAGGCATGGAGACACCGATGCCATTTTTCAAGGTATTAGCTTTGCACCTCGTATGATGTTATCTTACGTTCAGGTTGTAAAAGCACATATGAAGGGGGATGAAGTCTTCATGATCTGGTTCGAGTTGAAGGAGATAACATTGGATATAAAAGACGTATGGGTAGTGCAGGACTTCCACGAGGTATTTCCTGAGAAACTGCCAGGATTACCCCCCACAGAGAGGTTGACTTCCAGATTAATCTAGTACCGGGTGAAATGCCTGTATCCAAGGCCCCTTACCGAATGGCCCCGAAGGAATTCGCAGAGTTTAGAGTTCAATTGCAAGAACTAGTGGTGTCATGGTTCATTCGCCACAGTTTGTCACCCTGGGGAGCCCCTGTATTGTTCGTGAAGAAGAAGGATGGAACCCTGCGTTTGTGCATAGACTATCGGGAACTCAATCGGCTGACTGTGCGGAACACTTATCCGCTACCTCGGATCGACGAGTTGTTCAATCAACTATTGGGAGCACATTGGTTTTCTAAGCTGGACTTGCGCTCAGGGTATTATCAGTTGAGAATACAAGAAGGAGACATCCAGAAAACGGCCTTTAGTTCAAGATATGGGTTGTACGAGTTCACTGTAATGGCGTTTGGGCTCACAAATGCCCCTTCGGCTTCCATGAGCCTGATGAACAAGGTATTTGAACCGTATTTGGACATTTTCGTCATTGTTTTCATCGATGACATCTTAGTCTACTCAAAGAAGGAGGAGGAGCATGTCAAGCACCTCACCTTGGTGTTGAAGAAATTGAAGGAGTACACCTTGTACGCCAAATTTAGCTAGTGCGAATTCTGGCTTAAGGAGGTTGCTTTCTTGGGTCACGTGATCAGTGGAGCTGGGCTAGCGATGGATCCGGCCAAGGTACGTGCCGTGAAGTAGTGGTCTCCCTTGAAGTCGGCGGCCGATGTACGGAGCTTCCTTGGACTTGTCGGGTACTATTGCAAGTTCGTGAAAGGATTCTCCAAGATTGCCCTCCCTCTTACATCATTGACGAAGAAAGGTGTGCCATTTGAGTGGACACCCAAATGTGAAGCGGCATTTCAGGAGCTGAAGGATAGACTTACCTCCGCCCCCATCCTTGCACTTCCATCTGGGAAGGAAGGATTTCACGTTTACACTGATGCATCTTATCAAGGGATGGGAGCGGTATTGATGCAGCATGGGCACGTGATTGCTTATGCTTCAAGACAACTGAAGAGGCATGATATCAATTACCCGGTTCATGATTTGGAATTGGGAGCAGTGGCGTTCGCCTTGAAGGTTTGGAGGCATTATCTATATGGCGTCCTCTGCGAGATCTTTTCAGACCACAAAAACTTGAAGTACGTTCATACTCAGAAGGAGTTGAACTTGAGACAATGGCGGTGGTCAGAATTTCTGTGCGACTATGAGTTCACCATGAACTACCACCCCGGAAAAGCGAACTCGGTGGACGATGTATTGAGTAGAAAGGTACCAGGCTCTAGCCCAGAATCTCGGTTGATGAGTATGGAGTTGGCTCGGATGATTGAGGAGATGGATATTACTTTGATATTTAAGGCTCCATCGGCAGAGTATACAGAGTACCTGGCAAGCATGAGAATAGTTTGTGATATCCGGGACTGAATCCGAGTGGAGCAAGCAATAGATGCGGTCTGGCCCTGACAATCAAGTCAATCGAAGATGGGACTACAGATGAGTATACGCTAAAAGAAGGCCTCGTTTATTTTTGGGGCCGGCTCTACATTCCCAAGGGCGGTAAAATCCGGGAGTATATCCTGAGAGAGGCTCATTGCGCTCAATATTCAGTGTACCCGGGTATTGCTAAGATGTACGCCGGTTTGCGGAAGACATGTGTTGGCTGGGAATGAAGAAAGATGTTAGATATTTTGTTACACACTACGAAGCTTGTCAAAGGGTAAAGGCGGAATGCAAGAGTCCCAGTGGTTTGCTACAATCGTCTCCTCATCCCCGAGTGGAAGTTTGAGGATGTCTCCATGGACTTCGTCCATGGGTTACCTCGCTCACGCTGCGGGAATGATTCAGAGTGGGTGATAGTTGATCGTCTGACGAAAGTAGCCAGGTCTATCCCTATGAAGAAAGAAGCTCATGTGGATGTCCTTGTACGTCTCTTTGTGGAGCCGTTCTTACGGTATCATGGCGTGCCTAAGATGATCATTTCTGACCATGATGGTCGCTTCACCTCCAAGGAGTGGAAAGCGGTTCAGGAATATTTGGGGTTGCGCCTTACTGTTAACAACGCGTTTCATCCTCAGACGGACAGTCAATCTTAAAGGACCATCCGAACATTGGAAGATTTATTGATATTATTTGTGTTGGATAGAGGTGAGTCGTGGGAAAGGCACTTACCGTTGGTAGAATTCTCCTACAACAACAGCCATCAGGCTAGCATCTACATGGCTCCTCATGAAGCTCTTTATGGAAGGAGGTGTAGAAACCCCTTGTCTTGGGTGTAAGATGAAGACCCGAAGGCTTTGGGTGTTGAATATATTGATGATACCGATGCGGCGGTTAGACTGATACGAGATCACATGTTGGAGGCTCAAAGTCGGCAGGCGAAGTATTATAGTGCAAGGCACCGGATGGTGGAGTTTCAAGTGGGTGATAAGGTGTTCCTGAAAATCTGACCGATGCATGGAGTGTCACGTGTGCGTGGTGTGAAAAAGCTCAACCCAAGGTATGTTGGGACTTATACTATATTGGAAAGGATTGGCATGTTGACCTATCGGTTGGAGTTACCATCCGAGCTAGAGAACCTCCACGGCGTGTTCCATGTGTCGTCACTTCGGAAGGTGCTGTTGCAGCCCGATCAATACATCCCCACAACTGATGGTGCTGTGGCATCTGATAGGTCTGTGCGACTAGAGCCGGTGCGGATCATAGATAACGAGACAAGAATGTTGCGCCGCAAAAGTGTTCCCTTGGTGAAGGTGCTATGGTCTAATCATGGGAAGGAGAAATATACATGGGAGGCAATGGATTTGATGCAAAAACGGTATCCAGAGTTGTTTGATCCAGGTAATTTTATTTAAAAGCATGTTATATTTTCCGTTATGCTTCTCTCCCCATAACCTAAGCCTTATTTCGGGGACGAAATCTTTTATTTTGTTTATAGGATTTGTAACGTCCCGAATCGCACTAGGCCCCTCGTGCGTGTTTTTGCCTCAGGAGAGCTAACTTGGGTTCAGTGGGAGTGCTGACAACTGGGCAGCACATGTGAATAGGAGGAGAAATCAGTCAAACATAGGACACGGGTAGAGAAATGGGCGTGCCCTACCCGTGTGGTAGAGGCCAGCTATCGAGTCGAAGACTCAAGTATGTCCAGAGAAGGACACGGGTAGTGACACGGGCGTGTCACTACCCGTGTGAAGTGACACGGGTAGGGAAACGGGCGTGTCCCTACCCGTATGTGTATCAAGTTAGACTTGACGAGGTGTGTCGAGATCGAAGAAGTGTGTCCAGATCGACGTGGCAAGCAGGGGTACACGGCCTGTGACACGGGCATATCACAGGGCGTGTCCCGCTGTGTCGAGAGGTCGACAATTGTATCTCGACAAGGTGTCGAGTGGGTTACACTACCTAGGTCATGGGCATGACTGGACCGACACAGGTAGAGACACGGGCGTGTCCCTACCCGTGTGTGTCGAGTTGGAGTCGATGAAGCGTATCGAGATCGACAAAATGTATGACACGGGTAGAGACACAGGCATGTCCCCACCTGTGTGTATGTGTGCCGAGTTGAACTCGACGAAGCGTGTCGAGATCGACGAAATGTGTCGAGATCGATGAAATGTATGACACGGGTAGAGACACGGTTGTGTCCCTACCCGTATGTCGGTGTGTCGTGTTGAGTTCGTCAAGATGTATCTAGAGAAGAACATGGCCAGGGAAAACGGCCGTGTCATATGGATACGGGTCGAGTCACGGGCGTGTCCCTACCCGTGTCGAGTATTGAACCGACACTAAAACCTTCGTTGATGGTTCGCCAAAGCAGGACAGGGGTAAGGACACGGGCGTGTCCTACCCGTGTCAATTTTCATATATAAGGGGAAGTGAAAACCCTAACCATTTTCATGCTCATTGCATCCCTATTTTCTGAGAGAAACTCCTGTTGAGAGAAGAAAGTTGCTGGATCTAGTTCTAGAGGAGGTGATCCATCGCCGCCGTGAAGGAGAAGATGCCGCCGAGGAGAGTTACATGATCCATGGCCAGAAATAGTGGAAATGTCGGAAATGAGGTGAGCTTCCTACCCTCTCTCTTGGTGCTAGATCTGTAGATATCTAGATGAAATGTCGACTCAAAAGAGTCTTGACTAGCAAGATGGTGATTTCTGTAGGAAGAGTCCGTTCTAGGGCTTGTGCTCTAAGGTTAGTGGTGTCTTCAACCTCTTCAATATTCTCTGTGAAGACGGGGGATGGTTTCGTGAAGAATCATGGCCTCATGAGGGTGAATAAGGGAGGAGGAATTTTTGTGTGATTTTGGAAGACCAACTTGAGGAGGGAGATGAACCGATGCCATTCATTCCTCTTTAAGATGCGAGCAGAATCCGTGTTCTGTGCGTAGCGAGCTTCTTGGCCATTTTTCGTTGTGATATGCCCAGATCTGGGCAATCAACTAAACATGAAAGTTGAAGCCCTTGAAAATACCTTTCCAACGAATGGTTCCATGACTTCAGGCGAAGTATGCAGCCACGGGAAAGTCTGAATGAAATTGACATCCGGCAAACCTGCATGCAAAAATTGTGTTCTATGCGCAGCGGATTTTGAAGCCGAATTCAAATAGGATACATTCAAATTTGGGTTGTGGGCCGAATATGAAAGTTGTAACCCATGGAAATACCTTTCCATGGAGGTGTTACACGTCTTCACCGGATTCATGTAGCTTCGGGAATCTACGATTGAATTGCTGTCCAGATTTATTCCGCACTTAAATTTTGGGTTTTTATATAATATGGATTTGGAGTCGGTGGAATCGATGTTGTAAACTAACTCGAGATTTTGGTGAACTATTTTATGTTAACCACCGTAGAGCTATGAATGATGAAGATTAATAATTGGATTTCATATAACTGAATTGTGAAGCAAGCTTACTTAAACGAAATTACTTGTTAGAAATTGGTAGACTATTATATATGCGCATTATGTTATATTATGTTGAAATCATTTGGAATGACATATAGAAAGATAAACTATGTCCATGAGTATGTTTGATGGTTGGAATGAAATTTAGTAGTCAAATACTTAGAGCGTAGTCTCCCTACGGGTAGTATTGTGGAAGGATGTAAGTGCGGTGTTGACTGTCACTAGTTGGGTTAGTGTTGAGATAAGGTATAGACGGACGATTGGGCTTGGTCCTCGGTGTTCACGTCCTGGGGCTCCTTCCGTGCCGAGTGGATGGTTGGGCTGTGTCCTCGTGCTTACTTCAGAGGCCCCTTCCATGCCACAGTGATGTGGAATTTGCATGTGGTGTGAGTCGACACGCGGTGTCGTAATCCTTGGTTAAGGATAGTGTGGCAGGTCTATGGGCTCGCCGAACGTCACACCGACGGGAGTTAATAGTTAGACTTTGGGTGGTTGGGATGTGTCCTCGGTGTTCACGTCCCGGGGCCCCTTCTGTGCCAAGTGAACGGTTGGGCTGTGTCCTCGTGCTTACTTCCGAGGCCCCTTCCAGGTCACACAAGGTCAGTTCGGGGTTGTGTTCTCGGTGCACATCTCCCAGAGAACCCCGCTGGGCCATAGTACGCATGGGCTCCGCTGTTGTGTTCTTAGCGTTGAGGCATATGGAGGCCTAGGTGAAGCAGTGTCGATGCCCGCCTAGTAGTAGAGATGTCTGCTCTACTGTCACCTCCTGGCCACGACGGTTTATGCCTGAGAGGTTAGCTATCTGCTCGAATAGTGGGAACTATAGTCTGTGTCAACATAGCAATTGCATGTGTGTGATCATGGGTGAGTCATTGCATAGCATACATACCATTTCATAACATTGCACAACAAGATCCTCATCGTATAAGTTTGTATGGGCACTCTTATACGATGAGTTACTTTATGTAAACCGATCCTTAACTTATAAGCTTGTATGGGCATCCTTATAAGTTAAGTTACTTACCTGCTGTAGTTACTTGTACTTGTTGAATTACTTTTGCTCAAGTAGAACTGCTAGTTTATAATATTGTTATTCATGTACTATTATCACCTGCTTGTACCTATTTTACTACTTTTATATATTACCCTTTGTTCTTTTCTCCGCCCGGTGCTGAGGAGTCGCCGGTGTAGCAGATGTGAAGCCACTTAGTCTTTTCGACTAACGGTTGCTATGTCTTCCTTTTAGGTGGTCTCCCTATAGGTAGAGCAGCCGCAGACTTTGCAACAGGATAGCCAGGCCAGGACGACAGGGCCTGATGTGACGGTTCCATCGCAACCGTCTGTTACGGATATGAGTGTTGAGCGACTCTGATGTAGCCCCTTTAGGCAATTTTATAGTTATACTCTGATATTGTTGAAGCATATTTTAGCTTCTCTTATTTGCTATATTTGGACTATATACTTAGTGTGTATTTGACTTCTTCTTGCTTTTATTTTGGTTGGGTTGGCATGTATATATTGATATTGGTTGTAGCCGGCGGAATAGGCGTCTTGTGGTACAGGTTAGCCCATGCGCTAATGCTACCGCAAGGCGGTTGTTCCCGGCATAAGACCCCCTTTCGTGCCGTGTTTTGGGATGCGGGAGGGGGTCTTACATGTTCTGTCAGACTCATCAGGGCCTAGGTCATCTTCTTCATCGACAATCGACAGTTGAAGAAGTTGAGCAACAGAGGTCTTGGTGAGCTTGACTGTGATACCTCTGACTTTCAATTTGAGAACGGTTCCATGTCTCTTAACCTTGACATTTCTGAAGAATTCAGCAACATCTGGAAAGAGAATCTTGCAGGGTCCTTGTAGAATGAAGGTGATTCCATCGGTGTCGAGGAGGATCAAAAGATTATGAAAATCATCGGAGAGCTCGGCAATCCCGGCGGCAACAAATTCGGAACCAAAGCCGATTTTGGAAGAGGAGGCCATGATTCAGAAATGCTTGGAAGAACTGTAATGGGGAGGAAGAAGACGCGGCTCTGCAACTTTTGACGGATGGGGAAGAGACAGTGGCTTACACAAGAGCGGAAATGATTTCGTGTAGAAGGATTATGAAATTTCGATTTATATAACCTTAGGTTAATGGCTAATGAAAATAGAAATGATGGAATCATACCTTAGAAGTGGCGGCTTAAGCCTCGGGTCACATACTCGAGAGACTTGATATTACTCGAGTGAAGTATTTGAGATACTCGAGTTGATAGGCTGGAAGTACTCGAGTAGTTGGGTTGAAGTACTCGATAAGTTAAGCTGATGTACTTGAGTAGTTGTGCTGAAGTACTCGAGAAGTTTTACTTAGGTACTCGAGTAAAGTTACACTACTCGAGTAGGTGATTTGACTACTCGAGTAAGCCATTCTGCTACTCGAGTAAGTGACTCGAGTGGCTTATTGGGTACTTGAGTAGGTCAATCTTACCACTCGAGTAGGTCATTTTGAACTACTCGTGTACTTTACTGCTTACTCGAGTCAACAAGGTAGAAATCTGTGGAATTCTAACTTTTGACTGATTCTTGATCTCTGAGCCTTCTTGGCGGTCCATCTTCTCTAATCTTCTTTGTTGAGCATTCCAAGTTATGCTTTGAAGAACGAGAACTTGGTCTCGTCCAGCAGCTTCGTGAAAATGTCTGCAATCTGTCTGTCTGTAGTGACATATTGGAGATCTATGTCCCCATGCTCCACATGCTCCCGGATGAAGTGATACCTCAGTTCTATATGCTTTGTCCAGCTGTACGAGACTGGGTTGTTGGCTATTGCAATTGCGCTGGAACAGTCGCAAAATAACAGAATCTTCTGGAACTTCATGTTATAATTTCAAATTGATTCTTTATCCATAGCAGCTGTGTACAACAACTACCTGCATAGATGTACTCTGACTCAGCTGCTGAGATAGCTACATAGTTCTACTTCATGCTACTCCAGGAGATAAGCCTTCTTCCAAGGAATTGACCAGTCCCGGAAGTGCTTTTCCTGTCGTCTTTGCTCCCTGCAAAATCTACATCTGAAAAACCTATTAGTTCACTATCATTACTTCTTGGGTACCATAAGCCATGATTTGGCATGCCTTTAAGATATCTCAAAATCCGCTTTACAGCAGAATAGTGAGATTCTTTAGAGTTAACCTAAAATCTAGCACATACACATGTTGAAAACATTATGTCAGATCTACTGGCAGTAAGGTAGAGCAAGGATCCAATTATGCTTCTGTACTTAGTTTCATCAAAAGGTTTCCCTTTTTCATCCTTGTCCAGAGACATTGTTGAACCCATTGGAGTCCTTATCGAGGTTGCGTTCTCCATTCCAAATTTCGTAATTAGCTCTTTGGTGAAATTGATCTGCGAGATGAAAATTCCATCTTCAGATTGTATCACCTGAAGCCCTAAGAAATACTTTAGCTCACCCATACTGCTCATTTCAAAATTCCCTTGAATAAGTTTTGAAAACTTGTTGCAGAGGTTGTCGTCAGTAGAACGAAAAATAATGTCGTCGACGTAGACTTGCACTAGCAAAATCTTGACTTTTATTTTCTTAAGAAATAATGTCTTGTCTATCTTTCCCCAAGTGAACTTATTCTTAAGTAGAAAGCTAGACAGCGTCTCATACCAATCTCGAGGAGCTTGCTTTAGACCATGCCATGAGCCCAAAATAGGCTTCTTATTCTTCACACGACTGTGATGAGTCGGAGTCACTAAGAGTCTTGCCCTTTTTGGCTATTAAGCTCTTCTCTGTCCTCTTATTGTTGTATGAGGACTTCTTTTCCTCTCTTCTTCCACCCTCCTTCTTATGGGGGCAGTCAGCAATGACTTGTCCTGGCTTATTATAGCAGTAGCAAATGATGTCAGTAGAAATGTGTTTATTCTATTTAGAAGTATACATGTTGAGGCTACTTGAGCCTTTTCTTTGACGATCACCATCACGTCGTGATCTTCTAAAAGAGGCATCCCTGCCTTTCTAGTGCTTCTTCTTGTTCAAGAATTTCTTGAACTGACGTGAGAGTAGTGAGAACTCTCCTTCAGATAGCTCACAACTTGAGGTACTTGGCTCCGAAGTTTCTTCTTCACTCACTTCTTATGCTGGAGCACGAGGAACAACCTTTGACTTCTTTGAGGTTTCTGTCTTTAAAGCAACAGAGTTCTTTTGAATGCAGACCTGCTCTTCTCTTCTTCAGCCTTTCTGGTATTGAGTTGAAGCTCATATGACATAAGCTTCCCGAAGAGATTTTGTGGGACTGTCTCGGCTAGTTTCCCAAACTCCCTGATGGCACAGACCTTGTTATCCCATTCCTTAGGTAGGGATCTCAAGAACCTATTATTCAATTCCCCGTTTGTGAAGACTCTGCCATAGACTCTTAGACCATTGACTATCTTGAAGAAATTCTCAAATGTGTCAGCAATGGTGTCCTTGTTTCCTTGTCGGAAGGCTTCATACTTTTGATTTAGAAGGGATCTTCTGTCATCCCTCACTTCTTCTGTACGTTCCATCAAGGTAACTAGAGACTGCCATATCTCCTTCGCAGAATGACAGTGGATCAGGTTTTGCAACATGGAGTCATCGACTGCACTTGCTATAATGTTGTTGGCCTTTTTATCTAAAGATACAAGTGCTATCTCGTCTTTGTCTAGATCCATTAATTTCTTTGGTACCTTTTTAGTCGGATCTATTGTGTAGATTGTCATGGGAATGTAAGTACCTTCTTCAACTATCATGAAGATCCTCGGATCCACAACTTCCATGAAAAATTTGATTCTCTCTTTCCACATGGGAAAGTTGTTCTTAGTGCACAAAGGAAGCTTGGCAAAATATTTGCCCTTGTCCATGCTTGGTAGTTCTCAAAAGACAACTAAACAGATTTGATCAAGGTGTTAACTTTTTATTGATCAACCTGGCTCTGATACCAATTGAAAGTGTTTAGTTACCTATCTAAATCACCTAAAGGGGGGGGGGGGTGAATAGGTGAGATATGTGTCTTTTGTGGAATAAAAATTTAAGAACTATGCACAGAACTATCTAACAATCAATCACAGACGAAATAAGATTTATAGTGGTTCCCCAACCTTGGGTACATCCACTTTCCCTCACCGATCTAGCAATAGACTAGACTCGGCTAATCCACGATCTTGGATTGAAAAACCAATCCTATGCCTCGGAACAAAGTTCATACAATATCGATCCTCAAAACGGATCTACACTCGGAAGGTAAAACTTCCTACAATATTGGAGACAAAGGCTCCTACACTCGGAGAAAATTCTCCTACAAGAATGAAATAGAATGAATGTAAAAATACAAACAGTGAATCTTTATCAGATCTGCAAACAAGTGGCTTGGATCTTCTTCTTTTAGACTTTGCGGCTTTATCAGAGAGATGAAGAAAATCTTCGGCAAAGACAGATCTGGATTTCCTTGGCCTCACACGATCGGATAGAGAATCAGGAATTAAGCGACGATCTTGATCTGTAAGCCTTATTGATCTGAATCCTCTGAAAACGAAAACCCTAGCCGGATGTAAACGATGAAGATCACCGGCGGCTTTCGCTTCTTGGAGAGAGAGAGAAATTCAGAGAACTTAGAAAGATAATTGGCTGCAAAAATATTCCTATTCTCCTTAGGGTTTGTCAGTTTGACAAGACCTCATATAGGATTTGCGATAACAGTCATGATTAAATCTTAATGAGGTATACGTGGACCAATCATGTCACGGCTTATTAAGAAATCAGTCAATTTGGACTTAACGAAATTTTTCTGAAAAAGAGTGGAGTGACATACTCGAGTGATGAAATGACTACTCTAGTACTTTATAGGACTACTCGAGTGAGCTAAAGATAACTACTCGAGTCCTATAGAAAACTACTCGAGTAAGCTGAAGATAACTACTCGAGTATATACTTGAAGAAGAAATTGAAAATTATAACCAGCTACTCGAGTACCCAAATGACTTACTAGAGTGCTAAAGTAATTACACGGGAAGTAGAGTTAGGCTACTCGAGTACAAGAAATACTACTCCAGTAATAAGGGATGAACTACTCGAGAGATAGAGGAACTACACGAGTCATGGACTTAGAATATTTTTTGGAATGGAATTCTAGGCTACTCGAGTAGTAAAGATGAACTACTCGAGTGAATAAGAACTACTCGAGTATATGAAACCAGCTACTCGAGTAATTGACTTGGAGAAATTCTGAGGGAAGAAATTCTGGTTACTCGAGTATAAACTCTGGGCTGCTCGAGTAGTAGATGAACTACTCGAGTACATGACTTAGCTACTTGAGTAAATAGAAATAACACGTGATACAGATTTCTGTAACTCTACATAAAGGGTTCAAACTACTCGAGTACTAATTTGACTACTCGAGTAAGTTACTTAGAAAATATCTGGAGAAGTAATCCTGTTAACTCGAGAATGAGAGGGAATATACTCGAGTAGTTAACTTAGCTACATGTGAGCTAAATCTTAACTACACGAGAGGTAACTTTCTTGCTCGACTACAAAGACTCTTACTCGAGTATAGACTAGGTATTTCACTCGAGTAGGTAGGGATCTACTCGAGTAAATTACTTAGTGAAATTCTCTAAACAAAAACCTCTTCTTCTATGGTGAAACCATCATCAAGTCTTTTCCAATTAGTCCTAGTGCTTGAATATGAAGTGTATCCCAATAGAGAAGCTACACACGAGTCAACACCTTAGATCACACAATGAGGGATTACATTGTATGGTCCTGTGTTTGGTGACCCATTGTAGACTGACATTGGTCTACACTTGGCATTAGAATCCTGCAAACACATAACTCAACCAAAGCATCAAATACAACTTAATTCATCTTAGTTCGAGGGTGACTTCATCAAATCTGGGTTAATGTGGACACAATAACAAACAGAGAACTTTAAGCCACATAATAATCTTCCTCTCACTGATGATTTTTCAACTCAGAAGAAGGGTAGTGGTATCGGCCACGTCTGTGGAAAGGGTAAAGCTAGCAAGAAGGCTAGCTCCAAATAAATGGGGAAGACACCCATGGGTCAACCCTCATTCAGGAAGGTAATCTTCCCAGCGAACAAGTTTGACCTTGAGTCGTCCTATGGTCATCATGCTAAGCCTACTCATGTAGAGCCCAGGAATATATAATAGGGATGGACCAATCCCCGTGACTTTGGTGCCAGCGTGCTCAAAGAACCTTATGAAGAAATTCAGATGAAGAGTTATGGTCCATATGTACATGGCCATAATAATAAGAAGGCACCAAATGCTAAATATGTTGTGCCTAAGGTTAAGGAGATGGGAAGCCCATGCGTATGCTGCAACCAGGAGGCCTCCACATCTAAGAATGTTGCCCCTGATAGATCTCATGTTCAAAGGGTGAAGCAGGAGTACAAAAGGAGGTACAACATGTTTGACTGTTGGTGCTGCGACAAGATTGGTCACTTTGGCCCAGATTGTTGGTATAACCCTGCCAATCTTATAAACCCACGAGTTAGCTATGTGAGACCGACCACTCTCAAAGTTAATGTTCTTAGTGGTGTTCAGCTGACCAGGAACTAAGGACCCAAATACGTTTGGGTTCCTAAGGTAAAACGATCTATTTTTGCAGGTTTGTCCAAAGGCCAATAGAACTCCGATCTGGGATTTGGACAGTGGATGCTCTCGATACATGATCGGGAGAAGAAGCCTTTTGCGTGACTATACCCTAGTCAAAGACGGAGCAAAAGTCATCTTTTAGGTTCAGATAGGGGAACAACAAAAGGTTATGGTATGATTTCCAACGACATAGTCTCTTTCACAGATGTGGCTTGTGTTGAAGGACTACACCATAATCTCAAAAGCATAAGTCAACTATGTGACAAAGGCTACATCGTTGAGTTCTTCAAGGACAAGTGTTTAGGAAAATCGTCTGCAAATTTGTAGACAGTCTTAACAGGCACTCAGAGACGAAATATTTTTTGTTTTAATTTTCTTTGTTTAAACAATTCTTCCACAGTGTATCTTATGGAAAAGGTAGTGCGTCGCTCTGTGACCAATGACACAAGAGATTAGCACAATTAATTTCAAAACCTTAAATATGCTATTTTCTCAAAACTTAGTGCATGATGCCCCCAGCATTAAGTTCCTTAAAGAGAGTCCATGTCACTCCTGTCAAATGGGTAAGTAGACACGGCTACCTTCAATGGTATTGTTGAAAAGGATTCTTCACGAAGCTTATACTTGCTTTACATGAATTTATTCAATCCTATGCCTATTCACAGCTTAGGAGGTAAGGTCTATACGTTAGTAATTATTGATGACAACTCACGTTTCAATTGGGTGTTCTTTCTGAAACACAAATCAGACACCATCGATTCTTTCACAAATTTTGTCTGGCAAATTCAGAACGAATTAGACAGCTTAGTGGTTAAAATCAGAAGTGACCACAGAACAGAGTTTGAGTCTGGTGCCATGACAAACTTTTGTGAAAGCCAAGGTATCTTTCATTAGTTTTCCTCCCTGCGCACTCCACAATAAAATGGAGTTGTTGAGAGAAGGAATAGAACCCTAATTGAAGCATGTACAACCATGTTGAACGATCCTTCTCTTCTAGAGTACTTCTAGGCTGAAGCAGTCAACATGCCTTGTCTCATGCAAAACAGAGCTCTCATTAACAAAATCTATTGTAAGACTCCCTATCAGCTATTGAAGGGCAGAAAACCGACTGTGTCCTACTTTAGAATCTTTAGAAGTAAATGCTTCGTACTTAATAATGGGAAGTAATACCGCACGAAGTTTAGTGAAAAGTGTTTTGATGGTATTTTTGTATGATATAGTAGCCATAGTAAGACATATAGGATTTTCTTTAAAAAAACTCTGGTGGTAGAAGAGTCGATAAATATTATATTTGATGAGACTAGCATGCTCCATAACAGCTCATCTAGTGTTATTGGTGCAGATGCAGGTACCAGGTTCAAGGAGCTAAGCTTGGATGGAGCTGTCAAGGAAGAAGCTCCAAGCTCAATCAAGTTCATCGATCTAAGCTTGGTGGATGAAGAACCCCTAGAGGAAGAATTACCTCAACCTACAGAGGCGGCACCGAATGTTGTAGAGCCTGCTGGAGAGAGGGCAAGGAACCTAGGGTTCAGACACCTAAGAGACAATCCAACTGATCAGAAAATAGGACAGCCAGGCGACGGTGTGAGAACCAGAAGAGGTGCAGCTAATGAGATTTTGCATCTCAGTTTTCCATCGCAGGTTGAGCCAACGAAATTCGAAGAGGCAAATAAGGATGTGTCTTGGATTTTGGCAATGTAAGAGGAGCTCTACCAGTTTGAACGATGCAAAGTCTAGGAGGTGGTACCTAGACCAAAGGGACAGAACGTGATCGGTACCAAATGGATATTCAGAAACAAGCTGGACGAACACGGAGTGATCATCAAGAAGAAATCCTGGCTTGTAGCTCAAGGTTATAGACAAGAAGAGGGGATCAACTTCGACCAGACATTTGCTCCAGTGGCTCGGCTCGAGGCGAACAGGTTTTTTCTTGTGTATGCTGCCCTCAAAGGCTTCATCATCGTCTACCAAATGGACGTGAAGTCATCATTTCTCAATGGGAGTGTGAAAGAGGAAGTATACGTAGCGCAACCCCCAGGTTTTGTAAATTCTCAATTCTCTGATTATGTTTATTTTTTAAATAAAGCATTATACGCTTTAAAGTAAGCTCCCTGATCATGGCATAAATTTTTGAGCTCATCGCAATCGCATGGGATAGTTGTCTCGCCGAAATCGATTTTTCCCGACCCTTCGGCTCCCGACTTTCAGCATCGTCGTCTTCCTCCAAAAAGCTGCTGGTGTCCTCTCCCTGGTCGTCTTTGAACGATTTCGGCAACCCTAATTCACCGATTCCAGTGGGCTTGCTGATTCCATTTCTAGTCACTGCTTGACTCTCACTGATTTCGATGTCGTGGACTTGTCGATTCCATTTCCAGTCACTGCATGACTCTCGCCGATTTCGACATCGTGAACTTGCCATTCTGGCTGTGATCATCAACCATCTCAAGTGACATTCAAGATATTTCAGAAGTTAGTCAGTTATAGAACTGTGTTTTCAAGAAGTTCTGTTTTCCTTGATTACAAAAGTCTCCTCTAAGTACGATTGGATTGCTTGGTGGAGGGGAACTTGTTCACACAGGGTTTGCTCAAGCCTCAGATGAGTTTCGCAATGTATTATTATGCTGGAAATTACAGGACTGTATTTTGTCCTTGAACACCCCTGTAAAGTTCTGGACAAAGAAGTTCTTGAGTTCTTCTAGCATGCAAAGATCAGACACAAAGACACTGTTATTAAAAACAAAATTAAGAAGTATAAGGTCAAGGTAAAAGCCTCTCTGTTGTCTAGGTATCTATGACACCCAGTCTATGAAGAGGCTGACTATCTAGACAAAGACGATTTCTCTAGAGCCCTCTTATTTTGTGGAATGCCCAGATGTTCGAAAGCAGTCAAGCATAAGGGGATGAACAATGAAGGAAAAATACATTCTAACATAATTGGCAAAGTTCTTATATGCAAGACTGGATCTCATGATTATCTGTTTACAGAAATGTTCAAAGCGCCTATTGTTATTATCTGCAGGAAGAAGTTGGATTGGGGTTCTTTACTGTTTACCAAAATCAAAGATAACCTCGCACTCCTAACTTTGGGAGGATTATCAGCCTATACCAGAATCAGTTAGATGGTGATAGGCTTGATATGACCAAAGGACTTCCAATCCATCATTTGAAGAAAATCGACTCTTCAATATTCTCAAGAAGGGATAGGAGGATCAACCAGCAAGGGGGAGCCCTAGGTTTGCCAGAGGAGGAGGAAGACCATGCTCCTGATGACAGGATTCCTACTATCCAGTTGCAATGAGTGTAGAAATTGAGGAGGAGACTGTTGAATTTTCTCAATTGGTCAACAAGATAGCCTACATCAAATTTAATATTCTCAGAACTATCCAGTTCACACCTTGATCATGCGTAAACCGAAGAGCAAGCTTACACACCAAATGCAACAAGAAGAAACAAGCAGGTCATATATTCATTAACTTCTTTACATGGCGAGGTATACGTAGCGAGACATGATTTCGCCAGTACACAAGGAAACAGAAAGAACAATGCAAGTCGAGCAGACAGAACTGGAGACCGCCGAGACCGCTCAGTCCGCCAAGGTCGCCGAAGTCGCCCGAATTGTTGCTGCTACAAGCCGAATAGAACACGGAGTACGTCGAGACCGCGAGGTCGTGCAGACAAACCATTATTCGCTGACTGCTGCTGAACTGGAGAACAGACTGCCTAACCGCCTGAGTCCGGCGGACAGGTTATTGGACTTGGAAATGCTGAAGTAGAGAACAATTGACAAGCTGCAGAAGCGTCCTGCTGAGACCGCAGAGACCTCAAACTTCACTGATCCTAACCGAAGTCAAAGCCAAACCCCTGGCTCCTCAATGCTAGTCGCGCGACCTGCACAGAGCAAACAGTTATCTCTACTCAACCCGCGCGGATAGGAAAAACCAGACCACAATAATTGACCAAGCCCCACTTACTGTTCAATCAGTTACTGTAGATGTGTCGGGGGGGGTCTATTTATAGGTGAGGTGAGGAGTGTGGTCACTACCCTAGTGAATAGATTCACCGCACCAGCTTGCGTGCTAACACAACCCAGTCTGCCAAGTCTGCAAGGACTTGGCCAGACTTCAAAACTCCAGGCGGCAAGTCAAATGTCAGTCCGCCATCATGCAGACACAAGGCCATCCCGCACAATACAAGCACAGCGCCAGTCAGCTAAACGCAGGCACAGCGCCAGCCTGCCACACAACACAACATGCGGACACACCCTGTAATGAATCCATCCGTTCACAGGTATATACTAGAAGGTTCGGCCGGGGCCCCACAACATCTACCATAAATCAGGCGGGGAAGTCACGTAGTGATAGTAGAGTTGCGCATCCTAACTCATTGCATTCTAGCGGAAGCCTATAACATGAAGCTGAACTCACACACAGGAATGTCCACCATATATAAGCTCCACATTTATATACATTGCATATGAATGTTCAAATACAAAACAGTCGGCCTTATTGCCTTACAGGGCTTTCCACAACAGTGGCCTCAAACATTGGCGCGTAGGACGACCACGTATAACTAACATAAAGCATTTTCAAATAGCCTTCAAGGGCTAGAAGCAGCAGCAACAACAACAGCGGCAATGACTTCAGCGTTTATGTGTCCCGCTTGGCTCTCCAACACCTATACAGGGACAGCCCACCCAATGGTGGAAAACAAGGCAACGGTCAGCATTCAGCTGACCAAATTATAACGACCCTACCCCTTTCCCGGGGCAGTGGTATTCCTTCCCTACAGGCATAGCATTTCACAGGAAAATATATACATACAATGTGCTCTCACGCACATCCATTCCATCACAACCGTCAGCCATGCGGCCCGACGATCCGTGCACTCAGGGCTCATTCATGGTGTACCGACGAACCAGTTGCCCACAACCATATCAGGGTCGCAACCAAACCTTGAAACATTGAGCATTTACTTCATGACATGCAGCTAGAGATTATAGCCTTTGTGAACCGGGATTGTCCTGTAGCCCCCCATTGTATCACGGCGCGCAGGCCTAAGACTCTCGCTATGCGCTTTAACAAACTGCACTTTCAGGTCTCACGTCGGACGGACATAACGCAAGTCAAATCATCCACCCCTCGTTGCTCAAATCGCCTTGACAGCGTACTCGTGGATAAATAAAAAGCGCGGGTTGTTTTCACCTTACCTGTTTGGCATAAAGCCTAGGTGTTTTCCTGGGCACACCAATACTTACTATCATACCCATTTATATCACAACATCAGAGGGTCTTTCCTGGGCACACCAGTACTTCCTGCTACTCCCCTTCACAGGTACAACCCTGCAATTATCACAAATGTCAACGGTATTTTCCTGGCTTACCACGCCAGTACATCCTGCTACTCCCCTTCACAGGTACCACCCATGAACATCAAGCATTACAAAGGGTATTTCCTGGACTTTCAATCCAGTACTTCCTGCTACTTCCCTTCACAGGTACAACCCAATAGCACAAGAATCACAAGGGTATTTTCCTGGACTACCACTCCAGTAGTTCCTATTACTGCCCTTCATAAGTTTAACCCATCGACTACTAAACTACACGTTTATCAAGGAGTCTTCTCTGGTGCGTATCTGTAACATCAACAATCCAGACCAACCTGTCCAGATGGGTTTCACACAACATGCCTATTTCGTACTCCTTTTCCGGATCTATATGACAAATGAGTGGGGATTCCATGAATCAACCCAAGAGACTCCCATATCAAGCCACCCTCTAGTGGGGGAATCATATGCACCTGCCAAAAGGAAGCCTTCACATGGCTATGAAGAAAAGTCGTTAGCCTTGAAGACCGCTTTGGCGCCATGAGATTCTAGCTGGCTGGAAAGAACCGCAATGGCTTTTCCTCCACAACGCTGGCCTCGGATATCTCGTCGGAACTCTGCAGCACCACCGGTGGCCAACTCCTCTTCCTCCTCCTCCTTCTTCCTCTCTTTCTCCCTCTAGAAGTTTAGAAAGATAAAGGCCAAAACTCAAATGAGAATTTCCTTCTCATCCACGGCCTTAAGGAAGCAGGGAGGCACCTCAGCCATTGGATCCCAGCTGAAGATTTGGACAGCCATGATTTTGCCAGAAAAGCACATTTTTTGCCTAACACGACCTGTGACACGCCCGTTTCCCAGGCCGTGTACCCCAAGTGGTGCTTAACCTACTTATCCAATCCAGTAGACGCCCATATTACATGCTCGTGTCACGGGCCGTGTCACCTGACATGCCGTCAGACATGCCCGTGTTTGTGGCCGTGTACTTCTGGCTGCACAAAATCGACTTCAACCCGAGCGGGACACGGCTAGTGACACGCTCGTGTCCCGGGCCGTGTACCCTAGCACACACCCATGTCGTGCCCGTGTGCACCAGGCATCAATGCTTTGGGCTCATCCAGAAAAGGACACGGCCTGTGACACGACTGTGTCACAGGCCGTGTTCCCATACACGACACCAGAAACACCCCAGCTCCAATTCATCAAGCTGGGTTCGTCGAACCTCAGAGGACACGACCTCTGACATGCCCGTGTCAGAGGGCATGTGCCATCATTCTTCATCGAATTAAGTTTCGTCGAACACTCGCCGACTGCTCACCCGAGCAGGACACGCCTTGGGACACGCACGTGTCCCAGGCTGTGTTACCCTATTTTTCCCAACTCTGAAATTTAGGGTGTTACAACCCTCCCCTCCTACAAAAATTCCGTCCCCGAATTTTTCAAAAAGTACGGAACTTAAATAGAAGGATTATATTCCATAAGTGTTTATACACGTATCATGCACTGCATAACAATTACATAAAGAGCTCAGGAAATTCAGCTTGCATGGTCTGCTATCGCTCTCATGTTAGCTCCTCATGACCGCAATTGTCCCACCGGATTTTGACCATCCCGACCGTCTTGTTCCGCAACTGTTTATCGGCACGATATTCGATCCGAATAGGCCGAATTTTCGTCGTTAGCCCATACTCCACCGACACACAATCATTCTTGATCACCTATGCTGGATCTTTAACGGCCTGCCGAAGCACAGAGATGTGAAAAATATCATGTAATCCACCCAAGTCTGCCGAAAGTGCTAGCCGAATGCAGCTTCCCCAACTCGCTCTACCACTTCAAATGGACCAAGGTATCTCGGACTCAACGTTTTCATACGTCGAATCCTGGACACGACTTTGAAAGGTTTGATCTTCAAGTATACCCAATCACCCACCGCGAACTCCACATTCTGGTGTTTAGCATTGTAGTATTTCGCTTGATGATCTTAGGATATTAGTAACCTCTCTCGAATAGTGTGTATCCTCGAGTTTGCTTCCTTGATTTCATTATGCCTAAACACTTTGTATTCACCTGCTTCTACCCAAGCCAAAGGTGTACAACACTTCCGATCATATAGAGCTTCAAACGGTGCCATACCGATGCTCGCTTGGTAGATGTTGTTGTAGGCAAACTCCACCAAATAGAGATGATCTTACCATCCCATCCCAAAGTCCATGGCGCACATCCGGAGCATATCTTCCATAGTCCTGTTGGTTCTCTCAGTTTGGCCATCTGTTTGGGGATGAAAGTTCGTACTGAACATCAACTTTGTGCCCAACATCTGGTGGACTAGCCTCCAGTCATTCGATGTGAATTGCCCATCTCGATCACTTACGATGCTCCGAGGAACACCGTGTAGCCGCACAAACTGTTCAACATAAAGCTTTGCCAAACTCTCCACTGCATCGTCCCGTTTGTTCGGAAGGTAGTGTGCCACCTTTATCAGCCGGTCCACAATCATCCATATGGAATCGTTCCCGTGCTGAGATCTCAGCAATCCGTGCACGAAATCCATAGAAATATCATCGAACTTCCATTCCGGAATCGGCAACGATTTTAAGAAACCGACAGGCTTCTTGCATTCTGCCTTCACCAAAGCGTAAGTTTGGCATTTGGATACATAATGAGCGATATCTTTCTTCAGTCCTGGCCACCAGAAAAGCTTTTTCATGTCCCTGAACATCTTTATTCTCCCAAGGTGATTTCAGTACTTCGTATTGTGCGCTTCATACATCAACTCTTCCCTCAATTTGCCCAAAATCGGGACGCACAAATGGCCCTCTTTCCGCAAAAAAGGCCATCATCCCAAGAGAATTTTCACTCTAGCCCATCTCTGGCATAGCGTTGGAGACTCTCATCTAGCTCCGTTGCACGTCGAACTCTGTCCGCAAGGTCACACTGCACCACCGTCCAGTTCAAACATGCATCGGTTGTAGCATTATTGTCAATACAACATATCTCCAACGCTTCCAACTCCTGTATTAGACGTTCATCGTGCCTCTGCAACCAACTTGCTCTTGCTGGAGCTCTCCGACTCAAGGCATCCATGACCACATTTCCCTTCCCGGGAGTATAATGAATCTCCAAGGTGTAGTCCCTGAGGAACTCCAACCACCTTCGTTGTCGCATATTCAGGTCCTTCTGCTCCAACAAAAACTTTAGGCTCTTGTGATCTTTATAGATTTCCTCTTTCACGCCATACAGATAATGCCTCCACAACTTTAGTGCAAAGATCACCGCTGCCAACTCTAGGTCATGTACGGGATAATTTCGTTCATGCACATTCAATTGGCGAGAGCCATAAGCAATCACTTTCCCATTTTGCAGAAGAACGCAACATAAGCCGCTCCCTGAAGCATCACTGTAGATTTCAAATCCATCAGTACCACATGACAATGTCAACACAGGCGTCGTGGTCAGCCGACACTTCAGCTCTTCAAAAGTTCGCACGCACTCCAGTGTCCAAATAAACTTCTGATCCTTTCTCGTTAGTGTGGTTAGAGGCAAAGAGATCCGCGAGAAGTTTGCAACAAATCTTCTATAGTAGCCTGCCACTCCGAGGAAGCTCCTGACTTCGACCACTGAAGACAACACCGACCACTCCTGTATGGCCCTTATCTTTGCTGGATCCACTGCGATGCCCTCACCGCTTACCACATGGCCCAGAAAAGCCACCGACGATAGCCAAAACTCGCACTTTGAGAACTTGGCGTAGAGCTTATTCTTCCTCAACGTCTGCAACACCAACCGCAAGTGGTTCTCTTGATCTGCTTCCGATTGCGAGTACACCAGAATATCATCAATGAACACAATCACGAACAGATCCAGGTACTCTTAGAATATTCGGTGCATCAAGTACATAAACACCACGGGCGCATTGCACGGCCCAAACGACATGACCGTGAAGTCAAAATGCTCGTATCGTGCTGCAAATGCGGTTTTGTGAATATCTTCTTCCTGTATTCTTAACTGGTAATAACCAGACTTCAAATCCAACTTCGAGTAGACGGTTGATCCCACTAGCTGATCGAACAACTCATCAATCTGGGGAATCCGATACTTATTCTTTTCGGTCAGCTTGTTCAGTTTGCTGTAATCAATACATAACTGCAAGCCGCCATCTTTCTTCTTCACAAACAGAACAGGCGCGCTCCAAGGTGACATGCTTGGGCGTATATAACCCTGCTCCAACATCTCTTGAAGTTGGACTTTCAACTCCGCCATTTCCTTTGGCGCGATGCGATATGACGAGCGGGCCATAGGTTTTGCACCTGGCACCTACTCAATCGTGAAGTCAATCTCTCGCTGCGGTGGTAGCCCAGGGAGATCCTTGGGAAACACATCTGCAAATTCCGATACAATCGGAACATCACTCACACCGGCCCTGGGCTCAAAAGCCTTAATCAGCGTGAAGTAGCACTCCGCGCCCTTCCAAACAGCCTTAATGACTTGGAGTGCAGACATCAACGTCCCGCCCACTCCTCGCATTCCCGTGAACTTCATCTCCTGCTCAGTATTATGGCCCAACATGATCTCTTTGGCATTAAAATCAATCAAGGCATGCTGCTCCGCGAGCCAATCCATACCAAAGATCACGTCGAATTTCGATATCGGTAATACATATGGAGTCAAACAAAAATCCCAACTTCCTATCTAGACCGCGACATCGCAAGCTCGATCCGCGAGCATCAAACAACCATTCGGCAACACCACCCTGACGCTATCTGTCTTCACACGACAAGGTATTCCAAGCCGTGCTATGAACTCTTTAGACAGAAAGGAATGCGAAGCACCCGTGTCAAACAGTGCTCGCACCAGCGTGTTCTGAATCATCACAAAGCCTATGACAATCATTTCACACACATAAGCCACATATAATTATGCAATATAAAACATGCAATACGCAAAACAATGCAATAACGTAACTCGTACCTGTGACGATGTCACTTTGCTTAATGGCCTCTTGCAGGCCATGATTGTAGACTCGGGGCTGCGCCTGGGATGCAGAGGATTCCACCACTGCCTTTCCTTTCTCTGCATACGATGCTCCCGCCTTCTTTTCACACTTTGGCGGCACCCGACATCACGGGCTATGTGGCCCACCCGTCCACAAGTAAAGCATGTACGAGTTTCCGGCCTTGAAGTGGTCCCCGATGTTGTTCCCGGTGCAACGGTAGTAGGAGATTTTCCAGCCATCTTGGACCTCTTACCCCATATATTCTTATAATACGCTTTCCCAGGTCGGGGCACCTTAAACTCCGGCTTTGTTATAGCCAAGGCCCGCTTCCCTTTCACCCTCTTCATATCCTTTTCCAGCGCGCATGCAGTGTCGATTAACGCCTGGAAGCCTTGGTTCACATAACTAGAGAGTAGGAATCGCAACTTGTCCCTCAGTCCTTCATAAAACCTATTTGTCTTCCTATGCTCATCCGCAAAGATCGAACCCGCATACCGTCCCAACCTCGTGAACTCATGTAGGTAAGCTTCAACACTGCCTTCACCTTGCGTCAACCTTTGGAACTCATTATCCATGGCAATGCGCTGCGTCATCGGGAGGTGCTTTGCTAGGATGAGTCGGGAGAATTCCTCAATCGACACTTGTGATAACGGTCGACCCGCTAGGTGGTGTATTTCCATCTCATCCCACCATAAACGAGCCTCTTCTTCCAGCAAGAAGGTGGCTAAGGTGACCTTCTGATGTTCCTCCGTTTTGATCTCCGTCATAATCCGCTTGACGCGCGACAACCAGTCCTCTGCCTATGTAGGGGATCCCATGCCCATAAATGTAGGCGGGTTAAAACTGATAAACTGCTTCAACTACTTCTCAGCTGCTCGAGGATCCATAACCGCTACAGGTTCTAGCCTCGCCGCAACCTGTTCTGGCCTCAATGTCGACTGCGCCTGTCCTTGCGCCTACCCAATCGGCTATGCTTGCATCATGGCAAATAAGGCCTCAACAACTAATCACACAGTTTCCGCAGAAGGCAGAGGTGTAGGCACCTCAGCTGGTGTCGTACTTTGATCAGACCGCTGAGGCTCCGATTGCCCAGTACTACTCTGCGTCACATATAGGTGAACAAGACACACACATTAGCGAGCCCACACAAGCAAAAATAATAAGATAGGAACGCGCAGGTTCCTCAACCATATGTATTTGCATTCCTAATGTGGACATTCTGGAGTTCCTTTGTGTTAACGTGGTTCACACAGACACGTGCTCGCCACCCCACAAAAGAAGTCGACCATGACTTCGAAAGGGAAAGACCGAGACAGCTGATACCAAAAATGTAACGACTTAATCCGTTCACAAGTTTATACTAGAAGGTCCGGCCGGGGCCCCACAACATCTACCATAAAACAGGCGGGGAAGTCACATAGTGAACCAGAGTTGCGCATCCTAACTCATTGCATTCTTGCGGAAGCCTATAACACGAAGATGAACTCACACACTGGAATGTCCACCATATATAAGCTCCACATTTATATACATAGCATAGGAATGTTCAAATACAAAACAGTCAGCCTTATGGCCTTATAGGGCTTTCCACAACAGTGGCCTCAAACATTGGCGCGCAGTACGACCACGTATAACAAACATAGCATTTTCAAATAGCCTTCAAGGGTTAGCAGCAGCAGCAACAACAGCAGCGGCAAGGACTTCAGCCTTTATGTGTCCCGCTTGGCTCTCCAGCACCTGCATAGGGACAGCCCACCCAATGGTGTCAAATAAGGCAATGGTAAGCATTCAGCTGACCAAATTATAATGACCTTACCCCTTTACCGGGGCAGTGGTATTCCTTCCGTGCAGGCATAGCATTTCACAGTCAAATATATACATACAATGTGCTCTCATGCACATCCATTCCATCACAACCGTCAACCACGCGGCCCGACGATCCGTGCACTCAGGGCACATTCTTGGTGTACCGACGAACCAGTTGCCCACCACTGTATCAGGGTCGCAACCCAACGGTAAAACATTGAGCATTTACTCCATGGCGTGCAGCTGGAGATTATAGTCTTAGTGAACTGGGATTGGCCCGTAGCCCCCACTGTATCACGGCGCGTAGGCCTAAGTCTCTCGCTATGCGCTCCAACAAACCGCACTTTAAGGTCTCACGTCGGACGTACATAACACAGGTCGGATCATCCACCCCCATTGCTCAAATCGCCTTGCCATCACCGAGTACAGCATACTCACGACTAAATAAAAAGCGCGGGTCGGTTTCACCGTACCTATTTGGCATAAAGCCTGGGTGTTTTCTTGGGCACACAAGCACTTACTATCATAAGCATTCACATCACAACATCAGAGGGTCTTTCCTGGGCACACCAGTACTTCCTGCTACTCCCCTTCACAGGTACAACCCCGCAATTATCACAAATGTCAAGGGTATTTTCATGGCTTACCAAGCCAGTACTTCCTGCTACTCCAATTCACAGGTACCACCCATGAACATCAAACATTACAAAGGGCATTTCCTGAACTTCCAATCCAGTACTTCCTGCTACTGCCCTTCACAGGTACAACCCAATAACACAAGCATCACAATGGTATTTTCATGGACTACCACTCCAGTACTTCCTGCTACTGACCTTCACAGGTTTAACCCATCGACTCCTAAACTACACGTTTATCACGGAGTCTTCTTCGGCGCGTATATGCAACATCACAAATCCAGACCAACCTGTCTAGATGGGCTTCACACAGCATGCTTATTCCGTACTGCTTTTCCGGATCTATATGCCAAATGAGTGGGGATTCCATGAATCAACCCAAGAGACTCCCATACCAAGACACCCTCTAGTGGGGGAATCATATGCACATGCCAAAAAGGAAGCCTTCACATGACTATGAAGAAAAGTCATTACCCTTGAAGACCGCTTCAGCGCCATGAGCACCTAACTGGCTGGAAAGAACCGCAACTGCTTTTCCTACATAATGTTGGCATCGGATCTCTTGTCGGAACTCCGTAGCACCACTGGTGGCCAACTCCTCTTACTCATCCTCCTTCTTCCTCTCTTTCTCTCTATAGAAGTTTAGAAAGATAAAGGCCAAAACCCAAATGAAATTTTCCTTCTCATCCACGGCCTTAAGTAAGCAGGGAGGCACCTAGGCCATTGGATCCCAGCTGAAGATTGGGACAGCCACGATTTTGCCAGAAAATCATATTTTTTGCCTGACATGGCCTGTGACACGCCCGTGTCCCAGGCCGTGTACCCCAAGCGGTGCTCAACCGACTTATCCAGTCCAGTACATGCCCGTGTGACACGCCCGTGTCACGGGCCATGTCACCTAACACGCCTTCAGACACGCCCGTGTCTGTGGTCGTGTACTTCAGGCTACACAAAATCGACTTCAAATCGAGCGGGACACGGCTAGTGACATGCCCATGTCCCGGGCTGTGTACCCTAGCACACACCCGTGTCGTGCCCGTGTGCACCAGGACTCAATGCCTTGGGCTCATCCAGAAAGGACACAGCCTGTGACACGCCCTTATCAAAGGCTGTGTGCCCATACACGGCAGCAGATACGCCCCAGCTCCAATTCATCGAGCTGGGTTCGTCGTCCCGCAGAGGACACGACCTCTGACACGCCCGTGTCAGAGGGCGTGTGCCCTCATTCTTTATCGAATTAATTTTCGTCGAACACACACCGACAGCTCACCCGAGCAGGACACACCTTGGGACAAGCCCATGTCCCAGGCCATGTCACACCATTTTTCACAACTCTGAAATTTAGGGTGTTACACACCCGCTGCCCATGCAACAAAAGTCTGCAATGCACCACAACACGCGGACACAACCAAAACATATGCTCCATCTGTCCGTACACTGAACGCGTAGGAAGAGGCAGTCCGCGCATCTCGACAACAAAGCCACAACCCACCACGAGTCCACGACCAATAGGCAGTCCGCCCGGTCAATAGTGTACTCTGCAGACTATGTAGACACCATGGACTTGTCATAGAAAATGACCAAGTCCAGCAGCCCAACAAGCAACTGGCGCGAGCATGGCGGACACAGAATACCCAGACCGCCAATCAGCAGGATAGTCCGCCACAAGGATGGAAACAACCATCGCAACATGGAGAGCTAGGCAAGAACAAATGCCCATCTCCAAAGCCAGTCAACAAATGCGTACTCCGTGGACGCAAGAAGACAAGTCCACCAACACACCATGGATACAATCTCATAATACACCTGGGTAACACAAGAGCTTGCTAATTTGTAAGGCCGCAGAACAAACTGAGCACCGCCAACAGACTGCAAACTGCAGTCTGCTCCGGCCGCTTCGCTAGAAGCCCGTCTCCCTTGGCCATAGGCCATCCAGGCCGCACACCAGTCCGCCTCGGCTGCACACCAGGCCACACATGCCGCTCCTCAAGAACAGCCAAGCCACCTGTAACGCCCCGAAACTCAAAAGAGCGACGGAAGGCATTTTGAGCCAAGTTTGCAATTTGGCAGGGGGCACACGGCCTGGGACATGTGCATGTCCCAGGGCTTGTCGTGTTTGGGTTGACAATTTGGTCGAGAGGTCGACGAATTTTGGAGTCGACGATCGTCGAGCAGCGAACACGGCCTGAGACACGGGTGTATCCCAGGGCGTGTCAAGCTCGTTTCGATGATCTGCCAGGGAAGTCGATGATTTTGCTCGACGTAGTGTCGAGACAGGGAACACGGCCTAGGACACGGGCGTGTCCAAGGCCGTGTCAGGTGGTCAACGAAGTGTCTAGACGAAGTGTCAATATGAAGTGTGGCGACAGTGTTTGGCATGTCAAATAGGACAAGGGCATGTCCAAGACACGTGTGAGTCTCGGGTTGGTGTTGGTCCTATGTTGATGGAGGAACACGCCCGGGAACACAAGCGTGTACTAGATGACACGGGCATGTCAGTTCTAACAGAGGCATGTCGGGTGCCCGTGTGAATTTCGGGACGTGTCAGTTTCGACGGTGAATAGGGGATACGGCCCTGGACACAGGCATGTCGAAGGCCATATTCGGCCCATATTTTGCATTTCAACTACGGATCGTGGTCATTCGTTTCCTTATTTTGGGATCCGACGGCTGGGGGTTGTTCTTACTGGGATATACCCTGGAATAGGGTTTCAAATCCCTCACTTCTTTCACATAGTCTCTTTCTAAAAGTCTAGAGAGTGGGGAGAGCAAGGAAGAAGAAATGAGGCTAGATACGGTTATCGAAGGAGTTTCAGAGCTCCAAATCGCGAGCTGACTTCGGATCTACGGAGGCAAGGAGATTGCGGTGCTTTCCATCTGCATACATTTTCATGGCACCAAGGAAAAATGCTAGGGTAATGATTCTCTACTTGAGCATGTGAAGCTCTCTTTTCCTTTACATAGGAAGCCCGCTCTCGCGAGTTTGCGGTGAGTTGAGGTGTTCCTTCGGGTAGACATGAATAGTCCCAATTTTGTACATATAGAGTCCGTAATCGAGAATGGATATAGGCATGATGTGTGAAGCCTACCCGGACAAGTTGGTTTGGATCGGTGATGTTTCATTGCATAAATGGTCGGAGAAGACTCCGTGCGAATGTTTGTTTTTCGGGTTTTCTACACGATAGATTGCAACAAGGAGCCTTGGGGATTAACTCCAAGGTGCACCCAAAAAATTGGGCAGATGCGTGATTCTGCCAACATAGTGCCCTGGCAGCCAACTTGTACATGACTGGGTCGTGTAAAGTGTGTAATCGAATTGGGACTCAGGAATGTTTGACCCGCGCATATGGATTAAAATGTCGTTGCGATGTGAGCACGGGTTAGGCGGAACCGTACCCGCTCTATGTCGTTCGGTTGGAGCCGTTGGCATATATGGAGGGTTTTAGGCAGTCTATGGCTTAAAATGACATGACCAATGCCGGAAAGACTAAATGCTCACGAGATCGGCCGTCCAAGTGGCGGTGGTGAGACAGAGATTTCTATGGCTTAAACTGATGTGACATTGACCGGTTCACCGAGAATGTGCCCTGAGTGCACAGGGTGTGTGGCCATGAGTGCCTGCGCCTGTGTTGTTATGTTGTTAAACTCTATTGCTGGATTATGCTAACAAAGTGCAGGGAAGGAGCATCGCCGCCCCGAGTTGGGGGTGGGATCGTTATAATTTGGTTAGCATAGCTGACCGTTGCCTTTGTTTGTCACCATGCGGTGGATTATTGCTTGCAGGTGCTGCGGAGCCAAGTGTTAAATAGCGGGCTAAAGCCCAAGTTGCTGAGCCGACCCTCGAAGGCCTAAATTGATTGTTTACTAGCTTTATTCATGTGTGACCGGCCTGCGTGCCGAGGTTTGGAAAACATGTTATTTGTGTAAACAAATGTAAGGCCTTAAGGCCATCGTACTTGTGTATTGTACGTCATTCCTATTTAGTTTTTGAGTAGTGGACATTCATGTTTGGTTGGGTTCTTTAACTTGTAACTTTAATTGCTTCCACTAGAATGACTTTGTGTAGGACGTTGGTTATTAGTTGGATGGTTTCCATTGAGTAACCACTCGGTCTGTATGTGGTATATCACGTCGGGCCCCGACCGGACCTACTACTATATGCTATGCGACAGATAGGGGGTGTTACAATTTGGTATCAGACTCCTAGTTTCGGTCGGGCTTAAAATTAATTCGTGGACGAATTCTTTTTAAGGGGTGGTGAGCACATGTATGTGCGTCATCGTTATAACATCAAAAGAACCCATGAATGTCCACTTAGGAATGAAAATACACGTGTTTGAGGAACCTGCGTGTTCCTATAATGCTTTTTGCAATTTTGTATGGTCGCTTAACGGTGTTTTGTACAACTATAGGTGACCAAAAGCGGTGGTGGACCATGAGAACGCCGAGTTTCTAAGGATAGTAGTGCACCAAACGATGCTCCTACAACACCTCCATCGGCCGAAACCATACGATTGGTTGTCGAAGCAGTGTTTGCCATGATCAATGCGCAGACTGCAAGGCAAATGCAGCAGCCCGCTCCTACGATGGATCAGGTACCGCTGCAAAGGGATGAAGCGAGAAGAGTGGAGCAGGTAGTAGTGGAGCTTTTGGTGCCGAGGCGAGCAACTGAAAGGCAGCTCAAGCACATTATGAGCTTTAATCCTCCTGTGTTCTCGGGGTTGGGAACCCCATCGCAAGCTGAAGATTGGCTCTCCCGAGTAAAGAGAGTCCTGGAAGCTACTGAAACGGAGGAGTGGCAGATGACCACTATAGCTACGTTCCTTCTGGACGGTGATGCTAGGTTGTGGTGGGAAGGCTTGGAGCTACATCACTTGAGGGGTAGGCAAATTACGGACGTCTCGATGGAGGAGTTCTCGAGACTGTTTTTTGCAAGGTACCTCCCTTCGGTGCAGAGGATAGCTTTGGAGAATGAGTTTCAAAGGTTGGTGCAAGGAGAGAGTAGCGTGGATGAGTATCTCCACGAGTTTACTCGGTTGGGTCGGTATGCTAGCTCTACATTCGCGGATGAGGAGCGTAAGACCAACCGTTTCTATGAAGGTCTAAGAGATGACTTAAGGCTACTGCTCTCGGGGCATATGACGCAGGGTTTCTTGACCCTGATCAACACGGCCCGCTCTTGGAAAAGGATATGAAGAATGTACAAGAAAAGAAAAGCTTTGGTGATAAGAAGTCTGAGTTCAAGGTGCCGACTACCTCAAAGTCTGGGTACCGTAAGTTCTTTAAGAAGGCTAGGACTTCGAGTCCAGCTCCTTCTTCCGGTGCTTCTAGGGCGACTATGGGTCAGACCACGGGTGCATGTTTTACTTGTGGAAAGCCGGGGCACTTTGCCCGTGACTGCTGGAGCGGACGTCCCAAGTCCGAGAGGAAGCCGGGAGCAACTTATGAAGAGAAAGGCACGGCTCAACCGAGATTTTATAATCTTAGCCAACAGGAGGCCATTAAACAAGCGGATGTGGTGACAGGTATGGTTTAAATTTATAGCAAGTGAAATTGTTTCATACTTGTTATGTGCGTGTTACCATACCACTGCTTGTTTAGGATTTATTTTGATTTGTGACAATCCAGTGAGAGCACTCTGATACGGGAGCTTCGCACTCGTTTTTGTCCGAAGAATTCATATCGCGCATCGGAGTACCTTCTTCGATGGTGAAGGACAAACTGGATGTGTTGTTGCCCAATGGGTGTTCGATGCGCGCGGAGATAATCTGTGGCGTTAAGATTCGTATTGGGAGTTAGGAGTTCCATTTGCTAGCGTCGCTACTGCCGCTGGTGGAGTTCGACATAATATTTAGCATGGACTGGCTCTCGGAGCAGCAAGCTCATATTGATTGCGGTTGCAAGGCAGTTAAGTTGGGAACAGGTCATGAGACGACTTTCACGGGCTTGAAAGGGTCGAGCAAGACGTTGATGTCTGCTCTTCAGGTGGTGAAGGCGGTTTGTGCTGGTGTAGAGCTGTTCTTTACACTAGTGGAGGTTGCAAAGACTAAAACTACATTGGATAGTATTTCAGTGGTATCGGAGTACCCTGATGTGTTCCCTAGTGATCTTCCTGGAGCCCCGCCTCAATGGCAGATTGATTTAATGATTGAGCTAGTGCCAGGTGCGAAACCTGTGTCACGATCTCCGTATCGACTTGTGCCTAAGGAAATGGAGGAGCTGAAGGTTCAACTGCAAGAGTTGTTGGAGCAAGGGTATGTGCGCCCAAGTTCGTCTCCTTGGAGCGCATCGGTCCTCTTTGTAAAGAAGAAGGATGGGAGCTTGAGACTTTGTATTGATTATCAGGAGTTGAACAAGCTAATAGAAAAGAACAAGTACCCGATCCCAAAGATTGATAATCTATTTGATCAGTTAGTCGGGTCGACAGTGTACTCTAAGTTAGATCATAAGTTCGGTTACTATCAGCTGAGAATAAGGGAGAGTCATATCCCTAAGACAGCATTCAGTACGAGATACGAGCATTATGAGTTTACATTCATGTCATTTGGGCTGACAAATGTGACGTCAGTGTTCATGGATTTGATGAACAGGACGTTCAGGGAGTACTTGAACCATTTTGTGATCGTCTTCATCGACGACATTTTGGTGTACTCGTAGAGTGAGGAAGATCACTTCAAGCATCTTCACTTGGTTTTGGAGACGCTGAGGAGAAATCAATTGTATGCCAAGTTATCCAAATGCGTGTTTTGGCTATCTTTAGTGGAGTTCCTTGGTCACATAGTCAGTGGAGAGGGAATTGAGGTGGATCCGGCGGAGATTGTTACGATACGAGAGTGGCCTGTGCTTGCTACGGTAGCGGAAGTACGGAGTTTTCTGGGGCTTGACGGCTATTACAGGCGCTTCGTGGAGAACTTCTCGTAGATAGTGTTACGCCTCACGACTTTGATGAGGAACGAGCAGAAGTTCGTTTGGACGCCGGAGTGCACACGAGATTTTGACGAGTTGAAGTGTCGGTTGACCACGGTGCCTGTGCTGAGTTCACCGAGTGGGACCGAATGCTTTGAAATCTACAGCGATGCTTCAGGCAGTGGTTTGGGTTGCGTGCTACTGCAGCATGGAAGTGTGATAGCGAATGGCTCAAGACAGCTGAAAGTGCACGAGAGGAATTATCCAGTCCATGAATTGGAGTTAGCGGCCGTGATTTTTGCCTTGAAGCTGTGGAGACACTATTTGTATGGGGTGAGGGTCGATATTTATACCAACCATAAAAGCCTGAAATATTTGTTGGATCAGAAAGATCTAAACATGTGGTAGCGTAGATTGATAGAGTTCCTAGGGGACTACACGTTCATGATACATTATGTGCCTAGTAAAGGTAATGCGGTTGAGGACGGGTTGATTCGCCGGGCCCCAGCTCAAGCCAATTTGTTGTCGGTCCATGACGAGTGGTTGGTTCGGGAGTTGGAGGCGTTGGAGATCTCTTGTGTAGACAAGAAGTCGAGTGCTGAAGCGCTATTGAACTGGACGGAAGTTTAGTATGACCTGGCTGATCGGATTCGGCAGTCTTTGGATGTGGATAGCAGCATGAAGCAGCTTATGGAAGAGGCTCTGGATGGGTCAAATTCCCAATATGAGGCTGTGGATGGTTTGGTTTGGAAAGACGATCGTCTGTATGTCCCGAATGTGGGCACTTTGCTGGTGGAATTATTGTACGAGGCGCATCATACCAAGTACACGATTCACCTGGGGAGCACGAAGATGTAACGCGATGTGAAGAAATTGTTCTGGTGGCCAAGACTGAAGAAGGATGTGGCACTATACGTGGCGAAGTTTCAGACATGCGCCTTGGTGAAGGCGGAATGCCAAAAGCCGGGAGGATTCTTGAAGTCCCTGTCTATTCCAGAGTGGAAGTTTGAAGACATTACTATGGACTTTGTACACGGGTTGCCAAGGTCGCAAAAAGGGAACGACGCCATTTGGGTCGTCGTAGATTGTCTAACGAATGTGTCGCATTTCATTCCACATAGGAATGATTATCCGGTTAAGAAATTGGCAAAACTGTATGTGGACAATATTGTGAGGCTTCATGGTGTGCCCCGTAGCATTGTGAGCGACCGAGATGGGCGGTTCATGTCCAATAATTGGAGGCTGTTGCAGCAGATGTTGGGAACAAAGCTATGTTTCAGTATAGCCTTTCATCCGCAGACGGATGGGCAGACCAAGAGGGTCAATAGGACAATGGAAGACATGCTTCACATGTGCGTCCTGGACTTTGGAAAGCAGTGGGAAGATCACCTATACATTGTGGAGTTTGCGTACAACAATAGCTACCAGGCAAGCATACAAATGGCATGCTTCGAGGCACTTTATGGTAGAAGATGTCGCACGCCGTTGTCTTGGTTGGAAACAGGTGAGTCAAAGTTGTATAAGCGCCAAGAGGTGGAAGATGATACTTCTTTGGTGCGAACCATTCGGGAGAGGTTGCTAATCTCTCAGGATTGCCAGGCAAAGTACTATAATGCCAAGCACAGGAATGTGGACTTCGCTGTTGGCGACTGGGTGTACTTGAAGATCAAGCTGTTCAAGGGTGTCTCGTGGGTGCGGCGCTTAAAGAAGCTAAGACTGTGGTACCTTGGACCGTTTGAGGTTCTGAAACGGATTGGTGAAGCAGCTTATCGTTTGAAGCTATCAGTGGAGCTTAGTGGTCTACATGATGTATTCCATATATCCGTGTTACGGAAGGCGGTGCAAGAGCCTTCACATGTGATCGCGGTGGATACAGTGCCGGTGGATAATTGGTTGACGACGAAGGTCAAGCCTATTCAAATAGAGGACTCGGAAGTCAAGGGGCTACGCAACAAAGAGATCAGGATGGTCAAGGTCCGTTTGGACAATTGCGGTCGGGAAGAGCTCTCTTGGGAGCGAGAGCAGACCATGCTTGAGGAGTACCCAGTGTTGTTTCACTCAGGTACCGTTTAAGTTTATGATTATCCTTCCTTTATGTAATTTCGAGGAGGAAATTCTTTTAAGAGGGAGAGAGTTTTAACGCCCCGAAACTCAAAAGGGCGACAAGAGGCGTTTTGAGCAAAGTTTGGAATTTGGTAGGGGCCACACGGCCTGGGACACAGGCGTGTCCCAGGGCGTGTCATGTTTGGGTTGACGATTTGGCCGAGAGGTCAACAAATTTTTGAGTCGATGATCGTCGAGCAGCGAACACGGCCTGAGACATGGGCATGTCCCAGGGCGTGTCTAGCTCGTATCGATGATCTGCCAGGGAAGTCTATTATTTTTCTCGACGAAGTGTCGAGACAGGGAATATGGCCTAGGACACCGGCGTTTCCATGGTCGTGTTAGGTGGTCGACGAAGTGTCGAGATGAAGTGTCGAGACAATGAACATGGCCTGGAGCCCAGGAATGTTCGGGTATGACACGTGAAAGAATTATTGCCTAACCACCTAGAGGGGGGGGGGGGGGTGAATAGGTATAATTCCTTTTTCTTTTTAAGGCAACAAATCTATTCAATTATTTACTTAACGACAGATAATTCTATAGATAACACAGCACAAATTCACAGAATTACCACACACAGATTGCACACAGATTTTTATAGTAGTTACCCAAGGTCTGGGTACATCCACTTTCCCCCTTCACCTATCTAGCAGTGTGCTAGATTCGACCTAACTTCTTCTCTTCACCTCAGATCCTCAGATCTTACAGTAGCTCAGAACCCCAACAGGGCTCCTACAACTCAGAGCGAGTCCACACTCCTACATCTCAGGCACACAGCCCTACCTCAGCCTAAACAAGGCCTAGAACTCAGAGATATCAATCTCCTACACTCAGGCTCACAGCCCTACCTCAGCCTTCAACAAGGCCTACCACTCAGAGAAAATATTCTCCTACACTCAGCCTTTATAAACACAGGCTCACAACTCAGATCTATAAATATCATATAGAAATTTTATTTAATAAATGTAATTAACCACCACCCAAATAGAGAGAGAGGGGATGGATGGTTTCTTGATCAGTTCTTGGAAGAATCTGATGGCAGAGAACAACCTCTCTTAGCTTTCTTCAAAGCTTCTTGAATCTGAACTCAGTAGTGTCGAACTCTTGAGAAGTTGATCTTCAATCAGCTTCTAACTTGAGAATCAGATCTCAATCTAAATCTTTCTTGGCAGCCTGGTTCAGCAACTGCACTTCAGTAGATGGAGCTCTCTCTCTCCAACTTCTTCTTTTTCTCTTTCTTTAGAATTCTGTATATGTTTCTGTTATGTCTTCTTCTTCCTTTTTTTATATCATTTGTTGAAGGAGAAAGACTTTATATAGTCTTCCTCCATGGTAACCGGCTGATCCGATTTCTAACAAACTTCTGACAGCTTTGACAGTTGCAGTAGACCGGTTAGAAATGACAGCTATCAAGTCATCCAATCACTTCTTGAAATACTGTCTCTATCTGAAAGTGTCGAGAATGATGTTCATCATGTGTCGACACAAGTAGACTAAGTGTCGACACAAGTGGACTAAGTGTCGACACAAGCCTTGGTGGTGTCGACACATCTTTTTTGTTGATGTTAATACTTCTCGACACAGCCTTCTGTAGAATGTGTCGACATTGATTCTGTGTGTCGACACAATCACTTTTCTTCTTTAACATAGTTGAAACTTTGCTGTGTGTCGACACAAGTCCTGTATGTCGACACAGTTGATGTCGACAAGGTCTACTGTATGTCGACACTGCCTCTTGGTGTCGACACAGTTAATGTCGACTAAGTATTCCTGTGTGTCGACACTATCTCGTGGTGTCAACACAGTTGATGTCGACAATGCTTAACTGTGTGTCGACACTGCCTCTGCATGTCGACACAGCTGATGTCGACTAAACTTCTCTGTGAGTCGACACTGCCTCTATATGTCGACTTAGTTTCTTTAGGTGTCGACACAGCCTTTCGAAGTGTCGACACAATTAGCTCCAAGTGTCGACACAGCTTTTCTCCAGTGTCGACACAAGCCTTCATAAGTTCGACACAACTTCTCCTGGTGTCGACACATGGACTTAGAAAGTTTTCTGCATTCCTGCATTTACTTAACCTGCACATATAAAGTCAAAACAACATCAAATACACCTTGATGCATATCATTGAGTAAGGTGAGGCTTCTTCAAATCTAGTACACATTTTCCAATGTACCCAACAATCTCCCCTTATTTGGAGAAGTCATAACCCTTAGTCAATAATATACACCATTCATAACAAATACACATTTTGATGTATAGTAACATTATATGACAGGGTAACTACTAAACAAAACATATATAAACAATCATCACAGAAAAATAATGCTAACAGAATAAGCATAAATCATGTTTTGCTTCAACTTCAAAAGTTTCTTTAATAAAAGTTTACATAGATTTTAAACACTAAGGTTTACAATGTTATAAAATCAAGTAAATCTATTCTAAGGCTGCTCTGGCTCCTTGATGACAATGCATTTGCCTGATTGGACCTTGACTTGAATTGGAGCATCAGTATCATCAGCAGGCTTCTTGCCCTTTAGATCTTTCTTCTTAAGTTCTTCAACCCTTATTTTTTGTCTTTCAAAGTAGTGAAAGGCTTAGGGAAATATTTGCTAGGCTCGTGAGCATTAGGAGGCAGCTTCCCAAGTTTTGCCTTTCTTCTATACTGAACTATGGCTTCTTGCTTGGCTTCATGCTTTTTCCATTCTTGTACAGAGTACCATTTACCCCTATCATGGGTTTTATCCTTTACAGCTTTCCAAGCAGTCAGTATAATGTTCCCGGATGTTGGACTCCACTGCTCAAAATCAGGCTTTAATTTTGCCTGTTCTCTGAATCTCTTCTTAGACAATAGAGTTTCTTGCTCTTTGTTCAAAACTTCTTCTGGCACTGGCATGTCTACTTTCTCAAGAATAATATTTTTATTACCCTCTGTAGGAAAGTACATAGACTGTACTTCTTGATGTATCATCTCAAAATCAGCTGGAGGATAAATAACTTGAGCAACTTCAGCTTGTTCACCTCCAAAATAAGCAGGATGTATAACAGACTCAGCCACATTGTCATCATCACAGGGGTGGATATCCAAGTGAACATTGTCATCATCACAGAGGGGTGGATATCCAAGTGCAGCTCTGATGCTATTAGATATCCATTTAGCATGATCAGATCCAGCTTTGACTAATACTCTCTCCCCCTTTATGACTTCTTTGGCAACATGTTCCTTGAGATCAACCTTTTGAAATCTGATTTGCTCATCAAGAAAATTAACACCATCTTTATAGAATGTCTTTTACTTCAGGAGCTGCCCTGAAATGGTCTTTTGAGATTGCGCAATAGCTGTTTTAACAGCAGTAAGACCTTCCTGTAATTGCTTATCAAACTCTGCCTTGGCTTTAGCCTTTCCCTCAGTCTGAGTAGTGGCAAGATTCTTCATTTCTGTAACAATCACATTATGTGATTCTGTCAGATTATCATTCATCCTAAGTTGATTCACTAGTACATAGCCTTGTTTATGAGCTATATGATCAACTTGAGTCTTGATTTTCTTTTGATGTGTGGCTAGGAAAACCACCGCATTTCCTCCCTCGTGGAAACAATCAGTCATTTCCTTCTTATGTTGATTAACTTCAAATCTTATAGATTTAATATCCTGAGCCAGAGAGAATTGCAGATATTTGTGGGTCTCATCCATATATTTCTCCATTGTAATCCTTTGCTCATCTAGCTTTACTTGCAGTGAGATTAATAAGGAGCGGTAATCAGCTGTTGGGGCAGATTGTGGAGCAACAGTTTGTAGTGTCTTCTTGTAGCTTTGGCTTCTCCTTTTGAAGACCATTAGATTCCTCTTCTTAGCTCTTGTTGCTTCTTCATCCTCAGATGAAGTGGAACTAGCTATAATAACTCTATCTTTAGGACAAGGAGGCAATACCTGTGCAGTCCTAGGTTGCTCCCCCTGAGTCCTTTGCTCCTTCTCAGTTCTTACATTCTCCCCCTGAAATCCTACTTGCTCCCCCTCAAGGTTAGCTTGCTCCTCCTTAAAGGTTAACTTGCTCCCCCTCAAAATCTGCTTTCTCCCTCTCAAATTCAGGTTGTACTATATCTGGAAACAACTCTTCAAGGGTGAATTCTTGTTGAGTAGGGATAGGAGATTCTCTTATCTCTGGAGCATCAACAACTGCTGATGTATCCTCCATGATGGCATCTTGAACTTGACTGTGTAGTTGTGTTGGCTGGTCAACATCAATCAAATATTCAGTTAGAATTTCATTCTTATCATTAATAATTGATTGATTAACCTCATGTATTACCTCAAGTATAATTTGTGTAGCAATATCACTTTCCAAGTGCATTGGTTCGTCGTCAACATGAGGCTCCCCCTGCACTTGTGCACCTTCTGTAGGGTCTTGTGCAGGAATATCTTGTGTTGTAGACTGTTCAAGAATCTCTTGCCTTTCTTCCTCAGGCATATCCTTAGTTAGAACCCTATCCCATCTGGATATAATCCTGATGTTCATCCTTCTCATGTGATTTATCTTAGTCCCAGCTGACTAGTCCATTACTTCTGGTATTGTTGTAGCTAAATACAAGCTCACAATTCTTCCCAGATTTGGCTTCTTCATACTTTCCTTAATCTTTTCAAAAATAACTGCTGAATAATCTGTGTTTAGTCTATAGATGATTCTGGTCATCAGACTGAACATATAGGCTGATATTTTATCATGCCCCCTAGCTTGCATAGTATGAGTTTGCCAACTACTTTAGAAAAGAACTTTCCTTGCATATTCATGCCTTTCATGTTCAAAGCTGAGCCAATCTTCATGGTGGAATTCAGTCCACACCATTGAAGTGCTTCCCTTAGCTTAGATGCGGGTACATCTTCTTCCTCTTGTGCTCTTGGCAGGTGAAGAACTTTCCTTAAACTCTTCTGGGTGAGTTTCACCTTTTCTCCATGGACTGTGGATCTATTTTTAGTCCAGTTTGATCTAGGGTAGCAGCACTAAAGAATTCTAGTGTTTCTTTCTTCCAAATCTTAGTTGGTTCAGAAACTAGAAACTCCAACCCATTCTCAGCAATTAGGGTTACAACAGCTTTAATTTCAGGTTCCGCATGGTCAAAGGCGTGGCATACCAGCTCATATCCTTCAATGATATTGTCTTCAAGATTGGGCGCCATTAGGGTTGTGAGAAATCTTGAATTTAGATGAGAGAATTTGTCAACACAAAGTTTTGGTCTCGAAACTATGGAGAGTATGTAGACAGACAATGTTGTTGACCTATTTATACCTTTCTAAAAATGAAGGTGAAAAGGCACGTCAAAATTCTCTTAATGTGTCGACACTGTTGAAAAGTGTCGACACAGACTTCTAATGTCTCGACATAAGTGTTGACTTCTATGTGTCGACACTTATACATTGGCGCTCGACGATTAGTCGATACTCCACTCGACGAAATCTGTGTTGAACATAAGTGTCGACACCATCTCTAGATGTGTCGACACCACTCCTAGATGTGTCGACACTATTTCTCTGAAGTGTCGACACCAATTTTCTAGATGTGTCAACATCATTTTCCTGGAATGTCGACACCACTTCTATGTGTCGACACAGACAACTCCTTTTGTCGACACAATTTTACTTAGCTAATTTTGTTAAACTAATCTATGCTCAACATTCCTAATTCAATTTTAAACTTATTGAATTTAGTTTCATCTAGAGGCTTAGTAAACATATCTGCAATTTGATAATCTGTTTTGACATATTCTAGTGAGATGTCCTCTTTCTCTACATGTTCTCTAAGAAAATGGTATCTAATTTCTATATGCTTAGTCCTACTATGGGAGACAGGATTATTAGCAATAGAAATAGCACTTGTATAATCACAAAGCAAAGGTGTTCTACTTACTTGTATACCATAGTCTTCTAGCTGGTGCTGAATCTACAACAGCTATGCACAGCAACTTCCTGATGCCACATATTTAGACTCAGCTGTGGAAATTGCCACACTAGTCTGCTTCTTACTGCTCCAAGACACCAATCTTCCTCCTAGAAATTGACAGGTTCCTGTAGTACTTTTTCTATCTTCTTTTCAACCTGCAAAGTCTGCATCTGAATAGTCTGTCAGTAGAAAATCTCCATTCCTAGGGTACCAAAGGCCTAGATTAGGTGTGCCCTTAAGATATCTAAAAATCCTTTTGACTGCAGTCATATGAGATTCTTTAGGGCAGGATTGGTACCTAGCAGAGACACATGTAGCATACATAATATCTGGTATACTATCATTCAGGTACAGGAGGGAGCCAACTATACCTCTATACAAAGTTTCATCTACAGGTTTCCCTACATCATCTTTGCTAAGAGATACACTTGTCCCCATTGGCGTTCTCATGATAGTCGAAGATTCCATACCATACTTCTTAATTAACTCCAGGGTGAACTTAGACTGTGATATGGACAAGCCATCTTCAGTCTGTCTTACTTGGAGACCCAAGAAGAACTTAAGTTCTCCCATACTGCTCATTTCAAATTTCCCTTGCGTAAGTTTTGCAAACATCCTACAAAGGTTACTTTCAGTAGAACCAAATATTATGTCATTAACATATATTTGGACTAGGATTATCTTTCCTTTGGATTCCCTTAGGAATAGGGTCTTGTCTATTTTCCCCTAGAGAATTTGTTCTCAATGAGAAAAATAGACAAGGTTTCATACCAAGCCCTTGGGGCTTGTTTCAACTCATACAAAGTTTTCCTAAGTCTATAAACATAATCAGGTTTGAGAGGATCAACAAAACCTGAGGGTTGCTCTACATATACTTCTTCTTTTAGATCTCCATTTAGGAATGCTGATTTTACATCCATTTGGAATACCTTGAATTCTTGATATGTTGCATAAGAAAGGAACATCCTAATTGCTTCCAGTCTTGCTACTGGGGCAAAGGTTTGATCAAAATCAATACCCTCTTCCTGCATGTATCCTTTTGCAACAAGTCTTGCTTTGTTTTTCACAATTATCTCATTCTCATCCAGTTTGTTCTGAAAGATCATCTTTGTTCCAATGATATTGTGGTCTTTTGGTTTAGGAACTAATTTACAGATCTTGCACCTTCTGAACTGATCAGCTCCTCTTGCATGGCATCAATCCAATGTGGGTCTAGAACAACTTCTTCAAATTTCTTAGGTTCTACTTGTGATAAGAAGCTAGAGCAAAGAACTGTGTTCAGATTCCTTCTCCTTGTTTGTACTCCTTATCTTGGATCACCAATTATCTGATTTGCTGTATGATCCTTTAAGTGTCTATTAGCTGGAGGTAGTCTATCTTCAGGTTGAACACCTCCAGCCTCTTCATTATGCTGCAGCTCTTGGTTTTCATCAGCATCTGGAGAGACTTGTACTCCCCCTGGACAGCAGCCACCATTTTCCATTTCCTCTTCTGTAATTGTAAGCTTGTCCATTCTCCCATTTATACCTGTAGAACTGCATGCACTACTTGGCAACTCACAGTTAATCAGTCTTGTTTCATCAAAGACAATACGTACAGACTCTTCTACAACTTGAGTAATCAAGTTGTAGACCCTATAAACCTTACTATTATTGTTGTACCCAACAAATATCCCATCTTGGGATTTGGCAGTAAACTTAGTTAGATAAGACTTTCCATTGTTAAGGACATAACATTTGCAACCAAAGATCCTAAAATAGGACAAGTTTGGTTTTCTGCTCTTCATAATCTCATAGGGAGTCTTTTTGTGGCTTTTGGTGATAGAAGCCCTATTGATCACATGACATGCAGTGTTTGCTACCTCAGCCCAGAAATATTCTGGGAGAGAAGTGTCACTCAATAAAGTTCTACCAGCATCAATCAGTGTTCTATTCTTCCTCTCAACAATACCATTTTGCTGTGGTGTTCTAGGTGAGGAGAATTCTTGAAAAATCCCAAATTCTTCACACAGTCTTGTCATACACTTAGATTGAAATTTAGTGCCATGGTGACTTCTGATTTTGACCACTATACTGTCCAGCTCATTCTGAATTTGTTTGACAAAACTATATAAAACATTTGGGGTTTCAGACTTTTGTCTCAGAAAGAACACCAATGAATACCTAGAATAGTCATCTACCACCACAAAAGTGTAGACCTTCCTACCTAGACTATGAACTAGCATAGGACCAAATAGATCCATATGCAAGAGGTATATACACCTAACTGAATCCTTGGTTTCAAGGCTATGAAAGGAGGATTTGGTCTGCTTGTCTTTTTGACAAGCTGAGCATATCCCATCCTTTATACACTTAACTTGAGGACCATTCCTCACTAACTCTATGCTAAAGAGTTGGCCAATAGTCTTGTAGTTAAGATGGGCCAGCCTCTTGTGCCATTTAACAATGAGAGGCTCTCTCATCAGCTATAAGACAAATAGGAGAAACATTGTTCTCACACTCAATGTTAAGACAATACACATTTCTTTTTCTATATCCTATCAATATGACCTTTTGATCACTTGACCTTTTCATATGACATCCATTCTTAATAAATGAAATGTCATATCCTAAATCACTCAACTGACTTATGCTTATAAGGTTGTGTTTCAAACCCTTCACATAGGTCACTTGAGAGATAGTAATCTTGTTATTAGAAATGTTACCAAATCCTTTGATGATTTCTTTTTCAGAACCACCAAAGGTTACTATAGGCCCATTCATGCTAGGTGAGTAGTCCTTCAGCAACCCTCTTGTTCTAGTCATGTTCCTAGAACATCCACTGTCCAAGTACCATATAGGGGCATGGCAACTTGGACTCACCTGCAATAAAGAATTACTTAACCTTAGAACCCAAATGAGTTTTGGGTCCTTGGTTCATGTTAGCCTGAAATTTAACAAATCTGCCTGCAGCTTTTCTAACAGGCAGACTGCTATACTCCTTGACACTAGAATTTTGCCAACAGTCTAAGGCAAAGTGGCCTACCTTGCCACAGCACCAGCACTCAAACTTGTTATACCTTTATTTAGGTACAACCTTAGCTGAATTGTTTACAGCAGGTCTCTTGTTTTGTGCTGTAACTTTGCCTTTAGAATTGGACTTAGCAGTTCATGTTGTTCTCTTAAAGCCTATTCCTGCCTTACCATTTGTGACACAAAGTCATCTATTAAGAGTAATACAGATTTTGGCTTAGAAAAAGCAGCCACAATCTCTTTTTCTTTCTGAAGTCTAATCTCCAGATTTTTTATTTGATCATTATTGAATATGATTGTTCCCATTTGAATAACAGTTATGTTTTTCAATCTGGCAATCTCATTCAGCTTTTGATCCAGCAACTTCTCTGAATCAGATGTAGCCATCTTAAGATCTGCAATTTCCTTAGCCAGAGTTTTGGCCAGGTTTTTGCTTTTCTTTAGTGCCTGCAACAAGTCCACATATTCATCTATCAGCTGATGAATATCACCTTCAGACTCTGACCCATCCACATTGCTTGATGCAGATGTTGCTGACTCTGACCCAGTACTACAATCTGAATTTCTAGAAAAACATTGTACCTTACTAGGACCAGGCTGATCCTGGCACTTGTCTTCTTCTGACACAGTCATCAGTCCCTTACACTGATGGTCTTCTTGTTCATAGATAGAGTTCAGCACTTGCAGAAACTCTTCTTCTTCATCTGCTGTATATAGACCAATGTATGCGCCAGCTTCAGATTCTGACTCTGAAGATGATTGGTCTGTCAAGCTCTTCTCCTTCTTAGCAATAAAGGATTTCTCCTTCTTGCTCTGCTGTTGAATCTTCGTTTTATCAGCAGACTCTTTTCTTTTGTCTGGACACTCAGCCATAACATGTCCAGGCCTATTATAGCAATAGCAAACTATCTATGATGTTGTAGATTTGCTTGGCTTAGACCTGCTCTTGTCCTTCCTGGATGACTTCCTCTTTTGATAATAATCATCCTTAGGCTGAGATGAGGAAGGCTTAGACTTCCACTGCTTCTTCTTCAGGAATCTCTGAAACTGCCTTGTGAAGGCAGCAAAGTCTTCATCTGAGTCACTGCTGTCTGAACTTTGGTTGTCTGAATTATCTAAAGCAATTTCAGCAACTATCTTAGGAGGTGATGGAGACATCCTCCTATTCTTCCTAGTAGCTTCAACCTTGAAGGCCACAGACTTTTCTCTATGCTCCCCTTTTGCACTTTTCTCTTCCTCTTTCCTAGCCATCAACTGCATCTCATATGACAGTAATTTTCCAAACAAAGTTGTAGGTGAGATATCTGCAAGTTTGGCCACTTCCCTAATGACACAAATCTTAGTGTCACAATCCTTTGTCAAAGATCTTAGGAATTTATCATTCACTTCATAGGTACTGAAGATTCTTCCATAGGACATCAGCTCATTTACTATTCTATAGAACTTTTTATAACACTCAGTTATACTGTTAGACTTTCCTTGTCTAAAACTCTCATATTCCTGGTTCAGCATAGACTTTCTATCTTGTCTGACTTCTTCAGAACCCTCCATCTAGAATATCAAAGTATCCCATATTTCCTTGGAGGTCTTGTAGTGAATCAAATTCTGAAAGGTTGCATCATCTATGTCACTTACTATGATATTCTGGGCTCTTTTATCTATAGTTGCCAAGATGATCTCATCCTTGGTCATCTCTGAATAATCCTTGGGAATTCTTTGGTTTGCATCTAGAACTGAAATCTTCATAGGAATATATGGACCTTCCTTTACTATAATGTAGATCCTTCGATCAGAAACCTCCATAAACAGCCTGACCCTTTCTTTCTAGATGCCAAATATCTCCTTTCTGCATATGGGTAATTTCATAGAACCTAGTGATGAGTCCACATTTTACACTGATTTTTGGAATCATCTAGGCTAGTTTTATCGCCTTAGCAATACACTTGAGAGCCTTTATTGCTTATTTGTGTTTATGTACCTATTTCACGATTAAGTGCACTGTAGGCCCGCTTCTGTGTGCTTTCTGTGTTTCCATTTCTGTTGTTATTCTTTAGCCTTATCTCGGGGATGTGGTGTGCACGTTCTGGTGGCCTTTCTGCCCCTTCTGCTGGTACAGGGGTCATGTGTGTGTTCCGGGATGGTTGTGAAACAGGAATACTGCGCACGATCAGGGGATCTAATGCGCACGACCACTGGTCGTGCTCCCCCGATCGTGCACACTACTCTACGTTTTCTATAGAATCAGCCTGGGGTAAGCGCACGACCACTGGACTTACTGCGCACGACCACTGGTCGTGCGCCACCGTTCGTGCGCATTACACCCCCTTTTTCATAACCCTGTCTCGGTAATCGCACAAGCACTGGCCATAGTGCGCACGACCACTGGTCGTGCGCCACTGCTCGTGCGCGTTTATGCTGATGCTTCTTGTCCAGGTTGCAGGTTTATTTGGAATAGCCGCACGATCATCGACCTACAGTGCGCACGACCACTGGTCGTGCGCCACTGATCGTGCGCACTGCTTCTGCTGTCTCCGTATAAAAGGCCCTGCTCCGCGTTTTAGGTCAACGCCTATCATTTGCTGAAATCGGAGAGTGCGCGGGAATCGTCTTTTCACTTCTCCAGCTGCTCCATCACTTCCACCTTAGTCAGGAAGCCATTTCCACTTACTCTGAAGCTTTCCAACACTCCGGTGAAGCCCTCGGCCATTGATGACTTCAACTCCAAGCTTTCCTGCAGAGTTGGTGAAGTTGATAACCTAGAGAACGGACTTAAAGGCCTTCGAGGTGACAGATCGTTGGTACCGGAAGCCTCCTTGTACTGAGCCCGGAAGCGGATTGACAACTCGCTACTCCGGCCACGACCCGCGGTGGATCTTCATTCTCTTTTGGTTTACTCCTCTTCCCCTTCCTCTGTGTTATGAATGTTTTGAGCAGTGTAATGAACATTTCCATCCCCGAATATCAAGTTTACTTTCTAGTTAATGGAATGTTAGTTTCTTCTTATGCTTGTGAGTTCTGTCTGTGAATGCGCCTCACTCACCCCACATCCACTTCATTCCTTTGCCTTTTCCGATTATAATCCACACAAGAATGCCGCAATCCATTAGTTTCCCTTCCACTCGCCCAACTGAAGTTCGGCTTAGCGGCCGACAAACCCACTTCACCTTGCGAAGGGGTGCCGTCGACCCGCATAGTTTTTACTAGTTCAGTAGATCAACCATCCACAATCTCCCAAGTCCGCTATTTCCTTTTTTGTTCTATTTTTAACTCTCATAACAATATTCTCGGTACTGTTGCCGTTCTACGCTAATTGCATTCCTCAAGAGACCGACACTTGGGGATTTACTCCCAAAACTTTATTACTTGTGCGACCGGTGCGCTTGCCGTATTACACACATCAAGTTTTTGGCGCCGTTGCCGGGGAATGCAACTGTAGAGCGACTTCGGATGACTTCCAATATTGTTATAAGAGTTAGTATTGTGTTGTTTTGACTGCTGTTTTCTTCTAGTGTGTAGTGTTTGCCGCAGTGAATGCAGGGTTGAGGCATAGGAGATCTAGTAGCTTACTACCCCTTTTTCATTCAAGCCTCATTTAATGACTACAATTCAGCAGCAGACTTATAAAGCAAGCCTTATCAACCTCACATACCTAGCAGAAACGGGAAATAACAGTTTCGAGATCTCGCCTGACCTCATCGAATATATCATCGAAAACTGTCAATTCAGCGAAGACGGAAAAATTGATGCACTATGCCACGTGCAGCGGTTCTTAGAAATTTACAACACTTGCACGCCAAATGCTGCCAACAACGAGCAGCAGAGGATCCGACTCTTCTCCTTCTCCCTGAAAGATGAAGCAAAGCGATGGTATCAAGATATTCGGAAGGGAATATCCTCATCCTGGAAACAACTCGAAAGGAAATTTTTGGCCAAATTCCGACAACCGATGCTAGCAATAGACAATTACAAGGAGCTAATCACCTTCACCCAACAAAATGAAGAGACCTTGTTCGATACATGGGAGCGTTTCCAGTCCCTGCGAAGGGAATGCTGCAGAGTGGAAATGTCAGACATCCTCCTAATTCAAACTTTCTACTTCGGCATTGCAGACAGATTCCGGCCATTACTTGACATCGCAGCTGGTGGAACCCTGTTTAACAAATCCAGTGAGGATGCCTGGGAAGTTATAGACAACATTGCCCAAACTAGTAGGCATTGGAACTACCCGCCTTCTTCCGACTTTCTGGTAGAGATAAATTCAGTAGTCTCTGATGAAGCCACCGACCACAATCTCTCGTCAAAGACAGAGCAATGTTTTTCTTATGCGTGCAAAATGATGGAGATGTTCAATGACCAAGCCACCACCATTCAGCGCCTACAAACCGCCATAGGGATTCCCACGGAAACGTTACTATGTTCAGTCAATCAGAAACAGGAAACGGTACATACTATGAGATTGAGAAGCGGAAAAAGCATAGAGAGGACCTCGCCTCCTGACCCTCCCACACAATCACTCCGCGAGCCCATCGTCGATTTGATAAAGGAACCCCCGTCCTCACCTACCGCACAAGAACCCATGGCAGTACTACAACCTGTGAAGAACGCCGTGAAGCCGCCATTTCCCCACCGACTGCAAAACGAAAAGGCTGAAAAACAATTTCATAAATTCCTTGAGATCATGAAAGGAGTGCAAATAAGTATACCTCTGACAGAAGCTATCACTCAGATCCCAGGATATTCTAAGTTCCTAAAGAAACTGATCACACAACGTAAATCTTTAGAAGGACTGAAAACGATCAATCTCACTGAAGAATGCTCAACTCTCCTCACCAACTATTCCCCAACCAAACGAAGAGATCCTGACAGTTTTACCATTCCCTGCAGAATTGTAGCCAACCCACTTGAGATTGCAATTAGCTGACAGATCGGTAAAACAACCGGCCGGAATAGTCGAAGATCTTACTGTCATGGTCAACAACCTCTCCTTCCCAGCATATTTCGTCATTCTTGACATGATGGCCGATCCCAAAGTGCCTATAATACTAGGACGGCCCTTTCTTACCACGGCCCGTACCATTATCAATGTTGACCAAGGAGAGCTCACCCTAAGCCTGGGGGATGAAACGATTTCTTTCAACGTCCACGAACCCTCCCAACATCTCAGAATCACTAATTGGGACGAAGCAGATTTGATCGACGAACCGGACTTGTACAGCGAAATGATTCTTGACCCAGCCGAGCCAGTGTGGGAAGAGGAGGATGCCACTAATGTTCCGAGCACCCCGCATCCAACCAAAGAACCGTTCATCACATCTACCATCACAACCACTGCCACAACTCTGAAGACACTGCCTGAATCCCTGAAATACGCTTTCTTAGAGGAAGGCACACCGTGCCCAGTCATTATCTCTGCATCTCTCTCCGTCGACAACGAACTCGCCTTGGTCAATGTCTTAAAGAAATAAAAAAATGTGTTTGGACGTTCATTAGCTGACATAAAAGGGATCAGCCCGACGTTTTTCATGCACAAGATTCTGCTTGAAGATCAATACAAGCCGTTGGCACAACCTCAAAGGCGCCTGAACCCCAAGATGCATGAAGTGGTACAGGCCGAAGTAATAAAATTGCTTGATGCAGGTATCATTTACCCAATCAGCGACAACAAATGGGTCAGCCCAGTGCAAGTGGTGCCCAAAAAGGGCGGGATTACGGTGGTGGCCAACGAAAAGAATGAATTATTACCCACCCGCGTGGTCACCGGGTGGAGAGTCTGCATAGACTACCGGAAGCTGAATGAGGCCACCAGCAAAGATCATTTCCCGCTGCCCTTCATCGACCAAATGCGGGAAAAATTGGCCGGTCAGGAATACTATTGTTTCCTCGACGGGTACTCTGGATACAATCAAATCACAGTTGACCCCGATGACCAAGACAAAACGACGTTTACATGCCCTTCCGGCAACTTTGCATTCAGGAGAATGCCATTCGGAGTGTGCAACGGCCCAGCAACCTTCCAGCGATGCGTGATTGCCATCTTCGGTGACATGATTGGAGACTTTCTCGAAGTCTTCATGGACGATTTTTCTCTTTTTGGTAACAGCTTCGATTCCTGCCTTGTGAATCTAGACAAAGCTCTGAAGCGTTGTTAGGATACAAACCTTGTCTTGACTTGGGAAAAATGCCATTTCATGGTTCGCGAGGGCATTGTCTTAGGCCACAAAGTCTCTCACAGGGGGCTCGAAGTCGACCAAGCAAAGGTCAGTATCATCAAAAATCTTCCTCCTCCATCTTCCGCCAAGGGGATCCGCAGCTTCTTGGGACATGCCGGTTTCTACAGAAGATTCATCAGTGATTTCTCCTCCATATCCAAGCCCCTCACAAATTTTCTGGGCAAGGACATCCCGTTTGACTTCGAAAAAAATTGTATGCAGGCCTTCGAGACTCTCAAAGATCGACTCATCTCCGCTCCAATCTTGGTGGCACCAGATTGGACTTTGCCTTTCGAAGTCATGTGCGACGCAAGCGATGTTGCAGTCGGAGCAGTGCTCGGTCAAAGGAAAAACAAAATCTTTCATACTATTTCCTATGCCAGTCGGACTCTCAACGATGCTCAACTAAACTATACCACTACAGAAAAGGAGCTATTGGCAGTGATCTTCGCTTTCGAAAAATTCCATTCATACCTAGTGTTATCTAAGGTCATTGTGTACACTGACCATGCCGCACTAAGGTATTTATTCAAGAAAAAAGACGCCAAGCCCCGACAAATCCGTTGGATTCTTCTTCTACAGGAATATGACATCGAGATTCGAGATAAGAAAGGGGTCGAAAACGTCATCGCCGATCACCTATCAAGATTGGAGAGCAACACCGCAGGAGTTGTCCCCATCTGCAACTGCAACGAGATTGCCGACTGCTTCCCGGACGAAAAATTATTCACCATCTATTCGCTCACTCCGACAATCCCATGGTACGCAGATATGGCCAACTACCTCGCCTGCAAATCTGTCTCCCCTCACCTGTCATCGCAGCAAAAGCGAAAACTATTGTCCGACGCCAAATATTATTTCTGGGAAGACCCGTTACTATTCCGTACTTGCAACGACAACATCATCCGGCGTTGTGTACCCGAGACCGAATTTCAATCCGTCTTAACACACTGCCACGATCGGGAGGCCGGCGGTCATTTAGGCGCCACCCGAACAGCACGCAAGATACTACAATGTGGACTGTTTTGGCCAACCCTTTTTAGAGACACTCAAGCTTACGTCGCCAAATGCAATGAATGCCAAAGGACAGGGAATATCTCCAAGAAGGATGAAATGCCTCTCAACAATATGCTCGTCTGCGAACCATTCGACGTTTGGGGAATTGACTTCATGGGACCCTTCCCCATGTCGCATGGAAAACTCTATATTATTGTCGCAGTAGACTATGTTTCCAAATGGGTCGAAGCTGAGGCTGTCGCCGCAAATGATGCCCGCACCGTTTTGAATTTCCTACACAAGAACATTTTCTCTCGATTCGGCGCCCCGCGCACCATCATCAGCGATGGCGGGAGCCATTTTTGCAACAAGTCATTCTTGCAACTCATGAAGAAATTTGGAGTACACCACAAAATCTCTCTTGCCTACCATCCCCAAACCTGTGGGCAAGTCGAGGTCTCCAATCGCGAGCCCAAAAGAATCATCGAAAAATCCATCCATTCCAACCAAAAAGAGTGGGACAAAAAGGTCGACGACGCCTTATGGGCGTACAAAACCGCCTTCAAAACTCCTATCGGTATGACCCATTTTCAACTCGTCTACGGAAAAGCTTGCCACTTACCAGTCGAGCTGGAACACAAAGCACTATGGGCAACCAAATTGCTAAACATGGACATCGAAGCCGCAGCCGATAAGCGCCGCACTCAACTGAACGAATTAGAGGAGCTCCGGCATTTTGCATACGAAAATGCGCGGATATACAAAGAAAGAACAAAAAAATGGCATGACCGTCACATCATCCCCAAAGACTTCCAACCAGGCGACCAAGTCCTGCTGTACAATTCCCGCCTCCGCTTATTTCCCGGCAAACTCAAATCACGGTGGAGCGGCCCTTTCACAGTGATCGGAGTCTCCCCTTTTGGCGCCATCGAAATAGTCGGGAAAAGCGGAGACAATTTCAAAGTCAATGGGCACTGGTTAAAATTATATGATGGCGGCGCAATCACCAGCGACTCTCACAGCCTGCAGCTCGCCGACCCCACGCAAAGCCATGGCGACACTCCTTGATTGAGTGGCACTCACCACAGAGCTAGTCTACCACGCCTTCTGTTTCTTTTCTTTTGTTTATATTTTCTGAGCAAGACAACTACTATATTTTTGTGAGCGCCCATCTGGGAGCCGACTGTTGTCTTTTCTTTTTTTTTTGTATCGAACTCTCTATTTGAACTGCTAATACAGGTATTTGGTCCACCTTAAGGACGGTAAACAAAAGGGCTTTCGGGAGACAACCCAAGTTGGACCGTTCGGTCCTATGCTGTATTTTGAGTTCGGTATATTTCTTCATATATATATCTGTGTCCAGATTTTGTTTGGCTTGCATCCTTTAATCGCAGGTGCAGGATTATTAGAGGCACGGCAACGTGGCCGCACTTGGACATCTCATTTCCCGACTGGTATGCTCAATTTTGAGCATAGGTAACTTCCTACCCTAGCTATTTCTCCTCTTTGGAATGTTTATTTTTATTCGTTGTCAACTTTAAGTCTGGGGGGGGGGGTAGTCTGCATGTGGTCACTACACCGCACCTTCTATTGCATTCCAGTTTCTTATTTACTTATTTCTTGTTTTTTTTGGTTGCACACACTGAATCACCCACACGAGTGCGCTCTTACCCACGCGCATAACCCGAGTTAAATTTATTGCTTTTGTGTAAACTTTAAAATAGTGGTACTGGCTTAGGATTTCAGGATTGAGTCGTTCGAAACTCATGCAGTGCTCCTAATCGAATACTCATGGTTTGTGTAGAGTTAGGATAGAACTATTTTTTCTTTATGCTCGTAGAATTATTCTTTTCTGCTCACGTCAATATTGTTTGTACTGCTCAAAATCTGAATCTGCGATAATCAAATGATATTGTAGGAATGTGTGTAGCCGCCACTAGACTCGTATTGCTCGAGTCCGGGGGAAGGATCATCTTTCTCGATGGCTAAGAACTTGCCCTAAGCTACTCTCGAAGCATTGGTGCACGGTTAGTTAAGCGTGAGCATGACGTAGGCCTTCTTTTTGGCTAGTTTGAGCCTTGTTTAGCCATTCCTACCTGTTAACCATTGCATGCCAAATTTGTGCCTACCCTTCCTTTGAATCCAGCTCCACTCACTTTCACCAAGGCCTGAAGCTAAACCCACCTTCGCAATCAAATGCTTGAGCTGATTTGTATTTCCTGTTTTGTCGAGGTTGTGATTAGTGGACATTGTTTTTGGGGGTGCTGATTTTATTCCCGTTTTGATTGTTTCGTTTGGGGATTGCTAGCGCAGAAAAGAAAACAACAGTTTACGAAAACAAAAAGCTGATTCACGCAATCAAAAAAAAAACAAATATTTATGTGAAAGAATTGCTTTGAGATTTCGATCCCCATCCTCTGTATTGAATTTGGTCGGGTTCAGCCGTGTTCACACCCGGATTTCAAGCTAAGTCTGGGGGCGTGTGCCCCATTCTTTCTAAGTGGCTGTTTTGGTTTGGGTTGTTTTCGCTCGCTTTGGTTGCATAGAGCCTTCATGTTTATCTTTGACCACCAAGTCGTTGCCTAAGCCCCATTTCCTCCTACAAGTCCTACTGATTCACGCTTGAGTCTAACCCGCGCCGTGGAGAGAGTGTGAACGTGCAAGCGTATGGTCCCCGACATTGGTGGATTCCTTTGGAGGTGATCTTGTGTCCCGAACTTTGGCAATGCTCACCTTAGTGGCCTGCCTACTTTCTTCTTGCACATGATCGCATGATTCTCCAGAATTCTAATTTTGAGCAATTACAATATTTATTTACGTCTGTCGAATAGTTTAAACTACGTTGTATAATTAAAAAGGTTTTCTATTATATCTTCTATCCTCATGATATATTTGATTTCTCGTCTTACTTCTTTCTGAAATTGCTGAGCCAGTTAGCTATCTTCGAGTCCATGGAGTGATGATTTGCTCGGGATGTGCAAATGGTTCAGTCTGGGGGTGTGATGAGTCCACATTTTACACTGATTTTTGGACTCATCTGGGCTAGTTTTATCACCTTAGCACTACACTTGAGAGCCTTTATTGCTTATTTGTGTTTATGTACCTATTTCACGATTAAGTGCACTGTAGGTCAGCTTCTATGTGCTTTCTGTGTTTCCATTTCTGTTGTTATTCTTTAGCCCTATCTCGGGGATGTGGTGTGCACGTTCTGGTGGCCTTTCTGCCCCTTCTGCTGGTACAGGGGTCGTGTGCGTGTTCCGGGATGGTTGTGAAACAGGAATACTGCGCACGATCAGGGGATCTAATGTGCACGACCACTGGTCGTGTGTCCCCGATCGTGCACACTACTCTACATTTTCTATAGAATCAGCCTGGGGTAAGAGCACGACCACTGGACTTACTGCACACGACCACTGGTCGTGCGCCACCGTTCGTGCGCATTACACCCCCTTTTTCATAACCCTGTCTCGGTAATTGCACGAGCACTGGCCATAGTGCGCACGACCACTGGTCGTGCGCCACTGCTCGTGCGCGTTTATGCTGATGCTTCTTGTCCAGGTTGCAGGTTTATTTGGAAAAGCCGCACGATCATCGACCTACAGTGCGCACGACCACTGTTCGTGCGCCACTGATCGTGCGCACTGCTTCTGCTGTCTCCGTATAAAAGGCCCTGCTCCGCGTTTTAGGTCAACGCCTGTCATTTGCTGCGATCGGAGAGTGCGCGGGAATCGCCTTTTCACTTCTCCAGCTGCTCCATCACTTCCACCTTCGTCGGGAAGCCATTTCCACTTACTCCGAAGCTTTCCAACACTCCGGTGAAGCCCTCGGCCATTGATGACTTCAACTCCAAGCTTTCCTGCAGAGTTGGTGAAGTAGATAACCTAGAGAACGGACTTAAAGGCCTTCGAGGTGACAGATCGTTGGTACCGGAAGCCTCCTTGGACTGAGCCCGGAAGCGGATTGACAACTCGCTACTCCGGCCACGACCCGCGGTGGATCTTCATTCTCTTTTGGTTTACTCCTCTTCCCCTTCCTCTGTGTTATGAATGTTTTGAGCAGTGTAATGAACATTTCCATCCCTGAATATCAAGTTTACTTTCTAGTTAATGGAATGTTAGTTTCTTCTTATTCTTGTGAGTTCTGTCTGTGAATGCGCCTCACTCACCCCACATCCACTTCATTCCTTTGCCTTGTCCGATTGCAATCCACACAAGAATGCCGCAATCCATTAGTTTCCCTTCCACTCGCCCAACTGAAGTTCGGCATAGCGGCCGACAAACACACTTCACCTTGCGAAGCGGTGCCGTCGACCCGCATAGTTTTTACTAGTTCAGTAGATCAACCATCCACAATCTCCCGAGTCCGCTATTTCCTTTTTTGTTCTATTTTTAACTCTCATAACAATATTCGCGGTACTGTTGCCATTCTACGCTAATTGCATTCCTCAAGAGACCGACACTTGGGGATTTACTCCCAAAACGTTATTACTTGTGCGACCGGTGCGCTTGCCGTATTACACGCGTCACCTAGTTCCTTATGATTTTCTCCTGAACCCATTTTCTTGATCTTGAATCTGCCTTAAGGATCTAACTTAGACTGTTAAGTCCTTCTTTGAGGAACCTCCCTCTGATACCACTTGAAAGAATTAGTGCCTAACCACCTAGAGGGGGGGGGTGAATAGGTGTAATTCCTTTTTTCTTTTTAAGGTAGCAAATCTATTCAATTATTTACTTAACAACAGATAATTCTATAGCTAACACACCACAAATTCACAGAATTACCACAACACAGGTTGCACACAGATTTTTATAGTGGTTCCCCAAGGCCTGGGTACATCCACTTTCCCCCTTCTCCTATCTAGCAATGTGCTAGATTTGGCCTAACTTCTTCTCTTCACCTCAGATCCTCAGATCTTTTAGTAGCTCATAACCCCAACAGGGCTCCTACAACTCATAGTGAGTCCACACTCCTACAACTCAAGCACACAGCCCTACCTTAGCCTACACAAGGCCTACAACTCAGAGATATCAATATCCTACACTCAGGCTCACAGCCCTACCTCAGCCTTCAACAAGGCCTACCACTCAGAGAAAATATTCTCCTACACTCAGCTTTTATAAACACAGGCTTACAACTCAGATATATAAAGATCCTACAGAAATTTGATTTAATAAATGTAATTAACCACCACCCAGATAGAGAGAGAGGGGATGGATGGTTTCTTGATCAGTTCTTGGAAGAATCTAATGGCAGAGAACAACCTCTCTTAGCTTTCTTCAAAGCTTCTTGAATCTGAACTCAGTAGGGTTGAACTCTTAAGAAGTTGATCTTCAATCAGCTTCTGACTTGAGATTCAGATCTCAATCTGAATCATTCTTGGCAGCTTGGTTCAGCAACTGCACTTCAGTAGATGGAGTTCTCTCTCTCCAACTTCTTCTTTTTCCCTTTCTTTAGAATTCTGTATATGTTTCTGTTTTGTCTTCTTCTTCCTTTTTTTATATCATCTGTTGAAGGAGAAAGCCTTTATATAGTCTTCCTTCATGGTAATCGGCTGATCCGATTTCTAACAAACTTCTGACAGCTTTGACAGTTGCATTAGACCGGTTAGAAATGGCAGCTGTCAAGTCATCCAGTCACTTATTGAAATACTGTCTCTGTCTGAAAGTGTCGAGACTGATCTTCATCATCTGTCGACACAAGTAGACTAAGTGTCGACACAAGTGGACTAAGTATCGACACAAGCCTTGGTGGTGTCGACACATCTTCTTTGCTGATGTTAATACTTCTCGACACAGCCTTCTGTAGAATGTGTCGACACTGATTCTGTGTATCGACATAATCAATTTTCTTCTTTAACATAGTTGAAACTTTGTTGTATGTCAACACAAGTCCTGTATGTCGACACAGTTGATGTCGACAAGGTCTTCTGTGTGTCGACACTGCATCTTGGTGTCGACATAGTTGATGTTGACTAAGTATTCCTGTGTGTCGACACTATCTCTTGGTGTCGACACAGTTGATGTCGACACTGCCTCTGCATGTCGATATAGCTGATGTCGACTAAACTTCTCTGTGAGTCGACACTGCCTCTGTATGTCGACTTAGTTTCTTCAAGTGTCGACACAGCCTTTCCAAGTGTCGACACAATTAGCTCCAAGTGTCGACACAAGCCTTCATAAGTTTCGACACAGCTTCTCCTGGTGTCGACACATGGACTTAGAAATTTTTCTGCATTCCTGCATTTACTTAACCTGCACATATAAACTCAAAACAACATCAAATACACCTTGATGCATATCATTGAGTAAGGTGAGGCTTCTTTAAATCTGGTACACATTTTCCAATGTAGACAACAACACGGGCGTGTCAAATAGGACACGGGCGTGTCCTAGACCCGTGTGAGTCTCGGGTTGGTGTTGGACCTGTGTTGATGGAGGAACACGCCCGGGAATACGGACGTGTACTGGATGACATGGCCATGTCAGTTCTAACATGGGCGTTTCGGGTGCCCGTGTGAATTTCGGGACCCGCAAGTTTCGACGGTGAATGGGGGATACGGCCCTGGACATGGTCGTGTCGCAGTCCGTGTCCGGCCCAGATTTTGCATTTCAGCTACGGATCGTGGCCGTTCGTTTCCTTATTTTTGGATCCAACGGCTGGGGGTTGTTCCTACTGGGATATACCCGGGAATAGGGTGTCAAATCCCTCACTTCTTTCAATTAGTTTCTTTCTAAAAGTCTAGAGAGTGGGGAGAGCAAGGAAGAAGAAAAGATGTTAGATCCGGTTATCGGCGGAGTTTAGGAGCTCCAAATTGCGAGCCGACTTCAGATCTACGGAGGCAAGGAGATTGAGGTGCTTTCCATCCGCATACATTTCCCGGGTGTAAAGGAAAAACGCTAGGGTAACGATTCTCTACTTGAGCATGTGAAGCTCTCTTTTCCTTTGCATAGGAATCCCGCTCTCGCGAGTTTGCGGTGAGTTGAGACGTTCCTTCGGGTAGACATGAATAGTCCCCGTTGTGTACACGTAGAGTCCATAATCAAGAACGAATATAGGCATGATGTGTGAAGCCTACCAGGACAAGTTGGTCTGGATCAGTGATGTTGCATTGCATAAATGGCCGGAGAAGACTTCGTTTGAATGTTTGTTTTTTGGGTTTTCTACGCGTTAGATTGCAACAGGGCGCCTTGGGGATTAACTCCAAGGTGCACACGAAAAACTGGGTAGATGCGTGATTCTGCCAACATGGTGGCATGGGACCCAACTTGTACATGACTGGGTCATGTAAAGTGCGTAATCGGATTGGGACTCGGGAATGTTTGACCCGCGCATATGGCTTAAATTGTCGTTGCGATGTGAGAACGGGTTAGGCGGAACCGTACACGCTCCATGTCATTCAGTTGGAGCTGTTGGCATAGATGGAGGGTCTTAGGAGGTCTATGTCTTAAAATGACGTGACCAATGCCAGAAAGACTAAATGCTCACGAGATCAGCCGTCCAAGTGGCGGTGGTGAGACCGAGATGTCTATGGCTTAAACTGACGTGACATTGACCGGTTCAACGAGAATGTGCCCTGAGTGTACGGGGTGTGTGGCCGTGAGTGCCTGCGCCTGTGTTGTTGTGTTGTTACACTCTACTACTGGATTATGCTAGAAAAGTGCAGGGAAGGAGCATCGCCGCCCCAAGTTGGGGACGGGATCGTTATAATTTGGTCAGCATAGCTGACCGTTGCCTTTGTTTGCCACAATGCGGTGGATTGTTTCTTACAGCTGCTGCGGAGCCAAGTGCTAAATAGCGGGCTAAAGCCCAAGTTGCTGAGCCGGCCCTCGAAGGCCTAAATTGAGTGTTTACTAGCTTTATTCATGTGTGACCGCCCTGTGTGCCGAGGTTTGGAAAACATTTTATTTGATTAAAAAAAATGTAAGGGCTTAAGGCCATCGTACTTGTGTATTGTACTTCAGTCCTATTGGGTTTTTGAGTAGTGGACATTCATGTTTGGTTGGGTCCTTTAACTTTTAACATTAATTTCTTCCGCTAGAATGACTCTGTGTAGGACGATGGTTATTAGTTGGATGGTTTCCATTGAGTAACCACCCGGTCAGTCTGTGGTATATGGCGTCGAGCCCCGGTTGGACCAACTGCAATATGCTATGCGATAGATAGGGGGTGTTACACAACCAAGACAACCATGGTAACCCAGTCCCCAACCAGCAGCCCGCCCAGGCCGCAGACTCAGGCAGCTCAGTCCGCCTGGCCCACACATCACTCACATTCACATCACAAATTTCAACACCCCCCTTGAAGTGAGAAGTGGTGATCAAGCCCAGCAAGCTTCCTAACCGCTGAAATGGCCCCTTCGACAGTGGCATAGTGAAGATGTCAGCAAGACTATCTTCACTCCGAACATGCTCGACCAGAAGAGATCCCTCCAACACCTTCTCACTTATGAAGTGGTGCTCGATCTCAACATGCTTGGTCCTTGCGTGAAACACTGGATTGTTTACCAGTTTTAGAGCACTCTCATTGTCACCTCGGAGCAAAGTAGGTCCTTGCACTTCTTCATCCTTTGCAAGCAGCCAAGGCGATCACCACCCGAACCAAAGTCATCTTTGCAACTGGACTAAATTTCTCCTCATAGTATTCTCCATACTGTTGTGAGAATCCTCGAGCAACCAGGCGAGCTTTATATCTATCAATTCTCCCATCAGCCTTCTTCTTCAACTTATACACCCACTTGCAAGTCACTGGAGTAATGCCATGAACCTTAGGCACAAGATCCTATGTTTCATTCTTCTTGAGAGCAGAGATATCCTCCTTCATGGCATCTTCCCACTCCTTAACTCCAGTGGCCTCATTGAAGTTTGCAGTCTCTCGCTCATCCAGAGGACCTGCAAAGAAGCAGGAGACAAAACTAACTGCATTCTCATCACAGTACCAAGCTGGTGGCTTGACAACCCTCTTTGATATCTGAAGGGTCTGCTCATTACTCACCACCTCCGTTGCTTCTTCAGGCTCAACTCCAACTTCAGGAAAGCTTTGAACAATGCTCCCCCTGTTTCCTGAGCAAGAAGCCTCACCACATAAGCTTGAAGCAACAGGAGCTGCTGGTTAAACAACAAGCTCCTGTTCCATAACTTCAGCAGCCACCTTCTGCTCTTCATCAACCTTGCTCTATGTTCGCTCAACCGAGCCTCCTCCATACGACGTCAGTTCATCAAAGACCACGTCTCTTGATACAACAAACTTCTTCGTCGCAGGATCCATGCATTTCCATCCCTTCTTCCGCTCATCATAGCCAACAAAGACAAGCTTCCTCGCCTTTGCATCAAGATTTGTCCTTGAAGCATCCGGGACATGCACATAGCAAGTTGATACAAACACCCGAAGGTATTCGATGCTTGGATTCTCCATCAGCAACATCTCAAAAGTAGACTTCATGTTGATCGGGCTGAGCGACATCCGATTGATGACATAAGAAGCACAAGACATCCCCTCTGCCCAGAAGGAGCTAGGAATGTCTTTCGCATCAAGCCAACACTTGCAGGTTTCTGTCAGATGATGGATCTTCCGCTCCGCTACTCCATTTTGTTGTGAAGTATGAGCATAAGTAAGCACTCTCTGGATCCTGTGCTTCCTACAAAAGTTAGAAAACTCGGAGGAGACAAACTCACCACTATTGTCTGTTCTAAACTTCTTGATCTGCAAGTTAAGCCGGCCCTCCACTAGCTCCTTGAACTCCACAAACGCCTGGAAATCTTTTGACTTCTCTTTCAAGAAAAAACCCAAGTGTATCTTGAGTAATCATCAATTAACACAAGCATGTATCTGCTGCCACAAAGGCTAGTAGTGATGGTTGGTCCCATCAAGTCACCATGGATACACTCCAATGGTATCTTGCACCTCATTTGTGACTTATCAAACGGAAGGCGATGAGCCTTGCCGTAATGACATCCCGCGCAAACGAGACCATCGCCAAAGGAAGATATCTTAGGAAAGCCTCTTACAAGGCTCCTGTTTGCCATAGCTTTCAACTTATCCATTCCTACATGCCCCAGCCACTCTTGCCATATAGCAGCACTATCTTTTGACCTCATCCAATCAACATAAGAGTTTGTTGCAAGAATAAACAAGTTCTTAACTCTCCTCCCAACATGAGCAACATCAGCCTTTACTGCTAATACGTTGCGAAGGAACTTCACTTCTGTTGGCCCAAACAGAATGTGATAACCCTCGTCTACCACATTGGTCACTGAGAAGAGGTTCTTCTTTAAGCCTGGTACGTGATACACACTCCTTAACATGAGTGTCCCCTTATTAGTACCCAAAGACACAACCCCCTCCTACTCTACTGTATAAACAGTATTATCAGCAGTGATGATAGCTTTGTTTCCTAAGTAAGCTTGCAGAGAAGAGAACTTCGACTTGTCTCCGGTGAGGTGATGACCACACCTGAAGTCCACGATCCACTCGTCATTGAAGTTGACAGTGGACAAAGCACGGACACAAGTGCCCGTCATGAAAGCTCTGCCCTGTCCTGCATTTTCAGTGCTCAAGCAAGCTTCCTCCTTGCCTACAACATGCCTAGGCTACAGTTTGACCTTGCAATCATGCTTGAAATGTTCTCGCTGATGACACCTGTAGCACTTCAAGTTCTTCTTCTAATCCTTCTTAGGAGCAGCGCTCCACTCTGACTGATAAGAAGTTGAAGGCACATTTTCAGCAGCAGGGTTCTTCTTCTTCCCTTCCCATCTCTTCTTTTTTCCTGTAAACAACGCTTCACTACATCCTTCAGAGATAGTCACTACTGCCATCAGCATTGCCAAACGTTCCTGCGAAGCAAACAGGTTCTCAAGCTCCAGCAGAGATGGTTGAGTTGCCCAACCTTGAACCAAGGTTACAAAGACAACATACACCTTCCGCAAGCCGCGGATAATGTGCCTCTTCAACTTGGCCTCAGAGATCAGCTCATCAGGATCAAGCGCTGATATCTCTGCACACAGACACTTCAACTTCAAGACGAACTTAGAGATAGTCAGGTCTCCATGAGTTGTCCTAGCCAACTCATTCTCCAAGAACTGTAGCCTTGATACATTCTTCCTGTTGAACAACCCATCAATAGTTGTCCATATGTCAGTAGTTGACTCACATCTAATGATGTGATAAAACAACTCCGGTGAAACAGCCCTCTTCACAGTAAACTCTGCCTTTGTGTTAGTTTTCCTCCATACCCTCACTTGCTCAGCAGTCCCAAAAGCAGCAGTAACCTCCGACCTGTCGTCACCACTGACGACCTCCCATAGCTCCTCGCCAAGAAGAAAACTCTTCATACACGACTTCCACTTCTTAAAGTTAGTCGTGGTCAAGATTTCAATACCCAGACCTCTTGGGAAGTTCCCTTCCATTGTAGCAAACTTTGGTTAAGCTTCCAGAAGTATAGAGCAACAATAGAGCAACAACACACGTTGATCACCGCTCAAGCAACTGAAACTTGCTTTGATACCACATTGAGTTTTCTCAAAGTGGTCAGCAAGATAGCCTAAAGCCAAATTCATATTCTCAGAAGTATCCAGTTCTCACCTTGATCATGCGAAAACCGAAGAGAAAGCTTACACACCAAATGCGACAAGAAGAAACAAGCTGGTCGTATATTCATTAACTTCTTTACAGGGCGAGGTATACGTGGCGAGACATGATTTCTCCAGTACATAAGGAAACAGAAAGGACAACACAAGTCGAGCGGACAGAACTGGAGACTGCCGAGACCGCTCAGTCCGCCAAGGTCGCCGAAGCCGCCCGAATTGTTGCTGCTACAAGCCGAATAGAACATGGAGTCCGCTGAGACCACGAAGTCGTGTGGACACACCGTTATTCGCTGACTGCTGCTGAACTGGAGATTAGACCGCCTACCCGCCTGAGTCTGGTGGACATGTTATTGGACTTGGAAATGCTGAAATAGAGAAGAACAAACAAGCCGCAGAAGCGACCTGCAGAGACCACAAAGACCGCAAACTTCATTGATCCTGACCGAAGTCAAAGTTAAACACCTAGCTCCTTAATGCTAGTCGCACGACATACACACAGCAATTAGTTATCTCTACTCAACCTGCACGGACAGGAAAAACCAGAGCACAATAATTGACCAAGCCCCACTTAATGTTCACTCAGTTACTGTAGATGTGTCGGGGGGTCTATTTAGAGGTGAGGTGAGTTGTGTGGTCACCACTCTAGTGAATAGAGTCACCACCCCAGCTTGCACGCTAACACAACCCAGTTCGCCAAGTCCGCAAGGACTTGACTAGACTTCAAACCTCCAGGCGCCAGTAAAAAGTCAATCCGCCACCATGCGGACATAAGGCCAGCCCACACAATACAAGCACAATGCTAGTTCACCCAATGCAGGCTCAGCGCCAGCCCGTGTAACATTCCATTTCCAACTAGACCCCTAAGAGTGGTTTTGGCCATGACTAGGTCATGACAAACCCTAGAAAGCCAGAAATGGGCCAAGAGATAGGAGGCCAAGGTGAGGATCACCATGGTCTGCTAATAGTAGAATTTTGAACAATGGTTTAGAATGACAATGGGGCTTCACCATGGCCCCAAGACCCTACCACAACACTCCCAAACATTTTGGGAGCCCCATTAGAGCCAAAAGGACCCATTAGGGTCAACCCAAGAGGCCCAGTTGACCAAGGTCAACCCTAGCCCTAAATGGGTCAAACTAGCCTACTTAGGGCCAACTGACCTACTCCTAGCCTAAAGGACCCCTCCTATGCCCTCCTAACCCTAAAGTGAGGTCAAATGGTCACTAAGGACACATTGGGGTCAGCCCTAGAGGCCAGGTTGACCCAAGTCAACTCAAGCCCTAACCTGGTCAAAGTACCCTTACTAAGGGTATGTGACCTCCAAGTACAGGGTAACCCTACATAACCCTACCTAGACCCTAAGGGAAGCCAATGGGTCACCTAGAACCCATAGGGTTCAACCCAATTAGTCATGTTGACCCAAGTCAACCCCCATTTAGGTCAAGTCAAACTTAACCCAAAAGGGCTAACCCAAGCCCAAGCCACTTCTCCCTTTGGCTAAACCCATTCCCATGACCATCATAAACAGTGGGCTGCATTTAGTTTGTGAGGTTGACTAGTCAACCAGAGGTGACTAGGAGAGAGAAAGGAGCTCCTCTCCATGATAATGGAGGAGAGAGAAAATGAGGAAGAAGAAGGGGGAAGTGAGAGGCCGGCCAAGGGAGACTAACAGCCACCCATTATGGCTGCAATCAACTCCTCTAGGAGAGAGAAGTTGATTCCAGCCATTTCCCGGCCACCAAGGGGTGGGTTCAGCCCCCCTCCACACAACCTGAGCCACACCTTTAATGGTGTTAATGGCCATTGAAGAACCAGCCTCTCCTCTCCCCCATTTGCCATTTAAACACCTTCAGGGAGCCGAGGAGATCATTTTAGAGCGTTTACCTGGAGGAGACGAGCCATTCCACTGTGCAGTTGCAGAAGCCGAGCGCCGCCGCCGTCGTCAATGGCATCCCGCCGCTCCTCTCGCATCCAGGCCGCCAGGAAGGTCCTCCCCCTCTCCTTAACCCATGGTTAGATCATAGCAATCGTTAGGACCAAGGTTCGGGTTCAATTGAGCCCGATCCAATTCGGTTTTCATGGATTTTTCTGAAGAAAACTCACCTCTCGGGATCGCCGTAAAAGGGGTTTCCGGCGGCCAAGCCGCCGCCTGGGGATGGCCACCACCTCAACGGAGGTGGTGGAGCCGGTGGCCGGTCGGGGAGGTGGTCGGGTCGCCGGCAGTGGCGTTTGGAAGTGGCTCCAGGCGGGATGAATCCTGGCCGTCGGATCAAGGAAGAAGATGAAAGGATTCCATCCCTTTTGCTTCAAGATTCGTGCGGGCCCGATTTTAAACTATAGGAAATTAATGATATTTATTTCATTCTGTCACACTTTTGACATTTAATGTTTTATATTTTTAAAAATAGTTAGAGGCTCTGTATGAGAAAATGATCAACACATGATTTGTAGCCATTCCTGTCTACTCTATTTTAAAATTGGTTTGAACCCATTTGGGCTTCTGGTTTGACCAGGGCACCCATTTTGGTGGGACATACCCTTAGGGCTAGGCAGTCACTAAATTGAGTGCCCACTCTTCACCCCTAGCCCAAATTAGCTGAAATTTTGGCAGAGAGTCTATCTTAGATATACCTAGGGCCTGCCCAAAATGGGAATTTTTGGAGAAAATATTTCTATAGTTTTTGTAAATATTTAATAATTATTAGATAAATTAAATAGGTGCCCTAAACACCTCCAAACCCTCCCAAATTTTGGTGAGTGGTCCCTGGGTTCCAATTAGGTACCTGTATAAAATTTCATTTAATTTGGATGTGTTTTGAATAGGTTTTGACCCAACCCTAACTATACCCTAAAAGGGGCATTTTGGTCAAAAGTTGCACTTTTGGTTTTGAGTGACCAAATCACCTCACCAGAGGCTGAAATTTGGGCCACTAGTTTGTTATAGCACTTATCACCTCCCCATGGAATATGGGGTAGGGAGGAATAGATTTGCCCTAAGTTCCTAGGTCAAACCCTAAGGAGGGACCTTTTGGCCTTGTGAAGGGTATGAGTCCTAAACACCTTGGATGAACTCCAAATTTTGCAAGGAGGTTCCTAAGATATATAGAACCCTTTGTTAAAAATACTAGCTAATTTTGAAAAGTATAGGGGCCCCAAAACCCTAACCCTAGCTTAGGTCCTAAAACTTGTAGTGTAGGTTTAGGTTAGCTAAACATCTTGAAACTTAACCAAATTTGGGTAGTGAGGGGATTAGGGTATTTTGAGCCTCTGATAATTTACTTGAGGAATTTTGGACAATATTTTAGCACTTCATTAGTAATCAATGGTAATGCCCTAATAATTATTTTGGCTATTGTGGTCTCACTGCCCATCAAGAGGGTATGAAACATGGGCAGAGTTAGTTTTAGGTTATGATAATCTTGTATGAATTTTGTTAGAATTTTTGGATATCTATATAGGGCATCTACTTCACAAGTGCTTTATTTTGATTTCATATTAATAATTCTTGCCAGAGGCCATTACTTACTGAAAAATCATGAAACTTCCTGCATAGTGTTTTTAGCTCAATGTTATCATATGGAAATTTTTGTGGAATTATTTGATGATTGATTAGCATACTTTGTTCATTAACCCTTAAATTAGAGAGTTCATAAGAAAATCAAATATAGCTTTATTTCCAAATGATAAATTATGAAACTTTTTCTAGGGTACTTGTAGTCCATCACAATCATCCCTGAATTTTCTCTGAATTTTTGGAGGTGTTATTACTATAGAATCTTTTAATATGACTTTTTATGGGGCATCTTTGAAATTAAATTTAAAGGCCTAAACCTTGCTGAAAAATTGGGAGACTTAGGATTTAGAGTTGCTAGGCATTTTGTATTTATCATAAATTTAGTGGAATAATACCTTGTCTGATTATGGTACTTCATGTTTAAACCTGGGCCTTTTGGGACATTAGAATAAATAAATTAATTATCAGACAAATTAGGAAAATTATGGATTTCTGGATTTATGCTTCAAATGTCCTTTTAGACCTCCAATAATTATCATAAGGGTACTGGATGAGTATTTCATGTACTTCCCTTTTTACGGGTCATGTAGCTTAAGTGGTCTACATATAGTAAAACTGCAGGTTCTCATTTGGATGTGAATTAGGGCAAGTATGATGAGTCATGATGGTTTGTTGTAAGGACAAGTGGAATGGGTTGCGTCTTTGGAAGATGAGTGAGCAAGGTGTGGATCTGTCTAGGGTTATAGGCGTTCGGGTCCGACGAAAGATCGTCCTACCCAAGGAGAGTTGGAGTCAAATTACCCTAGGGTTAGCATATCGAAATATGAGAAAATAAAGGGTAAGGGAATCAACCAATAATAAAATAAGTACCTTGCGAAAGGGAACGCTGGGCGTAATCCCAACACAGTTCCTAGTGCCCCTTGAGAGCCCTTCACAGGGAATACCGGGGGCAGTCCTGGGTTAACGTAAACTGTTTAACAAGCTGAAAAGAGTAACTTAGTAATTAGGGTTGCACATTTCACAAACACTGAGGGCACCGGAAGTCGGTTAGGAGCTTCGGCTCGGATGGTTAAAAGGCGGACGTGTTGGTCCGGGGAGCTTCGGCTCGATTCTTGTTTACGCTAAAATTTGCATGTGCATAATAGGGAAGGAAATTAAGGTGGTGGGTCTTCGGTATTGGAGGGTCGATGCACCGACGCCAATACAATGACTCGGCAAGTGTGGTTAGCACTTCGCCAATAGAAGTCCGGTGCGCCAGCCGGCAAGAGTACGCAGGAGTCCGCTTCGTGCACCAAGCGTTGAGGCGTACGATAGGTCTGACCGGTAGTGCTTTACTGGTTTAGAGGTGGGCGAGGCCCAACCCACCGCTTCCGTCTGCCACTACGGAGGTATCCTGGGAGGTTACGACTCCAAAAAGGGGGAACTAAAGGTCTGTGTGCACAGAGTCGGGTGTGTGTGTTGCACTTGCATGTCCATCATACCCACTTGCATGTCATAGCATAATCGTTACCTTAAACCTTGACACCTAAAGTATAAGTGGAATGGGACGCTTATACTTTAGGACTTGCTACACGACCCCTTAGTCTATAAGCTTGTGTGGGCAAGTTTATAAATTAAGGTTAATTTTGATATATTTAGTTATTGCTGTTTGACCACCGACACCCCAACGTATAAATCGGTATGAGACTTTTTATACGATGGGAGCCTTGCAAAAGACCCCTTGGCTTATGTGTTTTTCACATAAGTGAAGGTTACATTTCATATTACAGCTTATTGTCTTTATATGCTATCGAACTTGCTAGATTAGGACCGCTGCCATCTGCTTTTGATATTCTCCACCTTCAAGTCCTCCCCTTTCTTCCTCTCCGCTCGGTGCCTAGGAGCCGTGGGGGAAGGTGTGGGGGATGATAGGACTTAGTCTTTTAGACTAACAGTTTTCGAACCGCATCATTTAGGGGATCGCGGAGACCAGCATGGAGGAGCAGCCCCAGAGACCGGTGCGCTTGGAGGTGGGGCAGTCTAGCTCCGGGGTTCACACAGCCGGGACCGTGAGTCTCGACCCTAAGCAGTTTTCTACTTTTGTTTCTGCATGAGAGATCTTGTAGTGAGGATTTGATGTACCGGGCATAAGCCCGTTTTGCTACTCTGATGTTATTTGCTGTGGACACTCCCTTCGTGGAGATATATTTATTATGTCATGTGATTCTCTGTGGACAGATAGTTTCCATTTTACTTCATTATGCTACTTTTCTGTGATCGAATTGGCCGGCAGAATCGGCGCTTTGTGGTGATGACCCTTTAGGGCGTGAAGGAGTCACCGCAAAACGGCGGTTCTGGGCCTAAGACCCCGGTGTCGAAAAAGAAAAAAAAAGGGGGGTCTTACAAGTGGTATCAAAGCAGACCTCGATCGAAAAGTAGCCGTCCACAACCCTGGGTCACCCCCGCGCGGGTTTAGTTTGGGGACAAACTAAGCAGCGGAAGCAGTGGTGTGCCCATATGGGGGGAATCACATGTAAATTGTCCACTTTCATTAGGCATTGAGTCGATTACCTACTAATGTAGTTCGTTTTGCAGCCCCCAGCTCAGCCCACCCCACAAGGTGGAGCTCAGCAGACTCCAGACATTGCACCACCTCCCATGGTCCCCACACCTTTCCTCTAGTCAAACATGGGGCAGACCCTTACAGCTATCCTTGAGGCCTTCCGGGCTCAGCAAGCTCCAACCCAGCAGCCAAACCCAGGGGCCAACTGGATGAGCACCTTCCGAGGACTCTCTCCCCCATCATACTTAGGGACAGAGTCGGCAGTACGGACAGAGGAGTGGCTGGATGTTATGTACGAGATGTTGACCGGGATACGATGCCCTTAGGAGGAGAGGGTGGCCCTAGTGGTATCTTGCTTGGAGTCACATGCTAAGCGGTGGTGGAAGATGCTGTTGGACACGACATTTGCTGATAGGGAGATTGCAGAAATCACTTGGGAAGAATTCAGGGCCACGCTGCTGGAGCACTTTGTTCCTCAGTCGGCCAGGGTCGAGTTGGAGGAGCGGTTCTTGCAGCTGAGGCAGGGCACCAGGACAGTGGTGGAGTATCACCAAGAGTTCGATCATTTGGCCCGATATGCGGGCTCCTATCAGCTGGATGAAGCAGGTTACGTCAAGAGGTTTTATAAGGGCCTAAAAGAGGAGTTGAGGGAGGCCTTGCTTTTTGTCTCTGACGGGCCCATCTCCCGGATTTTGGAGATGGCGAAGAGGATTGAGGCCAACTGGCACACCACTCGGGGCCGGAAATGGCAAGCGGAGGACCAGGGCCGGAGGGCCCGAAACGATCAGCGGCGAGGCACCATACCAGATGGAAGGAGGGCAGAGGAGCAGCCTCGTCAGGAGTTGAGGCAGGAGCCGAGAGAGCAGGTGGTTTTGGCCCCTCAACCTCTCCGGATCCAGGAGATGCAGAGACCCCGGGGTATGGCGTATTCCCCGCCGAAGTGCTTCCATTGTCATCAGGTGGGACATCTTCGGAGAGACTACCCTATGAGGGGGGCACCACCTCCAGCACCACGGGGTGGCACACCGGCCCAGCATTTCGGAGGCCGAGGATGCGGCCGAGGACGTGGTTACCAGGGAGGCGACCGCAGGCAGAATGAGGAGCAGATTTACGCTTTGGACTTAGCACAGCCCCGGAACCCGGACAGGGTTATTGCAGGTATGAGAGTAATCTTAGTTTTGGATTTATTCTTTGCTCATATTAAGTGTTGATAGAACTACTACACAACCTAGGTTAGAAAACCTTACACCAGAGTTTTTCTTTCAAACTGATTTAGGAATGGTGATGGTGTGCGGCAAGCCTGCCCATACCCTGTTCGACACGGGGGCATCGCACAACTTTGTGTCGGAGGATTTCGTCAAGGACCTGGATCAGATTCGTTGTTATACGGGACTACCCAGGAGGGTGCGCCTCCCCAATGGGATGGAGATCCAGTCCACAGAAAAGTGCCTCCTGGAGGTTACCATAGACGGGTTGACACTCGAGGCCCCGGCGACGATCCTGAGGATGCCGGACTTCGACCTCGTCTTGGGCATGACATGGCTTGTCTGGAACCATGCCCAGATTGATTGCCCAGCAAGGAGGGTCGTGCTGAGCCACGACGATACTTATGCGACATTCGAAGGTACTACACCGGTCTCTCGTTGCCTTCTTTCATCTATTCAGGCCGTTAAGGCTCATATGCAAGTGGACGAGGTATATCAAGTATTATTCGAGATGACTGAGGAGAAGGACCTGATTGCTAACATTCCGGTGGTTCGTGACTACGCCGATATTTTTCCGGATAAGCTGCCAGGACTACCTCCGCATAGGGAGAAGGACTTCTAGATTCAGTTGGTACCAGGGGCTAAGCCGGTATCCAAGGCCCCTTATCGGATGGCCCCAAAGGAGTTGGCGGAGTTTCGGACACAGTTGCAGGAGCTGGTGGAAGCAGGATTTGTTAGGCCGAGCTCCTCATCATGGGGAGCTCCTGTCCTATTCGTGAAGAAGAAGGACGGCACTTTACGCCTGTGCATCGACTATCGAGCAATAAACAGGCTGACCGTCCGAAATACCTATCCGCTCCCCAGGATAGACGAGTTGTTCGATCAGCTGGAGGGAGCCCATTATTTTTCGAAGCTGGACTTGAGGTCAGGCTATTACCAGCTGCGGATCCAGGAGGAGGATATTCCGAAGACGGCCTTTAGTAGCCGATATGGATTGTATGAGTTCATCGTGATGCCCTTCGGGCTCACGAATGCCCCGTCGGCGTTTATGAGCCTCATGAACCGGGTCTTCGAGGCTTATTTGGATGTGTTCGTCATAGTGTTCATAGACGACATCCTTATCTATTCTAAGATGGAGGAGGAGCACACACGACATCTGGCACTGACCTTGGAGAGACTGCGGGAGCATCGCCTTTATGCGAAGTTCAGTAAGTGTCAGTTCTGGCTGAAGGAGGTGGCTTTCTTAGGCCACATTATCAGCGGAGCCGGGCTGGCAGTGGACCCGGCAAAGATTCAAGCTATTTCGGAGTGGCCGCAGCTGAAAACAGCCACTGACGTACGGAGTTTTCTAGGACTTGCCGGTTACTATCGGAAGTTCGTGGAGGGATTCTCTCGAATCGCCCTCCCGCTCACATCCTTGACGAAGAAGGAGGCACCGTTCGTATGGACCCCGCAGTGCCAGACAGCTTTCCAGGAGCTGAAGGATCGGCTGACCTCGGCTCCCATTCTTACTCTCCCCTCGGGGAGGGAGGGATTTCAGGTCTACACCGACGCATCATATCAGGGGATGGGAGCAGTACTGATGCAGAACGGACACGTCATAGCTTATGCTTCCCGCCAGCTGAAGACCCATGAGAAGAACTACCCAGTGCACGACCTGGAGATGGGAGCAGTTGTATTCGCACTAAAAATATGGCGGCACTACCTTTATGGAGTCCACTGTGACATATACTCCGATCATAAGAACCTTAAGTACGTGGACACGCAGAAGGAACTAAACATCAGGCAGAGGCGGTGGGTGGAGTTCCTTTCTGACTATCAGTATGAGATGCATTACCACCCGGGGAAGGCGAACGTGGTAGCAGATGCACAGAGTAGGAGAGCTGCCACAGCAGGAGCAGAGCCTCAGTTGATGTCTATGGAGCTGCTGCAGAGACTAGAGGACATGCACATTACTCTGGTATCGTCTGATGATCCTGAGCTCTATGAGGAGTACTTGGCCGCGATGGGCGCAACCGATGACATCAGAGACCGGGTCAGAGAGGGACAGAGGCGGGATGCCAAGTTGGAACCCATCTTCCAAGCTCTGGAGGCAGGCACTGCAGGAGACTACACACTGAGGGACGACCTGGTGTGCTTCAGAGGACGGGTATACATACCGGAGGGAGGCCAAATCCGGGAAGATATTATGACGGAGGCGCACTGCAGCCGGTATTCTGTACACCCGGGGATCACAAAGATGACGGCTGATTTGAAGAAGACGATGTACTGGCCGGGCATGAAGAAGGATGTCTCACACTTCGTGACCCATTGTGAGGCATGTCAGCTAGTGAAGGCGGAGTGCAGGAACCCCGCAGGATTATTGCAGCCACTCCCGGTGCCGGAGTGGAAGTTTGACGACATAGCCATGGACTTCATACATGGGCTTCCCCGGTCTCGGACAGGGAATGACTCGATCTGGGTAATCGTCGATCGGTTGACCAAGGTGGCTCGATTTATACCGATTAGAAAGGATGATTCAGTAGGAGTACTGGTGCGGAAGTTTGTGGAACAGTTCATTCGTTATCATGGCGTGCCCAGGACGATAGTGTCGGATCGGTATGGCCGTTTCACCTCCAGGGAGTGGAGATCCGTGCAAGCTTACTTAGGCACGCGATTGACCTTCAGCACTGCATTCCACCCCCAGACAGACGGGCAGACAGAACGCACCAACCGGACGCTGGAGGACCTCTTGAGGCTGTGCATCTTGGACCGCGGGGAACCGTGGGAGAAACTCTTACCCCTTATCGAGTTCTCCTATAACAACAGCCACCAGTCCAGCATCAGGATGGCGCCTTACGAAGCCTTGTACGGGATGAGATGTCGGACCCCGCTTTCTTGGGTGCAGAACGAAGACCCGAAAGTGTTGGGGTCAGAGTTTGTTGAAGACACCGAGGCACAGGTGAGGCTGATCAGGGACAGGATGCTCGAGGTACAGAGTAGACAGGCTAAGTACTATGACACCCGGCATCGGCAGGTGGAGTTCCAGGTGGGGGACCGGGTGTTTCTGAAGATCCGGCCCATGCATGGAGTCTCGCGGGTGCGTGGTCGGAGGAAGAAGCTCAGCCCTAGGTACATGGGCCCTTACAGGATCCTGGAGCGGATCGGACCCCTAGCCTATCGGCTGGAGTTACCCCCAAAGCTGGAAGCGCTGCACGACGTCCTCCACATTTCTTCTTTGAGGAGGGCTCTGCTACGCCCGGAGCAGCAGATTTTGACCACCGAAGGGCCGGTAGCTTCAGACCGGTCGGTTCGTTTGGAGCCTGTGAGGATCGACGACCGAGGAGTGTGGGTCTTGCGACGCAAGAAGGTCCCACTAGTCAAGGTCCTGTGGAGGAACCACGGCCAGGAGGAGCATACCTGGGAGCCACAGGACCTGATGCGACAAAGATACGCCGAGCTATTCAGTCAGGTATACCTCTCAGACCCCTCAAGATGTTAATTTATTTTTCCTGCTTCAAGTATAATAAGGGCTGCTCTAGGCAGATAGAGGCTTATCTTTTGTTTATTGGGGGCTTATCCTTGTTTATTGGGATTTTGGTTTGCCAATTGGGCGAAAGGGTCTTGGATCTAAGTTTTGCCGTAGAATCTAATTTAACAAACAAGGCGTCATAATGGGATGTTACAAGACTCTTTCCTTCGGTAGTAAGACCCGTAGGCCCAACCTTAATTTCGAGGACGAAATCTTTGTTTTGTTTATTGGGATTTGTAACATCCCATTTCCAACTAGACCCCTAAGAGTGGTTTTGGCCATGACTAGGTCATGACAAACCCTAGAAAGCCAGAAATGGGCCAAGAGATAGGAGGCCAAGGTGAGATCACCATGGTCTGCTAATAGTAGAATTTTGAACAATGGTTTAGAATGACAATGGGGCTTCACCATGGCCCCAAGACCCTACCACAACACTCCCAAACATTTTGGGAGCCCCATTAGAGCCAAAAGGACTCATTAGGGTCAACCCAAGAGGCCCAGTTGATCAAGGTCAACCCTAGCCCTAAATGGGTCAAACTAGCCTACTTAGGGCCAACTGACCTACTCCTAGCCTAAAGGACCCCTCCTATGCCATCCTAACCCTAAAGTGAGGTCAAATGGTCACTAAGGACACATTGGGGTCAGCCCTAGAGGCCAGGTTGACCCAAGTCAACTCAAGCCCTAACCTGGTCAAAGTACCCTTACTAAGGGTATGTGACCTCCAAGTACAGGGTAACCATACATAACCCTACCTAGACCCTAAGGGAAGCCAATGGGTCACCTAGAACCCATAGGGGTCAACCCAATTAGTCATGTTGACCCAAGTCAACCCCCATTTAGGTCAAGTCAAACTTAACCCAAAAGGGCTAACCCAAGCCCAAGCCACTTCTCCCTTTGGCTAAACCCATTCCCATGACCATCATAAACAGTGGGCTGCATTTAGTTTGTGAGGTTGACTAGTCAACCAGAGGTGACTAGGAGAGAGAAAGGAGCTCCTCTCCATGATAATGGAGGAGAGAGAAAATGAGGAAGAAGAAGGGGGAAGTGAGAGGCCGGCCAAGGGAGACTAACAGCCACCCATTATGGCTGCAATCAACTCCTCTAGGAGAGAGGAGTTGATTCCAGCCGTTTCCCGGCCACCAAGGGGTGGGTTCAGCCCCCCTCCACACAACCCGAGCCACACCTTTAATGGTGTTAATGGCCATTGAAGAACCAGCCTCTCCTCTCCCCCATTTGCCATTTAAACACCTTCAGGGAGCCGAGGAGATCATTTTAGAGCGTTTACCTGGAGGAGACGAGCCATTCCACTGTGCAGTTGCAGAAGCCGAGCGCCGCCGCCGTCGTCAATGGCATCCCGCCGCTCCTCTCGCATCCAGGCCGCCAGGAAGGTCCTCCCCCTCTCCTTAACCCATGGTTAGATCATAGCAATCGTTAGGACCAAGGTTCGGGCTCAATTGAGCCCGATCCAATTCGGTTTTCATGGATTTTTCTGAAGAAAACTCACCTCTCGGGATCGCCGGAAAAGGGGTTTCCGGCGGCCAAGCCGCCGCCTGGGGATGGCCACCACCTCAACGGAGGTGGTGGAGCCGGTGGCCGGCCGGGGAGGTGGTCGGGTCGCCGGCAGTGGCGTTTGGAAGTGGCTCCAGGCGGGATGAATCCTGGCCGTCGGCTCAAGGAATAAGATGAAGGTATTCCGTCCCTTTTGCTTCAAGATTCGTGCGGGCCCGATTTTAAACTATAGGAAATTAATGATATTTATTTCATTCTATCACACTTTTGACATTTAATGTTTTATATTGTTCAAAATAGTTAGAGGCTCTGTATGAGAAAATGAACAACACATGATTTGTAGCCCTTCCTGTCTACTTTATTTTAAAATTGGTTTGAACCCATTTGGGCTTTTGGTTTGACCAGGGCACCCATTTTGGTGGGACATACCCTTAGGGCTAGGCAGTCACTAAATTGAGTGCCCACTCTTCACCCCTAGCCCAAATTAGCTGAAGTTTTGGCAGAGAGTCTATCTTAGATATACCTAGTTCCTGCCCAAAAATGGGAATTTGTGGAGAAACTATTTCTATTGTTTTTGTAAATATTTAATAATTATTAGATAAATTAAATAGGTGCCCTAAACACCTCCAAACCCTCCCAAATTTTGGAGAGTGGTCCCTGGGTTCCAATTAGGTACCTGTATAAAATTTCATTTAATTTGGATGTGTTTTGAATAGGTTTTGACCCAACCCTAACTATACCCTAAAAGGGGCATTTTGGTCAAAAGTTGCACTTTTGGTTTTGAGTGACCAAATCACCTCAACAGAGGTTGAAATTTGGGCCACTAGTTTGTTATAGCACTTATCACCTCCCCATGGAATATGGGGTAGGGAGGAATAGATTTGCCCTAAGTTCCTAGGTCAAACCCTAAGGAGGGACCTTTTGTCCTTGTGAAGGGTATGAGTCCTAAACACCTTGGATGAACTCCAAATTTTGCAAGAAGGTTCCTAGGATATATAGAACCCTTTGTTAAAAATACTAGCTAATTTTGAAAAGGATAGGGGCCCCAAAACCCTAACCCTAGCTTAGGTCCTAAAACTTGTAGTGTAGGTTTAGGTTAGCTAAACATCTTGAAACTTAACAAAATTTGGGTAGTGAGGGGATTAGGGTATTTTGAGCCTCTGATAATTTACTTGAGGAATTTTGGACAATTTTTAGCACTTCATTAGTAATCAATGGTAATGCCCTAATAATTATTTTGGCTATTGTGGTCTCACTGCCCATCAAGAGGGTATGAAACATGGGCAGAGTTAGTTTTAGGTTATGATAATCTTGTATGAATTTTGTTAGAATTTGTGGATATCTATATAGGGCATCTACTTCATAAGTGCTTTATTTTGATTACATATTAATAATTCTTGCCAGAGGCCATTACTTACTGAAAAATCATGAAACTTCCTGCATAGTGTTTTTAGCTCAATGTTATCATATGGAAATTTTTGTGGAATTATTTGATGATTGATTAGCATACTTTGTTCATTAACCCTTAAATTAGAGAGTTCATAAGAAAATCAAATATAGCTTTATTTCCAAATGATAAATTATGAAACTTTTTCTAGGGTACTTGTAGTCCATCACAATCATCCCTGAATTTTCTCTGAATTTTCGGAGGTGTTATTACTATAGAATCTTTTAATATGACTTTTTATGGGGCATCTTTGAAATTAAATTTAAAGGCCTAAACCTTCCTGAAAAATTGGGCGACTTAGGATTTAGAGTTGATTAGGCATTTTGTATTTATCATAAATTTAGTGGAATAATACCTTGTCTGATTATGGTACTTCATGTTTAAACCTGGGCCTTTTGGGACATTAGAATAAATAAATTAATTATCAGACAAATTAGGAAAATTATGGATTTCTGGATTTATGCTTCAAATGTCCTTTTATACCTCCAATAATTATCATAAGGGTACTGGATGAGTATTTCATGTACTTCTCTTTTTACGGGTCATGTAGCTTAAGTGGTCTGCATATAGTAAAACTGTAGGTTCTCATTTGGATGTGAATTAGGGCAAGTATGATGAGTCATGATGGTTTGTTGTAAGGACAAGTGGAATGGGTTGCGTCTTTGGAAGATGAGTGAGCAAGGTGTGGATCTGTCTAGGGTTATAGGCGTTCGGGTCCGACGAAAGATCGTCCTACCCAAGGAGAGTTGGAGTCAAATTACCCTAGGGTTAGCATATCGAAATATGAGAAAATAAAGGGGTAAGGGAATCAACCAATAATAAAATAAGTACCTTGCGAAAGGGAACGCTGGGCGTAATCCCAACACAGTTCCTAGTGCCCCTTGAGAGCCCTTCACAGGGAATACCGGGGGCAGTCCTGGGTTAACGTAAACTGTTTAACAAGCTGAAAATAGTAACTTAGTAATTAGGGTTGCACATTTCACAAACACTGAGGGCACCGGAAGTCGGTTAGGAGCTTCGGCTCGGATGGTTAAAAGGCGGACGTGTTGGTCCGGGGAGCTTCGGCTCGATTCTTGTTTACGCTAAAATTTGCATGTGCATAACAGGGAAGGAAATTAAGGTGGTGGGTCTTCGGTATTGGAGGGTCGATGCACCGACGCCAATACGATGACTCGGCAAGTGTGGTTAGCACTTCGCCAACAGAAGTCCGGTGCGCCAGCCGACAAGAGTACGCAGGAGTCCGCTTCGTGCACCAAGCGTTGAGGCGTACGATAGGTCTGACCGGTAGTGCTTTACTGGTTTAGAGGTGGGCGAGGCCCAACCCACCGCTTCCGTCTGCCACTACGGAGGTATCCTGGGAGGTTACGGCTCCAAAAAGGGGGAACTAAAGGTCTGTGTGCACAGAGTCGGGTGTGTGTGTTGCACTTGCATGTCCATCATACCCACTTGCATGTCATAACATAATCGTTACCTTAAACCTTGACACCTAAAGTATAAGTGGAATGGGACGCTTATACTTTAGGACTTGCTACACGACCCCTTAGTCTATAAGCTTGTGTGGGCAAGTTTATAAATTAAGGTTAATTTTGATATATTTAGTTACTGCTGTTTGACCACCGACACCCCAACGTATAAATCGGTATGGGACTTTTTATACGATGGGAGCCTTGCAAAAGACCCCTTGGCTTATGTGTTTTTCACATAAGTGAAGGTTACATTTCATATTACAGCTTATTGTCTTTATATGCTATCGAACTTGCTAGATTAGGACTGCTGCCATCTGCTTTTGATATTCTCCACCTTCAAGTCCTCCCCTTTCTTCCTCTCCGCTCGGTGCCTAGGAGCCGTGGGGGAAGGGGTGGGGGATGATAGGACTTAGTCTTTTAGACTAACGGTTTTCGAACCGCATCATTTAGGGGATCGCGGAGACCAGCATGGAGGAGCAGCCCCAGAGACCGGTGCGCTTGGAGGTGGGGCAGTCTAGCTCCGGGGTTCACACAGCCGGGACCGTGAGTCTCGACCCTGAGCAGTTTTCTACTTTTGTTTCTGCATGAGAGATCTTGTAGTGAGGATTTGATGTACCGGGCATAAGCCCGTTTTGCTACTCTGATGTTATTTGCTGTGGACACTCCCTTCGTGGAGATATATTTATTATGTCATGTGATTCTCTGTGGACAGATAGTTTCCATTTTACTTCATTATGCTACTTTTCTGTGATCGAATTGGCCGGCAGAATCGGCGCTTTGTGGTGATGACCCTTTAGGGCGTGAAGGAGTCACCGCAAAACGGCGGTTCTGGGCCTAAGACCCCGGTGTCGAAAAAGAAAAAAAAAAGGGGGTCTTACAGCCCGCCAAACAACACAGGATGCGGACACACCCGCTGCCCATGCTACATCAGTCCGCAATGCAACACAACACGCGGACACAACCACAACATATGCTGCATCAGTCTGTACACTGAACGCGGACAAAGAGGCAGTCCGCACATCTCGACCATAAAACCACAGCCCGCCACGAGTCCACGACCAATAGGCAGTCCGCCCGGTCAACAGCGGACTCTGCGGACTCTACGGACACCATGGACTTGTCATCTAAAATGACCAAGTGTGTGAATGAATCATTATCAAACATAAAACATTACACATACTTAGAGGCATGCTAAACTATCATACATGTTTTATACAATCAATTTCATTGCACATAACAAGGTAATATTCAAGACATGACATAATCAAAACAATGTTTTAAGAAGCTTGAATATTAAATTAAACAATGTATTTAATCTTTAATTGATATAATTAGTCATCTTCGACAATGCCAATGAATAACAAATAGTTTTATGATTTTTGAGTTTTACAAAAGAAATTCAAAAACATCAAACACATAAAGAGATAACAAGAAAATCAAATATTTTTTTATTCTTTGAAATCATTTTATATTTGATTTTCAAAAAAATTTAAAATAAATAGTTTTTTTGGAAAACATATAATTCTTTAAAGAGTTTTTGAGTAGTATGATCTTCTATGCCAGATAAAAAAGATGCAAAAAAATGGAATTAAAATCTAAATTTTAATGCTACCGCCAATGCTAGTACAAACGCGCGGCACTAACAACAAAAATATGTTTTATTAAATGGAAAACATTATTTTTTAATAATTTTTCATTCTAATTTTTCTTGACTCATGTTTTCTAACATAAATGACACAAAATACCGCAAAGAGTTTTTAAAAAAATGGCATAATGTGTCAAAAAAGGTAATTTTTCAAAATACTTATATTTTTCAAAATCATGAATGCCCAAATAAATATACTATGAGAAACACAAGATACACATGTTTGAACCAATATGCATGGCACACATAATCATAAAGTGTAAAAAAAAGTTCATGCAATGAACATGATAAGAGTATTCCCTAGATTAAATTACCCATGTTATATGTCTAATATCTAGTTTCGTACTAAGTGACAGATGGACATGAGGAGCTACACACATGTCGTAGGTTGGGGTGTTAATCTCGTATGCATACAAAAGATGATGCTCAACCTAGCACTCTTTCCCACCCAATGCCTCGCAAGGCCCCACTAGAAACCACCCCGGTTAAGGACAAGATATGACTTAGAGGTTAGGTCTCTAATTCACACAATCCTACACCCTCGCTAATGTCAGACACAAACTATGGGTAAATAATCATGGATATACTAAGCGTTTAATCCTAATAATGATTTCATAAACTATTATATTATTTGATATTTAAAATTATAATAGATTTTAAAACCACATAATTATTATGAATTTAACTTTTAATCTTTCAACTTTTAATTTATTTTATCATGACAATATGAAATAACTAGCATGGATAATAATATTTATTATGTGTAGATAACAATATTATTTATGTGATAATGCAAGAATTTTGAGTTCAATGTTAGGCCATAATATTAATTAGTGATAATGTTGCATGTATTCAAAAATGGTGTTTCAATCATAATAAACCTAGAATTAAGTAATTATGTTATTTTATTTTTTCTTTGGTCTACAAAGAAATGTGTTACAAACAAACATAAAAACATAATATATTCACAACATGATTTTTGAAATCAATAATATTTATTTCAATTAAATTTATAGATCATTGATTTTCAATATAGTACTTTATGATCTTTTTGACAATGTAACTATAATTGAAATAAATAATCTTTTGCATCATCACAAACATATAAATACCATAATATGGTAAGATTCAATACATATAATTTGTTTTGCATATATTCAATATAGAATTTAAATTTTTCATAGACCTAGAATTAAATAATTAATTTTTTTGAATTTTTTGAATATGATTGATTCTAAGGTCTAGATATAAGTAAGATGGATGCAAACAATAGTGTAACATATCAATACGCCATACATAATACAAATATCCAATCACATGATTTATAATTCCTATGTGTGGTAGAAAAATACAATTTATAATTAATTCTTGATAGATCATGAATTATGATACATGATTAGAATATATTGAAGAATAGGATATTAGTTTAATTATAAACGATCATTAGGGTGTATGCGATATTCAAATTTATCCTTTTTAATTTATTATAATGTATTTTTTAAATATGAATATATTTTCGTGTTATTTGAATTATTTTGTAAATTTTTCATTGTTTTATTTTTTAGAAATTTCCAAATATATATATATATATATATATATATATATATATATATATATATATATATATATATATATAATATCTGATAGTAAAAGATAATAAAACTTAATCATAGTAAAATAAATTTTCAAAAAATATCACTTATAATTGTTATCTTTTTCTGTAACGTCCCGAAACTCAAAAGAGCGACGGGTGACAAATCTGTACCAAATTTGGAATTTGGCAAGATTACACGGCCTGGGACACGGGCGTGTCCCAGGGCGTGTCGGGTTAGTTCAAAGTTCTGGCAAAATGATAAGGCAGAAATCTGGGTTCTATGATCGTCGAGCAGTGGTCGACGATCTGGTCAAAATGTTGTGTTCGACGATCGGTCCAGCTCTCTGTGTTCGACGATCGAGCCAACTATCTGGGTTCGACGATCGGGCCGCATGTTCGTCGAACAGATAGTTTTCTGGTTTCGACGATCGGGCCATGGGTTCGACGATCGGTCCACGCGTTCGATGATTTGGCCATAGTTTTGCGTTCGACGATCGGGCTATAGATCTCCGTTCCACGATCTAGCAGCGGTCGACGATCTTGGTTCGACGATCGTCGAGCGCGGGGCTGTTTATGCCGTGTCTGACTCGGTCGACGCGGAGTGTCGACATACGGGATTGGCGGGAGTTGACTAATTGTTCCGACATTGACGCGGACATGTCCTGCTCCTGTTGGTGTACCATGCGGTGTTTACCCCCATTCGTCCAGGTTAGACCTGGATCGTAGCCGTGCGTTTCTTTTTGTGGGATCCGATGGCTGTGGTTATCCCAAAGGGGTTATACCCGAGAGAAGGTTTCAAAACCCTTATTATTTTTTGCCGGTTCTCTGTCTAAATCCTAGAGGGAGGGGAGAGCAAAGGAGGAAGAATAAGCCTAGATCCAGTCTTTGGAGGAGTTTTAGAGCTCCAAATCGCGAGCCGATTTCGGATCTACGAAGGCAAGGAGATTGCAGTGCTTTACATCCGCGTACTTTTCCATGGCACCAAGGAAGAACGCTAGGGTAACGATTCTCTACTTGAGCATGTGAAGCTCTCCTTCTTTTTCATAGGAAGACCGCTCTCGCAAGTTTGCGGTGAGTTGGAGGCGTTCCTTCGGGTAGATATGTGAAGTCCCCGTTGTGTGGAGTCCGTAATCGAGAACAGACATAGGCATGATGTGTGAAGCCAAACCGGACATGTTGGTCTGGATCAGTGATGTTACATTGCATAAATGCCAGAGAAGACTCCGTGTGAGGTCCAGCAGCACCTGCAAGCAACAAACCACCGCACGGTGGTAAACAAATGCAATGGTCAGCAATGCTGACCAAATTATAACGATCCCGCCCTCAATTTGTGGCGGCGATGCTCCTTCCCTGCACTATTAGCATAACCAAGCAGTATATAAATATACATTGCATCACAGGAGTAGGCACGCACGGCCACATGCCCCGTGCACTCAGGGCACATTCTCGGTGAACCATCCAATGTCACGTCAATTTAAGCCATAGACATTCCGGACTCACCACCACCACTTTGACGGCCAAACATATGAGCATTTTGTCTTCTTGGCATGGGTAACGTCAATTTAAGCCATAGACCGCCGAAGACCCTCATCTATGCCAACAGCTCTAACCGAATGACATAGAACGGGTACGGTTCCGTCTAACTCGTACTCACATCGCAACGACAATTTAAGCCATATGCGCGGGTCAAACTTCTCCCGAGTCCCGTTTCCATCACACACTTCACATAACCCGGTTATGTTCAAGTTGGCTCCCAGGCCATCATGTTGGTAGGATCACGCATCCGCCCAGTTTTCCGGGTGCACCTTAGGGTTAATCACCAAGGCTCCCTGTTGCAATCTACCCGGTCTGTCTGTGGTATATGGCGTCGGGCCCCGGCCGGACCTACTGCTATATACTATGCGACGGATAGGGGGGTGTTACATTTTCAATGAATAAAAAGTTTGTTATATAATTATTTTGACTCAATTAAATCCATATTTTAAAATGATTTAATTAATCTTGATAATATCACTTAGGAGATTCAATGTTCAATTTATAATGATATTCTAAGACAATAATAGACAATGAATTTAATAAGTATGGATGCTAGAAAATAAGATAGATAAGGCACATGAAATTTGAAAATAATATGACTTGTTATTTAATTTTATTCAATTTGATTTATTAGAGAATTTAGGCTTAATATGTGAATGAAATATATCAAAATTTATAAAGTGACCAAAATACGTGTTGGCTCTAAAACAAAAACAAAAGTTGATAAACCAAAAAAAAAAATATATTTTTTTATCATTTTAGCATATTATAAAGTAGTTTTTTTATGTATTTCATATTATATTGATTTCTACTTCACACAAGTGATTGTGTACTAGTGAATAAGAGATTTAGGTATCCAAAGGGGACCGAGTGTGATGGTTTCTTTGGGTACCCAAATATAACGTATTGGCATATGGGGAGAAAGTGATGAATGAGCCCGTATAAGGGGAGTTAGTGTCATTTTTTTATTTTGGGTCTCCATTCATACCCTGGTTTAAAATTATTATTTTGTACCAAATTTCCATAGTCATTTGATTTAGGCTTACAATAATAAGTACTTTTGAAGAATTGTTTTTAGGAAATTTGTGAGCATCCAATTTTATGTAGGGAGTGGATTGATTTTGTAAATGAGTATGATAATTATGTTTTGGAATAACATTCACTAGAATTTGATGAGTTTCACTCCCATTATTAGAATTCAACATGCTTTCATAATTTAACATTTTACTATGTATATGATATATAAAATTTGAAACACTACTAGAATACTTACATAATTTTGAACATAAACTAGAAATAAGAGATTCAAAATTATTTGAATTTTTTTGCACAAGTGATTTTAAAGATTATAGTTTATGAGATATAATATTATTTTCATTTAATAGTTTTTCATTACATTCTTTTGAAATTTAAAGCTCTTTTTTAAAAACCTTGAGTTCTTCTTTAAAATAATTATTATCAAAAGAAGGTCTAGTATTTTCAACTAAAGAGCATGAAGGAGAAACATCAAACACATAATTTTTTGTTTCTACATTAACTTTTGATTTTAAACTTATATTTTCTAAACACAATTTTGTATTCATATTTTTTCAATTTCTTAATTCTACCTTTAGCAATTTCAAGCATATGAAATGTAGAAATAAAGTTTGTAATAAATAGAGAAGAATTTTATTTTCTTACATTTCTATCAGATGAGGAAAGATTTGAATATATAGTTCCTTTGAAATCTTCTCCACAATCCTCTTTCATAGATGAATTTTCATCTTCTCTTTCACATGATGTGTTCTCTTCATCCAATCCATTTGATGTGCACTCAACAAATCTTTTAATTGGCGAGCCATTTTGAATACTTACACATGCATGCCTATTCTCCATGTTTTGTAATTGTTCTTTTCCTGTAGATGTAGAATCATAAGTTTCATCAAAAAATTTCCAATGTTCATAAGCAGTAGGGAACATATATATAAGTTTGAAAATATGTTGATATAGTGCATAAAATAAAAGATTTAAAGATTTAGCATGTAATACCATTTTGTTTTTATTTAATATTCTTGGGGGCTCTTTAACTGTAATATTCCAAACTATTTAATCTAAAGATTTAAGAAAATTTTTCGTTAGAATTTTCCATCCATTATAATTTTCACCTATAAATAATGGTGGTGCGAAATTTTTTTCATTTAAAAAAATTTCATCCCCTCTAGTGGTTGCGAGATCATGAAGCGCCTTTACTCCCGGTTGTGAAGCCATTTTGGAATAACCTCGCTTTAATGGGGTGGGGGGTGGTGAATAAGGGCTTTTTGGAATTTAATTTTCAATAAAAATATTAGAGTTAATTAATGAAGTTTCAAAATATTTTATAGAAAATATTATTTTAATATATCAGAAAATATTATATTAAAGATTATTATTAGTAAAAGACAGAAGTCAATATTTCTTCACAACCGCCGATGTTAAGTGTTACCGTCAGGCTCTAGTTCATGAATATTTAATTCAAGCATTTATATCTCACAAAAACAAATATTGCAATATATTTTGCATTAAAACTTTTGAACGATATATTTCAAAATATTATATAACATGAAAATAAAATAAAAATAATGAGACAAAAAAGAAATATTATTTTATTTCATTAGAAATAAAATACAAAAATATTTGATTTCTATAACATTAAAAATTGAGGCAAATGGAAAAAATCACTTTTTGATGATTCACCTGTCCTTCTCCCAAGGACTAGCTAGCTATGGCCTATCTTACCCTAGATATGGCATCTAGACTTCTCCTAGATCTAACCTCGACCTAATCGTTGCACATAAGGCGGCGAATTTCACCCGAAGATGCACAAGGACCTAGTCCCTACAAACAAGGCAAATTTCTTACGGAATCCTTCCTCGGAATCCAACGTTCTCCCCGAGCAATTTCTCTTCTCCCGATATAAAAATATGAAATAAAAGAAATTATAATATAATAAAAAAAGAGAGAAACTACCCAATCCTTTCTGAAGTTGAAAATGAAGGCGGTGTAGACGTCGACATTCTTGATGCATTTTCCCTTTGCGTTGAATGTGCGTTGTAGCCTTCTCCTTCAAAATCTACTTTAGATCTTCGTATGTGCACACATTATTTCACTCTCTATCTCTGGAGACAAACCTCCCTCAAAAGCAACAAAGTTCTGGCTTTGTGGAGGAGGATTCACTACTTCAAGAGGCATCTCTATCGAATGCACGAAGTTTTCAGCCTTTTATAGAAAAATCGCTATTGTCGGGTGATATCTAGCTATCGTAGGCAATATATCCTTAAGATGTCATGTGTCCCACACTACAATGATCTTGTTGGTTGAAAACGGACGTGTTTGGGTCATGGGGCTATCCAAGGGTGATAGCCACTATCATCCGGCAATAGTGCCAAGTAGTGCTTGTCATGGAGATCGTGCGGGACATGGCCGTAATCATTTTCACTTTCACTGGGCGATAGTTGTTATCTTCAGTGATATCTAATCTTCCCTTTTTCTATCTGAAACTTGTTCAGATTGTAGATGACTTCGTTCACATTCCAGAATGGGGTGCCACATTCCGTAACTCGGATTTAAAGTTATGGATGTTTGAAGTTTAGCACACAAAACTCATCCTTTTGTTTTTACTAAAGTGTACACACCCATGGATCATGCCCATGACTGACGACTTGACTCATCATTCAATATGTACAACCTGCACACTATAAACACACAAAAGAATAAATCAAATTCATCATGGTATTTGTTATTCTCAAACTAAGAGACATAACATGCATGCTCCAACACCAGTTCTCTCAAACATTGCAGGGTAGATGCATAGAAAGTGCTTCAGTTGCTTATTCATTGCTCGGCTTGCCGCCAAAGGTTCATTAGGCACTTGCCTCATAGCCCTGGGCTCGATTATGCCAAACTGCATCGGGTCAACCGCATGGGTAGGATATTGTGCTTGTCCTCCTGGTTGTGCATGATCACCATGAACAAAGATTCAACAACCAATTCAAATATTTCAACTGAATGAGTAGGTGTAGGCACCCTAACTGGTGCACTACTTTTCGTCGAGTGCTGTTGCTGAGACTCCCCCTCTACACCGCTTCTAGTCACCTATAATAGGAAATAGACAATTAAGTGACCAATCATATTACAACACAATAATTACATAAACACATAGGTTCCACAAACTTGTGTATTTTCATTCATAAGTGGACATTCATAGTTTCTTTAACAGTGTAATGGCAATATACATACACATGCTCACCACCCCTTCAAAGAATTCAACGACAAATTTTAATAAGAAAGACAGACACCGGAAGTTGATACCAAATTATAACACCCCTATTCGTCACGATTAATAAAACAGAAGGTTAGGTCAGGGCCTTAATTCATATTCCACGAACATTCAATGGAGTTACGCATTGAAACCAAAATATCCATGTATCATAACTCAGAGTTACATTCTAGCAGAATATTTGAAGTAACAAGAACCCAAAACTAGGATTGTCCACTATATAGATAAATTGGAATGAGAGTCATTCATAAAGTCTGGCCTTAAGGCCTTACAGTATATGAAATGTTTATAGCACCATGGTGTTTTATATACTTCGGTACACAGGCTGGCAACACATGAAAACAAGTAAACACTTCATTTGAACTTCGAGGGCCGACATAGCACAAAGGGGATTTAGCCCACTACCCCCGCTCGGCTTTTCTGCACCTGCACAAGGAGATTCCACAAAGATGTGTAAATAAAGTAACAGTCAACTTTAGCTGACCAATTTATAACGACCCCACCACAAGACCCGGGCATTGGTACTCCATGCCTGCAGGCAAGCAACATTTATTCGAATAAAGAATGTGCAACTTAAGCACCATTCATCATCTATGGAGGTATGACTGGACACATGCTTCATGCTCTTAAGATACTCTTTCGGTGTACTTCCCAAGTCCCACCACCATCCAAAGTCCCAGACGTGATGGTTTACTTTGAGCATTCACTACTCAGGCACGTAGCCACAACTCTCTCCTCTACCAACAAAGACTCCAAGTACTTTAGGAATCTAGTACAAGCGATATAGTACGAGTACAGTTCCGCCACAGCCCATTGCTTAAATCAGCATGCACAACGAACATGACATGGGTCAACCTCCCCTTTCCCGATCACAACATACATAACAACGTTATGTTCCATGGATGGCTCTCACGGCCACCACAACTGGATCCATTAGGCTCTATAGCTTAACATACTACCCACTTTATCTCATGGATACATGCTTTGCAACCACAATCATAGCTTTATGGGAGCTAACACCAATGGTACCTACTACTACCCAGCGTTATCAACAGAACACCATTTATGTTATCACAAAAGGTGTTTACTGGAGCACACCTCAATACTCCCTACAACATCTTGTAGCTCCCTAAGACCAGTAAATCAGCCATTCCTCCACTAAAGTCAATAAGAGCTACCGATGACGGTATCACACTACCGCCAGACGATATCAACAGAACTATGATTTTGCTATTACCTTGTGTGTTTCTTGGAGAACACATCCAGTACTAACTATAACAAGTTGCACACCCCAAAACTACGTAAAACTATACATTTATCCATAGAGTCTTCCCTAGTATGCAAATCAACATTATCAATCCAGACCAACTTGTCACAAATAGGTTTCACACAGCATGCCTATGTCCGTGCTTCGATTATGAACTCTATTTGCAATTTATAACGGTGATACTCCGTATGAACCCATTGGAAACTTACAATTCTTCACCAATTGGTGATGGTTTCCATGCAAACATGCCAAATAAGGACTTCAATTGTCCAAGAGGAGAATCGTTACCCATGTAGATTGCTTAGGAGGGATGAACATGAATTTGATCCAGATGGAAACATTCGCAATGCATTCCCATCGACAGATCGAGCCTCTGCTCTCGATTCCTACCACAAGAAATCCTTCAACAACTCTTCAAAGATCTAGATCAGCCTCCACTTCTTCTTCCTTCTTTTCTTTCCTAAGCTTGAAGAGAGAGAGAGAGAGAGAGAGAGAGAAAGTGAAATGAACACTTCTCTCCCTACTACTCAGGTTAAGCATAGACGGTAATAATCCTGGACTTAGGATCCAAATACAAATAGAAATAAATGGTTGTTATCAAACTGAGGTTTTTATTCTAAAGTGCTACCGTATGCGGTATCGTACTACCGTAGATGATATCTCGGTTGGTGGCCGCTTGACTAAGTCAGCACCGCTTAACGATGACTCCTCAGCCAACTGACATGTTGCTGCCTTCCACTTTGCTAAATTCTACTAGTGGTATCGAGTTATTGCTAGGCGGTATCAAATCAAATACAATGTCTACATCGACTTGTCTACTATATCGATTGTATTGACTTGTCGGCTGCATCGACTGCATCATCTTGATCATTTTGATCACTACCTCTGGCGGTATTGAGTTATCACCAGGAAATTTAAAATTGATTGCATCGTCTGTATCAGCTTGATCGTTTTGATCACTACTTCTAGATAGTATCGAGCTACTGCCAGCGATAGCTTCAAAATCCAGATACTGATATTTTCAGCTATAGTAAATCCAGGGTGTTACATACCATTCCTCTGCCTTCTTTGCAAAAATTTTATTCACCTATTTTAATTGATCCTATTAATGATATTGTGAAGGGTGATGATCTAGAACCTGAGGTTACGATAAAGTGGAATGAGGATGTTGTTCTGTCCGATGGGGATAATGGCTACCATGAGCACGATGGTGCACTAAACTGGGATGAAGAAGATATCATCTCCATTGAGGATTCTTGCACCTCTACATTGGATGAGGAGGTCCAACTCACCATTGAGGCCCTTGAGTTTATGGGTACCCCATGATTTGAATCTTATGACACTGACAATGATGTATCTGTGTATCCTGCTCGGAGTGAGACCAGGACCACTCCCCCAACTACTGATTATTTATTTATACCATTTTATTTCCTAATCACTTTTCTCTAAGCCCTATGTATGTTGAGTTGCCACATGTACTCCTGGAGGACTTGGAGCATTATGCTCAAGTCAATGATGAGAGCATTCTCTTATGTGATGAGGTTGTTCCCCCATCCATGGTGGAAGCTCCATTCACTATCTTCTCCTCCTGCTTCCACCCTAAAGATGACACCGTGCTATGCTAGGATATTTTTGGTGAAATGAGTGTGGATCCATCTTCCTATTCTTGCATACTATTCCCTCTACCTGTGAGTTTCAGGTATTAATATTTAGGTGGAGGAGTACATGTTCTATCACTGTATCGATACTCTCTACCAATTCGGATATTAGAAAACTTACTTGTTTACTTTTCTTTTCATACCCCAATAAGCTAGAGCTGTTTAATTTTGACAAACTCATCATGGGAGGACAGTAACCCCAGTAGTTATCTTACTTCTGCTTGTATTTCTTATTTTTCCAAGTATAGTTAAGTTGTTTAATTTCAATTATGTTAGTACATTTTGTTTTGTTGGCTCTAATCTCAGTGCAGAATTTCAGTGAAAATGGGAACATTTTTTAGCCATATCAGAGCCGAGTGCAAAATTCGGGTTCAGATTTGGTCACTTTCGGAATGCCCCATTATTAGGCAATGGGTAACTCGTTTCTATTCTACTTTATTTTTTTACATACCTTATGGTTCATACACATACATATTTACATCGAGGACAATGCATCATTTTAGTCTGGGGGATAGATTATGTTATCCTTTTGCTCGAGCATACATAATTTTGCATTCCGTTAGTGCTTTTATTTTTCAATTTTGCACCAAATGTTAAAATTTTAAAAACTTCCTTTTTCTCATTGCATTTTATTTCTTGCACCCACTACATTATGACACAAATTATTGTTAATTTCTTGCGTTTATATTTACTTTTTGTTGTGTAGGTTTGATTAATTTATAATAAAAGTTGGAACTAGTAGTGGATTGCATACTCGTGTAGTGCTCCTAGTGGAGTGCATGCATTTTAAGGTAGAAATATGTTTAGAATTAATTTCTTTTTATATGCTAATTACCCTATCTTTTTTTACTTATTATCATAGGTTTTATACCCACTCTTTATTAGAACGCAATCTTGCCCAATGCTAGTGTAAGGTGGTGTTGTGTTACTAGTAGCATATTATTGGATCACGATGAAATGGTTTCCTTTCTCGGTATCTAGAACTTGCCCCGAGCAATCTTCGAATCATATGAACCTAATAGAAATTAGCTCTACTTATAGGATTTAGGCATTCCCCTTGATAGTTTGAGCTTATGTATCGAAACTTATATTCACTGCCATTATTTAAACAATTTTCACCAGTTTTTTGTAGATTCACTCCCACCATTTCATCACCAAAGCTAAACTACCAACCCATTTACACACTTAACGTTTTGAGCTTATTTTATATTTTTATGTTGTAAAAGTACTTGGAGTTATGTTTGTGAGGTTGTGGAAAGATGAAATTATTTTTGTTGGCTGCATATTTATAATGAAATGTAAAATGCTGAAAAGAACATTTGAATTAAAAAGAAGAAAATAAAATTTTTATTATTATCTTTCTTTAGTCTTTAGATAGTGACCCCAATTCAAAAAACAAGTCTTGGGGTGTCACTCTCCTCTTTTTGTGGTAGTCATCTTATTTTTAAGATCAAATTTTTTATTTAAGTGTGTATATACATCATGTTTATATTGATTTTACATCACCCTTAAACCTAAGCCTTCCCCTATATCCTAAATTAAGTTTTATTAATTGGCATAGTTGATTGGATTTGAGTGTGGTGAAGAAGGTTTGACTGGGCGAGTCTCTAGACATCATTGATGGATTTCTTTGGAGGACACCTTGTTGTTGTACATATATAATACCAAACTCAGTGTCACTACTTTTGTTTTTGCTATGCTTAAGACAGATTGCTTTGTTCTTCTGTTAGGAGTGGATATAGCAGTACGATAATATGTTTAAATATAATGCAAGTAGATTATATGTTTAGGAAGGATTTCTAATTATTTATTCCCCCATGGGAATGGTACTTGTCTGATCATTGCTTGTAGTTTAGTTTTTTTATTTGTAATTAGCCTCTCTAAGGTAGATGGATTGCTTGGGACGAGAAATATTCAAGTCTGGGGGTTTTGATGAGCAAATTTCATAGTATTTGAGGCCCTATTCTAGCTTAGCTTTCTTTCCTTTTTTTTCTCATGCATTAGTTGATTTTATTATACAATTGTTATCCATTTGTATGTCATATGAGCACATTTAGGCTAAATAGGGTAGTTTTTGAGACATTTCATGCATGAAGGAGATCTCCACCCCTTCTCATTTCCTTATTGTGCTTAAATGTTTTGTTTATGACAATGTGGATTTCTAGAGGTATTGGATGTTTTTTCAAGCAGGTATAATGGTTATTGTGTTATCCCTTTGTGTTTCGGCACTTTTATATGGAGGGGGCCACTACTCGCACGTTTTCCTTCATGCACGAGCAGTGGACCACTCTACGCATGACCACTGGCCTTGCACAAACATTTGCAATGATTTTCCTATAAAATACATGAGTGTACACACGAGGATTAATAGCAAGACCACTGGTCGTGCGTATTCAATAATTTTTCTACCTTGCCAAAATTCTTTCATGCACTGTTACTGGTATTTTCTTCTCACACAACCATTGGTCATGTGACTGCTCATGCAAGGTCAAAAATCTACTTCGGCCTATAAATATCCGGTTCACGATTTCTTCTACCTCCACTTCATTTTTAGGTCTTTTGAGCGTCATTTCCGCCTATCAAATATAAGGTTTGTGCCTAGGTTCCTCCCCATCATCTAACATTCAAATATCAAGGCTTCCTCTAAAGATTCAAGTTCTATTAAAGATGACTTTGTGGATTTCGACGTGATTGCTGCAAAACCACGGAGAATACGAGTTAGAGGTAGTGAAAACTTCATAGACCCCGAACAATATCGAAGGATCATGTTAGTAGCCTGCTACCTCATTCACTTCAAAGGAATGGATTGAGGCAGCATTTGTATTGCTTTCCTATTTTTCATCCCAAATAGGCCTGCCTCTTTTTAGGATTTCTTCATATATGGCCATGGTGGATTTGTTTTGAACATGACATGCACTTATATTCATTTATATTTGCTTGAACTTAATTGAAAAACATTTTTTTGTCAAGTTCATGAGCCTTTACTCGAATCTCGTGTTGTTGTGATTGCTTGTGGTGGTTATATGGTTGGTTGTTGCATTTGCACGAAGCAACGAGCGAAGTAGAGAAAGGTGACCCGCAAAAAAAGTGAATCGGGGGAAGGCGACCCATTGAAGTGTGAAGCAGAGGAAAGTGACCCACAGAAGTGTGAAGCGGAGGAAGGCAACCCATAAAAGTGCAATGAGAAGATCAACGACCCGTGGGGGAGTGAAGCGGTGTCGGCGACCTACATAGTTAATTAGCTTTTTTATTATAAGTAGTTATTAGCCACCAAATCATCCCCCCGTAAAACACAGGCATAAGAAGACTTTTATCTCAAGACTCTCCTCAATAGATTACTCTACCCGACTGTATTCCATGTGAGATTAGATACTCGAGGATTTATTCTCATTTTATTATTACTTGAAACGATTGGTTCACTGTCGTTTGCACTGTAGTCTTGCTCCCTCCAATAGTGGTGCGGTGATACAATGTGTCATTATTCAGGCATATTATTCAACAAGTATAAGGACAAAATACTTCCAAAGTTTAGGGTTTGTAGACTTTCCTTAATCTTCCTCAATAGCACATGCACTCAATTGGTTTTCTTGTTTAGGGTAATTCTGGTCATCACCTCAAACATTTATTTTAATATTCCATCATGGTAACTTGACTTGCAGAAGAAGGCCTTCCCAATGATATTTGTAACATCCCTCAAACTTCTAGATCCCTAAGAGTGGTATTGTCATGACAAGGTCATGACAAAACTCTAAGAAGCCCAAGAAGACCAAATGAACTTAGGCATGGAGAATAAAACTACCTTCAGCTGCAAATAGTAATTTTCAATCACCCACCATGGGGCTTGACTTTCGGGCTTCAACTTGACACCATGATGCCACAATAACACTCCAAACCCTTAAGAGGACCATTTGGTCACCAAGGACCCATTGGGGTCAACCAAAAGTGGCAAGTTGACCAAAGTCAACCCAAACCCTAATTAGGTCAAACTAAGCTCACTCATGGTCAATTGACCTCCCCATAGACAAAGGTACCCACCTTGACCTTCCTAAGCCGTGTGGGAGGCCAATAGGTCACCAACCACCCATTGGGGTCAACCAAAGAGGCTAAGTTGACCAACACCAACCATAGCCCTAAAATGATTAAAGTGCCCTAATTAAGGATCAAGTGACCTCCAAGATGCCAAGCCAACCCTACCCAACCCTTCCTAAACCTTAGGGTAGGCCAATGAGCCACTAACGACCCATTGGGATCAACCCAAAAGGCTAATTTACTCAAGTCAACTCAACCTAGGTTTAGGTCAAAGTAGCTCAAGTTGGCGTAACCTAGCCCAATCCACTTGGGCTAAGCCCAACTTAAGTAGCCAATTAGCTTGAGAGGCAAGAAATTACATTAAGTGCCATCCAATTGCTTGGTTTGCTGATTAGGAGAGAGAAGCTCCATTCTCCCCTTTAATGGAGGAGAGAGAAAGTGAGAAAGAGAGGCCATTCATGGCCAAGGGAGGCCAAGGGCTCTCTATTCACTCCCCTCTTGCTAGATTCATCCTCCTGGATTAATTAGGAGAAGATCAAAGGCTTTTCCTGGCCACAAGGGGAGGAATTCAATGGAATCGCAGTTGGCTGAAAACCACCTTTTAAGGCCATTAATGGAAATTGATGCTTGTCCCTCGCCCCCCATTTGGTTCTCTTAAAAGCATCCCCAGACCCAGGGTAGTCATTTCCACTATCCCATTGAAGGAGCCGAGCCCTTTAGTAGTGCAGTTGCAGAGTACCCGAAAGCTCAAATTCCGGCAATGGCGGCACGACGGTCGGCCCGACTCCAGCTCTCCTAAAATGTCTTATCCCTCTCCTCTCTTCTAATGGATAGATCCTATCCATTAACTCTTAGCGTGTAGTTCCAGGATAGACACTGTTAATGTTACAGCCATGTTGGCTGGACAACGGATTCCTGCGAATAGCTTCTGCATTGTATCGAGTAATTCTTCCATATGCACAACCGACTCTGCCCCGAGGTAGGTAGGAGGGGAGAGAGCCCGAAAAGTGCTCAACCAGTTTGAGCCCTGAGGTTGTTGCTGCACTGGGGCTTGTTGGGACCTAAAGGCATCCAGGATGGCTATGAGAGTCTGTCCCAGCACTGATTGATGGAACTGAGTGGGTACGGAAGGGGCAGGATTGCCCCTAACTTGCTCTACTTGTGATGGGATCTACACGTAAGGTACAAACCTACGGTCAGGTTGGCTAATCGTAAGGTCAAAATTGGATATACTTAGTGTGAATTACATATGGGCACACCACTGCTTCCGCTAAATCAGTTTGTCCCCAAACTGACTAATCGAATGGGGGTGGCCCATTGTCGAATGACTTCTTTAGTTCAGGATCGTAGAAAGTTGATACCATTTGTTACAACCCCCTCCTATAACACAAAACATGACATGAGGGGAATCTTATGCCCAGAACAACAGCCTTGTGGTAGCGCTAGCGCATGGGCTAATCTGTACTACAAGATGCCTATTCTGCCGGCTAATCATATCATCCATGCAAACCCAACATAAAGAATATAAAAACAGAAGTCAAAATACACACTAGTATATAAGTCCACGAGTACAATAGAAATAAGAAGCAACCAAGGCTTCTAAAATATCAGAGTACATGCCCAAAGGGCTATAAAGAGTCTTCTACAAAACACTCACATCAGTCACTAACGACAACGACAGTACCGTCACATCAGGCCCTGTCGCCCTGGCCTGGCTGTCCTCCTGCGTAACCTGTTGCTGCTCTATCTACGAGATTCCCTCCTAAAAATGAAGATGTTGCAACCATTAGTCATAAAGAATAAATGCCTATCACATCCGCTCCCCCGGCGACTCCTCCGCACCCGGAGGAGAAAGGAACAAGGGTACAATATAAATGTATAACCAGTAGTACAAACAAGTTGTATAGGAGTAAATTAATAACAATGAATAACAGAGTAATACAACAAATGATAAACAATCTACTCTAAGAGTTCTACCATCAACAGCAGTATAAAATATAGAACTATAATAGAAAGTAACTCAACTTATATGAATGCCCATACAGACATATAAGTTGAGGATCGGCTCGACAGTAAAGTTACTCATCGTATAAGAGTGCCTATACGAACTTATACGATAAGGATCTTGTGCATGTAATGTAATGAAATGATATGAATGAAATGCAATGACTCACCCATGATCACACACATGCAATTGCTATGTCGATATAGAACTGTAGTTCCCACTTTTCGAGCAGGTTGGTAACCTCTAGAGAATCAACTGTCGTGGCCAGACGGTGACAGTAGAGCGAGCTTCTCCAATACTAGACGGGAATCCACACAACCAATCCTAGGCCTCTGTATGCCTCAACGCTAAGAACATAATAGCAGAGCTCATACGTGTACTACGGCTTAGAAGGAGCCAAGGGTAGATGTGCACGGAGTACCAAGAACAACAGGCCTATGTCTTGGCATAGAAGGAGCCTATGGGAGCGTATCACCACAGTACCAATCCAAACCGTCCACTTAGCAGGAAAGGAGCCACGAGAATGAGCACTGAGGACCAATGCCAACCGCACAAGTTCTATCTATCAACTCCCGTCGGTGTGATGACTGGAGAGCCTGTAGACCTGCCACACTATCCTTAACCCAGAATTACGACACTGAGTGTTGACTCAGACTACGTGCAATTTCACATCAATGTGGCACTGAAGGAGCCCATGGGAGCATATCACCAAAGGACCAAGCCCCACCATCAACTTGGCACAGAAGGAGCCTCGGGAAGTAAACATCGAGAACCAAACACAACAGCCCAAAGTCTCTTCTCATCATTACCAAACCAGTGCAGTCAATCACCCGCACTTACCCCCCTTCCACATTCTCGTGCCCCAAGGCACTTAAGGGTTCATCATCAACACAGGCGTCGATCCACCTCACACAATATACAATCCACACTTCTACCCGTAGGGAGACATGACTCTAAGCAGTGGACCACTTTACCCTTTCCTTATTTGACAAGCCTCATTACCATGCATCAAACTTTTCCAATTTCATTTAAGAATCAATCATCCATCTACCGCTATGCTTCCATCACGATAATCTCATCAACATAAAATCGTTCACCCCTTTTTATTAACATGGATACATGGTTTACTGGTTCGATTACTAAGCATCACACCTTCTCCCAAACCTGTTCCATTACATAAATTATAATCATGCCAAATTGTGTTTCCAACCTTTTGTTTGATACATTCTCATAGTGCCAAATTCACTCAAAACCCCATCAATTATTCATACCATTTCTTTACTCAATCCAAGCCTAATACTATACTAACCTGAGAGTATTAAATAAAAGACTTGACTGTACAACCACTTCGATCGGCCGTTCCCGAGCCTACGGACTCGTATGTAGACGTATAATTATGCATTGAAATGTTATTTCCGAGGACTATAACTTTGATATTCGGTCCATCAACCAGATCAGACCATAATACACTTGAAATCGGCTTCGAAGTCTGCTGCGTTTAGAAAATAGTTTCTTCACATTTAACTTATCAGCCAGCAAGTTCGATCAGACTTTTCAATGGCTACAGACCTCGCATGAAGACTTGTAACCACACATTGGAAATGTATTTCCATGGGCTGCGACTTTCGTGTTTATTCGAGAGCCCAGTTCTGGCTGTATCATGCCCAAAAATGGCCTTTACGACTGCTGCGCGCAGAAAACAAGTTTCTGCGTGCATCTCAAAGCGAAAAAAACGTCATCGTTTTGTCTTCCTCCTCCAACCGAATTCCCAAATCACAACCAAAATTCCTCCTCCCTTTTCACCATCAAAAGGCCAACTCTCTTCATGAAACCAAGTCCCTATCTTCATGTAGAAGGAAGGAGTGGTCGAAGACATTATATCTCTATGACACAAGTCCTAGCAGGGGATCCTCCAATGAAACTTCACCTCACGAATCAAGACTCCTTTGAGTCGATATCTCTACAAGGAATAACTAGAGATCTAGCACCAAGGGAGACTGTAGGAAGCTCACCTCATTATCGGCCATAGATCTTGTTATCCTACTTGGCGGCATGATGACATCGGCCTCGACTCTTTCTCTCCTCCTCCAAGAAAAGTCTGCTCGTTCCTCATTCTTCCAAGGGAAGCTCTGCAACTTTCTCTCCCACAAGAAAGATCAGAGAAGGAAGAAGATGGCTTGGCCTTTGGACATCTGCTTGTACAAATTTCCGCGCCATGATTCCCCGATTATTTTTTCAGTATGTGATCGGAAGCTTTTAGATTCTGGTTGCTGTGCTTAATTGGTTTCTATTTTGGAAGCTGCTGGTGGTTTTCTGCGTATCGAGGATGTTCCTGTGGTGCGAGAGTTTCCTGATGTCTTCCTTGATAGTCATCATGGTCTTCCGCCAGAGAGGGATGTGGAGTTTGCTATAGATCTGGAGTCGCGTACTCGCCCCATTACTAAGGCATAGTACTGTATGGCCCCGCGTGTAACGTCCCATTTCATGCCATACCCCTCGCACATGTTCTGAGTCAAGAAGATTGACTCAGGTTCGGGGGCGTCGAGTCGTTGAGTGGACTCAACGCAGTCGATGCCATCTAACTTAGAAAGTTTCTGGTGGGCTAAGGTGTTGAGAGTGTTGAGTGTACTCAACCCTCTCGATGCCAATTAACTTAGAGAAATTTTTTCGGGATAGGCGTCGAGAGCGTTGAGTTGACTCAACGCACTCGACGGCATTTGACTTTGAAATCTTGGCTGGTTAGCCGTCGAGAGCGTTGAGTGGACTCAACGCACTCGGCGCCATTTAACTTACTTTATGTTCTGGCGGTTCAGGCGTTGAGAGCGTTGAGAGCATTGAGCGGACTCAATGCTCTCGACGCCGTATAACTTAGAGTTCATTCTGGCCGGGTTGAGGTATTAAGAGCGCTAAGTGGACTCAACTCTCTCAATGCCATATAACTTAGAGATTATTTTGTCCGGGTTGCGGGATTGAGAGCATTGAGTGGATCAATGCTCTCGGTGCCAAATATCTTAGAGTTTATTCTGGCCGAGTTGGGGCAATGAGAGCGTTAAGTGGAGTAAATGCTCTCGACGCCATATAACATAGAGTTTATTCTGGTCGGGTTGAGGCGTTTAGAGCATTGAGTGGATTCAACGCTCTCGACTCCATAAGTCTTAGAATGTTTCCGGCCATAGCTGAGGTAAATTCGTCGAACCCAGAGAAGGACACAGGTAGTGACACGGGCATGTCCCTACCCGTGTGATACACTTGTAAATTTTGTGCCATCTTTGTGATTTTTCCAGAGAAAGACACGGGTAGTAACACGGGCGTGTCCCTGCCCTTGTGTGCCCATTCCAAGACCACCTGTGACATGGGTAGTGACCAAAGCTCAGTGAAAATCATCGAGCAGAGCTCGGCGAAACGTCAAGGATTGCTTTGCGAAATGTCGAGCAGAGCTCGGCGAAATGTCGAGCAGAGCTCGGCGAAACGTCGAGCAGAGGTTGATGAATCGTCGAGCAGAGATCGACGAAACGTCTACCAGGGCTCGACATAAGTCGAGAAGAATTCGTCGAACGCCATAGTTCTTCCTTGGCAAATTTTCGGCCCGGTTTTCCTAGATTTTTCGGGAATTGTGTCAAATCGAATTAAATGGGCTGCGTCTTTTCAAAATGACTGATTTAAAGCAATGTTTGGTGGTCCAATGTCAGGCCAACACGTGTAGAGGTAATTACCCTAATTTCTCACGATAAAAATTGGAGAAAACCCTAGCCTTCTTCCTATTATCTCATTTGCCAAGCCATTACTGTAAGAAAACGTCGGGGAGTAAGAGATTGCTATAGCCGATCTTCTTTTCCATTATGAACGAACACCACCAAGGAGAAGAAGATGCCGACAAGATGGGTGACAAGATCCATGACTTGAAATGGTAGAAACACAGGAAATGAGGTAAGCTTCCTACCCTCTCCCTTGGTGCTAGATCACTAGCACTTCCTAGGAGAGATACTGACTCAAAAGTGTCTTAATTTCTGAGAAGAAGGTTTCTAGGAAGAGGCCATGCTAGGACTTGTGATGCAAGCTCTCACATTGACACCGTAAAATCTACAGACTAAACACGATTGCCTCTCTACGATCCAATTCTACACTCGCAAAAAATCTCAACGCAGCGCACACGCTATGCAATTATATCAATTAGATGATAACGTACGGGTAGCCAAAACCATTTTAGGATCGAATAAAGGCTATAAGCCAATATTCTTTCCGGCTAAAAGGACCCACTCGGTCCGATCGAGCGAAGGTTGTACCAAAAGAGATCTACCAAAAATTATGATTCGGAAACTATAGATCTCTCCCAACAAAAAGTAATCAAGGTTCGCCAATCCTCTTTAAAATTAAATCAATCAAGATAGACACCAAATCGATCGAAAAAACAACGATTATTTTAAGGCTATCAAGAATCAACGCTATAATTTACCACCACAAAAAAATCTACAAAAAAACACACGAAGGTAGAAGTTCTCATTACCCAATCAGAATGGATGATTCCGATTTCACTAACTTGGATTGCTCTTCAACGTCTCTGCCGGAGTTACGCCGGATGGGGAGAAACTCGTCCACCTTTGTCGCTTCACGCCGTTGTTAGATTCTCAAGGAGGAACCTCTTTGCCCTGGCCAAATTTCACCAAATAAAGGGTATGGGGTGGTCGGGTTTAGAAGGAGGAGAGTGGTCAGTTTTCTTTTGAGGGTGATGGTGTTCGACTTTTTGTGAGGGTGATGGTGGTTGGCGGCTAGAGGTTGGCCAAACTTGATGATGCAAGGACGGGGTCGATTTTTCCTTACAGATGAAAGGAGAGGGAGGAGGTGGTAGAGAGGAGGCCGAGATGAGAGAGGGGAAGAGAGCTGGCCGACGGCCAAAGACAAGGGAGGAGGATGAGGAGCCGAATTTTCCAAGAGGGAGAGAGGGGAAATAGGGGGGAAAGGATCTCAAGAAAGATTTAGTGATTCAAATTCTTATCATTCATTCTCTATCAAATCCTTCATAACCATGGCTATATATTGCCTACACCACAACATCTTCTCCATTCAAAATTCAAAATGAAACTATGATGGTTATATGCACCCATCATGAAATAAAAACGATACAAAAATTAAATGCAGGAAATTAAACACTCTTGATGGTTATTTAATGGTGGCGGTGGACGTCGTGCAATACATTTAGCGGCGATGGCGGAGGGCGTCGTGGTAGAAATCTCATCCTCGAACTTGCGGCAACGATCGTCCCAATCCACGAACTCTCTCAGTCGGGGATAAATGGATGCCACAACAGCAACGTCTCCATCAATCCTCCCGCGCTCAAAAGTACTCAACACCGATGAGTTAGTCTGAAAGTACCGGCACCGGAGAGCATCATCCATAAGAGCCTCCTCTGATTCAAGGAACCAAGAGCAATCGGAGGCCGGACGATCACGCCATCGAATCAAGTGGCGGCAAACAAAAACACCAGTAGAGGAGAGCGCTTCATCTTGGAGTATCCTGTCATGCAAAAAGGTGGTCCTGGGGAACCTTGGAAAAACATTAGGCTATAAAGGAGAAAACTTTCTACATCAACAACCAACGTACCTCCAGTGAAGACTGATGAAAAGAGCAATCCAGAAACAAGTTCACCACCCAACCCATTAGAAAATGCAGTAGAACTAAATGGACAGGCAGATAATTCAAGTGGTGGAAAAACATATGGCGTTAAATCGAAAACATTAAAAATATGGGAAATACCACAATCAGTGGGTAACTTCAAAAGATATGTGTTGTCTCCTAATTTCTTTAATAACCGAAAAGTTCTACCTCACCGATTCACCAACTTTTTTGAAGTGCCGGAAGGCATCCGTTCAGGGAGGAGATGCACCAAAACTAAATCGCCAACATTAAAGTGAGACGCTCTTTTATGTAAGTTAACATGAAATTGATAAGATGTATATTGTGTGGTTAGCGCTTCACTAATGTGCTTATATAAATTTTAAACATGAGAGGCAAAAACTTGTGAGAATTGCCTTGTCCTATAATATGGCTGTAAAAAAATCAAGTCAAATTGCACTGGTGCTTTATATCCGTGCACGATCTCATTCGATGAAAAACTAGCCTGTAAGTAATAAGTCGTAACTTGATCGAGTAATTTTTTAAAAGAGCGCCAAAGTATCTTACTACTGTGAGGTGTGAACCAATGTGCCACGTGACTCAACCCAAATACGGAGGATAAGGGGGTTAGTATAGGGGGCACGAGACCCTTATAATCAAAGATAATTTTCATAGGCTCCAAATTCATAGTTCTAATTTTATATTTAATATTTTCACGCTTGGCATGAAGATATGCCAAGGAGAACCGCTCATCATAAATAGAGTTGGACACTCCCAAATCTGAAAGGATGTGCGAGCGATACAACTATAGGGACCCATCTATAGTCACTAACGTGTGGAAATGAGGGTCATCAAAAGGCGGTGGACAAATGCGTGCAACCAGGTGTTGTATATAAGTATGTATAAGGGACACCACATCCAGAGGCACAATTTCCAAAGAATCAAAATCAGATATAGTTGAGGACAGAACCGTAGACGTACACACATAAAAATGATCAGTCAAGTACGACACGTAGGAAGATCTATGGGTTGGGGTGTATAGTCCAAATACTAGTGCGCTCAACTTAGTAATATCCATATGCTGAGACAATGCCAATGTAGGGATTAATACAGTGGGAATCACACAAAAACTCATACTAGGACTACCGGTTCCTTGTCCTAAAAATTAAACTAATGTGGGCAAATATTCAGGAGGAAGGGTAGGCAAAATCAAAGACGGGATAAAATCCAAAGCAGTATAACTTTCATCCAACGGTGACAAAATCATGGAACTCTCATCCGGGTCTATATAAATAGCGTCATCCAAAAGTATAACTTCCTCACTAGAAAATTTTTCCTCACTAGATGTATTATCCAACTCAATATCAGTAATGGTCTCAGAAATAGGCAAGATTGAATCCAACAAAATTTCTACTCCACAAGTAGCTTCAGGCAATGGTGATAACATCAAAGAGATTTCCTTCGGGTTCTCAGCAATAAAATAATCCAAAACTAACTTTCTCTCATAAGGTAAATCATCCATAATAATAATGGGGACATCCTCACTTTCAGACTCATCAGATAACTCAGATTCAATCACAGTGGGTGCGATCGTAGGCTCTATAACGATGGGGATTGTATCCTAGAGAGGGCACTCAATACTAGGGTGATGAGGCACAAGGCTAGTATTGAACGTAAGAGGCAACGTAATACTCTCACAGATTGAAACGTAATCATCTCATACATCATCTTCTAAATCACTAGGTATTCCTTCAATTTCAAACAATTCAGAATCATCAGAAATTAACGTACATGTCAGAATACTCTCACCTACGGGGTCATCCTCAGAATCAAGAGATACTACACCTACATCATAATCCTCATTGTTTCAATCATAACCTTAGGAGGCTCAGTCGTCGAGGCTAACAGAGGCAATAGCCTAGTAGTAACATTTTTGGAGTCCAAGACATAAGACCTATTAGGAATGGTTTCCCTAAAAGTGGGTGGTGGTCCTATGACGGACTCTCCATTCTATAGCGAGCGAGTCTTATTCATATGAACGTTGTGCTTCTCAATATCTAATGCAGCATTAAAAGTGGTGTTTATGTCGGTGTGACCATAACACAGTAATTTACCTTGGATGTATGGGTTAACCCCTTACAAAATCTAGAGAGGGTAAGCTCTGGCACATCGTTCACACCAAACCTAACCATCATATACTTAAGAAGACTCATATACTCAGAGACCGAATTATTCCCTTATTTTAGGGTAGCCAAATCATCTAACATCTGCGTTCGATGGTACGTAGGGACGTATTGTTCTATCAGTATGGATTTCATGTCTCCCCAACCAATAAGTAATTTACCATTCTCGCCTCTCAGACATCGTTCCTCATTCAACCAGGATATCTTAGCTCTACCTAACAACTTTATTCTCACCACTCGCACCTTATCTGCGTCAGTCGATTGGTACCACTCAAAGTAGCACTCTATTTACTTAACCTACTCTAGGAAAACTTGGGGACACCCTAAACCATCATAAGTAGGTGCATGTCTTCTGGCATACATGTCATAAGCCATTTTCTAGTGGTCACGGGATAGAAAATTCTACTAGAATCTGGTGCATATGCACTGAAATAAAGACTCTGACCAAAATAAATTTTGGAAAGAGAGATTTATTCTCTCTTAATATTTTATAACCTCCCTTTGATACCAAAATGATGCAAGATCTCACGTCGACACCGTAAAATCTACGGACTAAACATGATTGCCTCTCTACGATCCAATTCTACACTCGCACAAAATCTCAACGCAGCGCACACACTATGAAATTATATCAAATAGATGCTAACATACGGGTAGCCAAAACCGATTTAGGATCGAATAAAGGCTATATGCCAATATTCTTTCCGACAAAAAGTACCCACCCGGTCCGATCGAGCGAAGGTTGTACCAAAAGAGATCTACCAAAAATTACGATTCAGAAATGGTAGATCTCTCCCAATAAAAAGTAAATGAGGTTCGCCAATCCTCTCAAAAATCAAATCAATCAAGATAGACACCAAATCGATCGAAGAAAACCATGATTATTTTAAGGCTATCAAGAATCAACACTATAATTTACAACCACAACAATAATCTAGGAAAAAGAAAAACACACGAAGGTAGAAGTTCTCGTTACCCAATCAGAATGGATGATTCTGATTTCACTATCTTGGATTGCTATTCAACGGCTCCGCTGGAGTTACGCCAGATGGAGAGAAATTCTCCCTCCTTCGTCGCTTCATGCCGGTGTTAGATTCTCAAGGAGGAACCTCTTTGCCTTGGCCGAATTTCACCAAAAAAGGGTATGGGTGGTCGGGTTTACAATGAGGAGAGTTGTTGGTTTTCTTGTGTGGGTGATGGTGGTCGGCTTTTTGTGAGGGTGATGATGGTTGGTGTCTAGGGGTTGGGCAAACTTGATGATGCAAGGAGGGGGTCAGTTTTTCCTTAGAGATGAAAGGAGAGGGAGGAGGTGGTAGAGAGATGGCCGGCAGCCAAAGAGAGAGGAGGTGGAGGAGCCAAATTTTCTAAGAGGGAGAGATGGGAAATAGGGGGGAAAAGATCTCAAGAAATAATTAGGGATTCAAATTCTTATCATTCATTCTCTATCAAATCCTTCATAACCATTGCTATATGTAGCCTACACCACTCTTTCTTCTTCTTTCAAAATTCAAAATCAAATTATGATGGTTATATGCACCAATCATGAAATAAAATCAATACAAAAATTAAATGCATGAAATTAACCACTCTTGATAGTTATAGGCACCCATCATACATGATATGAAATAAAAATCTTAAAATAATAATTGCTAAAATAATAATTGCTAAAATAATAATATAAAATATATAATTATTTAATTTATAAATATATATTTTATTAAATGGCGGCAGCGGAAGTCGTGCACAACATGTAGCGGCAATGGCAGAGGGTGTCGTGGTAGAAATCCCATCCTCGAGCTTGCCGCAACGATCGTCCCAATCCACGAACTCTCTCAGTCGAGGATCAATGAAGGGCGTATCAGCAATGTCTTAATGAACTTGTGTCCTGGGAATTATAGTCTTCAGCCTTTCCTCACTTCAAATGAAGTTTGTGGAGTGGTTTCGTGAAAAGAAGTGGCCATATAATGGTGAATAAGGGAGGAGAAATTCAGGATGTTATTTGAAAAGTTTGGCTGCAGGAAGAAGACGAACCAATGATGTTCGATCTGCTTTAATATGGACGCAGAAATCCGTTTTCTGCGCGCATCAACCTTCGAGGCCATTTTAAGACATGATGCGGCCAGACATGGGCTTCTGACTAAACACAAAAGTCGTAGCCCTTGGAAATACCTTTCCAACGAGTTGTTCCACGCTTCACCATATTCCTGTAGCCTCGAGAATCCCCGTTCGAGGTTTTTGTACAGTAATCATTCATGCATATATAATTCTCATGTTTGTTTTATATCAGATTTTGGTTTGTTAGAAAGATTGTAGTACAGTAACATTAATGTTTTGTTGAATTTAGTGTATAACTAATTGAGATAAAATATGTTAATGAGATTTGTTGGATAGATCCCTAATGAACAAATGGTGTAGTAAAGTGTACTATATTGAGGCGATTTGGTGGAGGTTAGTGAACAAATTGATTGACGTGTTGTGATTGTAGCAATGACTTAAATATGTGAACTGATTGAGATGTATTTGATAATGGTAACACATTGAATAATGATGAAGTTGACTTGAAGTTTGTTGTACATAACTTCTATTAATTATGATAACCATATAGTTGGTGAATATATGTGGAGTACCATTATGTTGTTGGTGAACCCTTGGTGTCTTGGATGCACGAAAATGTGGAAGGGTTGAAAGTGTGTGAGTTTTGCCGCACTGGAATTATGTAATGGTAAGAGACTTGGTGTGGAGCTCTTGCGTGCTGTTGAGCACGAAATGTGAATAATGAAAAGGGGGCTCAATGTGGAGCCCGGTATGTGAAATGCATGTGGTGTGAGTTAGCACGTGGTATCATAATCCTGGGTTAAGGATAGTGTGGCAGGTCTACGGGCTCGCCAGTCGTCGCACCGATGGGAGTTGACAGATAGACTTTGGGCGGTTGGGCTTGGTCCTCGGTATTCATTCCCGAGGCTCCTTCTGTGCCAAGTGGACGGTTGGGCTTAGTCCTCATGCATTTTCCGAGGCTCCTTCTGGGTCACAACATTGGCCAGTTCAGGGCTTTGTTCTCGGTGCACATCTACCTGAGACTCATGCTGAGCCGTAGTACGCATGTGAGCTCCACTGTTATGTTCTTAGCATTGAGGCGTACGGAGGACTAGGCTTAGTAGTGTGGATGCCCGCCTAGTAGTGGAGAATACCGCTCCACTGTCACCGCCGAGCCATGACGGTTGATGCCTGAGAGGTTACTTACCTGCTCAAAAAGTGGGAACAAAAAGTCTGTGTCGACATAGCAGTTGCATGTGTGTGCCCATGGGTGAGTCATAGCATTGCATTCATGGCATTACATTACATTGCATGCACGAGATCCTCATCGTATAATTTGTATGGGTACGATGAGTTTCTTTACTACTGAGCTGATCCTAAACTTACATGTTTGTATGGGCATTCATATAAGTTAAGTTACTTTCTATTGTATCTTTACTCATTTATTATACTGCTGATATACTTGATACTGCTCACTCTATACCACCTGTTTGTACTACTGTTTTATTTATATATATTGTACCCTTGTTCTTTTCTCCGCCCGGTGCTGAGGAGTCGTTGGGGGAACGGATGTGATAGCCACATAGTCTTATGACTTACGGTTGCTATGTTTTCCTTTTTAGGAGGAAACCCCGCAGACAGAGCAACAGTAGGTTATGCAGTAGGGCAGCCAGGCTAGGATGACAGGGCCTGAAGGGACGGTGTCGTAACTACTGTCAGTGACTGATGTGATTTTGAGAGACTCATTATGTAGCCCGTTGGGCAAGTTTTACTCGTACTCTGATCTTTTAGAAGCATGTTGATGCTTCTTTTATTTGATATACCTTTGGACTATGTACTTTTGTGTGGATTTGACTTCTGTTATATAATATTGGTTGGGTTGTAAATGTTTGATATTGATTATAGCCGGCAGGATAGGCGTATTGTGGTACAAGTTAGCCCAAGTGCTAATGCTAGAGCAAGGCGGCTGTTTTGGGAATAAGACTCCCCTCGTGCTGTGTTTTGTGTTCCGGGAGGGTGGTCTTACAAATGGTATCAGCTTCCTATGATCCTGAACTAATGAAGTCATTCAACAATGGTGCCACCCAAGTTCGATTAGTCAGTTTGGGGACAAACTGACTTAGCAGAAGCAGTGGTGTGCTCATATGTAATTCACATTAAGTATGTCCAACTTTGACTTTAAGATTAACCAACCTGACCTTCGGTTTGTACACGTTAAGCCAGTGGGGGGCACTCCCGCCACGTCTGTACCCACACAGTTTCAGCAATCGGAGCTAGGACAGATGCTCACATCTATCTTGGATGCCTTTAGGTCCCAGCAATCCCCTATAAAACAACAAGCACCGTGCTCTAATAGGTTGAGCACATTCCTTGCTCTCTCCCCTCCATCCTACCTTGGGATGGAGTCAGTAGTGCATACAGAAGAATTGCTCGAAACCGTGCAAAAACTATTGGCGGGAAATAGATGTCCGAACAATATGGTTGTGACCCTAGTAGTGACACTTCTGGAGTTGCATGCAAAAAGGTGGTGGAAGTCTCTCATGAGCTCCACCTTCCAAGGAAGCGTCTAGACAGATATTATTTGGAGCGAGTTTTCTGAAGGTTTCTTAGAGCACTTGATCCCTTCAACTGCTCGAGATGAACTTGAAGAAAGGTTCCTGCAGCTGAAGCAGGGATCCAAGTTAGTGACAGAGTACCAGTGGGAGTTTAAGCATCTGGCTAGATTTTCTAACACCTATGAGTTGGATGATAGAGGATATGCCAAAAGGTTCCACAAAGGCTTGCGAGACCCCCTGAGGCAAGCCCTTTTGTTTACATCAGACTCCACCTTAGCAGAAATAATTGACATGGTGAAGAGGCTAGAGGTAGACCACTTAAGAAGTGGTAAGAGACCCACTGAGGGTGTGATGGAGGATGGCCCTAGTAACAGAAGGAGGCATGACAACAGAGGTGGAAGAGGATACCAGAGAGGTGGCATGCATTTCCACCAGAATTTTAGAATGGAGCGTCTGGTCCGACAGTAGTCAGCACTACCTCCACCTCCATAGCTTCAACAGATCCAACAACCCAAAGGGCGGTATGAGGGAGTGTTCTTCCAATGCAACCAACCAGGCCACATCTGACATTACTGCACATAGCCTATTTGGAATTCTCCTCCTACTCTCCCTCCGGCAGCTCCATGAGTATGAGGACATTTGTGTGGTCGAGGACAAGGACCACGAGGAGTAAACCCCGGACCTGCTCAGAATCATGTGTTCGCGCTGGACATGGTGCAGGAGCAGAACCCTCAGGAGGTGATTGCATGTATGTTACAGTTAACTAACACATTTTTAGTATTCACCTTAAGTTTCTTAAGATGTACTAGAGGTCTAGCTTTGAGTATTTGCTATTAGTACTTAGGCACCGTAATGATTTGTGGGAAACCGACCTATACGTTATTCGATACCGGTGCATCGCACTCTTTTGTGTCGGCGGACTTTGTTAAAGACCAAGAAGGAGTGCAATACTTCACTGGTATATCTCGAAGAGTACGCCTCCCAGATGGCTCTGAGATGAATGCAACTGACAAGTGCGAACTGGAGATATTTCTTGGGGGAAAGACCTTCGATACCCCTGCCACAGTTTTGAGGATGCCAAAATTCGATCTCATTATGGGCATGGCATGGTTGGATTAGCATTACATAAGAATTGACTGCGCGGAGAATTGGATTTACTTTAGACATGGAGACACTGAGGTCATTTTCCAAGGTATAAACTTCGCTCAACACTTGTTACTATCTTCAATTCAGGCCTTGAGAGAACACATGAGAGGGGATGAAGTTTGCATGATATGTTTCGAATTGAAAGAGAAGACAATAGATATGAAGGATGTGCGAGTGGTGCGGGATTTTCCTGAGGTATTTCCTGAGAAATTGTCAGGACTACCCCCGCATAGAGAGGTGGATTTTCAAATTAAGCTAGTACCGGGTGGAAAGCCCGTCTCCAGGACCCCTTATCGTATGGCCCCGAAGGAACTCGCAGAGTTTAGAGTTTAGTTGCAAGAACTGGTGGAATCAGGATTTGTTCACCCCCGCTCATCACCTTGGGGAGCACCTGTTCTGTTTATTAAGAAGAAGGATGGAACCTTACAATTATGCATAGACTATCGGGAGATCAACCGACTGACGGTGCGGAACACCTATCAGTTACCCCGTATCGACGAGTTGTTCGATCAATTGATAGGAGTACATTGGTTTTCCAAGTTGGATTTACGCTTGGGGTATTATCAGTTGAGAATACGAGAGGAGGACATTCAGAAAATAGCTTTTAGGTCAAGGTATGGGTTGTACGTGTTCACCGTGATGCCGTTTGGGCTCACAAATGCTCCTTTAACTTTCATGAGCCTGATGAACAGGGTGTTTGAGCCTTATCTAGACATCTTCATCATCGTTTTCATCGATGACATTTTGGTCTACTCGAAGATAGAGGAGGAGCATGTTTAACATCTGACCTTGGTGCTGAAGAAGCTAAAAGAACATGTCTTGTTTGCCAAGTTCACCAAGTGTGAATTCTGGCTCCAAGAGGTTGCCTTCTTGGGCCATGTGATCAGCGGCCGATGTTCGGAGTTTCCTTGGACTTGTCGGTTATTATCGCAAGTTTGTAAAAGGATTCTCAAAAATTGCTCTCCCTCTTACTACTCTGAGGAAGAAAGGTGTGCCATACGAGTGGAAACCCCAGTGTGAAGCTGCGTTTTAAAAACTGAAGGATAGACTTACTATCGCACCCATCCTAGCCCTTCCATCTAGGAAGGAAGATTTCAAGTTTACACTGATGCGTCGTATCAAGGGATGGGAGCAGTACTGATGCAGTGCGGGCATGTGTATGCTTATGCTTCGAGGCAGCTGAAGAAGCATGTGGTCAACTATCCAGTACATGATGTAGAATTAGGGGAAGTTGTATTAGCCTTGAAGGTTTGTAGACACTATCTATATGGCATCCACTGTGAAATCTTTTCGGTCCACAAGAATCTAAAGTATGTTCATACTCAGATGGAATTGAATTTGAGATAGCGGCGGTGGTTAGAATTTTTATCTGATTATGAATTTACTTTGAACTACCACCCCGAAAAGCAAATTCTGTAGCTGATGCTTTGAGCAGAAAGGTTCCAGAATCGAGCCCTGAGTCCCAATTGATGAATATGAAATTAGCTCAGATGCCTAAAGAAATGGAGATTACCCTGGTATATAACGACCATTTGGAATGTTATATTGAGTACTTGACCGCGATGAGCATAGTATGTGATATCCGGGATCAAATCCGGGCAGAGCAAGGAAAGGATGGTGCTCTGGCCCCGGTGTTTAAGTCGATTGAAGATGGGACTATTGACGAGTATTCCCTAAAAGACGGCCTCGTTCATCTCCATGGTCAGCTTTACAGTCCCAAAGGCGGTAAAATTTGGGAAGATAAATTGAGAGAGGCACATTACTCTCAGTATTCAGTGCATCCTGGGATTGCCAAGATGTACGCCAACTTGAGGAAGACCATGTGTTGGCCGGGAATGAAGAGGGACGTCAGATAATTTGTTACGCACTGCGAGGCCTGTTAAAGGGTGAAGGCGGAATGAAAGAGCCCCGGTGGGTTATTACAGCCATTGCCTATCCCCGAGTGGAAGTTCGAGGATGTCTCCATGGACTTCGTCCATGGGTTGCCTCGTTCACGCTCAGGTCATGATTCGGTTTGGGTAATCATTGACCGTGTGACAAAGGTAGCTAAGTTTATTACTATGAAGAAAGAAGCCAATGTGGATATCTTGGTATGCCTCTTTGTTGAGCAGTTTGTACGGTACCATGGCGTACCATAGACAATTGTTTCTGACCAGGATGGTCGGTTTACCTCTAAAGAATCGAAGGTTGTACAGGCGTATTTGGGCTCGCGGCTTATATTTAGCACAACAATTCATCCTCAGTCGGACAGACAGTCTGAGAGGGCCATCAGAACTTTAGAATATCTATTGAGGTTGTGTGTGCTGGATAGAGGAGAGCCGTGGGAAAGGCTCTTACCCGTGGTAGAATTCTCATACAACAACAGTCATCAGGCCAGTATCGGGATGACACCACATGAAGCCCTTTACGGAAGAAGGTGTAGAACCCCCATGTCTTGGGTGCAAGATGAAGACATGAAGGTTTTAGGAATTGAGTACGTCAATGATACTGATGCAGTTGTTAGATTAATACGGGACCGCATGCTTGAGGCTCAAAGTCGGCAGGCTAAATATTATAATGCAAAACACTTTATGGTGCAATTTCAAGTGGGTGACAAAGTGTTCCTAAAGATCAGGCCAATGCATGGAGTGTCACAGGTATGTGGTGTGATGAAGCTCAGCCCAAGATATGTTGGGCCTTACACTGTATTGGAAAGGATGGGCCCTTTCCCTTATTGGTTGGAGTTACCGCCAGAGCTGGAGAACCTTCATGATGTATTCCATGTGTCGTGACTTCGGAAGGCGCTGTTGCGGCCCGATCAATATATCTCCACCAATGATGGAGCAGTAGCGACCTGTAAATCTTTGTGAATAGAGCCGGTTCAGATAGTGGACACCGAGACAAGGAGTTTGTGTCGCAATAGTTTTCCTTTGGTAAGGGTACTGTGGTCAAATCATGGGAAAGAAGAATTTACTTGGGAGCCGGTGGACTTGATGCGGAAGCACTACCCGGAGTTTTTTCCTCATGGAAAAATTTTAAAAGCATATTTTATTTCATTTCATGCTTTTCTCTCCCCACAACCGTAGCCTAATTTTGGGGATGAAAGCTATTATTTTGTTTATAGGATTTGTAACGTCCCATTTCGTGCCAGACCCCTCGCACGAGTTCTGAGTCAAGAAGAATGACTCAGGTTTGGGGGCGTCGAGTGCGTTGAGTGGACTCAACGCAGTCGACGCCATCTAATTTAGAAAGTTTCTGGTGGGCTAAGGCTTTGAGATCGTTGAGTGGACTCAACGCTGTGGATGCCAATTAACGTAGAGAAATTTTGGCGGGATAGGCGTTGAGAGCGTTGATTGGACTCAACAACCACGACGCCATTTGACTTTGAAATCCTAGCGAGTTAGGCGTTGAGAGAGTTGAGTGGACTCAACGCACTCGACGCCATTTAACTTAGTTTATGTTATGGATGTTAAGGCATTGAGAGCGTTGAGTGTAGCGACTCAACGCTCTCGACGCCATATAACAGAGTTTATTCTCGTCGGGTTGAGGCGTTGAGAGCATTGAGTGGACTCAACGCTCTCGATGTTATATAACTTAGAGTTCAATCTGGCCAGGTTGAGGCATTAAGAGCGTTGAGTGGACTCAATGCTCCACTCTACACTCTCGACGCCATAAAACTTAGAGTTTATTCTGGCCGGGTTGCAGGGTTGAGAGCGTTGAGTGGATTCAATGCTCTCGATGCCATATAATTTAGAGTTTATTCTGGGTGGGTTGAGGTGTGGAGAGTATTGAGTGGACTCGATGCTCTCTATGCCATATAACTTAGAGTTTTTTCTGGCCGAGTTGAGGCATTGAGAGCATTGAGTGGACTCAATGCACTTGACGCCATATGACTTACAATGTTTCCGGCTATAACTGAGGTAATTTAGTCGAACCCAAAGAAGGACACGGATAGTGACACGGTCGTGTTCCTACCCATGTGATACTCTTTTAAATTTTGCGCCATCTTTATGATTTTTCAAGAGAAGGACACGGGCAGTGACACGGGCGTGTCCCTACCCATGTTTGCCTAATCCAAGACCACCTGTGACATGGGCAGTTACCAGAGCTCGGTGAAAATCATCGAGCAGAGTTCGACGAAAATCGTCGAGCACAGCTCGACGAATCGTCGAGCAGAGCTCGACGAATCGTCGAGCAGAGCTCGACGAATGTCGAGCAGAGCTCGACGAAACGTCGAGCAGAGCTCGACGAAACGTCGAGCAGAGCTCGACGAAAGTCAAGCAGAATTCGTCGAATGCCAAAGTTCTGCCTTTGCGAATTTTCGGCCTTATTTTCCTGGATTTTTCAGGAATTGCCTCAAATCAACTTAAATGGGTCGCGTCTTTTCAAAATGACTCATTTAAAGCAATGTTTGGAGGTCCAATGTCAGTCCGACACGTGGTGAGGCATGATGGGGGTTAAAACTCCAAAAATTATTTCGAGCACGCGGCACCCCGGGCGGTTTATTTAGAAAAGCGGATTTGGTTTTGTTTAAGAAAACGGGGGGCGCGAATTTATTATTTGGATATAAAACAGTGAAATCGAGTTTTAACGAAAGGAGGCAAGTGCACCTATCGTGTGTAGTACAGGATATTCTAGTGTGGAATATCGAGATCGTATTGTTCTGGTGGTCGGGTTGATTATTTCTACACTTCCCGGGAGGGGACTATTATTTTACCGATATTTTATCTTGTCAGGATATTTTTATATATAAAAACGACAGAAAATAAATGCTTTAAAAGATGGAGCCGATGAAGAGCTTAACGCAACTGTATCGAATAAAATTTGAACTAAAATATACTTTGAATAAAAAGAGATCCTAAGTTTCCAATTAATTAAGGCGGAGACTTGGCCATGGAGGTTCCACTAAAATGAGCTCACCTATCTCTAGGACTATTGCTCACATGAACATTAAGACTATTTGACCGGGCTCTCATCCGACGAAGGATTCCTCTTAATGCCTGCATTACGCTAAGAACACCGCTATTGGGTGGGGAACCCAATACAGTAGAGTTTGCCCGCCTCCTCTCTTGAGGGTTAGTGCGGAAGTCCATTTAGCAAGGGGTGATCAGTCCATATGCATGACCTATCGTCTAGCTAGCGTATGGACTACAAAAATAGAGCCCTCACATCGATTATGTGGTTCCATGCTTCGTAAATCCGAGGGAAACCTTAAGTAATTTAATTAATTTAGAAAAACAGGATCTTTAATTATTTAAAGCGATTTTATCCGTCCCAATGCTATTTGATACTGAGGGCTAAGAGTGGTTAGCCACTCATCAGAATTGGGACGGCTTGCGATGAAAGTAATAAAATTAAAGCAGAAAAGGAAAGCTGAAAATGAAAGCATTAAAATAAAGCAGGAAAGAAAGCAGAAAAGTGTGAGTCCTACTCAAATGAGTATGCGGTAAATGAAAGCAAGTCCTACTCAAACGAGTAAGAGAAAATAAATGCACACACGCACACACTCTACTGAAAGGAAAACTTACACACGCAAGTCCTACTCAAATGAGTAGGCAAAAAATTAAAGCGAGTCCTACTCAAACGAGTAGGAGAAAATAAATGCACACACTTACGCACTCGACAGAAATGAAATACACACGCACACAACAGAAAATTCAACCACACAGTCACTCAACTGAAATTAAACCTCACACACACACTCTACGGAAAGGAAAACACACACACATACTCGACTGAAATGAAAAAACACACGCACATACTCGACTGAAATGAAAATCACACACGCTCTACATAAAGTAAAACCACACACACGCACTCTACTAGAATGAAATAAAGCATTAAAAATTATCTCATACACGTACGCACACGTACAAAAATACGAAAAACAAAATGCTCGAAAAAATAAAACTGTTGGATCCCTATTTGGATTTGGTCTAGGTCCACTAAGTTAGGATCATATGACCCATCATTTATAGCCAGGGTAATGGTTGTGTCCTAGAGTCTAGGCCAAGTCCTTAGAATCAACATCACATGGACTAGACTTCAACAGACTGCCAGAGACTCAAGAAATTGTGTCGACACTTTGGAAAGGCTGTGTCGACACCACAAGCCATATTGTGTCAACATACAGGACTTATGTCGACAAACAGAACATCTATCGACCTCAACTGCGTCGACACCAGAAGAGAGATTGTGTCGACACACAAGACTTGTTTCGATATACAGAACATCTGCCGACATCAACTATGTCGACACCAGAAGCCAGATTTTGTCAACACACAGGACTTGTGTCGACACACAGAACATCTGTCGACAACAATTGTGTCGACACACAGGACTTGTGTCGACGCACTCCAGATTTCTGTCAAAACAACAACTATGTCAAGACAAGAAGGAATTATGTCGACACACATGACTTGTGTCGACACATTCCACAGAAGCTGTGTCAAGACATTAAAGAAGAACTGTGGACTCAGCTTGACGAACGTAGACCACATTGGCAAGAGTTATCTAGCAGTAGTTAGAAGTTCTCAGCCCAATGAAACTAGTTCTCAATTCGATGAACCCAGTTCTCAGGTCGACGATTTCTGGATACTCTACTTCAGCATTTCATTCCAGAAATATCTAAGTCAAAAAACACTTCACTGAACTCTGGTCGATGAAGTCAAATTCTCAGCTCAATGAACTTGATGTGTAGAAAAGGCAAGGTTCTAGAGAATGCAGTTATCTATTCTCATCTCGACGATCTTGGAACTCAGCTCGACGAACAGAAGCCATCTGGTTGACGAACACAACTACTCAGCTCGACGAACTGTAGACTCAGCTCGACGATTTCTGTTCTTTGTTCGACGAATCCAGACTTGGTTATTTCCATCCTTCTGTTCTTTTCCTACGGTAATAATTCTTGAGTAATTAATGCTAAAATATTCTCTGAATATTATCGTTAGACGGAACATTAATTATGATCTTCTCCAGGATTATTGTTTGCCGTTTTTCCATAGGACAGTTGGAGAAACTCAATCAATGCAAAACATTCTCCAGTCCGTCAGCATTGAATGCAGAAGAATTTCAAATTTCAAAAGCAAACTTATTTGGAAAATATAAAAGAGATTTTCTCTTTTCCTGAAGAGAGGATCGGCAAGTCAGGAAGAGAGCAAGTAGTCTGCAACAAGGATTTCTTTGCCTCTCTCTCTCGACAGAACGCTGATTCACAGATAGAGAAATCTGATACAGACATACAAGATCTTGACCAGAAGAATATCAGCAATCTGAAGAAGAAGAACATCAAATCAAAATCAAGGGTCTTCTTTCTTTTACACTCCAGGACACTTCAAAGGACAACAAACCCTCTATCTGTCAAGAAGTTCCTGTACTTTTTCTGCTCAAAGCTGAAAGACTAAAGGACTATCACCCTGAAGCAAATCTCCATCTTCCTGAACCATTCAACATCTCAGGGGGAGTCTTTTGCTAACATCATATCCACTTATGTATTCTCAGTTATAACTTGAGAAAGAGAAGAAAAAATCATCTCTCATCCCCCCACTATATAAAGGGTTCTTAAGTCTCTTCAAAAGTTATTCCTGGTTGCAAGTCACCTGACCAAAAGACTTGAGCATTGGTTTCTGAGAACCTGATCAAAAGCTCATTGGTGTCAGGCACCTGATCAAAAATCTGAGTGGATTCCTACCAGAGTGGTAGAAGAGTGGATGTACCTAGGTTGGGGAACAACTATAAATTTTTGTGTTGTCTGGTTGCCCTTTTATTCTTGTTCTTGTTGTTCCTAGGCTTATAAGGATTGCTTTGTTTGTGTTTAATTAGTTTATATTTTACAGTATTTTATTTACTACACAAATTGAAAAAATTTTAAGGATACTCTATTCACCCCCCCCCCCCCTCTAGAGTATTCCAGATCTAACTCCTCACTTTCAATTGGTATCAAAGCCTGGATTCCCTGGTTGTACAAGCTAACCCTTAAACCAAAGAATTTGTGTTAGTTCAGATTTCTTCTTTTACTTTTATTTAGGATTATACACACAGCATGACACATAACAAAGACTATGCAAGCACTAGACCTCCAGTTTGCAACCTAAATAGGTTTGCCATCTGGAAGGCAAAAATAAAGTTATATATGAACTCTATTGATGAGGATATTTTTTAATTCCAATGTGACGGGTCCTCCCCAAGCATCTACCTCTATAGCAACATCCAGCAACAATGCAGTTCCACCACCTGAGTGGACTAAGGCCCAGAAGAAGGAAAAAATTACTGATGCCAAGGCCATGAATATTCTATACCAAACAATGTCAGATGACATCTTTCAAAAAGTGGTTGAATGCACATCAGCCAAAGCCATCTTGGATTCCCTCAATCAAATACTGGCTGGGTCTGTTGACGAAATAAAAGATAGAAGGTCCAATCTCATATCACAATATGAGAACTTCAAGAAAGAAGAAGCTGAATCAGTTGCAGAGATGTACAATAGGTTAGATCAATCATTAATGAGCTAAAGACCTTTGATAAGGACATCACCCTCACAGAGGTGAATGATAAAATCCTTATGTGCTTCCCAAGCTCATAGGATTCAAGAATCTGGCCCATCAAGGAGGCCAGTATCCTAAATGAGAATTCCACTGAATTTATTTTAGGAAAACTAAAGTCCTATGAGCAGCTTATCAAATCAAGAGAAGCAGCTGAGCAAAGAACACCTCCACCAGCAAGGAAGGAGCACAGCATTGCATTCAAGGCTGTGAGGAGACAGAAGCACCAACAATAAATGAAGAGCTGATGGGTCTACTTGGCAAAATATTTTACAAGCTAGCAAGGAAAGACTTCAGAAGAAAGTCATCCAGGCTGGATGACAAGCCAAGGTATGATAAAACCCCCACTAAAGAAGTGGTCTGCTTTGGTTGCAGCAAACCTGGACACTTCATCTCAGAGTGTCCAGAAAATCAAAAGAAGGATAAGAGAAGAGAGAAGGATATCAGAAAGCAACACAGCTCAAGACCTTCCTCCAGCAGATACAAGAAGAAGGAGAAAGTATTTGTAGCTGAATCCTGGAGTGAAACTGAAGTTGAATTAACATCTTCCAGCTTCAGTGAAGAAGAAGAAGAAGAGGCAAGTGCCAAGGAAGTCTGTCTCATGGCAATTGATGCTTCCAGAACTCATTCAGATGAAGAAGAGTCAGACAGTGAAGAAGCTTTAGAATCTGAGGCTGACCAGGTATTTTCTTCATTTGGCTATAATTCTGAATCATTCAAATCTGAATTTATAACCATGTGCATTGACCTAATAAACTCTGAAAAGGAAATCAAAGCACTTATGGATAAACTAGCTAGTCAAGAGATACTGACATCTGAAAACACTAAGTTAAAGGAAGAATTGGATCTAACAAATGAACAGATTAACTCTTTAAAAATTGAACTATGTGAGGCTAAACAACTTGAGGAATCTCTCAATGGGAGAAGCCTCAAGCTGATGGACATTACAAGCACTGTAAATGCCAGACTAAATGGCAAGTTGGGCTTGGGTGCTTCATTAAGTTTACCCCCCATTCTCAACAAGAATATTTTGTCAACCCCCATCAAGTTTGTTTCTGCTAAAAACAAAGAATAATAACTAACAAAAAAATCACAAAAAAATGCCCAACCTTAAAAATCAAAATAAAAGAAATAGAAAACAAGTAAAAACAAAGTTCAGCAGCTTTCGTCGAACTCAGATCGACGAAATGTGGCAAGTTCGTCGAACTCTAATCGACGAACTCTGAACGCAGAGTTTAACTATAATTATTCGTCTTACTGCGATCCACAAACTTTGTATTGTTCGTCGAGCGGAGATCGACGAACATGGGGCATAGAAAATGACTATGTTCATTCTCTGAGCAGAGATCGACAATCTCATCCCAATTCGTCGAACTCTGGTCGACGAACTCACAATATTTCGTCGAACACAGAAAGACTTAACAAAAATTATAACTACAACATCAACTCTAATCAATCTAAGAAATCATTTAATCCATTAGCTGATTGGATAATTCTACCCAGAAGATTTCATCCATTAGGATATAAATCACAACCAGAATACTCTGTGATATCTAGCTTTTCTTACCATCAAAACCAAGGACCCAAGGTAACCTGAGTCAAGAACAATTAATTTTTTTCATTGCAGGCAAAGGGCTGTCCAGTAATTAATCAAACATGATATCTGGACAGTGGTTGCTCCAAATACATGACTGGCAGCAAGGACAATTTAATAAACTACAAGTCCAAGCTGGGGCCAGTCAGAAGGTTATGGAGAAGTGAAAATTGGAGTTGTCACCTTCAAGAAAGTGACATATGTCAGAGGACTCAAACATAACCTCATCTCCATAAGTCAATTATGTGATGAAGGTTATCAGGTACACTTTAACTCAACCTCCTGCACCATCTCTAATAAAGAAAACCAAAAAAGTTTAATTGGAAATAAACAAGGAAACATATATTTAGTTGATTTCTATTCTGCCAATTCAGACATTTGTTTGCTTAATATTGTTTGCAATCAAAATGAACTTTGGCATAAAAGGCTAGGTCATGTTAACATGAAAAACATTGTTAGGCTATCTAAAGACAGTCTTGTAAGAGGCTTACCTTCTGGTCCCTACAATAAGGAAGGCCTTTGCAGGGCTTGTCAACTAGGCAAGCAAACTAAAACTAGCTTTAAGTCAGTTAATAAAAGTGATTCAACTAGGATTTTGTATTTGCTACACATGGATCTCTTTGGACCCATTGCTGTGCAAAGCGTAGGCGGGAAATCCTACACTTTAGTTATTACAGATCACTTCTCAAGGTTAACTTGTGTGTTCTTTCTGAGATCTAAGTCAGATACCTTTAAAGTTCTTACAGATTTTCTCAGGACCATACAGATTGAGTACTCTACTCATGTTGCATTGATCAGAAGTGATCATGGTACAGAGTTTGAGTCTTTTCTTATGCATGAGTTCTGTGAGAAGGAAGGTATCAGGCACTGTTTCTCAGCTTCTAGAACTCCCCAACAAAATGAGGTAGCTGAAAGGAAAAATAGGACCCTAATTGAAGCTACAGGTACAGTACTTGTAGATGCTTACATGCCCCTATGCTTTTGGGTAGAGGCTGTAAGCACAATAAACTATGTCCTGAACAGGAGCTTGATACATAAACTAAAGAATAAGACTCCCTATGAATTACTTAAAGGGAAGAAACCTAAAATCAACTATTTTAAATTATTTTGATGTATATGTTATATACATAACAACAACAAGAAATACATTAGAAAGTTTGAAGCTAAGGCTGAAGAGGGAATTTTTCTAGGATATTCCCAAGTAAGCAAATCTTATAGGGTATTCAATAAATCATCTTTAAAAATTGAAGAACTATTCATGTTACTTTTGATGAAGCTAACATGTCTTGCAATGAGAAAGAAATTTCTACCAATAATACCTTGCAGGTACCTCACTTGTGTGAGAATTTGGATGGACTAAGCCTCACCCAAGAGGTTCCAACACATCCTTCTCCATAAGTTAATGAAGAAAGTGAAGAATAAAACTCTAAGGAAGTTGAACCTCATCCAACAGCAAACATAATTCCACAAGAGGAATTAATTCAAAATGCTATTGCTGAAACAACTCCACCAAATGATCTTGTCACACTAAGGGATCACCCTAGATCTCAAGTGATTGGTGACATATCGTCTGGTGTATAGACAAGGCATCAACTCAACCAAGATTTGATGCATGCCTGTTTTCTCTCTCAGTTTGAACCTCAATCTGTACATGAAGCTGAGCAGGATCCCCACTGGATCATTGCTATGCAAGAGGAACTAAATCAATTTGAGAGATGTAGAGTTCGGGATTTGTTTCCAAGACCCCATGACTACCTAGTCATTGGAACCAAATGGGTATACAAAAATAAACTAGATGCCTAAGGTACAATTGTGAGGAACAAGGCTAGGCTTGTTGCTCAAGGATACAGAAAAGAAGAAGGCATAGATTATGATGAAACCTTTGTACTAGTTGCAAGATTAGAGGCCATTAGAATTTTTCTGGCCTATGGTGCCTACAAGAAATTCAAGGTGTATCATATGGATGTGAATAGTGAATTTCTGAATGGAGTACTTAAAGAAGAGGTTTATGTTGAACAACCTCCAGGTTTTGTTTCTCCAACTAATCCTTATCATGTATTTAAATTGCATAAAGCTCTTTATGGTCTAAAGCAAACTCCAAGAGCTTGGTATGAGACCCTAGCTAGCTTTTTGATAGAGCATAAATTCAGTAGAGGCATAGTAAATAAAAAACATTGCACTAGACATCATAAGGATAAAATCTGGTTAGTATAAATATATGTGGATGACATCATATTTGGGTCTACTGATTCCAAATTATGCAAGAGGTTCTCAGACCTCATGTATTTAAAATTTGAAATGAGTAGCATGGGTGAGCTCTCCTACTTCCTTGGTCTCCAAGTGAAGCAGCTCCTTGATGGCATCTTCATCTCCCAAGCTAAATATGCTAAAGAGCTTATAAGGAAGTTTGGGATGGCTGATGCCTTAGCGAAGAAAACACCCATGGCTACAAATGCTGTAATAGAATCTGATGAACATGGGAAACCTGTGGATCAGAAACTATATAGGGGCATTGTTGGGTCCCTACTATACATTACAGCAAGCAGACCTGATATTATGTTTATCATATGCCTTTGTGCTAGGTTCCAGGTGAACCCTAAAGAATTTCACCTAATTTTCTTAAAAAGAATTTTGAGATATATAAAGAGTTGTCCTAATCTTGGCCTATGGTATCCCACTGAGTCAGAATTTGATTTAACTGGATATTCAGATGCTGACTTTGCTGGATGCAGGGTAGACAGAAAATGTAGTTCAGGAACTTGCCAGTTCCTAGGTATGAGATTAGTTTCTTGGTTCTGTAAGAAACAATCCTGTGTGTCCACTTCAACTGCTGAAGCAGAATACATTGCAGCTGGCAGTTGCTGTTCACAGATGTTGTGGATTAAGAATCAACTACTGGACTATGGTCTCAACTTAAATAAATTAACTCTATTTTATGATAACACAAGTGCTATAGCCATAACACAAAATTCAGTCCACCATAGTAGGACTAAACATATAGACATTAGACATCATTTCATAAGAGAGTGTGTAGACAAAAACAAAATTAAACTTGTCTATATCTACACTATTTTACAAAGAGCTGACATTTTCACCAAACCTCTGGATGAAAGAAACCACCTATTCTTTATAAATCAGCTTGGAATTATCAATGAAGAAGACTTAGTTTTGTTTCTGTCTGCACTCGACGAACTCTTAAAAGTTCGTCAAACGGAGTTCGACGAACAGAGAAAAGTTCTTGAGATATTCGTCGAACGGAGGTCGACGAACTCTCTGTGAGTGAAGTTGTGTTCGTCGAACGAAGATCGACGAAGCTGCTTCAAAAAACTTTCGTCTAACGGAGCTCGATGAAATGTCTTCAAATCTTCAGACTGAGCTCGACGAATTATTTAACTATCAATTATTTCGTCGATCTCAGGTCTAAGAATTTCTTAATTTTCGTGGAATGGAGTTTGTCGATTCATATTCTGGAAAACCTTATATCTAGGTTTTCTTCTACCTCCGTCCCGCACCTTTAGTTCCTTTGCACTTGATCTTCGTTTTTCTCTTGCAGGTGCTCTCATGGCGATTCAAGCAGGAACTCTTGCCGCAATGAAATTTGATACAGGGTTTTATGTCGATTTCGACTCATTCCAACATTCTGACCCCATCTTCCTAGACATCTTACAACTTCTTAAATATCAGAAATTGAAAACTCTACTCTCCACCAGGATAAAGATCTCTGGCACAGAAATCAGGAAATGGGTATATACTTCTTCTGCAATAAATGATAACACCATGACTGGCACAATCGCGGGTAATGCCGTTTCTCTCACTCCCGCCATTTTAACAGAAATATTTGACTTAAGTAATGGTGAAGAGGATTTAGACATGGATAATGATGAGTATGATGAGATGCTTAGTCAAATGGGTTATTCTGGACAAACCCCAAACAAGTTGTTGAAGAAACATCTGTCTGTAGAGTTTAAATTCTTATGAGATATAGTAGGGAATGTCTTGCTAGGCAGGCACACTACACACGACTATATAACCAGGCTGGTTGTGTGTGCAGTGGTGAACAAGAAAAGGGTGAACTGGGCTCAGATCCTGTTTGATCTGATAAAGAAAAGGAATAATAAAAAGGAAGTTTGTTTTGGAAGAATCTGTTAAAATTCAACAAACCGCAGACGCCCCCTTGGATACCCTGTTGAAAACTCAACAAACCGAAGGAGAATACGCCCACTTATAATGTTGAAAGTTTTCCCGGATCGTGGAGTTAGCAGGGGTATCTCAACAAAGCAGTAACAACCAGCAACACATGCAGCACAAGATTCTTTATTGATCAAGAGCAACCTTCTTTACAAGGCGAGACATACATGGCGAGACATGCTTCACCAAAACCCAACACCGGGAGAGCAGAGACAGTTACAAAGATAAGAACAAAAAACAAGCCGCGCGGACTCAATCAACAAGCCGCCGACCTACTGCTGTGGAGTCTGCTCAGTCCGCCAGGTCGCCAGACCGCAACCCAAGCCGCGCGGACTCACCCTTATTCCAATGCTTAGCTCTTCACCGCCGATCTGCAGGCCGCCTGACCGCGAGGTTGCCTAGCCGCCAGACCGCACAAGTTGCGTCACCGAATGGAACAGTCCGCCTAAAGCAGGCGACTTCCTGAACCCCGAACCAAGTTGCCAAAGAGAAGACCGCCTGGTCGCAATCTGCGACCTGCTGTTTACCGCCTGTTGCTTAACCGCAGAGTCCGCACTGTCCCTGATCGCAATCAGAGCCAAGTCCTGGCTTTCCAGCGCTATCCGCACAACCTGCACAGCACAACCGGGTCAACTCTCTATCCGCGCGGACACTAAAGTCCAGACCGCAGCAACTTACGCGAGCTCAATTACTGTTCACTTACTTCGGTCTAGGTTCATTTTTCCTGATGTGACATGGGTCCTATTTATAGGCACGACGATGAGTATGGTCACCGCCCTAGCCGATAGGATCACTGCCACATCCCGCAGCTAGAACAGGTGTGTCCGCCAGCCCGCGGACACACATTCCAGTTCGCCGCTCCTGTGCAGATAGCCAGTCCGCCCAGCTTCTCCAAGGCCGGACTCCAATATCCAGCCCGCCTTGCCACCAGAGGCCAAGCCAGTACCACCACAGTCGGACTCCACAACAGCCGTATCCGCCATTCTGCGGACAAGGCATCAGCCCGCAAAACCCGAGCCCACAGCCTCGCCATCAAGGCACCTGCCGGACTCAGCGGACACCCGGCTACCGTCCGCATATCCCAAGTCCATTGCCTCATTGCCAAGGCACCTCTGGACTTAGCGGACACGCCAATCCAGTCTGCTAACAGCAGACTCCAGTCCGCAACTCCTGAGTCCATAACCTCATCACAAGGATAAACCGGACTCAGCGGACTCTGGCTCCAGTCTGCACGCTCTTGCACAAGCAATTCTCCAGTCCGCATTTCCCCAAGCTAGCAAACAAGGCAACAACACTTCTACTACGCTTGGCGTACTGAGAAACCAGCCCGCGCTCCACTGCGCGATCTCCCCGGACTGATCCATCCTGGACTTGGTCCAAAACTCACCAAGTCCAGTCCACTGGCCACAAGGGCCAGTCCGCACTTACTGGCGGACACTGGATCTAGCCCGCCATATCGGGCGACCTCTAGTTTCTGTTCGCGCTGACCGGCGGTCTCCGCGGCTTCCACTTGCCGCTTCACTAGAGCAAGACCAAGGCAACTGCCAAACCGGTCTTCCGAGCTCCAGTTCTTCAGTCCGCTTCATGCCGGACTCCGCGGATAGAATTCCTATCCGCCCGGTTACTTCCTGGGAGTCAACCGCCTGCTGAGCATACACTGGCCTGTCAGACCGCTGCTGCTGTCCGCGTAGTCCGCGCGAACAGACCGCCCAGGCCGCCACAGAGCAAACCGCCTGCAACATCCCTGCCGACCTAGCAGTCCCCCAACCCTGTCCGCGTAGTCCGCGCGGATAGGTTTCCCAAGCCTTCCATTCACCCACTTTCACTTCACAGAATTCAATAGAATCTTAGGGATCTTCCTCAAAGAAAAGATGTTGAATCCCTGGTCTCCCCGACCATATTCATTAATGACAGCAAAAGGCTCACGTGTGCCCTGTTTGGCAAGTGGGAGAGGACCATCACAAAGCCCTCCAAGGCTTCCGCTTACACCAGAGCTTCTAAAAGTACAAGGGCTAATCCAGCCACTCCCCACCCTTCTGAAGAAATCCATCCTACACCTACATCACTTCCAGCAACTCAACCTTAACCACCCCCAACATCCCACACAACAGTTCATATTCCCTCTACTCAACAACCACAATAACAACACCCACAACAATCAGTCCATATTCCCACACCTCCATCATCTCCCATTCATCAATCTCCAATTCATGTTCCATCTCCACATGATACCCTTGTCCCATCTCCTACTCATACTCCCTCTCCCCATGATGCACCAGCTCCTTCACCACCTTCATCTCCCTTACCTCCACATATAGCCAACATCCCCACATTCACTTTACTCTCCTCCCCTCTCAACACTCCTTCTCCACAAGATATTCAAATGCAAGATGCTCCACCTCCCTCTCCACCATCAACTTCCATTGCTCCATCTGTTTCCCCTCACCCACCTTCCATTCCACCATCTATAACTCTACCCTTGGAACCCTCCACCATTTCCTCTCTTCTTGCCCTACTTACTCCCCTCCTAAAAAATCTTATGGCAGAGGCTATTTCACCTCTTTCTACTTTTATATCCTCCCTTGCTACTCAAATAAATGCTCTCTCTGCTTCCCCCTCTTTAATTAGGGGCCTGGCTCCAGTTAGCACTGAAACCAGGCGGGGGGAGATACTTGATGAAGAAGCTGCAGCAGTAGTAGTTCCAGCATATGTAGTAGCAGCAACAACAGATGATGCAGATTTATTTCTAGCAGATGATGAAGATTTATTTATTTTAATTCATTTTATTGAAATTGATATGGACATAAATGAGTCAGTAACAGAAGAAATAATTACTGCTGGTGATTTCATTATTAATCACACAGTAGATTTTGTAAATCTTTTGAGAATTTTTGATACAACATATTTGAGCTTTCCTCCAGCTGACAGTACTAAGCCATCTTTGGCTATTATTCCTTATTCCTCTCCAATAAGTCCTAAAGTTGCCAAGCAACTCAAAGACATTTTTGCTGCTCCAAAGACTATAACCATTCCATCTCCACCTATGGCTGATTTAGTAAGTGTTTCATCCCCTCTATAAACCATTTCTACTCCAAGTTTTGTAATGGATGATTCTCCCATGCCTGATCTTGATGCCCTGATCATGGCTGATAATGAAGAAGAAAATAAGATAGTTGTTGAAAGCACTGTCATGTACAGCTCTCGAGTACCTGTTCCAGCTCCAGTTGCAGTTCGTCCTCCAGCTCCCTACAAGTCGGAGAAACCTCTAATTTCTGTAGAGGCTCTGAAAGCACTATATTCACTATATGATAATCCACAAGAATCTTCTGATGATGATGAGGATGAAGATGAGGACTCAGAGGAAGATCCCAAGAAAAGGAAAGTTTCTATGAAAAAAAAAGCACCTCCACCTCCTGCTCCAAAGCCCAATCCAGCAAATGACATCCCTTACTATATCCTCCAGAAGATCACTCCTTATAAGGGAATGTCTGCTTGGATGTGGTTGTCCAAGAATGAACAGAAATAGAGAAAGAAGAGCAGAAGGTATTCACCTCCTCCTACTCAAAGATATAGAAAGGATCCTCCTCCACCTCCTCCTCTAGTTGCTGGTGCTTCTGGCACAACATCTCAAAGGACTACTCAGTTTCAAACTTATAAAAGGCATCAGGGTAGGTCCTCATCCTCAGGAAGCAGCCAGTAGAGATACTACTCTTTAGGCAAGCAACACCAACCTCAACATCAGCAGCATCAACAACAGCTACAACATCAACTCCCTAACCATCAAAAAGCTGAAAGCCCCAAGTGACCTGCTTCCCCACCTATACCATATAAAGATCCTGAAATAGCAACAACAGCAAGGATGGATAGGTTCCAAGAACTGGTTGGACTTTCTATGATCAACAAAGCCAGAGCTGAAAGGATGGACCCGTCAGAATATACTACTATGTCAAAATACAGGAAGGAAGAGCTCAACAGGTTTGAAAAAGCTAATAAATTTTTCATTGTTGATGACTATATGAAACTGCATCCAGAAGCAGTAGTTTCCAGGGCTACATCTCTAAAGAATCATAGGGGCTACTGATATGACAATGACAAAGGTGGAAGCTGCAGATCCCAATAGGGAAATTATTTTCACTGTGTTTTGAGAGAAAAGCAAAGCAGAGAAGCTCAAAGGGAAAAAGCAAAAGAAATGATACTTTGATTATCTTTAGTTTTTCTGAGTTTGCTTAAAACTGCTTTCTAATTTCTGATACAAAGCTTATTGTATATGTATATGTATATATATAAATATATATATATATATCTGATGCATGGGTTAATTTTCTCTGCCAGATATATGTTTGCTTGCTTTGTTTACTTTCAAGTTTAGTTTGAGTCTGTAATTAGTGACCTCACCCAAATAGGGGGAGATTATTGGATCCCTAGTTGGATTTGGGCTAGGTTCACTAAGTTATGATCATATGACCCATCATTTATAGCCAGTGTCAAGGTTATGTCCAAAAGTCTAGGCCAAGTCCTTAGAATCAACATCACATGGACCAGCCTTCAATAAACTGCTAGAGACTCAAGCAATTGTGTCAACACAACAAGCCAGATTGTGTCGACACACAGAATATCTGTCGACATCAACTGTGTCGACACCAGAAGCCAGATTATGTTGACACACAGGACCTGTGTCGACACATAGAACATCTATCGACATCAACTATGTCGACACCAGAAGCTAGATTGTGTCGACACACAGAACATCTGTTGAGAACAATTGTGTTGACACACTCCAGATTTCTGTCAAAACAACAACTATGTCAAGACACGAAGCAATTATGTCGACACACAGGACTTGTGTCGACACATTCCACAGAAGCTGTGTCAAGAAGTTAAAGAAGAACTGTGGACTCAGCTCGACGTACTTAGACCACATTGGCAAGAGTTATCTAGCAGTAGTTAGAAGTTCTCAGCCCAACGAAACTAGTTCTCAGTTCGACGAACCCTGTTCTCAGGTCAACGATTTCTGGATACTCTACTTCAGCATTTCATTCCAGAAATATCTAAGTCCAAAAACACTTCACTGAACTCTGGTCAACAAAGTCAAATTCTCAGCTCGACGAACTTGATGTGTTGAAAAGGCAAGGTTCTAGAGAATGCAGTTATCTATTCTCAGCTCGACGATCTTGGAACTCAGCTTGACGAACAGAAGCCATCTGGTCGACGAACACAACTCCTCAGCTCGACGAAATGTGGACTTAGCTCGACGATTTTCTGTTCTCTGTTCGACGAATCCAGACTTGGTTATTTCCATCCTTCTGTTCCTTTCCTACTATAATAATTCCTGAGTAATTAATGCTAAAATATTCTCTGAATATTACCGTTAGACGGAGCATTAATTATGGTCTTCACCAGGATTATTGCTTGCCAATTTTTAATGGGACAGTTGGGGAAACTCAATCAATGCAAAACATTCTCCAGGCCGTCAGCATTGAATGCAGAAGAATTTTAAATTTCAAAAGCAAACTTATTTGGAAAATATAAAAGAGATTTTCTCTTTTCCTGAAGAGAGGATCGGCAAGTCAGGAAGAGAGCAATTAGTCTGCAATAAGGATTTCTCTGCCTCTCTCTCTCGACAGAACGCTGATACACAGATAGAGAAATCTGATATAGACATACAAGATCTAGACCAGAAGAATATCACCAATCTGAAGAAGAAGAACATCAAATCAAAATCAAGAGTCTTCTTCCTTCTACACTCTAGGACACTTCAAAGAACAACAAACCCTCTATCTGTCAAGAAGTTCTTATACTTTGTCTGGTCAAAGCTGAAAGACTGAAGGCCTATCACCCTGAAGTAAAACTCCATCTTCCTGAACCATTCAACATCTCAAGGGGAGCCTTTTGCTAACATCATATCCACTTAAGTCTTCTCAGTTGTAACTTGAGAAAGAGAAGACAAAATCATCTCTCATCCCCCCACTGTCTAAAGGGTTCTTAACTTCCTTCAAAAGTTATTCCTGGTTGCAAGTCACCTGACCAAAAGACTTGAGAATTGGTTTTTGAGCACTTGATCAAAAGCTCATTGGTGTCAGACACCAGATCAAAAATTTGATTGGATTCCTACCAGGGTGGTAGGAGAGTGGATGTACCCAGGTTGGGGAACCACTATAAATTCTTGTGTTGTCTGGTTGCCCTTTTCTTTTTGTTCTTTTTGTGGCTGTGCTAATCAGGACTTTTGTGTTTGTGTTTAATTAGTTTATGTTCTGCAGTATTTTATTTACTACACAATTTGAATGTTTTTAAGGATACTTTATTGACCCCCCCCCCCCCATAGAGTATTGCAGATCTAACTCCTCACTTTCAAAAACAACTACATTTGTACTGCTATAATGCGGTAGAAATGCATAAAAAGAAGAAATTAAAATTAACGGATTGAAAAGTTTTGCAAATAAATGCAAAATGAAAGTGCTCGAAAAATTAAAACAATTACATTTCTACTGCTAGAATCCGGTAGAAATGAATAAAATGAAGACAGAAAAATTGAAAGAGCGAAACGTTTTGAAAATAAAAATGAAAATAAGAATGCTTGAAAAATTAAAACGATAACATTTACATTATTATGATTTTATAAAAGTGTAACACCCCAAATTCCAGAGTTGGGAAAAGTTTGGGTGACACGGCCTGGGACACAGACATGTCCCAGGGCATGTCTTGCTCGGGTGAGCAGTTAGCGAGTGTTCCATGAAAATTTGTTCGATGAAAATTGAGGGAACACGTCCTCTTCCACGGGCGTGCCAGAGGTCGTGTCCTCTACGGGTCGACGAACTCAGCTCGATGAAGTGGAGCTGGGGCGTGTCTGGTGCCATATATGGGCACACGGCCTGTGATACGGGCGTGTCACAGGCCGTGTCCTTTTCTGGATTTGCCCAAGGCATTGAGGCTGGCTGAACACGGGCACGACACGGGTGTGTCATGGGGTACAGGGCTTGTGATATGGGAGTATCACTAGTCGTGTCCCGCTCGGGTTGAAGATGATTTTGTGCAGCTTGATGTACACGGCCACAGACACGGGCATGTCTGATGGCGTGTCGGGTGACACGTCCCGTGACACGGGCATGTCACATGGGTGTGCACTGGTCTGGATAGGTCTGTTGGGCACCGCTTAGGGACCACGGCCTGGGACACGGCCGTGTCACAGGCCGTGTCATGAAAAAATGAGATTTTGTGGCAAAAGCGTGGTCGTCCGTTCCTTCAGCTTGGATCCAATGGTTGAGCTTCCTCCCTGTGTCCTTAAAGCCGGGAAATGAGTTGGAACAACTCATTTGATAATTGTCATTCTCTTTCCATACACCTAGAGAGAGAGGAAGAAGGAGGAGTAGGAAGGATAGCCGGCCACCGGTGGTGCTGCGACATTCCGACGAGAAATCCGAGGCCAGCGTTGTGGAGGAAAAGCCATTATGGTTCTTTCCAGCCAGCTAGGACCTCATGGCGCTGAAGTGGTCTTCGAGGGTAATGACTTTTCTTCCTAGCCATGTGAAGGCTTCCTTTTTGGCATATGCATATGATTCCCCCACCAGAGGGTGGATGATTACGGGAGTCCTTTGGGTTGATTCATGGAATTCCCAATCATTTGGCATATAGATGCGGAAATGGAGAACGTAATAGACATGCTATGTGAAGCACATCTGGACAGGTTGGTCTGGATTGGTGATGTTCCATATATGCTCCGGAGAAGACTCCGTGATAAACATATAGTTTCGGAGTCGACGTGTTGTATCTGTGAAGGATAGTAGCAGGAAGTACTGGAGTGCTACTCCAGGAAAATACCCATATAATGCTTGTGCTATTGGATTCTACCTGTGAAGGGAAGTAGCAGGAAGTACTAGATTAGAAGTCCATGAAATATCCTTTTAATGCTTGATGTTAGTGAGTTGTGCCTGTGAAGGGGAGTAGCAGGAAGTACTGGCGTGGTACGCCTTGAAAATACCCTTGATGCTTGGAATGCTTGACAGGTTGTGCCTGTAAAGGGGAGTAGCAGGAAGTACTAGCTTGGCAGTCCAGGAAAATACCCTCAAGTTAGTGCTATGATGCACGGTTAAGCCTAGGGATGGAAATTGAGTTCTGTCGCTAACGCGATGCGTGGCTCCTAGGTAACCGATGAATGTGAAGCCAGTTTCGTGAGAATGGGTTGGTTCTGTGTGAGCTCATGGGCTCACCTAAAGGATACAGGTAAGTCGAAATCGACCCACGCCTTTTATGTAGCCGCGAGTACACCGTACTCGGTGATGGCAAGACGACTTGAGCAATGGGGGTGGATGATTTGACCTGCGCCATGTCCGTCCGATGTGAGACCTGAAGCTGCGGTCTGTTGGAGCGCATAACAAGAGTCTTAGGCCTGCGCGCCATGACACAATGGGGGGCTACGGGCCAATCCCGATGCAATAAGACTAAAATCTCCGGCTGCACGCCATGGAGTACAATGCTCAATTATTACCGTTGGGTTGCGAACCTGATACGGTGGTGGGACCCTGGTTCGCCGGTACACCAAGAATGTGCCCTGTATGCACGGATCGTCGGCCAATTGCTGACGATTGTGATGGAATGTTTGTGCGTGAGTGCACAATATGTGATGAATATATATATGCTTGAGATTGCTATGCCTACAAGAAAGAAATGCCACTGCCCCGGGAAAGGGGTAGGGTCGTTATAATTTGGTCAGCTGAATGCTGACCGTTTCCTTGTTTACCACCGTTGGGTGGGCTGTCCCGATGCATGTGCTAGAGAACCAAGCGGGACGCATAAAGGTTGAAGGCCTTGCTACTGCTATTGCTGCTACCGCCGCTAGCCCTTGAAGGCTAAACTAAATGATATGTTTGTTTATACGTGGTCGGCCTGCGTGCCAATGTTTGAGGCCACTGTTGTGTAAAGCCTTGTAAGGCCATAAGGCCAACTGACTTTTATTTGGACATTCCTGTTTTATATAAATGTGGAGCTTTTATATGGTGGACATTCATGTGTGTGAGTTCATTTTCCGTGTTATAGGCTTCCACTAGAATGCAATGAGTTAGGATGCGCAACTCTGGTATCACTCCGTGACTTCCCCGCCTGTTTTATGGTTTATGCTGTGGGGCCCCGGCAGGACCTTCTAGTATAGACCTGTGAACGGATGGAGTCGTTACATTTTTGGTATCAGCTGTCTCAGTCTTTCCCTTTCAAATTTGTGGTCGTATTCTTTTGTGGGGTGGCGAGCACGTGTGTGTGCGAACCATGTTCATTCAAATGAACTCTTGAATGTCCACTTTAGGAATGCAAATATATGTGTTTGAGGAACCTGTGCGTTCCTATTTTGATTGTTTTGCTTGTGTGCGTTGTCTAAGGTGCATGTCTTGTTCACTTATAGATGACGCAAAGTGGTGCTGGGAAGTCAGAGCCCCAGCGTTCTGATGAGAGTACGACACCAGCTGAGGTGCCTACACCTCCGCCTTCTGCGGAAACTGTGAGATTAGTCTTTGAGGCTTTGTCTGCCATTCTTCAAGCACATTCGATTGGGCAGACACAGCCAACATTGATGCCATAACAGGTTGCGGCGAGGCCAGAACCGTTAGCGGCTGTGGATCCTCGAGCAGCTTAGAAGCAGTTGAAGAAGTTTTTGAGCTTTAACCCACCTACATTTTCGGGAGTGGGATCTCCTACACAGGCTGAAGATTGGTTGTCGCGCGTCAAGCAGATAATGATGGCGATCGGGACGGAGGAACATCAGAAGGTCACCTTGGCCACCTTCTTGCTCGAAGGCGAGGCGCAGTTGTGGTGGGACGAGATGGAGTTGCATCACTTAGCAGGAAGGCCGTTAACACAAGTGTCGATGGAGGAATTCTCCCGACTCTTCCTGGCTAAGCACCTCTCGGCGGCACAACGTATTGCCATGGAGAACAAATTCCAAAGGCTGACGTAAGGTGAAGGCAGTGTTGAAGCTTACTTGCATGAGTTCATGAGGTTGGGACGACATGCGGGTTCGATCTTTGCTGATGAGTAGAGGAAGACGAATAGGTTCGATGAAAGATTGTGGGATGAGCTGCGATTCCTGCTCTCTAGTTCTGTGAACCAAGGCTTCTAGGCATTGGTTGACACTGTGTGCGCTGGAAAAGGACATGAAAAGGGTGCAAGGGAAGCGGGCCTTGGCTGTGACAAAGCCCGAATTCAAGGTGCCCCGACCTGGAAAATCATACTATAAGAAGAAGTGGGGCAAGAGGTCCAAGTTGGCTGGACAAGCTCCTTCTCCGGTTGCATCGGGAGCAACGTCAGGGACCAAGTTAAGGCCGGAGACTCGTACGTGCTTTACGTGTGGACGTGATGTAGGGTTATCCGGAAACGGAGATCTCCGCGAAGCTAACGCTCTCCCTACGCACAACACGTCGTAGATCTACCGCACCTACACAGCACCTATCGCCCACAATATTTCCTCGTCACAAAACGCAGCACAAACAACAAAGGAGGAATGGTCGACTTGAAAACAACGATCGGAAATTTGAGTCGGATTATTCCCCAAGAAAACACAAAGGTTGCCACTCCTTTTTGAGAGCAAGACCAAGGCTATAGGCCAAGATCCGCTCAAGTAAATAGGATCCACCCGATCCGGAAATAAAAGCCTTGCAACGGCGATTTCGATTCAAAACTTGCAGCGATTAAATTAAAGATCCGGATAAAACGATGAGCGAAATCCACCACAACTAAAGAGAAGAAATCACACAAGGGAGCGGAAAGAGATTACCGAACCGGAAAACGTTCACATGAGATAACTGTGGGAGAATCACTCTGTCCACGGATCCACCGGCGTCGCACCGAATGGTTTGCAACCTTCTTCCAAGGAGTCACGCCGAAAGAAGCCATGCCGGAGTCGCACCGAACGGGGATGGAGGAGGCAAGGCTTGGCTTCACACCAAAGGGGAGGGGGCGGCTATGGACTTCTCCATGGTGGCCGAAATTTCCACAAGGGGTTTTTTTTAGGTTTCTTTTCCAATTGCTTTAACTCTTCATGATAGCCTCCTTTAAATAGGAGTTACAAATAAGCCTTAGCCCTTCATGATGGAGATTTAATCTCATCCATCCGAATGGCTAGTAGGAGTTACAAATAAGCCTTAGCCCTTCATGATGGAGATTTAATCTCATCCATCCGAATGGCTAATTGCACACCAAAACTAAAATAGTTCAAATTGAAAATACAACAACACATGCAATGAATATAAAATTATCACATAAGCATAAGACAATTTTATATTCCAATTATAAAATAAAGTGCACGAAAAGGAAATAAATAAAACTAAGGCGTTGCCGTGGCGGTAGCACGGCGCGGGCGGAGGTTGTAGCGTAGCCGTCCGTTAGCGTCATCGTGCCGCCTCACGTCCTTGAGTCGTATGGCCTTAGCAACCGGATCATCAACAGCATCATCAGCATCATCTTCAACCGGTGGAGGAGGGGCCGCGCCATCAATCCTCCCCCGCTCAAATGCACGCATCTCCGTTGCGTGGTCCAAGCGATAGCGGTGAAGGAGAGCGGCATCCAAACTCTGCAGCTCTGTCTCGAGTACCCAAGAGTCATCCGAAGGGGGCCGATCACGCCAACGGATGAGAAAGCGGTGGGTGTCGCCATCAGCAGTGGTAACAGGCTCAGCATCAAGTATCATCTCTGGAGTGGAGAACGTCCGTGGAAACCTGGGGAACATATTAGCAGTAGGCAGGAAAGAAGGCAACTTACCATCCGATGATATACCTGTGGGGACCGAAAGAGAGAGATCATCCGTACTACCACTCCCCAACCCATGAGAATTTTTAGTGGGAGAAGAAGACGACAAAGAAATCAACTCTTGTGGTGGTGACACAAACATCGTTAAATCCGAAATATTAAAAATGGGGGAGATACCCCAATCAGCAGGCAAGTCCAAAACGAAAGCATTGTCACCTAGCTTTTTAATAATCCAAAAGGGCCGGCGCGCTTTGGTGCTAACTTTTTAACGGTGCCAGTTTGCAAGCATTCGGGAACCAAACGGACTAAAACTAGATCGCCAATTTTGAAGTCTGATACTCTCCTATGTAAATTAGCGTGCGCTTGATAAGAGTCGTATTGCGTAGTCAAGGTGTCCCGTATACGTGCGTGTAAATCATGGATGTGCTGGGCGAAGGATTGTGCAAACTGACTTGCCTTGTACGTTGGGGGCAACGACACCAAGTCAAGCGGCACAGGAGCCTTATACCCGTGGACAATCTCATTTGGAGACAGACCCGTAGACCGATTCTTGGAATTATTGTAGGCTAATTGGGCATGGGGAAGGAGAAGATCCCAAGTGCTCTTGTGATCACTCACGAGGTATCGTAACAAATTTCCTAAGCTCCGATTAACCACTTCCGTCTGTACCATCCTCCATGTACCATCCTTCTTGGGGGCAAGTAGGGCTGGTACAGCATATGGACTCATACTAGTCCTAATAAAACCTTTCGCTAGCAAGCCCTCGATCTGAGACTGCAACTCTAGGTGAGCCGCGGGGTGGAGTCGATAATGGTGCTGGTTTGGCAAGGAAGACCCCGGGATGAGATCTATCGTATGCTGGATATTCCTAAGCGGGGGTAACTTGGGCGGCAACTCATCCGGGTACACGTCCCTATACTCTTCCAACAGTACCTGTAACTCACTAGGTAGCTCATCCAAAATGCTAGAATCGGGCTTCGCACTTAAGAGGACTAGAGCATACATAATTCCATCAAAGAATGGATCTCTCTCAAACTCTTTCCTACCAACGAGATTCAACGTTTTCCGTTCTACCGGGATAGTGGTGTCCTTAGCCAAGACTACGGGCTCCTTCGGGACGGTCGGCTTCAAAGTGATGGTTTTGCCATTGAATTTGAACTCATAAGTGTTGGCTCTACCAAAATGGGTAACATCACGGTCGTAGATCCAAGGGCGGCCTAACAACACATGACAAGCATCCATCGGAAGGACATCACACCACACCTCATCAATGTAGGATTTGAATGAGAGTGGGACCAGGCATCGCTTGGTAACGGGTACAGAGAGCTTGTTGATCCAAGCGACCTGGTATGGGGTCGGGTGTGGTTCCGTGATCAAGGACATACGTGCAACGACGTTCTCAGATACGACATTCACGCAGCTACCACTATCAATAATCAACTTGCAAAGCTTCTCGCCACTCTTAAAAATCAGAGAAAATATGCTCGTCCTCTTCCAATCATCTAATGGACGAGGAGTGGTCAAAATACAACGCATCACCATAAGGGGGTGATCGTCTTCGAAGTCACTAGGGACTCCTTCGGGGTCACTCTCTTCTGCGGCCTCGTATACATAATCGTCAGGGTCGGTAGTTGGCTCTAACAAGGCTAGAGTTTTTGTCTTTGTTGGGCATTCGTAGGCATAGTGGCCTTGAATGCCGCAAGAGTAACAAGTGGTGTTAGCCTTGCTAATCCTTCCGATAGGGACACGCTCACTCGAAGGGTTCTTGGAGTTCCTAGCGGTGATCACGATTGACTTCGACTCGGTAGATTTAAACTTTCCCTTATCAGGATATCTGGAAGAAGATGCCCCAGTGGTGGACTTGTGCTTCGCATGAGCGTAACGGGAGAGAGCCTTAGAGGCTAGGTGTTTTTCAATGTCCAAGGCGGCATTGAAAGTCGTGCTCAAGTCCGTATGCCCATATCGCAAGAGCTTCCTTTGGATATCGGGGTTAAGGCCCTTTCGAAATCTAGATAAAGTGACTTCGGGAATCTCCCTAAGGTCACATCGCACCATTCGGTCCTTAAGTTCACCCATATATTCAGCTACCGAGCTTGAGCCCTGTCGCAGAGTGGCAAGCTCATCGAACATCTGTGTCCGATGGTACGCAGGAACGTACTGATCGGTCAACAGGTTCTTCATTACTGGCCAACCTATAAGCGGGGCTCCGTGTCCGGTTCCTAATCTTCGCTCCTCATTCAGCTAGAACGTCTTTGCACGACCTGTTAACTTCATCCGGGCAACTTGGACCTTTTGGGGATCCGTCAGGTTGTGCCACTCGAAGTAACACTCCATATCCACAGTCCAGTTAAGGAAGATTTGGGGGTCTCCCATGCCATCATACGTGGGGGCATTTATCTTAATGGCCCTAGTAATGTCAAAGTCTCGCTCGGGGCGGTGTCCTCTAGGGGGCTCCCGTGGGGAGTCCCCATCAGAATCCGAATCAGAGTTATGTTGGTACCGGTTGGGCCGGTCAACATTAACGGGTGGCAGTGGTGGCCTAGCTTGGTTTTGTAGGATCTGGGCTAAGACGTTCCTAAGCTCAGCCATTTCAGCACGAAGACCCTCTATAGATGCGGTGTTGGGATCACCATTCTCGTTCGCAGCCATACTAGACGTAGACGGGGTTGCGTACTCCGTTCCTAGCCTTGTGCGCATTCAGGTTTGGGAGGCCCCGGGCAAGATGAATTTTCCTAGGGCTGTAGCTATATTGAAAATAAGATATTTTTATATATTCCCAAAGTGAATAACACGTAGATCGTTAAATTTTTTTTTTTTTAAATTTTGCTGAAAAATAAAGATTTCAGCCCGCTATTGGCAGAACACAGAAATAATTTTTTGGATTTTTTTTAGATCCGATGGACCAACAAGGAATGCAGAGAGGATGTTTTCAACGTGGGAGTTGAAACAACCTCCCTCTGATACCAAATTGATGTAGGGTTATCCGGAAACGGAGATCTCCGCGAAGCTAACGCTCTCCCTACGCACAACACGTCGTAGATCTATCGCACCTACACAGCACCTATCTCCCACAATATTTCCTCGTCACAAAATGCAGCACAAACAACAAAGGAGGAATGATCGACTCGAAAACAACGATCGGAAATTTGAGTCGGATTATTCCCCAAGAAAACACAAAGGTTGTCACTCCTTTTTGAGAGCAAGACCAAGGCTATAGGCCAAGATCCGCTCAAGCAAATACGATCCACCCGATCCGGAAATAAAAGCCTTGCAACGGCGATTTCGATTCAAAACTTGCAGCGATTAAATTAAAGATCCGGAGAAAACGATGAGCGAAATCCACCACAACTAAAGAGAAGAAATCACACAAGTGAGGGGAAAGAGATTACCCAACCGGAAAACGTTCACACGAGATAACTGTGGGAGAATCACTCTCTCCACGGATCCACCGGCGTCGCACCGAATGGTTTGCAACCTTCTTCCAAGGAGTCGCACCGAAGGAAGCCACGCCGGAGTCGCACCGAACGGGGATGGAGGAGGCAAGGCTTGGCTTCACACCAAAGGGGAGGGGGCGGCTATGGACTTCTCCATGGTGGCCGAAATTTCCACAAGGGGTTTTTTTTAGGTTTCTTTTCCAATTGCTTTAACTCTTCATGATAGCCTTTTTTAAATAGGAGTTACAAATAAGCCTTAGCCCTTCATGATGGAGATTTAATATCATCCATCCGAATGGCTAATAGGAGTTACAAATAAGCCTTAGCCCTTCATGATGGAGATTTAATCTCATCCATATGAATGGCTAATTGCACACCAAAACTAAAATAGTTCAAATTGAAAATACAACAACACATGCAATGAATATAAAATTATCACATAAGCATAGGATAATTTTATATTCCAATTATAAAATAAAGTGCACGAAAAGAAAATAAATAAAACTAAGGCGTTGCCGTGGCGGTAGCACGGCGCGGGCGGAGGTTGTAGCGTAGCCGTCCGTTAGCGTCATCGTGCCGCCTCACGTCCTTGAGTCGTATGGCCTTAGCAACCGGATCATCAACAGCATCATCAGCATCGTCTTCAACCGGTGGAGGAGGGGCCGCGCCATCAGGAAGGGTGGGGCATATAACACATGATTGTCTGGTGGTACAGCCAAAGAGTGAAAAGAAGGCGGGAGCATCGTATGCAGAAAATGGAAAGGCGGTGGTGGAGTCCTCTGCCTCCCAGGCACAGCCCTGAGTCTACAATCTTGGCCTATAGGAGGCCACTAGCAGAGTGACTTTATCACAGGTACGAGTTAAGTTATTGCATTGCTTTGTTTATCGCATGCTTTGTTTAATGCCTAATTGTATGCGGCTTATGTGTGTGACATGATTGTCACAGGCTTTGTGATGATTCTGGACACGCTGGCGCGAGCACTATTTGATACGGGTGCTTCACATTCGTTTTTATCTCAAGACTTCATAGCTCGACATGGGATACCTAGTCGTGTGAAGACAGATAGCGTCAGGGTGGTGTTGCCAAATGGTTGTTTGATGCTCGCGGATCGAGCTTGCGATGTGGCGGTTCAAATAGGAGGTTGGGATTTCTGTTTAACTACAACTGTATTGTCGATATCGAAAATTGACGTGATATTTGGTATGGATTGGCTCGCGGAGTAGCATGCCTTGATTGATTGTAATGCCAAAGAGATCACGTTGGGCCAGAATACCGAGCAGGAGACCAAGTTCGCGGGGATGCGAGGAGTGGGCGGGACGTTGATGTCTGCACTCCAAGTAGTCAAGGCTGTTCGGAAGGGCGTAGAGTGCTACTTCACGCTGATTCAGGATGTTGATCCCAAGGCCGTTGTTAGCGATGTTCTGGTAGTATCAGAATTTGCAGATGTGTGTCCCAAGGATCTCCATGGGCTACCACCACAGCGAGAGATTGACTTCACGATCGAGTTGGTACCAGGTGCGAAACCTATGGCCCGCTCGGCATATCGCATCATGCCAAAGGAAATGGCGGAGTTGAAAGTCCACCTACAAGAGTTGCTGGAGCAGGGTTACATATGCCCAAGTATGTCACCTTGGAGCGCGCCTGTTCTGTTTATGAAAAAGAAAGACGGTAGGTTGCGGTTATGTATTGACTACCGTGAACTGAACAAGCTGACCGAGAAGAACAAATATCCGATTCCACCAATTGATGAGTTGTTCGATCAGCTGGTGGGTTCAACCATCTACTCAAAGTTGGATTTGAAGTCTGGTTATTACCAGTTGAGAATTCGGGAAGGTGACATTCCCAAGATCGCATTTGAAACACGTCACGAGCATTATGAGTTCACGGTCATGCCATTTGGGCTGTGCAATGCGCCCACGATGTTTATGGACTTGATGCACCGAATATTTCGAGAATACCTGGATCTGTTTGTGATTGGGTTCATTGATTATATCCTGGTGTACTCGAAATCGAAAGCCGATCATGAGAACCACTTGCGGTTAGTGTTGCAGACGTTGAGGAAGAATAAGCTCTACGCCAAGTTCTCAAAGTGCGAGTTTTGGCTATCGTCGATGGCTTTTCTGGGCCATGTGGTAAGCGGAGAGGGCATCGCAGTGGATCCAGCAAAGATAATGACCATACAGTGTTGAAAACTGTGAAGTGAAAGTGGGTGAAAGGAAGGCTTGGGCAACCCATCCTCGTGGACTACACGGACAGTTTTTGCAGACTGCTAAGTCGGCAGGGATGTTGCAGGCAGTTTGTTCTGTGGCGGCCTGGGCGGTCTGTTCGTGCGGACTACGCAGACAGCAGCGGCGGTTAGCCAGGCTGGCTTGTGCTCAGTAGGAAGTTGGATCCGAGGAAGTAACCGGGCGGATAGAAACTCTATCTGTGGAGTCCGGCATGAAGAGGACTGATGAACTGGAGCTCGGCAGACCGGTTTGGCAGTTGCCTTGGTCTTGCTCTGGTGTAGCGGCTAGTGGAAGCCGCGGATACCGCCTATCAGTGCGGACTGATACTGGAGCTCGCCGGGACAGGCGGACTGGTTCCAGTGTCCGCCAGTAAGTGCGGACTGGCCCTTGTGGCCAGTGGAGTGGACTTGGTGAGTTCTAAACCAAGTCCAGGATGGCTCAGTCCGGGGAGATCGCGCAGTGGAGCACGGACTACTTCTCTCAGTCCGCCAAGCTCAGCAGGAGTGTTGTTGCCTTGATTGCTTGCTTGGGGATATACGGACTTGAGATTGCGTGCGCAAGCGTGCGGACTAGAGCTAGTGTCCACTAAGTTCGGTTGAGCCTTGTGATGAGGCTATGGACTCAGGGATGTGGATTGAGAAGTCTGCAGGGATGCAGACTGATGAAGTCTGCAGGAGTTGCGGACTGGAGAAGTCTGCTGAAATTATGGACTGGAGTAGTCTGCAGGAGATGCAGACTCATGTGTCTGCCATGTTAGTAGACTAGAGCTGTGTCCGCTGAGTCTGGTAATGCCTTGGTGATTAGGTAATGGACTCAGGAAAGAGGACTACAGTTGTCCACGACGGACTGAAGCGATGTGTCCACTGAGTCCGTCTTAGTGCTTTTATGGCAGCCGTGGGCTCAAGATTCGCGGACTAATGTGGAGTGTCCGCTGAGTCCGGCAGAAGCCTTGGTATTGGGTATGTGGACTCAAGGTATACGGGCCAGTGCCTTGTCCGCGGATTGTCGGACAAATGCTGCTGCGGAGTCCAGCTGTGGATGTCCTGGCTTGTCCTTTGGCGACAAGGAAGACAGGAGATTGGAGTCCGGCCTTGGAGAAGCTGGGGCAGACTGGCTATCTGCATAGGAGCGGCGAACTGGAGTGTGTGTCCGCGGGCTGGCAGTCACACTTGTTCTTGCTGCTGGTTGTCACATCAGGAAATAACAACATGTACCGAGAGAAGCGAAATAAGTGAACAGTAATTTGAGCTCGCGGAAGTTGCTGCGGACTGGACTATGGTGTCCACACGGTTGGATAGGGTTGACCGGGTTGTGCTGTGCAGGTTGTGCAGATAGCACTGGAAAGCCAGGACTTGGCTCTGATTGCCGTCAGGGACAGTGCAGACTCTGTGGTTAAGCAATAGGCGGTAAACAACAGGTCGCAGACAGCGACTAGGCGGTCTTCTCTTTGGCAACTTGGTTCGGGGTTCAGGAAGATGCCTGTCTCAGGCGGACTATTCTATTTGGTATCGTAGCATGTGGGGTCTGGCGGCTAGGTGACCTCGCGGTCATGCGGCTTGCAGATCGGCGGTGAAGATCTAAGCATTGGAATAAGGGGTAGTCCGCGCGGCTTGGTTGCGGCTTTGCGACCTGGCAGATTGAGCGGACTCCACAGCAGTAGACCGCGCGGCTTAGTGTTTGAGACCGCGCGGCTTGTATAGTTTTGTCTTTTTCTGTCTCTGCTCTCCCTTTGTTGGTTTTGGCGAAGCATGTCTCGCCATGTATGTCTCGCCTTGTAAAGAAGTTTGTTGTTGATAAATAAAGATATTTGCTTGCTGCATGTGTTGTTGGTTGTTACTGCTTTGTTGAGATAACCCCTGCTTTCTCCAAGATCTAGGAAAACGCTCAACATTATAAGTGGAGGTGTCCTCCGGTTTGTTGAGTGTCAACATGGTATCCGAGGAGGCCTCTACGGGTTTGTTGAATTTTAACATGGTATCTGAGGAGGCCTCTACGGGTTTGTTGAATTTTAACATGATATCAGAGGGAGGTTGGAGTGGTCAAGCAGTGATCAATGGAAGTAGTTGCTCTTGTGAATAGGAAACCAGTGATAGAACCATGGCAGCAGAAGATGCAAGTTGTCTTGGAATTGATCTTCTTACAGAGACGAACTTTGAAATGTGGAAGCCTTGTATGAAGAGCTTTATTCTTGGAGAGGACCTTTGGGAGGTTGTATGTGGAGCAGGAAGACAAGATTCTACTGCTAGTAATGATGAAGAGATGAGAGCTTGTAAAAAGACAAATGCGAGAGAGGAGTCTATTCTCAGGCAGGTGATCTCATCAGAGCTCTTGGACCACATCAGTGGATGTGGGTTAGCTGCGGAGGTTTGGACTTCCCTTGTTGGGTTGTTCAGGAAGGAGGTGAAGGCTGCTGCAGAAGATGGTCCCTCAACTTCATATTAGGAAGAAAGGAGTGTTTCTCCTAGGCGTGATAGGAAGAGGAAGGAAGGACCATGGTGCTATAAATGCAAGCAGCAAGGTCATCTCAGGAAGGAGTGCAAGGTTGTCTTGCTCTCAGCGAACATTGCTCAAGTAGGGAGGAAGGAGGAGAACATTGTTGGGTTATCAACAAGTTCTGGATCTGATCGGATGAAGGCCAGTGATAGTGCAGCTATCTGGCATGAAAGACTGGGGCATGTAGGGATGGACAAGCTGAAAGCAATGGCGGAAAGAAGACTCGTAAGAGGCTTGCCCAGATTGTAATCCTATGACGATGGTCAGGGGTGTGCGGGATGTCAGCAAAGTGAAGCTTATCGCTTCATGGTTGATATGGCACAATCCATATGTAAAGCACCATTGGAGGTTGTCCATTGTGCTCTGGTTGGACCGACCGTCACCGCCAGTCTTGGAGACAGTAAGTTCATGCTGATATTGGTTGATGACTATTCAAGGTATACTTGGGTATACTTCATGAAGGAGAAGTCCAACATGATGCTCTTGCTTGTGGAGTTCAAGAAGCTTGTGGAAGGCCAGTTGAGTCTGCGGATCAAGAAGTTGGGGACAAGACTCGGTGGTGAGTTTGGCTCCACTGAGTTCTCAAACTTTTGCAGGAAGCAAGGGATCCGAAAGGAGCTTTCTTGTGGACATACATCACAACAAGGTAGTGTTGCAGCTCGGATGATCCATTGGTTAACAGAGAACTGCAAGTGTTGGCTTCAGAGTAAAGGTGTTCCGAAGGCTCTTTGGGCGGAAGGGATGGCCTGTGCTGCTCATGTCATCAATCGGATGCCTCTTAGTCTGATCATAGTGAAGACTCCTTATGAGCTGATGTTTGGAGTAAAGCCCAGTGTGAAATACCTAAGGGTGTTTGGATCTACCTGCTACAAACACTCTCCAGGAGCTCTCAAGACAAAGTTAGCCTTTATTGGGTATGATGAGCAGAGGAGAAGATGGAGATGTATGGATCCTGCGATGAAGAGACTCATCGTGTCAAGAGACGTTGTCTTCGATGAGTTGACGCCGTATTGGAGTAGCTCTCATGTGGAGCTAGAGATGAGTAGGTCAGATGATGGGCTGAAGGAGGCTACTGCTAAGGTTCATGTGGTGCTGCCTGAGTCACCAGGTGCTCCAAGTTGTTCTAGCTTCGGGGCAAAGACGTCAATGTCAGGAAGTAGGGGGAGCAATGCTCCAGGTACTTCTGACTCGAAGGCAGAGGCTTCTGGTTCAGGAAGCAGGGGGAGTGATGTTTCAGGCAGTTCTTGTTCAAGAGGGGAGTCTTCTGGTTCAGGTATCAGGGGGAGCGTTGCTCCAGGTGCTTCTGGTTCCAGTAAGGAGGTGTCTTGTTCAGGGAGTAAGGGGATCATGGTTCCGGGTTTGCCCGGGAATGGAGCTGGTTCAGGAGAAGCGGAGGTGGTTAGCCATGATCAGGTTCTTAGGAGATTGAAGACGATCAGTAAGCCACCAGCTCGATATAGTGAAGGGAACGTGGCGGGCTTGATTCCGTGTTTCTTTGTTAGCCCTCAGGTCGAGCAAGGTACTTCTGGCTGTGATGCCCCCACTAGAATCAAGGAGGTGGTTGACACCAAGGCTGAAGAGGTGACTTCTCTCAGAGGTGACGAGGCTTGGGCTTTTGTGCCCAAGGTAGTTGGTGATACTCCTGTGATGCATAAGTGGAGGTTGAAGCTGAAGAAGGAAGAGGGAAGCATGGCTCCTTTTGGGAGATGCTGGAGGGCTCCCTCATGGTCCATGATATGGGGGGCGAGGACTATGTCTTGGACATCTCTTCGTAGATGCTATCGGAGGGACCAGGTGCAAGGTTACGGGAGCTGCTGGAGTTGTTCACCACTACTCACTTCAAGGGGGAGTGTTGAAAACTGTGAAGTGAAAGTGGGTGAATGGAAGGCTTGGGCAACCCATTCACGCAGACTACGCGGACAGGGTTGGCGGACTGCTAAGGCGGCAGGGATGTTGCAGGCAGTTTGTTCTGTGGCTGCCTGGGCGGTCTGTTCCCGCGGACTACGCAGACAGCAACGGCGGTTATCCAGGCCGGCTTGTGCTCAGCAGGAAGTTGGATCCGAGGAAGTAACCGGGCAGATAGAAACTCTATCCGCGGAGTCCAACATGAAGCGGACTGATGAACTGGAGCTCGGCAGACCGGTTTGGCAGTTGCCTTGGTCTTGCTCTGGTGCAGCGGCAAGTGGAAGCCGCGGACACCGCCTGTCAGTTTGGACTGATACTGGAGCTCGCCGGGACAGGCGGACTGGTTCCAGTGTCTGCCAGTAAGTGCGGACTGGCCCTTGTGGCCAGTGGACTGGACTTGGTGAGTTCTAAACCAAGTCCAGGATGGCTCAGTCCGGGGATATCGCGCAGTGGAGCACGGACTGCTTCTCTCAGTCCGCCATGCTCGGCAGGAGTGTTGTTGCCTTGATTGCTTTCTTGGGGATATGCGGTCTTGAGATTGCGTGCACAAGCATGCGGACTAGAGCTAGTGTCTGCTAAGTTTTTTTGAGCCTTGTGATGAGGCTATGGACTCAAGGATGCGGACTGAGAAGTCTACAGGGATGCGGACTGACGAATTCTGCAGGAGTTGCGGACTGGAGAAGTCTGCTGGAATTGTGGACTGGAGTAGTCTGAAGGAGATGTGGACTCATGTATCTGCCATGTTAGCAGACTGGAGATGTGTCCGCTGAGTCCGGCAATGCCTTGGTGATTAGGCAATGGACTCAGGAAAGCGGACTAGAGTTGTCTGCGGACGGACTGAAGCAGTGTGTCCACTGAGTCCGGCTTGGTGCTTTTGTGGCAGCCGTGGGCTCGGGATTCGCGGACTAATGTGGAGTGTCCGCTGAGTCCGACAGAAGCCTTGGTATTGGGGCTGTGGACTCAAGGTATACGGGCTGATGCCTTGTCCGCTGATTGTCGGACAAATGCTGCTGCGGAGTCTAGCTATGGAGATCCTGGCTTGGCATTTGGCGACTAGGCGGACTAGAGATTGGAGTCCGGCCTTGGAGAAGCTAGGGCGGACTGGTTATCTACATAGTAGCGGCGAACTGGAGTTTGTGTCCGCGGGCTGGCGGACACACTTGTCCTTGCTGCAGGATATGCCGGTTATCCTATCAGCTAGGACGGTGACCATACTCATCATTGTGCATATAAATAGGACCCATGTCACATCAAGAAATAACAACAGGTACCGAGAGAACCGAAGTAAGTGAACAGTAATTTGAGCTCGCATAAGTTGCTGCGGACTGGACTATGGTGTCCGCGCGGTTGGATAGGGTTGACCGGGTTGTGCTGTGCAGGTTGTGCGGATAGCGCTGGAAAGCTAGGACTTGGCTCTGATTGCAGTCAGGGACAGTGCGGACTCTGTGGTTAAGCAACAGGCAGTAAACAGCAGGTCGCGGACAGCGACTAGGCGGTCTTCTCTTTGGCAACTTGGTTCGGGGTTCAGGAAGTCGCCTGTCTCAAGCGGACTGTTCTATTCGGTATCGCAGCATATGCGGTCTGGCGGCTAGGCAACCTCGCGGTCATGCGGCTTGCATATCGGCGGTGAAGAGCTAAGCATTGGAATAAGGGGTTGTCCGCGCGGCTTGGTTGCGGCTTTGCGACCTGGCGGATTGAGCGGACTCCACAGTAGTAGACCGCGCGGCTTAGTGTTTGAGACCACGCGGCTTGTATAGTTTTGTCTTTGTCTGTCTCTGCTCTCCCTGTGTTGGTTTTGCCGAAGCATGTCTCGTCATGTATGTCTCGCCTTGTAAAGAATTTTGCTGTTGATCAATAAAGATATTTGCTTGCTGCATGTGTTGCTGGTTGTTATTGCTTTGTTGAGATAACCCCTGCTTTCTCGAAGATCCGGGAAAACGTTCAACATTATAAGTGGAGGTGTCCTCCGGTTTGGTGAGTGTCAACATGTTATCCGAGGAGGCCTCTGCGGTTTTGTTGAATTTTAACATGGTATTCGAGGAGTCCTCTGCGAGTTTGTTGAATTTTAACATACAGGAGTGGCCAGTGTTATCTTTGGTGGCCGTAGTCAGGAGCTTCCTTGGACTGGCGGGCTACTATCGAAGATTTGTTGCAAACTTCTTGCGGATCGCTTTGCCTCTAACCACACCGACGAGAAAGGATCAGAAGTTCGTTTGGAAGCCAGAGTGCGCGTGAGCTTTTAAAGCGCTGAAATGTCGGCTGACCACGGCGCCTGTGTTGTCGTCGCCATGTGGTGTTGATCGATTTGAAATCTACAGTGATGCTTCAGGGATCTACTTAGGCTGCGTTCTTCTACAAAATGGGAAAGTGATTGCTTATGGCTCTCGCCAACTGAAGGTGCAGGAGAGAAATTATCCCATCCACAACTTAGAGTTGGCGGCGGTGATCTTTGCACTGAAGTTGTGGCGGCATTATCTGTATGGAGTGAAAGTGGAGATATATACAGATCACAAGAGCCTAAAGTATTTGTTGGAGCAGAAGGACCTGAATATGCAACAACGAATGTGGCTGGAGTTAATTGGGGACTACACCTTTGAGATCCATTATACTCCCGGGAAGGGAAATGTCGTCGCTGATTCCTTGAGTCGGAGAGCTCTGGCAAGGGCAAGTTAGTTGCAGATGCATGATGAACGTCTCATCCAGGAGTTGGAACTGTTAGATATTTCTTGTCTTGATAAGAATTCTACAACCAATGAATGTCTGAACTGGACGGAGGTGTAGTGTGACCTTGCGGACCGGATTCGACGAGCAACGAAGCTGGATGACAGTCTCCAACGCTATGCAAAAGAGGGGCCAGAGGGCAAGTTCTCCTGGGATGATGACCTTTTACGGAAAGAGGGTCGTTTGTGCATCCCGAGTTTGGGTAAGTTGAGGGAAGAACTGATGTATGAAGCGCATTATACGAAGTACTCAATTCACCCTGGGAGCACGAAGATGTTCAGAGATATGAAAAAGTTGTTCTGGTGGCTAGTGCTAAAGAAAGATGTCGCTCATTATGTGGCCAAATGCCAATCTTGTGTTATGGTAAAGGCGGAATGCCAGAAGCCTGGCAGTTTCTTTAAGTCGCTGCCGATTTTGGAGTGGAAGTTTGACGATATTTCCATGGATTTCGTGCACGGGTTGCCGAGATCTCAGCGCGTAAATGATTCAATCTGGGTGATTGTCGACCGGCAGACGAAAGTAGCACACTTTCTTTCAAACAGGCGGGGCGAATCAGTAGAAAGTATGGCAAACCTCTAATTTTGAAAAGGTTGTGTGGCTATATGGTGTTCCTCGGAGCATCGTAAGTGATGGAGATGGGCGATTCACATCGAATGACTGGAGGCTAGTCCGCCAGCTGTTGGGCACAAAGTTGACATTCAGTACGGCCTTTCATCCCCAAACAGATGGTAAACTGAGAGGACCAACAGAACGATGGAGGATTTGCTCCGGATGTACGCCCTAGACTTTGGGAAGAGATGGGAAGATCATCTCTACATGGTGGAGTTTGCCTACAATAACAACTACCAAGCGAACATCGGTACGACACAGTATGAAGCTCTGTATGGTCGGAAGTGGCGTACTCCTTTGGCTTGGGAGAAAGTAGGCGAATCCAAATTGTACAGGTGTAATGAAGTCGATGAAGCGAACTCGACCATACACACTATTCGGGAAAGACTATTGATAGCCCAGGATCGGCAAGCAAAGTATTACAACGCCAAACACCGGAATGTGGAGTTCGCGGTGGGCGACTGGGTCTATTTGAAGATCAAACCCTTTAAATGCGTGTCCAAGATTCGACAACTGAAAAGGTTAAGCCTGAGGTATCTTGGTCCATTTGAAGTGGTGGAGCGCATCGGGGAAGCTACATATCGGCTAGCTCTTTCGGCAGACTTTGGTGGATTACATGATGTGTTTCACATCTCGGTGCTTCGGAAAGCTGTCAAAAATATAGCTCAAGTGATCGGGACTGATCGTGTGTCGGTGGAGTATGTTCTAATGATGAAGGTTAGGCGCATTCAGATCGAGGATTGTGCCGATAAACAGTTGCGGAACAAGACGATCAGGATGGTTAAAGTCCTGTGGGATAATTGCGGCCGTGAAGGGCTAACATGGGAGGGAGAGCAGACCATGCGAGCTGAATTTCCCGAGCACTTTATATAACTGTGCTGCAGTGTGTCTCACGTTGTACTAAATGATTATGGAATGAAATTTGTGTGTTTGATCTCCTTCCTATGTGCAAATTTCGGGGACGAAATTTTTTTAAGGAGGGGAGGGTTGTAACACCCCAAATTCTAGAGTTGGGAAAAGTTTGGGTGACATGACCTGGGACACGAGTGTGTCCCAGGGCGTGTCCTGCTCGGGTGAGCAGTCAGCGAGTGTTCGATGAAAATTCGTTCGACGAAAATTGAGGGAACACGCCCTCTGACATGGGCGTGTCAGAGGTCGTATCCTCTATGGTCCGACGAACGCAGCTCGACGAAGTTTAGCTGGGGCGTGTCTGGTGCCGTGTATGGGCACAGGGCCTGTGACACGGGTGTGTCACAGACTGTGTCCTTTTCTTGATGTGCCTAAGGCATTGAGGCCGGGTAAACATGGGCATGACACGGTTGTGTCATGTGGTACATGGCTTGTGACACGGGCATGTCACTAGCCGTGTCCCGCTTGGGTTGAAGATGATTTTGTGCAGCCTGATGTACGCGGGCACAGACACGGGCGTGTCTGAAGGTATGTAGGGTGACACGGCCCGTGACACATGCGTGTCACATGGGCGTGTACTGGTCTGGATAGGTCGGTTGAGCACCGCTTAGGGTATACGGCCTGGGACACGGGCGTGTCACATGCAGTGTCAAGAAAAAAAATGTAATTTTGTGGCAAAATCGTGGCCGTCCGTTCCTTCAGCTGGGATCCAATGGCGGAGCTTCATCCTTGTGTCCTTAAGTCTGAGAAATGAGTTGGAACAACTCATTTGATAATTTCCATTCTCTTTCCATACACCTAGAGAGAGAGAGTAAGAAGGAGGAGGAGGAAGGAGAGTCGGCCACCGATGGTGCTGCGACGTTCCAACAAGAGATCCGAGGCCAGCATTGTGGAGGAAAAGCCGGTGTGGTTCTTTCTAGCCAGCTAGGAGCTCATGGAGCCAAAGCTGTCTTCAAGGGTAACGACTTTTCTTCCTAGCCATGTGAAGGCTTCCGTTTTGGCATATGCATATGATTCCCCCACCAGAGGGTGGCTGATTACGTGAGTTCTTTGGGTTGATTCATGGAATCCACAATCATTTGGCATATAGACTAGCATGAAGTACTGGATTGGAAGTCCAGGAAATACCCTTGTAATGGTTGATGTTCATGAGTTGTGCCTGTGAAGTAGAGTAGCAGGAAGTACTGGCGTGGTAAGCCAGGAAAATACCCTTGATTCTTGGAATGCTTGATGGGTTGTGCCTGTGAAGCTGAGTAGCAGGAAGTACTGGCTTGTTAGTCCAGGAAAATACACTCAAGTGAGTGATATGATGCACGGTTAAGACTAGGGATGGAAATTGAGTTCTGTCGCTAACGCGAGGCATGGCTCCAAGGTAAACGATGAAAGTGAAGCCAGTTCTGCGAGAATGAGTTGGTTCTGTGTGAGCTGATTGGCTCACCTAAAGGAAACATGTAAGGTGAAACTGACACGCACCCTTTATGTAGCCACGAGTACGCCGTACTCGGTGATGGCAAGGCCATTTGAGCGACGGGGGATGGATGATCCGACCTACGCTACGTCTGTCCAACGTAAGACTTGAAGGTGCGGTCTGTTGGAGCGCATAGCAAGAGTCTTAGGCCTGCGCGCCATAACACAATGGGGGGCTACGGGCCAATCCCAGTGCATTAAGGCTAAAATCTCTAGCTGCACGCCATGGAGTAAAATGCTCAATTATTACCGTTGGGTTGCGAGCCTGATACAGTGGTGGCACCCTAGTTCGCAGGTACACCAAGAATGTGCCCGGAGTGCACGGATCGTCGGGCCGCGTGGCTGACGAGTGTGATGGAATGTTTGTGCGTGAGTGCACAATATGTGATGAATATATATATGCATGAGATAGCTATGTCTGCAGGGAAGAAATGCCACTGCCCTGGGAAAGGGGTAGGATCGTTATAATTTGGCCAGATGAATGCTGACCATTGCCTTGTTTACCACCGTTTGGTGGGCTGTCCCGGTGCAAGTGCTGGAGAATCAAGCGGGACACATAAAGGCTGAAGGCCTTGTTGCTGATGTTGCTGCTACCGCTGCTAGCCCTTGAAGGCTAAACTAAATGTTATGTTTGTTTATACGTGGACGACCTGCACACCAATGTTTGAGGCCACTGTTGTGTAAAGCCTTGTAAGGCCATAAGGCCAACTAACTATGTGTTTGGAAATTCCTGTTTTATATAAATGTGGAGCTTTTATATGGTGGACATTCATGTGTGTGAGTTCAGTTTCCGTGTTATAGGCTTCCGCTAGAATGCAATGAGTTAGGATGCGCAACTCTGGTGTCACTCCGTGACTTCCCCACCTGTTTTATGGTATATGTTGTGGGGCCCCGGCCAGACCTTCTAGTATAGACCTGTGAACGGATGGAGTCGTTACAAAAAGAGCTTAAAAAGTGAAAATAAAGCAGAAAAGAACAAAAAATTTTACATCCTAACAAAAAAAACTAAGTTAAGGATAAACCAAAACCATTTTTAAGACATCTTTATAAACTTAAAAGAATGAATATAAGAAGAGCGGAAAAACTAAACTATGAAAACTATGAAATCTATTAAAGCATAAAACAAAACTCATACACACACACAACCATTTTAAAGACAAGAAAAAGATAGATAAAACAAAACATAAATAAGATTGCTTAGGGTGGGCACATAGATGAAATCCAAAACCATGTAATGGGAAAAAACTACATTTTTATTAAGACTAAAAGACGATTACAAAGATAAACCTAAAATAAAAGAGAGAGAGGGAGAAAAAATCCCATTACAAGGCCTTGAAGAACTCTTAAGCAGCACCACCTAAGCAAAATGTTTCCAAAAAATGGGAATAGCAGCTCAATCAGAGAACTTCAAATAATAGAAAAAAATTTCAAGGTACACGACCTCGAACACGGGCGTGTCGGGGGGGGGGGGGTGCGTGTCAACACTATACATGAGTTGATCCGGCGATTTGACAGTACGTTTGACTTCGGGGCGGTCCACGTGGAAGTCACGCCCGTGTCTCTGCCGCCACGGGCGTGTCGGAGGGCGTGTCGTGAAGGTTGATCCGGGACGGGTTGTGCAAAAAGTCGTCGGGCTGTCTTGTCAGGCCAGGTGTAGGAGTACACGCCCGTATCACATCTTGACACGGGCGTGTCGAGTCGGCCGACGATCTTCGAGCATGATTTCGTCGAGCTGGAATGACACGGGCCTTGGTCACGGGGCGTATCACATAACACGTGCGTGTCGTAGGGCGTGTCACATTTTTCTCTTCAAATGCGCCTGATTTCACAGGAATTGAAGTATCACGCCCAGGTCACGAGCGTGACCCAAAGTACACGGGCGTGTACTTGCACTTTTTGGCAATTCTTCCGAAAATTTCAGGAAACAAAAAAAATCTAAGTTAGCATAATATGTACAAAATAGGAGCAATTTATTAAAGAAAAATAACTAAAAAAGACAAAAACAAACTAAAACGACTTATTTATTGTACGTAAAAATACATTTATTTATAACTCATCAAGGTAGTTTCCCTAATTTCTCACTATAGAAATGGGAGAAAACTCTAGCCTTCTCCTTTTATCTCATTTGCCAAGCCGTCGCTGTAATAAACCGTCGGAGAGGAAGAGATTGCTGGAGCCGATCTTCTTTTCCGTGAAGAACGAACACCACCAAGGAGAAGAAGATGCTGCCAAGAAGGGTAACAAGATCCATGGATGGAATCGGTGGAAACGCCGGAAATGAGGTGAGCTTCCTACCCTCTCCCTTGGTGCTAGATCTCTAGTTATTCCTAGGAGAGATATCTACTAAAAAGAGTCTTGATTTGTGAGAAGAAGGTTTCTAGGAAGAGGTCATGCTAGGACTTGTGTCCTAGGAATTATAGTCTTCAACCTTCCCTCACTTCAAATGATGTTTGTGTACTGGTTTCGTGAAGAGAAGTGGACATAAGAGGGTGAATAAGGGAGGAGAAATTCTGGATGTTATTTGGAAAGTTTGGTTGGAGGAAGAAGACAAACCGATGACGTTCGATCTGCTTTAAGATGCGAGCAAAAATATGTTTTCTACGCGCAGCAACCTTTAAGGCTGTTTTCACATATGATTTGCCCAGACCTGGGCTTCCGACCAAACACGAAAGTCATAGCCCTTTAAAATACCTTTCCAACGAGGGGTTACACGCCTTCACCGGATTCGTGTAGCCTCAGAAATCCCCGATCGAGTTTGTTGTATAGTAATCATTCCTGCATATATAATTCTCTTATTTATTTTGTATCGACTTTGGGTTTGGTAGAAAGATTGCAGTACAATAACGTTAATGTTTTGTTGAATTTAGTCTATTAGTAATTGAGATAAAATATGTTAATGACAATTGTTGGATAGATCCCTAATGAACAAATGGTGTAGTAAAGTGTACTTGATTGAGGTGATTTGGTGGAGGTTAGTGAACGAATGTATTGACATGTTGTGATGGTAAGAGTTATTTAAATACGTGAACCGATAGGGATGTACTTGATAATGGAAACACATTGAATAATGATGAAGTTGACTTGGCGTTTGTTGTACATAACTACAATTAATTATGATAACCAAATGGTTGGTGAATATGTGTGGAGTACCATTATGTTGTTTGTGAACACTTGGTGTCTTGGATGCACAAAAATATGGAAGGTTTGAAAGTGCGTGAGTGTTGCCGCACTGGAATTACGTAATGGTAAGAGACTCGGTCTGGAGCTCTTGCCAGCTGTTGAGCACGAAATGTCAATAATGAAAAGGGGGCTCAATGTGGAGCCACGTATGTGAAATGCATGTGGTGTGAGTTGGAACATGGCGTCATAATCCTGGGTTAAGGATAGTGTGGTAGGTCTACTGGCTCGCAAGTCGTCACACCGATGGGAGTTGACAGATAGACTTTGGGCGGTTGGGCTTGCTCCTCGGTGTTCATTCCCTAGGCTCCTTCCGTGCCAAGTGGACGGTTGGGTTCGGTCCTCATTCTTTTTTTGAGGCTCCTTTCGGGTCACAACATAGGCCAATTCAGGGCTTGGATCTCGGTGCACATCTACCCGACACTCCAGTTGAGTCATAGTACGCATGTGAGCTCCGTTGTTGTGTTCTTAGAGTTTACACGTACGGAAGCCTAGGCTTAGTAGTGTGGATGCCCGCCTAGTTGTGGAGAAGCCCGCTCCACTATCGCCGCCTGGCCACGACGGTTGACGTCCGAGAGGTTAGCTACCTACTCGAAAAGTGAGAACTACAAGTCTGTGTCGACATTGCAGTTGTATGTGCGTGATCATGGGTGAGTCATTGCATTGCATTCATGGCATTACATTACATTGCATGCGCAAGATCCTCATCATATAAGTTTGTATGGACACTCTTATACGATGAATTACTTTACTACTCAGCCGATCCTCAACTTATATGTTTGTATGGGCATTCATATAAGTTGAGTTACGTTATGTTGTAGCTTTACTCATTTATTATACTGCTAATATACTTGATACTGCTCACTCTATACCACATGTTTGTACTACTATTTTATTTAACTATATTGTACCCTTGTTCATTTCTCTGTCTAGTGTCGAGGAGTCATCGGGGGAGCAGATGTGATAGCCACTTAGACTTATGACTAATGGTTGCTACGTCTTCCTTTTTAGCAGAAAACCCCGCAGACAGAGCAGCGGCAGGTTATGCAGCAGGGCAGCCCAGCCAGGACGACAGGGCCTGAAGGGACGGTATCGTAGCTACCGTCAGTGACTGATGTGAGTTTTGAGAGACTCATTATGTATCCCCTTGGGCAAGTTTTAATCATACTCTGATATTTTAGAATCTTGTTGATGCTTCTTTTATTTGATATACCTTTGTACTATTTAATTTTGTGTGGATTTGACTTCTGTTATATAATCTTGGTTGGGTTGGCAATGTTTGATATTGATTATAGCCGGCAGGATATGCATCCTGTGGTATAGGTTATCCAGAGTGCTAATGCTACTGCAAGGTGGCTGTTCTGGGCATAAGACTCCCCTCATGCTGTGTTTTGTGTTCCTGGAGGGGGGTCTTACACCGCATAAGCTGGATGAGTTGTGTACTCAACTAGATGAGTTATTGTAATGTGGTTTCATTAGGCCAAGTTCTTCGCCTTGGGGTGCTCCTGTTTTGTTTGAAAGAAGAAGGATGGATCTTTGAGGTTGTGCATTGATTATAGGGAATTGAACAAGGTAACGTTCAAGAACAGGTATCCCTTGCGGCAGATAGATGATTTGATTGATTAGTTGTGAGGTAGTGCAGTGTTTTCGAAGATTGACCTTCGTTCAGGCTGCCATTAGTTGAGAATCCGTGAGTCAGATGTTCCGCGGACCGCTTTTCATTCTCGCCATAGACATTTTGAGTTCTTGGTAATGTCCTTTAGATTGACCAATGCACCATTTGCCTTTATGGACATGATGAACAAAGTGTTTATGGATTTCTTGGATCGGTTTGTGGTTGTTTTTATTGATGATGTCCTGATTTATTCCCGGAGTGCTGAGGAGCATGCCAAGCACTTGAATTTAGTTCTGTCTGCTTCAAGAGAGTATAAGTTGTATGTCAAGGAGAGTAAGTGCAAGTTTTGGCTACCTAAGGTGTCCTTTTTGGGTCATGTTGTGATCAAATATGGAATTTTTATTGACCCAGAAAAGATAACTGCTGTTGTGGATTGGAAAAGACCTGGCACACCAAAAGAGATAAGAAGCTTCCTAGAGCTTGCAGGCTATTATAAAAAATTTGTGGAAGGATTCTCTATGTTGTCTGCGCCGCTGACTAAGCTTACGCAGAAGAACACAGCTTTTGTGTGGAGCGATATTTGCAAAGAAGCCTTTTAGGAATTGAAAAAGAGATTGTACACTTCCCCGATGTTGTCTTTGTCTATCGAGGGAGTAGAGTATGTAGTTTATGTGGATGGACACACATAAGGCTTGGATGTGTGTTGATGCAAGAAGGTAAAGTGATTGCGTATGAATTGAGGCAGTTAAAACTCATGAAAAGAGCAACCCTATGCATGATTTGGAGTTTGCAGTATTGATTTATGCCTTGAAATAGTGGAGACATTTGTTATATGCCGCTTTGTGTATGATTTACACGGACCATAGAGCTTGAAGTACGTCTTCACTCAGAAAGAGTTGAATCTGCGGCAGCGTAGATGGTTGGAGTATGTCGTGGATTATGATGCCAATATTTTATATCATTTGGGTAGGGACAATGTAATGGTCGATGCCTTGAGGAGGAAGACAACGCAGATCTTTGATCACTCGGTGGAATCCTTGGTGGAATATTTTCTGTTAATGGGTATTTCTATTGGAAGTAGTGATTTGCTAAGTAGCCTGGAAGTGGCAGAGCCTTCTTAGATTGTGCTTACAAGGCTACACAAAGAGACGATCCTGATTTACAACATATTAATGGGAGAACTAAGAAAAGGAAATTACCATACTTTTCAATTGATGATGCGGGTACTTTAAAATATCGCGGTAGGTATTACATTCCTGCAGTTGAGGATATTTGAGCAAGGATATGCAATGAAGCGCATGGATCTAGTGTTGTCTACCGTCTTGGTTCTACAAAGATGTATAGAGATCTGAAGTAGATCATTTGGTGGTATGGGTCGAAGAGTGATATAGCCAAATTTGAGTCTGAATGTTTTACTTGCAAGCTAGTTAAGGCAGATTATAGAAGGCCTGGTCGAAAGCTGATGCCTTTGGATATTCCAAGTTGGAAATGGGAGAGTATTTCTATGGACTTTATTATTGGTTTATCGGGATCTCCCCGAGCACATGATTCTGTGTTGGTCATAGTAGACTGACGAAGTGTGCTCACTTAGTGTCATTCAAGGTTGATTGCACCATGAAGAAGATAGCAGAATTGTATTTGGAAGAGGTCATTAGATTGCATAAGGTGCCATCAAGTATTGTGTCTGATCGAGATTCCATGTTTACGACTTGCTTTTGGAAGAGTTTATAGGAAGGGTTGGGTACTGACCTTAGATATTCAACCGCTTATCATCTGCAGACTAATGGTCAGACGGAGAGAGTAAATCAGATTGTGAAAGATGTGATCAGATGTTACATCTTGGACCACAAAGGGGTGTGGGACGAGCGGCTGAGATTGATGTAATTCGGTTATAATAATAGTTATCAAGAAAGTTTTCAAATGGCCCCGTTTGAGACTTTATATGGGAGACGTTGTAGAACTCCCTTATTTTGGGCTGAAGTTGGTGAAAGACCGTTGTTAGGTGCAGAAACTTTGGAAGAAATGACTACTTCCGTGACGCATATTTGACAAAATCTTTGTATAGATCATGAGCGTTATGAGAAGAATGCTAATCGACGAAGGGTTGATTTGGAATTTGTAGTTGGGGACATGGTTTTCATCAAGGTTTCTTTGATGGCAGGTGTTTAGAGGATTGATAGGAACTATAAGTTCGATCCCAGGTATGTTGGACATTTCCAAGTTTTTGAGCGCATCAGAGTGTCAGCTTATAGGCTGGATTTGCTCGATAATTTTCCTGGTGTGCATGATGTGTTTCATGTGAGCCAGTTGTGGAAGTGTGTGCTTAGTGATCAGCATATTTTTGATTCGGTGCCCCAGTTGCAACCTAATCTTTCTTATGTTGAAGTGCCTGTTCATATTCTAGATACTCAAGATCGGGTGTTTTGGAGGAAGACAATACCCATGGTTAAGGTTTTGTGGTGAAACGAAGACATGGAAATATTGACTTGGGAGTTGGAGTCACCTATGAGGGAGGCTCATCCTCATCTATTCTACTAGTTTCAATTGGTAAGTGTTTTTATTCAATAACACTTGGTTATTTTCTCATCTTTAGTATATTCAGTTGTGTATCAAGTTTCTGAACGAAACTTTCTTTAGGGGGGAGTTGTTGTAATGCCCCTGATATTTCAATGTTAACGTTAATTCCTCCAATGCCATATTTTTTGACATCTGGTCATTACGTTGACGCGTAGTTGATGGGTACCATTACTGGAGCGTGACTTTTGCTCATTTGGTATCCAAGGTTTTGTATTATAATATTAGCTTGGCTAATTTCTAATGTGTTTTTGAGATTTCCCTTGTGAGCCAGGTTTATTTTGGAACTCGGTGGAGCCTTTTTGGGATTTTTTGTGTTTTGGGCTTCGGGGAGTATTTACCCGAGTTTGGTTTGTTGAATATTAATTTCGACTTATCTATTGGATTCGTAGTATCGATATTTAATTTCGATCCGAATTTCGTAGAAATTGAGTTGGTTCAAGTTTTTGGTTGTTTGGGCGTGTAGTTATTAATACTTATATTATATTATATCATATGTATATAATATATTATATTGATCTAATAGATAATATATTATATGTGATATTATATGTATGTAATATATAATACATTATATGCAATGTTATATTATATATATAAAGACCCAAGACCAATCCTATTCACTGTCTTCTTACCCAAGCCATCAGACCAAGAACACGATAGAGTGGAGGTGACGGGTTTCGCAAGGCTTTTGTCCTTCAGTTGTAGAAGTACTGGTGCTCGAAATCGTCAACGGGGGGTAGATCCGGAAAGCTCTCGCCAAGATCTATGCATTGGTGGTAGGTAATTTTGTTTTCTTGGACTTTTGGCGTAAGGGTTTTTGACCTTGACTCTCATTTGCCCTGTAAAGTTTCAGGAATTATTGTCTAAGATTTCTTACGGCCGAACCTTGAAGCGGAGCATTGTGAGGCCAGATTATTGAAGATCTTGAGGCAAGTGGTGATTTTCACCCTTTCCAAGCCTTTTATTAAGTTCTTTATTGTTCCTTTTCTAATTTTTTTTATCTATATAGGTTGTATCCTGAATAGCATAACAGTAAAATTTTTATTTTCTTTATCCTTTCTCCTTGTTGTGTGATTTAAAATACTTTTATCTATATTTGGACTCTTGCTTTGTTTACCCCTTCCTTTCTCTGAAGTTATGGAACCTAGTCTTTGTCTAGGTTTATAAAAATGAATTATTATAAGTCTATAATCCTTTGTTTCGGAAAGACAGAATTTCTGCCAGGTTTCTGCCTTAGTCGTTGAGTGTACAGCCCTTGGTGTTGAGTGCGTTGAGTGTACATCCCTTGGCATTGAGTGCGTTGAGTGTACAACCCTTGGCATCGAGTGTGTTGAGTGTTCAGCCCTTTGCATTGTTTGAAGGCTTGGCGTTGAGTGAAAATCGTTAAGTGTGTTGAGTATAGCCTTGGAGTTGAGTGTGTTGATTGAATCAAGCTTGGAGTTAAGTGAATGTACATAGGCATCTAGTTCATTGAGTGTTGTGCCTTGGCATTGAGTGCATTGACTGAATCAGGCTTGGCGTTGAGTGAATATACTTTGGTGTCGAGATTGTAGATTGAAGCAGCTAGGCGTCGAGTGCTTTGAATGTATCTGTCCAGGCGTCAAGTGGACTCAAAGCTTTTATTAGGCGTCGAGTGAACTCAGAGCCTATATTGTTTGGTGTCGAGTGATCTCAGAGCTGGTGTTTCTTGCAATTTTGATGTGTTCGTCGAGTGACTTTGTGTTTCAACCAAAAATCAGCCCTAACGAGAGTTCGGAACCTGGGTGTAACTAACACCTACTTCTCCAAAAATGTTGGAACTAAAAATCAACACGAACAAAAGTTTGTACCCTGGGGTGTAGCTAACACCTACTTCTCCCAAACTCGAACCCTTGAATAGTTGCTGAGAACTAAGGAAGTGACCCTGGGCTACAGCACGGAGGTCCCTCCACTTATTTGGAAGATCTCATAGCGCTTCCCCTTTTTAGCCATGTGCTGAGCTAAGGATAACATAGAAAACCCTACAAGACTTTAGAAAATGAGAAAGCTTGCCTTCTAAGGTACCCTGTGGGTATATTTATAGATTCCCAGTATATGGTATGCTAACAACTTAATTCTACTATTCCAGAAGACTATATACAGCCCAAAGTGGTCTGCCAACATCCAAACTCTATTGTTCTGAGGAGCTAAATGCAGTCCTCCAGGGGCAATCGGGTAAATTTTGCTCTGGACCAAAATGGGCGGAAGGTTTCTCGCACACCTAGGTAGAAGCCTTTCTGCATGCCCTGTAAAAAGGAAAATATTCGGCCGGGTGCGGGTTTCCCTACCCCACTCGCCTGCTCTTATGAGAGACATGGCCAAGTCCGAAATAATTGAGAGCGTTGAGTGGAAAGGCTTCACTCAACACCAGAGGCAAAAAGCGTCAAGTGCGTTGAATGGAAAGGCTACACTCAACGGCATAGGAGAAAAGCGTCGATAGCATTGAGAAGAAAGGCTTCACTCAACGCCAGAGGCAAAAGTCATCGAGATCGTTAAGTGGAAAGGTTTTACTCAACGCCAGAAGCAAAAAGAATCGAGAGCATTAAGTGGAAAGGCTTCACTATACACCAGAGGTGACAAACGTCGAGTGTTTAGTGGAAAGGCTTCACTCAATGACAGAGGCGAAAAGCGTCAAGAGCATTGAGTAGAAAGTCTTCAGTCAATGCCAGAGGCAAAAAGCGTCAAGATTGTTGAGTGGAAAGGCTTCACTCAACGTTAGAGCCAAAAAGCGTCGAGAGCATTGAGTGAAAAGGATTCAGTTAACGCCAGAGGCTAAAAAGCATTGAGTGAAGGTGCTTTTACTCAGCGCCTTCAATAAGGACTATGCCGACCCTGGGGCTTCCCGCTTACCCATGCGTAAGCCTTTTCGCCTTTCTTGGTTGGAGCCCTTTCGCTGCTTGACTCGCCTGAGCTGACCAACCTGGGCCCAAGGTCCCACTCAGTGAATATGGGGTTTTACACAATCCTCGCATTTGCGAGCTAGTTCTACGCTCAGAAAGAAACGTCCAACCCTTAATATTCAGTGAGTGCTTGCTGACTTGAAAGAGAATTTTTTGTCGGCCCCACCACAACGCTATATAAATGTCATAGAGCATGTCCCCAAGACACCGCTTGTTCCGTTACTGCTTATCGCCCGATCTCTCACATTGCTTCGAAGATGTATGCGAAATGAGCCGTGAAATTGATAGTACGTTTTTTAGTCAAAATTATTAAAAAAAATTTAGTTTTTTTATGTGTAAATTATGTCTTGTAAGTCTTTATATTGACCCCCTTTTGTATATATTGTTTCCACTAATGTTTTCTCTTCTTTTTGCTGGTTTTCTCAGCTTTCGGCCAAAATGCCCTTACACGCCCCCCTTACACGCCCTCCCTGGGCGTGTCACCGATCCCGAGGAAAGTTTGCTGTCTGAGCCCAAATACCGAGCAAAACCACTGACACACCCCACTTACACGCCCTCCATGGGCGTGTCACCGATCATGTCATTGGGCGTGTCGCCCTCTTCCCGAGGCCTGCTGCCGCATTTAAAGATTTCCTATCGCAACACATCAATAGTACTGACACGCCCCCCTACATGGTCGTGTCCCTGGGTGTGTTCCGCAATTTCGAGCATTTGACAGATTTTCGACCACTGATTGAAGCTTGACGTGCCTTACACGCCCACCCTAACCGACCGTGTCCTTGGGCATGTCCACCAACACACAAATCAAATCTTGATTCCCGTCAGAATTCAGCTCCCGATGTTAACCCATTCATGACATGCCCACTGACATGCCGTACCCGGGCGTGATACGGGCCGTGACCGACCCGCAAAGTTTTCTATAAATTCAGACCCCCTCCCCCTTGAGTGCAAACCAGTTTTGGAGTGAGAGGGGAGGTGCTTCCCTTTTGCTTTCTAGTAGTTTTCCATGCTTCTCCTCTCCGCCTTTCTCATTTTAAGTTTTTTAATCCTAGCTTAGTTCACTTTTTTTATTAGTCTTGTAATTGCTTTAGTAGCTTAATGTTAATGCTAGCATAGTTTTCATTTCCAACACTTGTAATATTTTATTTCAAGTTGTAGCTCTCTTTTCACATTAATAAAACGTGTGCCTTTTCTTTGTTTTCTTAATGCATTTCTACTCATCTCTCTTCCTCCACTTCACCATGAGTAACTAATCCTTCTTGTACTCAATCTTGATGTTCCGAGGTTCGAGTTGATTAAGATATGATGCTCTAGTTCGCTCTTTCTTTATAAGGCTTAGACTTTTGATTTACTCTTGAAAAAATTCATGTTTGGAGTTATATAATCGATAGATAATTTCGATATTTGTTTTGATTCTTAGCTAGCTGAGAGGCTCGTAGTTTGAAGTGAACACTCAAAAGTAAAGAGAGTTGCACACACCCCCTCGAGAGAGGCAGACGTTAAATCTCCTGGATTGGAGTGAAATCCAATAGAGGGTTTCACAGCATAAAGCAAGATTTAGGTCTCCGATTTGGATGAGAGTTCAGTCGGACGTTCCTAAACACAGGTGGGCATGGCTTTGAGAGAAGCGTGTTAATGCTTATGGAACCAACATGGTCAAGGTCTTTTACCTTATTAAGTTAGGGTTTATTATCGCATTTTTAATCAACTTTAGCAGAGGTGATTCTCGATCGAGTGCTTTTCTTTATCATAGTTCAACCCCTCGTTGTAATCGCTTTTAGTAGCTCTCTATTTAACCGCAAGAATTTCTCTTTTTAGCGTAATATTTCTTTTCTTAATCGCGTTTAGCTTTCTCTTAAACCCTAAAACAATCTCTCGATAAGATAATAGTTTTCGTGTGAGTAAGATTACTCAACAGTTCCCGAATTTTAATACGATACTTGTGTCCCCTAGCTACATATCGGTATGTATACTTGCCTCGTTGGATTGGTAGTTTGGTTTTTATTCTCTTCACGATTAGTCGACACCAGAAACCGCTCTCGCAAGAGGTCCAGGATCGTCTTACCGCTACTCAGGCGATAACTCGTACTGACTGCACTTGGTTCGCCCCTGGCTCTCGGCAAAAAGGCCTGAGGATTCGGCCTACCGGTGGAAATAGGTTAAGTCAGTTCGGCAAGATTGCTATATGAATAAGTCGGCTTCGCTGACCCCGACCACCAGCCGTGAGAACCCTCCTTATCTGATGGAGGAATGTTTCTTATGTCGCCTTTTGGCGCAAACCCCCCTAATGGGCTTATCATATTGATACCCTACCCTTCTCGTGGGGGGCAGTTCCTGAAGACATCATCGATGCCCCGCCGACGAATATCGAGTCCACCCGGCTTCCTGACAAAAACTTACGGTCGGTCCTGGAGGCTGCCCCTTTGACTACACAGGTCGAGCCTTCGATTGCTCCCGGTAATTTACTTGTCTAGTTTCCACTTTACTTGTCTTGTATTTACTTTCGCTCATCGAGCTTTTCGCAGTGCTTACTTTCGGAACCTTGGGTGTCGTCTGCCCGAGGCCCAAGACTCCCGTTGCCAAAGTCCCTATCGATCAAGCAGGCAACCTTCCCCTCTCACCTAAGGAAACTACTAAAAGTCTCTTGTTCTCGTACCAGACTCTCGCCTACCCATAGGTGATGGCACTGCCCTCTAGCATCCGGTCGAGACCCATTTGCTGGGGCAGACATCCTTCCCCATAGTTGGGGAAAAATGCACCCCCCACTCTTTGGGAAACCTTTTGAAGGGAGGCCAGGATCTTCCCGTCAGCAATCAGGTAGCTACTACCCCTTCTCACATCATGATTACTCTTCCCGCCCCTGAATTGATCCTGACACAGCCCCCTCACTAGATCATCGAGACACTGCAGAGGAGCCCGATATAGACGAGGAGGTGATCTCATTGTCGCCTTCCCCAAGCGAGATGTTAAGCTTCCTTAAGGCCTCCGAAAATTCAAAGAAGTAGAGGGAGAGAATAGCTAAAGTCTTGTCAAAGCTCTTTTGGATGCAGCGTGAGGACTCCTTACGGGAGACCGCCCTCCTAACATCGATTGAGTGGCATCTAAGCGTGATCGAGTGGGACTATACACATCGTCTTAGCGAGACGGAGGGCCTGAGAGGCGGAAGTGAGCAGACTTCTCCCTGAAGGCATATTCCGAGGGCCCGAGACCAACTGCGCCTGATCCACCAGGAGCTTGCCATCGTGATAGCTTATCACTATCTGTGAGTGCCCTCGAGGACAGGGAGGCGAGGTTAGGGTCCCTGGCGGTGGAAACAATACAGAGCCCCATTGACTCTGGCCCCTTCTTGCCAAAACCTCCCGACCTAAACTTCTCGTTTGTACCCTCTCCATTTATGTAATGAACATAAGAACATTTATTATGTTTTAACATCGCTCTTTCCCAGCGAGAGGCCTATTGTATGTAACCTCTTATTTTTCGCGCTATTCTACCCTGCCGAATGATTAGTTCCCCAAGACTCTCACCTATGCTACTCCTCTCCCCTTCCACCTTTCTCAAAATGTAGGGTGAGATGGAGGGCCGCACCAACTGTGCGCAGAACTTTATTGAACACGACTTCCCCCCATGCTGCGTAATCAAGGCGGAGTTTGCTTCCATAACCGGGAAGTATATTTCCCCGGAGTTCGTCGCGCGCAACCCCGGGAGTGAATATAGAGTCAACTTCTTGTTGGAAGGGGAGCTTGTCATACCGCTGGAGCATTTTGATGTTGGGTTCCGCCTCCCACTCTAGTCAGAAGTGCGGCAGGCCCTCCGGTATTATAGAGTGGTACTGATCCAACTCAATCATAACTCCATTGGACTTCTAGTGGATTTCAACTTTTATATGCATGCGGAAAGGATTGAGTTCAATCACTCCACCTTCCCTATATTGTTCAACTTCGATGCCAAAATAGGAATCATATTCTTCTCAGGGCAGACGATCAAGACCGTCATTCTCGCAAACAAGAATCACAACTGGGCCCAGAAGTTCATCTTTATATCCGGGAACTTTGGCAATGTTCCCCTCTTGCCAGTCCAGTATGATGAGATGACTTACAGGCCTCTGACACTTGGGGACTCGAGACGGCCATCCTCTCCTTCTTCGGGACCAAGAACTTCGACGTCAAGTCATGCGGAGGGATCTCGGCTCTCTTCCGCAAGTTACCACCGATGAAGGTACCATTCCGCCTTGTCCATTTAATCTTACTTCGAACTATAAGACTTACTTTTATGGATTTTATAGGTGATCGGGAGATCCCTCTCAACCAGCCCTTTGACGAGGTTAGGGGTTCCGCCCCCACCCTGGCTGTCGCCCAGTCTGCAGCTCTAACTTGCTGGAATGAGCCGGGCTCCTCCTCCTAGCCGAGCGCCAGGAAGAGGAAGCTTGATGCTCGTTCCACCTCTTCCAAAAAGCCCAAACTATCTGCGATGGACAAGGGCAAGTCCGTCGCCGAAACCCCAGCCGAAGGCCCACCTACAGCGGGTGAAACAGATATTATCACGCAAGTTGTTGCCGCCTCACAGAAATCTCCCTCGAAACCTGTACCGAGAAGGCATCGGAATTTTGGCCTTGGTGGGAAGCAACTGGATGAAGAGGGTCGACCCCTTCTATAGTGGGACCCGGAGCCTAACCGGGTCTCCATCTCGTCTCTCCTTCCATCATGTATGGAGCAGGAAACAAGCAGTCGCAAATCCTTCACTCTAATGCCCCTGATTTTTCAGTGTTTATTTTAATACCCGTAATGACGTATTTTTGATGTTAGGGCATTTCGTTGACGCATAGTTAACGGGTGTCTTTTGTTGGATCATGGGTTTGCTCAGTGGGTTTTCCTCTGTGGTTAGTTTTGTTTATTTGTGCACCATCCCTCACGATCAGCGTCTATTTTGCTGACTTGGTGGAGTTTTTTATATGGATGTGGTGTTGTTTTTCTTCGTGTGGTGTTTTACCCGAGTTTGATTTGTTGGATTGGGATTTCGACTTCGCCGTTAGATTCATAGAGTCGGTATTTAGCTACGGTGTGATTTTTGTAAGATAAATAGTTGGTTTGGATTTCGGGTCGGGTCGGGATTATTTTTTATTAAATTGTATTATATTAATATAATTATTTATGAAGGTATATATATAGTCGGTTATTAGGTCGCGTCCAAAAAAACCCTGTTCATCTTCTCCCCAAATCGAGCGGTAGTTGTTTTTGCGAAACGTAAGAGGAGCTGCATCCCACGTGCTTTCGGCCGGCGATTTCCAGCGATTTGATGGCCAAATTCGTCGATAGATTAGAGATTTGGAAATCTCTCGCCGAGATCTACTAGATCGTGGTAAGATTTTCCCGATTCCACAATTTTTAGGCATTAGGATTAGTGATTTTGACCTCTTTTCCCCTCCAAAAGTTTCAGGAAGTGTTGCTCGAGCCATTTCACGGCTGATCCTCGTCGCGGCTCGAGCGGAGGGGGGGGGGGATTTTTCGAAGTTTCAAGGCAAGTGGATTTTGTCGCTTGCTTGTTCATTTCTTGTGTATTTTCTTCCTTCCATTCCTCCTCCCTTAGAGAGTAGAATTAGTGTAAGTTGGCTATGAAAAAGATCTTCTAAAGTAGGGCAAGTTTTTGGACAAAGCGAGGAGAATAGGTTTAGGGGTTAAGTAGAATTTGGCTGGTTTGGGTATGAAGAATTCGTCGAATATCGATGGTAGTATTCATCAAGTATGGTAGATTAGCCAGGTGAGAATTCGGCTTATATCATTATGTAAAATTCGTTTGGTTAAGTGAGTGAATCCATCGAGTATCAGTGGTGGAATTCGGCGAGTGTCTATTAGTCATTCGGCGAGTGTGGTTAGAATTTCGTTAAGTCAGAAATCGTCGAATATTATAGCCTAGCCTAAGTAAAATTCAGCATGTATCATTGAGGATCATCGAGTATAGTCTAGGCTTAGTAAGTGTCGAGTAGTGTTGGTCGACTCATCGAGTATAAAAGCATTTCGTCGAGTATCGTTAGGGAATTTGTCGAGTATTACAGGACTTATTCGCCGAGTATGGTGTTATTCGTCGAGTATCGAAGGTCTTAATCGTCGAGATTTGTACAATTCGTCGAGTATCCATGTAATCTGTCAGGTATACTCGCCGAATTTGGCCATGACTTAGAATATTTTGACGTTTCATGAAGGACTCATCGTGTATGGTCCTTAGGGTGATTTTAGGGATTGTTTAGGTATGTCTTTGGGTTTAGGCTTGGGTTTTGGTTTGGGGTGTTTGGGTATGATGTTTCTTCAGCTAGGTAGGTTGGCAGTGGATAAATGACCACCAATTAGACACCAGTTTGTGGGTCATTACACTTGGTTGTTTGTCTTGGTCTCTGTTAGGTGGGCTATTGAGTTGTGTTGGGCCAGGTGGGCACCACCGTAGTGTAACATCCCATGTTACTTCTGGACCCCTCAACTTAGATTGGGTTAGGCATGGGTGAGATTTAAGGAAGACCAACTATGTTTGGCCCTAGGTAGTGGGTGGTAGCCATGTGGGGCCCACTATAGGACCATAGTCAAACTAGGTCAAACCAGCCTAAGTGGGGACCCTACCCACCCCATGACCCCACCACATTGCCCTAACCCTAAAGACAATCTAAGTGGACCCTAGGGCATGTCACTGGGTCAACACTTTGACCCCAATTGACCAAAGTCAACCTTAGGCTTAATTTGGTCAAACCCACACTCATAGGCCTAATTAGCCTAAGTTGGGCACCCCCTTGACCGAACCCAAGTTGGGTGGTGCCACTAGACCCATTTCCACCAAGTAGGGTCAGCCCACCCACCATGGTTGACCAAGTCAACTCCCCAAGTCAACAAGTCAACAAATTGACCTAAAGGAGTGAAATGAAGATCAAGTCATTTTCCCTTGGACCAAGCCCACCAAAATTGGCCCATAGCCAGCCCAAGTGAACAAGACCAGTCCTACCCCTCTAAATCAGGAGAGAGAATACATGCAAGGGGGTAAAATTGGGATTTTAAGGGTAGGAAGAGAGAGAAAATGGAAAGAGAGGAAATGGTGGCCACATGGCCACCCCATCAGTTGGTTTTAGCTGCCCAAAACCAGGTGGCCGACCTCCCCTCTTCATTTCCAGCAGAAAACCAGGGCTGTGAGCCACTTGGCAGCTGGGCGGAGCAAACAAATCTCAAACCGAGCTCAATTAAAGTGTACCTCTATGTACAGCCAAATTCACTCCAATTAGACCTCATCAGAAGCTTCAGGAGATAGAAGAGAGTGGAAATCGAGTGCTGGATCATGGAGAATGGTGGAGAATTGAGTTTTCGGGGTGGAGCTCGCCGGCGCACCACCACCACGGCAAACCGCCGCCTGACCTGCAGCCAATCCCCAATTCAGGTGCGTTTCGCCTCGCCTCTTCCCGTACTAGGTTTCTAGATCAATCTAGGGAGATATCGGGCTCAATCGAGCCCGATGCCACGAGAGAAAATGGAGAAAACCGAGCCTTTCTCTTCTTGCTCGGGTTCGCCGGAGGAGCCAACTCCGGCGGCCCCACCGCCGGGAAACGCTAGCCCCCACCTTAACGAAGGTGGTGGCGATATCCGCCGGCGGTGGTGGTGGCTCAGCTGGCCGAAAAATGCCAGCCAACATCGTCCAGGAAGATGCAATCATGGCCGTCAAACCATCGGGGATGATGAACCGATTCCGTCGGTTTTAGCTTTAAGATTCGTGCAATAGATTTAAATGATTTAATTAATATTTGATGAATAGTGAAATCTCTGTCACATTATTACAGCCACCTTGCATGTTAATTTTAGGCCTCTTAGAGGCATTTCCAAAACTTTGCCTCTTAATGAAAATTGTAGCCAAGGGTCTTATCTTTAATTTGCCACCCTAAACATGTGATATGGTGTAGTGTACAGTCCTGTAGGACATTTCTCCTAGGACTGGTCCTAGAGTAGGGCAGAAATTAAATTGGATGCCCAGGTCAAACCATTAGTCACCATGGCCCCAAATTTTGGGCACATGCATGATCTGGGCATACTTAGCCCCTGCCAAAATTTAGGAATTTTTTAGAGAACAATTTCCTATAGTTTTTGTCAAAATATCAAAATACAAATAAATGAAATATAAGGAGTTTTACACCTCCCCATGGTCCCAAATCTTGGTGGTAGGTCAATGGGGACATCCTTGGTCCATGGTAAAATTTTCAGCACCTTGGGTTCACTGCATGTTGGAGAATCCACTTGCATGTGTTAGCTCATATTATGCCTTGGTGTGCAATTAGCAAAAATGCAAATATAGTGTATTTAGCCCAAATGGTGACATGTAAAGGTTTTGGAATTATTTGTAGTGGTTCATTAGGGTAAATTTCATCCCTCAAATTAATCATGGAATTTTTGGAGTCAAAAATTCTCATTATTGGAATTTATTTTAAATATAGCTATTTTGGAAATAAAATTGGAAAATAGGTTTTCCTCAAGTACAAATCCTAAAATTTTGCCAAGGCATAGATAATGTCACATTTGACTAGGGAAAAATATGATCCCTCTGTTTTGAAGAACCTTTGGAGTAGATATCATAAATTGCCCATTTTACCCTTGTCTTATTTAATTCTTGAAATGATGGATATGTACCTCAGAAAAATTTGGAATTTATTCTACTGCTATAAAATGGTATTATTAGTTTTGTATGAATTTTTCAAAATTAATGGATGCATTGTTGTTTGTTAAATTAATACAATGACATTTTTGGTAAATATGTTATAATGGAATTTTATAGGCCATTACACAATAAATGTTGATGATACTCTGCCAATAGTCATAAATTAGTGTCCTACAAGTTCTGTAATTTTCCTGGAATTATTGAGTATATAATGCCTATACTTCATTTGGAAAATGGAATTGGTGTGAATTTGATATTAAATAGGAAATGGGAATAAATAATTTAAGGAAAATTATGAAACTCTGTAGGCAGCAATATTTTATCAATATACATCTCAGGAAAAATTTCCTAGGTCAGTGGATACTTAATCATACTACTTCATGTGTAAAATGACCTAGTGTTTAAATTAAAAGATTTAATTAAAGGACTATTTTGCCGAGAAAAATTATGAGAATTCATAGGGTAGTTCCCCTAGTCTATCCCACCTTAGGATAAATATTTAGAGGCAAGATGCCTTAAGGTTTGGAAGATCACATTTTTAGGGTAATCATAGGACATGGTCTGCATATAACACAAATAGGTCTTGCCTTAGGGGTTACCAGGGATTGATTATCGGCAGAAATAAGAGAGTTCAACATGAGTAACCCTGTTGGGTAGAGTTGTCTTAGTGAGGGATCAAAAGTGCAAGTCTTAGTTAGCAACTGGAGTGGGGGTCGGCGGAAGACCGTCGCTTCCCTGTAACACCTTAAGTCACTAGGGTTGTACTAGAGCAATAAGGAGAGCTGGGGAGATACATGGGTAACCATCAACTAAAATAAATATCCTTGCGAAAGGGAATGCTGGGCGTAATCCCAACACAGTTCCTAGTGCCCCTAGAGAGCCCTTCACAGGGAATACCGGGGGCAGTCCTGGGATTAATCTTAAATCTCTAAGTATAATAACCCATAGACAAGAGTAGTCTAATAGGGTAGGACATTGTTGTACCTTCTCGCCCGTTTAGGGTTGGAGGGAGTTGGTATAAAGGCACTGATGTGCGATCTCGCCCGTTTAGGGTTGGAGGGAGTTGGTATAAAGGCACTGATGTGCGATCTCGCCCGTTTAGGGTTGGAGGGAGTTGGTATAAAGGCACTGATGTGCGATCTCACCCATTTGGGGTTTGAGGGAGTTGGTATAAAGGCACTAATGTGCGTTCTCACCCGGGTTTGGGTTTGAGGGATTCAGGATGGTTTTGGTCCTGCGAGCGGGAGGCTCGGTATGAATTACTTGCATGTGTATAAATATCGTATTGGTGCATGCGGTACTGGCCGTTCGTAAAACCGATGGCAGTACGGTGCATCAGGCGGTTGTGAGAGTTAGAGGGGCCAGTGGGTTGTTTTACACTGCAGTCTGGAGGACGATCCCCGATAACACACATCCGACCCAACAAGACTGACGGGTTTGTCCGCAAAGTACGTACGCGAGACTCTAGAGTGCACCTTGGACGTGTATAGAGGCATATGAGAGGGGTCTAAGGCTTGGTAGTGTGCATACCAGTCTAGAAGCGGAGACGCCCGCTCCGCTGCTGCCGTAGCCACAGCGGTGGTACCCGAGAGTGATGCTAGCTCTCAAAAAGTGGGAACTAAAGGTCTGTGATCACAGAGTCGTTGTGTGTGAGTTGCACTTGCCTGCGCATAAAATTGCATCATATCATTCATTCATATTAGGTCATACGCTTCATAGATCCTTATCATATAAATTAGTATGGGCTCTTTTATATGATAAGTTAAATTTCTGGAAACCCTAACTTATATATTTGTATGGGCATTTATATAAGTTAGGGTACGTTTGTGATGATAGCATAGTGGTAGTTTAGCTTATTTACTTGTTCATATTACTGTTCTTTACTTTCCTTACTGCACTGCTCTTACTTATTACTTGTACCGTACTTAGAACTGCTAGCGTAGAACTACATTACTTATTATAACTCTAGTTAGATACTGTCACCTGCTTCCACTTTGCTACCCCTTTTGTTGTCCTCCGCTTCGTCCTCCTGCTCGGTGCCTAGGAGCTGCGGGGCGAGGTGCGGAGGAAACGCCTTAGTCTTTTTGACTAATGGTCGGTGACCAACTATTTTTAGGAGCTCGGGGAGATGGAGCACCAGCACGTCGAGGAGGCAGGACATGAGGAGCAGATACCGCTTCAGCAGGCTACTACCACTACTGTGCGTCCTCAGGTGGGACGAGATCTGATGTTCTAGTTTAGCTTAGGCATTTAATATTTTGTGAGAGAGTGATTTTGATGTACTGGGCATAAGCCCTTTTTACTCTTTCATTTGTACTCTTCTGTGGACTATTGTGATGTACTTTACATTTCATTTACATGATTGTACTATGTGGTTTGTGGACTGATGGTTTTATATATAGTTTTACTTCTTTCTTCTCATATTGGCCTACAGGTTAAATGATCGTACTAGCCGGCAGAATCGGCGTGTTGCGGTGTCGACTAACCCGTGAGTTAGTACCACCGTAAGACGGCGGTTCTGGGCATAAGATCCGATAGCCCTCCTTGGTAAGGGGGAGGGGGGGTCTTACAAACTGGTATCACTTGAACAACGATCATATGAGAAAGAAGTCCACAATATGGGACCACCCCCACCCGAGCATTAGTTTGCGGACAAACTATGCAGCGGAAGCAGTGGTGTGCCCATGTGCAAAAGTCACATTAATGGTCCACAAAGTACAATGAGTTAGGCCAGTTCTGTTTTAACATTACCTTTATGCAATCTCCACAGGTCGCCGCGCCGCAAAATGTGGCTCCTCCCCCTCCAGCTGCCACTCCATTCCTACATACGGAGATGGGGCAGACCTTGACGGCGATTCTGGATGCCTTCAGAGCCCAGCAAGTCCCGGCTCCACAGCCAAATCCGGGGTCGAGCTGGCTGAGTGCATTCAAGAGCCTGTCCCCACCGACGTACCGCGGGACAGAGGATGCGGTGAAGATGAAAGAATGGCTGGAGGCCATACACGAGATCTTAGCAGGCATCAGCTGCCCAGTCGGCGAGGCAGTACCTCTAGCCACCTCTATGCTAGAGGCTCATGCGAAGAGATGGTGGAAATCAGTCCGGGAGTCTACTTATGTGGACTTTAAGCTGTTAGAGATATCATGGGAGGAGTTTGGCGATGTGTTTTTGGGGAACTTCATCTCTGCTACGGACAGAGATGCCTTGGAGGAGAGGTTTTTGAACCTCAAGCAGGGGACTAGATCGGTGATAGAGTATCAGAGAGAGTTCTCCCACTTGGCCAGGTTCGCGGGGATTCAGGATACCGACAATAGGAGGTATGCCAAGAGTTTCTATCGGGGCCTCAGGGACGATATGAGGCAGGCCTTGCTGTTTATTTCTCACGGCACATCTAGGCAGATCATTGAGATGGCGAAGAAGCTAGAGGCTGACCAGCTGATGGTACGAGCCGGAGGGAAGAGACCATTTGATGGGTCGACATCAGGAGAGAGCAGTAGGGGCTCTCAGAGAGGCAGGACCATCGGATACAGGAAGGGTGGGGGATGTCGTCGTCCCAACTTCAGGCAGGAGCAGGGGCCTCCTCCAGCATTGGCTCCCCCACCTCTACAGATGCATGATCCGAGGAGACAGGATGACCGAGGCCACCGACAAGTGGTTTGTTACGGATGCCGCCAGGCCGGGCACATCAGGTCGGAGTGCCCGCACCGATTCCATCCCCCTCCTCCTCCTCCACCTCCAGTGGCCCCAGTACAGCAGGGCCGAGGACGGGGACGAGGACGAGGCTGAGGCCGGGGATATCACGGTAGGAGACGTGAGCAGGAGCAGATATACGCCTTGGACCTCACAGAGCCGAGGAATCCCGAGGAGGTTATCACAGGTACTTAAAGTTAATTATGGATTTTCTTGAATTTTCGATTATATATATAGTACCTGGAACTATAGGATAACAATTAATTTTCACATAAACAAACCTCAGGCATAGTTATGATCAGCGGCAAGCCCGTTCATACTCTCTTCGACACGGGTGCTTCGCACTCGTTCGTATCTGAGGCCTTCATCGACGGACTCGAAGGCATGGAGAGGTTTCCTGGACTAGAGATGAGGGTGCGTCTACCCGATGGGTCAGAGCTGCGGACCACTACACATTGTGATATGGAGGCCGTGATTGGCGGCAAGGCATTTGAGGCGCCGGCAACTATTCTGAAGCTACAGGACTTTGACATGATTTTGGGCATGGCCTGGTTGCATCGGAACCATGCTCAGATAGATTGTCCGTCCAGGAGGATCACGCTAAGGCATGGCGACTCTCATGTTATCGTTGAAGGTATTCAGCCTATCTGCCACCTACTATTATCCTATGTACAGGCTGTGAAGGCCCACGAGCAGGGTGAAGAAGTTTATCTTATCTGTTTCGAGATGGTGGGAGCAGAGACGACTACCTCAGATATTCCGGTGGTCCGGGATTTCTCCGACGTATTCCCGGAGAAATTTCCCGGGCTACCTCCTGCTAGAGACTTGGATTTCAAGATTCAGCTAGTACCGGGAGCGAGGCCGGTGTCCCGGGCACCCTACAGGATGGCCCCCAGGGAGTTAGCAGAGTTCAGGACTCAACTACAGGAGCTAGTCGAGTCAAGATTTGTGCGGCCCAGTTCATCGCCATGGGGAGCACCAGTTCTCTTTATGAAGAAGAAGGACGGATCACTGCGACTATGCATAGATTACTGGGAGCTGAACCGGTTAACGGTCCGCAACACCTATACTCTACCTCGGATAGATGAGTTATTTGACCAGCTACAGGGAGCCTTCTGGTTCTCCAAGCTAGATTTGCGATCCGGCTACTACCAGCTCCATATCAGGGAAGAGGACATACCGAAGACGGCATTCAGTTCACGCTATGGATTATACGAGTTCACGGTGATGCCTTTTGGGCTCATGAATGCTCCTGCCGCATTCATGAGTCTAATGAACCGTGTATTTGAGCCTTTCTTAGACCGCTTCGTGATTGTATTCATCGACGACGTCCTTATATATTCTCGGACTCAGGAGGAGTATACGGAGCACCTGGCATAGGTCCTGCAGAGGCTGAGGGAGACCCAGATGTACGCAAAGTTTTCAAAGTGCCAGTTCTGGTTGCAGGAGGTGGCTTTCCTGGGGCACACGATCAGTGGGGCTGGGTTAGCAGTGGACCCAGCCAAGATAGAGACAATGAGGGATTGGCCACGACCGAAGACCGCATCTGACATCCGCAGTTTCTTGGGACTAGCAGGGTATTACCGCAAGTTCGTGGAGGGTTTCTCAAGGATAGCACTCCCCCTCACGTCCTTGACGAAGAAGGACACAGATTTTGTTTGGTCAGAGCGGTGTGAGATGTCTTTTCAGGAGCTGAAGGACCGACTCATGTCATCCCCCATTCTTGCGCTTCCATCTAGGAGCGAAGGATTTCAGATCTACACGGACGCCTCTTATCAGGGGATGGGTACAGTCCTGATGCAGCATGGACATGTTATTGCTTATGCTTCGAGACAGTTGAAGAAGCATGAGCATAACTATCCAGTACATGACCTAGAGCTCGGGGCTGTGGTTTTCGCCCTAAAGATATGGAGGCATTACTTATACGGGATTCATTGTGACATCTTTTCAGATCACAAGAATCTCAAGTATATCGATACGCAGAAGGACCTAAACCTGAGACAGAGGAGGTGGCTGGAGTTCCTCTGTGATTATGATTACAAGATCCACTATCACCCGGGGAAAGCGAACACGGTTGCGGATGCTTTGAGCAGGAGGGCCGGCACTTCTGGACCGGAGCCCCGATTGATGTCTATAGAGCTGCTACAGATGATGGAGGACATGCACATTACCATGGTGTCCGAGACCGAGCCAGTCGTATATAGAGAGTATTTGAGCTCAGTGATCAGTGGCGATGATATACAAGAGCGCATCCGAGCACATCAGAGGCTGGATACTGCGTTACAGCCGATTTTCAGTGCCCTAGAGAGGGGCAAGGTCGAGGACTACATGCTACAGGATGATCTTCTTTGGTTCCGGGGGTGCATCTACATACCAGCAGGGGGCAGTATCCGGGATGACATACTCCGAGAGGCACATTGCTCGAGATATTCAGTGCACCCCGGCATCACCAAGATGTGGGCAGATTTGCGGAGGTCTATGTATTGGCCCGGGATGAAGAGGGAGATCACGGATTTTGTGACCCAATGTGAGACCTGCCAGCGTGTGAAGGCAGAATGCAAGAGCCCGGGAGGTTTACTACAGCCACTGCCAGTTCCAGAATGGAAGTTCGAGGACATTGCTATGGACTTTGTACATGAATTGCCTCGCTCCCACTCTGGGCATGATTCTATATGGGTTATTGTGGATAGATTGACCAAGGTAGCGCGATTTATTCCAGTTCGAAAGGATGCCCCAGTTGCAGTTCTGGTGAGATTATTTGTGGAGCAGTACGTCAGAAATCATGGCATTCCCAGGACGATTGTTTCGGACCGTGATGGTCGGTTCACTTCGAGCGAGTGGAGGGCCGTGCATGCTTACTTGGGATCTCGGCTTACTTTTAGTACCGCCTTCCATCCGCAGACCGATGGACAGACCGAGCGGACCATCCGGACCATGGAGGACCTGCTCAGACTATGCATATTGGATACGAGGAGGTCTTGGGAGAGGCTGCTGCCATTGATTGAGTTCTCGTATAATAACAGCCACTAGGCTAGCATCAGGATGGCTCCATACGAGGCGCTTTATGGGAGGAGATGTCGGACACCACTATCATGGGTTCAGGATGTGGATACCAGGGCTCTTGGATCTGATTATATAGAGGACACTGAGGCTCAGATTCGATTGATCAAAGATCGGCTACTAGAGGCCCAGAGCAGGCAGGCAAAGTATTATGATGCCCGGCAATGGAAGGTGGAGTTCCAGGTTGGAGATAGGGTATTCTTAAAGATACGTCCAGTACACGGTGTCTCTCGGGTGCGGAGGCACAAGAAGCTCAGTCCACGATACATGGGGCCATACCTGATCCTGGAGCGGATCGGCCCCTTGGCTTACCGACTGCAGCTGCCACCGGAGTTGGGTGCATTACATGACGTCTTCCATGTCTCTTCCTTGCGAAGAGCTCTCCTTCGGCCGGAACAGCACATTACTACTACAGCTAGACCGGTAGAGCCCGACAGGTCAGTGAGATTGGAGCCGATCCAGATTGACGATACAACCATCCGAGTGTTGCGGAAGAAGAAGGTCCCTCTTGTGAAGGTGCTGTGGTCCAACCATGGACGGGAGGAGCACACTTGGGAGCCGAGGGATCTGATGCTGGAACAACACCCGGAGCTATTCGCATCAGGTACTTTTAAGTTATGTCTTTAAATTTCTTGATGATTCTTGCAAATAGAACCCCGTAGACCCGAACTTAAATTTCAGGGACGAAATTATTTTCTTGTTTATTTGAATTTGTAACATCCCATGTTACTTCTGTACCCCTCAACTTAGATTGGGTTAGGCATGGGTGAGATTTAAGGAAGACCAACTATGTTTGGCCCTAGGTAGTGGGTGGTAGCCATGTGGGGCCAACTATAGGACCATAGTCAAACTAGGTCAAACCAGCCTAAGTGGGGACCCTAGCCACCCCATGACCCCACCACATGGCCCTAACCCTAAAGACAATCTAAGTGGACCCTAGGGCATGTCACTGGGTCAACACTTTGACCCCAATTGACCAAAGTCAACCTTAGGCTTAATTTGGTCAAACCCACACTCATAGGCCTAATTAGCCTAAGTTGGGCAGCCCCTTGACCCAACCCAAGTTGGGTGATGCCACTAGACCCATTTCCACCAAGTAGGGTCAGCCCACCCACCATGGTTGACCAAGTCAACTCCCCAAGTCAACAAGTCAACAAATTGACCTAAAGGAGTGAAATGAAGACCAAGCCATTTTCCCTTGTACCAAGCCCACCAAAATTGGCCCATAGCCAGCCCAAGTGAACAAGACCAGTCCTACCCCTCTAAATCAGGAGAGAGAATACATGCAAGGGGGTAAAATTGGGATTTTAATGGTAGGAAGAGAGAGAAAATGGAAAGAGAAGAAATGGTGGCCACATGGCCACCCCATCAGTTGGTTTTAGCTGCCCAAAACCAGGTGGCCGACCTCCCCTCTTCATTTCCAGAAGAAAACCAGGGTTGTGAGCCACTTGGCAGCTGGTCGGAGCAAACAAAGCTCAAACCAAGCTCAATTAAGGTGTACCTCCATGTACAGCCAAATTCACTCCAATTAGACCTCACCAGAAGCTTCAGGAGATAGAAGAGAGTGGAAATCGAGTGCTGGATCATGGAGAATGGTGGAGAATTGAGTTTTTGGGGTGGAGCTCACCGGCGCACCACCACCACGGCAAACCGCCGCCTGACCCGCAGCCAAGCCCCAATTCAGGTGCGTTTCGCCTCGCCTCTTCCCGTACTAGGTTTCTAGATCAATCTAGGGAGATATCGGGCTCAATCGAGCCCGATGCCATGCGAGAAAATGGAGAAAACCGAGCCTTTCTCTTCTTGCTCGGGTTCGCCGAAGGAGCCAACTACGGCGGCCCCACCGCCGGGAAACGCTAGCCCCCACCTTAACGAAGGTGGTGGCGATATCCGCCGGTGGTGGTGGTGGCTCAGCTGGCCGGAAAATGCCAGCCAACATCGTCCAGGAACATGCAATCGTGGCCGTCAAACCATCGGGGACGATGAACCGATTCCGTCGGTTTTAGCTTTAAGATTCGTGCAATAGATTTAAATGATTTAATTAATATTTGATGAATAGTGAAATCTCTGTCACATTATTATAGCCACCTTGCATGTTAATTTTAGGCCTCTTAGAGACATTTCTAGAACTTAGCCTCTTAATGAAAATTGTAGCCAAGGTCTTATCTTTAATTTGCCACCCTAAACAGGTGATATGGTGTAGTGTACAGTCCTGTAGGACATTTCTCCTAGGACTGGTCCTAGAGTAGGGCAGAAATTAAATTGGATGCCCAGGTCAAACCATTAGTCACCATGGCCCCAAATTTTGGGCACATGCATGATTTGGGCATAATTAGCCCCTGCCAAAATTTAGGAATTTTTTAGAGAACATTTTCCTATAGTTTTTGTCAAAATATCAAAATACAAATAAATGAAATATAAGGAGTTTTACACCTCCCCATGGTCCCAAATCTTGGTGGTAGGTCACTGCATGTTGGAGAATCCACTTGCATGTGTTAGCTCATATTATGCCTTGATGTGCAATTAGCAAAAAATGCAAATATAGTGTATTCAGCCCAAATGGTGACATGTAAAGGTTTTGGAATTATTTGCAGTGGATCATTAGGGTAAATTTCATCCCTCAAATTAATCATGGAATTTTTGGAGTCGAAAATTCCCATTATTGGAATTTATTTTAAATATAGCTATTTTGGAAATAAAATTGGAAAATAGGTTTTCCTCAAGTACAAATCCTAAAATTTTGCCAAGGCATAGATAATGTCACATTTGACTAGGGAAAAATATGATCCCTCTGTTTTGAAGAACCTTTGGAGTAGATATCATAAATTGCCCATTTTACACTTGTCTTATTTAATTCTTGAAATGATGGATATGTACCTTAGAAACATTTGGAATTTATTCTACTGCTATAAAATGGTATTATTAGTTTTGTATGAATTTTTCAGAATTAATGGATGCATTGTTGTTTGTTAAATTAATACAATGGCATTTTTGGTAAATATGTTATAATGGAATTTTCTAGGCCATTACACAATAAATGTTGATGATACTCTGCCAATAGTCATAAATTAGTGTCCTAAAAGTTCTGTAATTTTCCTGGAATGTTTGAGTACATAATGCCTATACTTCATTTGGAAAATGGAATTGGTGTGAATTTGATATTAAATAGGAAATGGGAATAAATAATTTAAGGAAAATTATGAAACTCTGTAGGCAGCAATATTTTATCAACATACATCTCAGGAAAAATTTCCTAGGTCAGTGGATACTTAATCATACTACTTCATGTGTAAAATGACCTAGTGTTTAAATTAAAAGATTTAATTAAAGGACTATTTGGCCGAGAAAAATTATGAGAATTCATAGGTAGTTCCCCTAGTCTATCCCACCCTAGGATAAATATTTAGAGGCAAGTTACCTTAAGGTTTGGAAGATCACATTTTTAGGGTAATCATAGGACATGGTCTGCATATAACACAAATAGGTCTTGCCTTAGGGGTTACCAGGGGATTGATTATCGGCAGAAATAAGAGAGTTCAACATGAGTAAGCCTAGTGGGTAGAGTTGTCTTAGTGAGGGATCAAAAGTGCAAGTCTTAGTTAGCAACTGGAGTGGGGGTCGGCGGAAGACCGTCGGCTTCCCGGTAACACCTTAAGTCACTAGGGTTGTACTAGAGCAATAAGGAGAGCTGGGGAGATACATGGGTAGCCATCAACTAAAATAAATATCCTTGCGAAAGGGAACGCTGGGCGTAATCCCAACACAGTTCCTAGTGCCCCTTGAGAGCCCTTCACAGGGAATACCGGGGGCAGTCCTGGGATTAATCTTAAATCTCTAAGTATAATAACCCGTAGACAAGAGTAGTCTAATAGGGTAGGACATTGTTGTACCTTCTCGCCCGTTTAGGGTTGGAGGGAGTTGGTATAAAGGCACTGTTGGGTATTGTATCCACAATGTACCTGATTTGAAGAAGCCCCTGGACAAGCTAAGGTCAATAGTCTATGTATTTGATAAAATCCTTCTAGTTGTGCTTGCAGTTTTTCCACGCTAAGTGCACACCAATGTCAGGGTGCAGTAGGTCAATATACACGGGTCTGCACGACGTAATCCCTCGTTGAGCAGATCAGTGTGTTGGCCTACGTGTACTCTCTCTATTGGAGTGCACTTATTTTCAAGCACAGGGCTGTAAATATGCAGGAGCAGACAAGGAGCAAGGATGGGTCAAGGAGCATCTCACAGGTGGAAAGACGAAAATTCGTCCAAGTTAGAATCGACGAGAATCACTAGGGATTCTCGCCGATTCGTCGAGAATCAGAAGTTGACTCTCGCCGAACTCGATCCAGCAACTTCTAAGCAAGCACCTCTGCGTCTAAGTAAGAATCGACGAGAATCCATGATGCAAAAGTTCAGCAACTGCAGGACTGCTCAGGAGATCTGGCAGTGCCTGATCATCCTAATGGAGGGCACGGATGAAGTGAGGGATGATCGGAGATCCCTCCTGAACCAAAAATATGAGGCCTTCAGGCAAGGGCCTAAGGAAGAGATCGGAGTCACATACGAGAACTTCCTGAAGATTGTCAACGCCCTCAAGGGCTACGGAAGAGTGTTCACCAATGGTGAACTCAATGACAAATTCCTTAGGTCCCTTACAAAGGAATGGGACACAAAGATCTGCGCCATCAGAGAATTTGGCAGACTAGCAGAAACTAATCCACAGATCCTGTTTGGGAAGCTGATGTCCTATGAACTCCAGCTGAACACCAGGAAGGCAGAGGAAGAAGCAGAGAAGGCTGCTGCAAAAGAAAAGACTGTGGCCCTAAAAGCCAGTTACACCCGAAAGGGCAAGGGTGCGATGACATACCGTGCGAGGAGTAAGGAAGAGGAGGAGGACTCTGAACCATGCTCCTCCGGCTCAGAACTGTCGGAGGAGGATTTCTCCCTCATCACCCGAGAGTTCAAGAAGTTCCTCAAGATGAGGAATCAAAGAAAGAAATACAGCTCCTCCTCCAAGCATCAGAAGAAAAATTATTCTTCTGACAGGTATGCATCTAAACCTAACAAACATCGTTATTCTGATATTATTTGCTTTGGATGCAATAAGCCAGGACACGTCGTGGCCGACTGCCATCAAAGCAAAAGAGAAAAAGGGAAAGGAGAGGAGCTCAAATCCTCCAGAGATAAGAAGAAGGAGCGGAGCTACATCGCAAGAAGGCCAAAGACACTAAGTGAGTCTGATTCCTCAGACTCCAGTGATGATGAGGAAGCCTACTTCGGGCTGGTGGGTCGCTCGGACTCAGAAGGAGAATGCCCCCCATTTACTGGGAAGTTAAAAGCTCACACCCCTCTCTCCGACTCCGACTCTGATCCTGAGTCTCAGGATGATGAACCTGAGGATGGCCCTTCAGCCCGTGAAGCTGAGCTCCTCGAGAAGTATGAGCTTCTGCTCAACACTTTCGATGAGTGCCGAAAGAGACTGAAGGCTGAGAAGAAGGAAGTAAAATTCCTTAAGGGTGAGTGTGTATCCCTAAGGGAAGAGGTCACTGGCTTGATTTCTCTCCGACAGGAACACCTTGACCTGACTTCCAAGCATTCAGAGTCTTTGAAGCTCCTTGATCTAAAGCAGGAGGAAGTCGACAAGTTGGAAGAACTACTTGCGGCAGAAAGGAAGATCGTCAAGAGCTTCTCCATGCCAAAAACAGTTCTTCCAGTCGTTGATACCTTCTCTGCTCAGGCCAAAGGAGCTGGATTGGGGCATATAGGGGTACCTGGTTCTTCATCTATGAGAAACAAGAACCAGAGGAAGAATAAGGCCGCCAAGAAGGCCTATGCTGATGAAAAGGGTAAGGCTCCTCTTAGTCCTGTTGCGTTCAGAAAGCCTGGCTTTCCTTGCAACCAACACGACTTTGAGTCAACATTTGGGCATCATTTCCGGCCCTCGGTTGCAAAGCCAAAGAGCCGGTATGACGGTTGGAACTTTCCCCGGAACTTCGGTGAGAGTGCCTTCAAGGCACCTTATGAGGAAATCCACATAGGAAATTATGCTCCGTTCTCTAGCGGCCATAATGGAAAGCAGACACCAAAAGCCAAGCCTGTTATACAGAAGGTGACAAAGTCATGCGACTGTTGTCACCATGAGGCCTCCACCTCCAGATCCAAGGCCCCAGCAGTACCCACCGTTCCCAGTGTAAGGCAGGAGCCTAGGAAGAGGTACAACAGATTTGACTGTTGGTGCTGTGGCAAAGTCGGTCACTTTGCCGTGGATTGTTGGTTTAATCCAAGGAACTACGAGACTCCCCATGTTAGCAATGCGAGACCGACCACTCATAGGGTTAACCAACCGAGGGGGAGTGTGCTAACCAGGAATCTAGGACCCAAGTTCGATTGGGTTCCTAAGGCAAATTAATTTTGTTTTGCAGGAATGTCCAAAGGCCACCAAAACGCCAATCTGGTATTTGGACAGTGGATGCTCCCGGCATATGACCGGGACAAGAAGCCTGCTGCGTGATTACACTCCAGTCGAGAATGGACCCAAAGTTATCTTTGGAGGGTCAGATCGAGGAGTCACCAGAGGTTATGGTATGATTTCCAACGGTATAATCTCTATCACCGACGTGGCTTATGTTGAAGGGTTAAACCATAACCTGATCAGTGTAAGTCAGTTATGTGATAAAGGTTATGACGTTAAGTTCTGCAAGGATAAATGTCTGATAATTTCACGTACCTCTTCTGAAACGGTATTATCAGGCATTAGGAGCAGAAATATCTTTTGTTTAGATTTTCTCAGCTTAGATTCATCTACCCCCGTATGCCTTGTGGCAACAAGCAGTGCATCTCTTTGTGAACAATGGCACAAGAGATTGGCACATATTAATTTCAAGACAATTAGTATGCTGTTTTCTAAGGACTTGGTAAGGGATGCTCCCAGTATCAAGTGCATCAAAGATAGCCCATGTCCTCCATGCCAGATGGGCAAACAGACTAGGGCTACCTTTAAGAGCATCGCTGACAAAGACTCTTCCCGATGTCTTTACCTTTTGCATATGGACTTGTTTGGTCCAATGCAAGTTCATAGCTTGAGAGGCAAGTCATATACGCTAGTGATAGTTGATGATCATTCTCGGTTTACATGAGTGTTCTTTTTGAAACGAAAGTCAGATACGTTTGACATCTTCACTAATTTTGTCAAGCAGGTTCAGAACGAATTTAACTGCTCCGTGGTCAAAATCAGAAGTGACCATGGAACAGAATTCGAATCTGGTGCAATGACAGAATTTTGTGAAGAACAAGGTATCTTTCATGAGTTTTCCTCCCCGCGCACTCCTCAGCAAAATGGAGTTGTGGAGAGGAGAAATAGAACTCTCATTGAAGCCTGCACGACAATGTTGAAAGACGCTTCTCTCCCGGAATACTTCTGGGCAGAGGGTGTCAATACTGCATGTCATGTACAAAACCGAGCATTGATCAACAAACATCATCGTAAGATGCCCTACGAGCTACTGACAGGCAGGAAACCAACCATGTCCTACTTGAGGATTTTTGGTTGCAGATGCTATGTACTGAATAATGGGAAGTACCCGCGTACTAAATTCGGTGAAAAATGCTTCGAAGGCATATTCATGGGCTATAGTTCCCATAGTCGGGCATATAGGGTCTTCAATAAGAAAACCCTAGTGGTAGAAGAATCAATAAATGTTGTTTTTGATGAAGGAAGTTTGCTTAACAGCAATTCTTCCAGTAGTATTCTTGAAGATGCAGGTGCTAGACTTGAACAGCTGAGTCTGGATGAGACCGCTAAAGATGACGCTCCCAAGTACGTCAAAGTTTCCACCTCCACGTCATCTGAAAATGTTGAAGATCAAGATGGGACAAATCTCTTAGAAGAAAGAGAAGCCCAAGAAGTAGTTGAAGCTCCAGACGCCAGACTTCTAGAGCTCCGGCACGTGAGAGATCATCCTAGAGATCAGATCATCGGGGATCCTCGTGCTGGTGTCAGAACTCGAAGAGGTACAGTTAACGAAGTATTGCATCTTAGCTTCCTGTCACAGGTTGAGCCAAAGAAGTTCGACGAGGCGAACAAGGATGCGGCATGGATTCTGGCCATGCAAGAGGAACTACATCAATTCGAACGTTGCAAGGTTTGGATGCTGGTTCCCAGACCATACAAGCAGAATGTGATTGGCACGAAGTGGATCTTCAGAAACAAGCTGGATGAACATGGTGTCATCGTAAAGAACAAGGCCAGGCTGGTGGCTCAAGGTTACAGACAGGAGGAAGGGATTGACTTCGACCAGACCTTCGCACCAGTAGCAAGGCTCGAGGCAATCAGGTTGTTCCTGGCGTATGCTTCACACAAAGGATTCACAGTCTATCAAATGGATGTGAAATCGGCATTCCTGAATGGAGACCTGAAAGAGGAAGTATACGTCGCTCAACCCCCAGGTTTTGTCGATCCTACTTATCCTAATCACGTTTATTCTCTTAATAAGGCCTTATATGGGTTGAAACAAGCTCCACGAGCTTGGTATGAGACTTTATCTAGTTTTCTTCTTGAGAACAAGTTCTCCAGAGGTAAAATAGATAAAACATTGTTTCTCAAGGAAGTCAAAGGCAAGATTTTGCTGGTGCAAATCTATGTCGATGACATAATATTCGGCTCAACGGATAACAATCTTTGCAAAATGTTTTCTAAACTTATGCAAGGAAAGTTTGAAATGAGCAGTATGGGAGAGCTCAAGTATTTCTTAGGACTTCAGGTGAAACAGTCTGAGGATGGAATCTTCATCTATCAGACGAAGTTCACAAATGAACTCCTTAAGAAATTCGGTATGGAGAGTGCAACCTCTATGAGGACTCCAATGGGATCCACCATGTCTCTGGATAAGGATGAGAAAGGTAAACCTTTCGATGAAACCAAATACAGAAGCATCATTGGATCCCTGCTCTACCTTACTGCCAGTCGACCGGATATTATGTTCTCCACATGTGTCTGTGCCCGATATCAGGTGAACACTAAGGAATCTCACTATGTCGCCGCAAAGCGAATTCTGAGATACCTTAAAGGTACTCCTAATCTTGGCTTGTGGTACCCGAGAAACAATGACGTCGAGCTAATAGGCTTTTCAGATGCTGATTTTGCAGGGAGCAGGGATGACAGGAAAAGCACCTCCGGGACGTGTCAATTCCTCGACAGGAGGCTTATCTCATGGAACAGCAAGAAACACAATTGTGTTGCAACCTCCACAGCAGAGTCAGAGTACATCTCGGCAGGAAGCTGTTGCGCACAACTTCTATGGATCAGAAACCAGCTAGCCGACTACGACCTTCAGTTCAAGGAAGTACCCATGTACTGCGACTCCTCAAGTGCAATTGCCATTGCCAACAATCCGGTGTCGCACAGCAGAACGAAGCATATCGAAGTACGCTACCACTTCATTCGGGAGCACGTGGAGAACAAAGATATCTCTCTCTGTTATGTCCCCACGGACAAGCAGATTGCTGATATATTCACAAAGCCCCTAGACGAGGCCAAGTTCAATCTTTTCAAGACTGAATTGGGGATGCTCAATTATGAGGAATGAAGACTACAGAGGCTCCAGGCCCGTGCAAGAACTGAGGGGGAGCAAAGGGTAAAACGCTACAGACCCCGATTTGTAGAAGCCGAAAAGGGGGAGATTACCCTCTCGGCTAAGGCTAAGGTGGCTCCAAGCTTGCTCCCAAGAAATTGGTATTGGTAATGGATAACTCACTTAACTCTCTTTTCAGTTTATGGTTTTCATTCTCATTTGTTCTATTCACCTTAGCTTGTAGGGTTTAGGCTTCTTCAAATAGGGGGAGATTGTTGGGTATTGTATCCACAATGTACCTGATTTGAAGAAGCCCCTGGACAAGCTAAGGTCAATAGTCTATGTATTTGATAAAATCCTTCTAGTTGTGCTTGTAGTTTTTCCACGCTAAGTGCACACCAATGTCAGGGTGCAGTAGGTCAATATACACGGGTCTGCACGACGTAATCCCTCGTTGAGCAGATCAGTGTGTTGGCCTACGTGTACTCTCTCTATTGGAGTGCACTTATTTTCAAGCACAGGGCTGTAAATATGCAGGAGCAGACAAGGAGCAAGGATGGGTCAAGGAGCATCTTACAGGTGGAAAGACGAAAATTCGTCCAAGTTAGAATCGACGAGAATCACCAAGTGATTCTCGCCGATTCAGCGAGAATCACTTGGGATTCTCGCCGATTCGTCGAGAATCAGAAGTTGACTCTCGCCGAACTCGATCCAGCAACTTCTAAGCAAGCACCTCTGCGTCTAAGTAAGAATCGACGAGAATCCCTTAGTGATTCTCGCCGATTCGGCGAGAATCACTAGTGATTCTCGTCGAATCGACGAGAATCACTGGTTGATTCTCGCCGTCTCGACCTGGCTTAAAGCAGTGCGTACAACCAAGGCAAATTCGACGAGAATCATCTTTGATTCTCTCAGAATCGTCGAGAATCACCTTTGATTCTCGACGACTCGGCGAGAATCACTTTCGATTCTCACCAATTTTGACTTGGCTTTTTTCTGGAAATTCCTGAACCGGATTCTGCCGCTGTTAAATTCCTGGACCGGGATTTGGGGACTTCTATTGTGGGTCCCACAAACGGTCATATTGGAAAACTTCTACAGTATTTATATACAGGTATTTTGAACGGAATACGAACACAGAAAGAAGCCGAGCGAGCAAAAACCCTAATATCGCGAAATCTCTCCGCCGCCTCCGTCGCCGCTCGCGCAAGTCTGTCGTCGCCGCTGATCGTTCTTCTTCCCGATCTCCGGCGACAGAAGCTTAACAAAGCTTGCGTCTCACGTGTCTATCCAGAGATCTCTTGTCTCTCGATTTGTTGACCGGGAAAAACACCCCCCGTCCGAATCGATCGAGACGACCGATCCTAGAGTGACCGTTGGTAGACCTAGTTTGCTTCGCAAAGAAGTTTGGATCTCAAAGCACTGCAGCAGCGCACCTTCGTTGCCGCGGACTCCGAACCAAGCCGCCGCTCGGATTGCCGCCGCCGGTTCTGGGAGATCCTCTCCAAGAGAGACCAAGGTTGTAGACTCTTCATCGACTTCAAGAACACGTCGTCGGACAAAGAGGAACACCGTAGTCTCCATAAGAAGTTTGTATCACGTGTACACTCTATATTTAATTTCGTTGTAAAGGAACTTTTGTTCCGTATTGTAAGGGTTGGGTGCAACCCGTTTTGTGGGATTGTTGACTCTCACGTGTGGAAGGGCTCCTTCCGTTAGTGAAGGGATTGGATTTCAATCCCGTTGGAGAAGTGACCGAGTCGTCCCTTGTTGGGGAGATAGGTCGAAGGGGGAAAGTGGATGTACCCAAGTCGGGGAACCACTATAAATTTGCTGTGTTTTCTGTGTGCTGTGCTCTTTATTTTTATTGTGCAGGTACTCTCGTAAATTCCGCAAAAGCACTACTCGTCACCTATGCCCCCCCCCCATAGGTGCACATAGCTGACACTAGGTGGACTTTCAGGCACTGATGTGCGATCTCGCCCGTTTAGGGTTGGAGGGAGTTGGTATAAAGGCACTGATGTGCGATCTCGCCCGTTTAGGGTTGGAGGGAGTTGGTATAATGGTACTGATGTGCGATCTCACCCGTTTGGGGTTTGAGGGAGTTGGTATAAAGGCACTAATGTGCGTTCTCACCCGGGTTTGGGTTTGAGGGATTCAGGACGGTTTTGGTCCTGCGAGCGGGATGCTCGGTATGAATTACTTGCATGTGCATAAATATCGTGGCGGGGCATGCGGTACTGGCTGTTCGTCACACCGATGGCAGTACGGTGCACCAGGCGGTTGTGAGAGTTAGAGGGGCCAGTGGGTTGTTTTACACTGCGGTCTGGAGGACGATCCCAAATAACACACATCCGACCCAACAAGACTGACGGGTTTGTCATCAAAGTACGTACGTGAGACTCTAGAGTGCACCTTGGACGTGTACAGAGGCATATGAGAGGGGTCTAAGGCTTGGTAGTGTGCATACCGGTCTAGAAGCGGAGACGCCCGCTCCGCTGCTGCCGTAGCCACAGCGGTGGTACCCGAGAGTGATGCTAGCTCTCAAAAAGTGGGAACTAAAGGTCTGTGATCACAGAGTCGTTTTGTGTGAGTTGCACTTGCCTGCGCATAAAATTGCATCATATCATTCATTCATATTAGGTCATACGCTTCATAGATCCTTATCATATAAATTAGTATGGGCTCTTTTATATGATAAGTTAAATTTCTGAAAACCCTAACTTATATATTTGTATGGGCATTTATATAAGTTAGGGTACGTTTGTGATGATAGCATAGTGGTAGTTTAGCTTATTTACTTGTTCATATTACTATTCTTTACTTTCCTTACTGCACTGCTCTTACTTATTACTTGTACCGTACTTAGAACTGCTAGCGTAGAACTACATTACTTATTATAACTCTTGTTAGATACTATCACCTGCTTCCACTTTACTACCCCTTTTGTTGTCCTCCGCTTCGTCCTCCCGCTCGGTGCCTAGGAGCTGCGGGGCGAGGTGCAGAGGAAACGCCTTAGTCTTTTTTACTAATGGTCGGTGACCAACTATTTTTAGGAGCTCGGGGAGATGGAGCACCAGCACGTCGAGGAGGCAGGACATGAGGAGCAGATACCGCTTCAGCAGGCTACTACCACTACTGTGCGTCCTCAGGTGGGACGAGATCTGATGTTCTAGTTTAGCTTCCGCATTTATTATTTTGTGAGAGAGTGATTTTGATGTACTGGGCATAAGCCATTTTTACTCTTTCATTTGTACTCTTCTGTGGACTATTGTGATGTACTTTACATTTCATTTACATGATTGTACTATGTGTCTTGTGGACTGATGGTTTTATAAATAGTTTTACTTCTTTCTTCTCATATTGGCCTACAGGTTAAATGATCGTACTAGCCGACAGAATTGGCGTGTTGCGGTGTCGACTAACCCGTGAGTTACTACCACCGTAAGACGGCGGTTCTGGGCATAAGATCCGGTAGCCCTCCTTGGTAAGGGGGAGGGGGGGTCTTACACGTAGTGCCTTTTTGAGACGTTTGGGTATGGAAGTTTGGGTTTAGACATTTTGGTCACAGACTCCGGCCTGGTTGTTTTTACCAAGTGTTAATGACTCACGTTTTCGAGCTGTTTTAGGCTCACTTTGCTTCTTAGATCAGTCTATTCTATTTTATACTAATCCTTGCAGATTTTGTCGAAGCATGGCTTCGTTCCGCACTTGGTGAAGATGTTCATGTAACTTCTTTTTACATACTTTTACTTTAACTGTTTTATTAGGCAAATCAGCTGTGGTTTTTCAGCATTTCTTATAGACTGGTTTGGTAAACCCTTTATTACCTTTGTACCTTTTACATGTTTATTTCCTTTGGCGCTTGTATTTTATTGCTGAGGTGTTCTTCTTTTGAATGCCTCAAGTTCAAGGCTGTAGCCGGTGGAGGAGCTATGTTGGGTAGTAGCTTTTAGAATGCAGTGGTTGCAGTAGTTTTCCTCATCGTCTAAAGTAGTTGTTTTTTCGGTATTAGTTCAGACTTGCATATTTCATTGAGTTCATGTCAGGTCGTTGACGACCACTGGTAATTTTCTTTTGGATTATTGAATACTCTACTAGCTGCTAGTTTACCTCTTTGTGGTTGTTTTTACTTGCTCTCTGGGATGGTTTTATGCTAGGTTGCATGTTAGGTATTTTAGAGTATAAAAATAACTATTATTACATCATATATGTCATATTTGAAAACCTAAATCACTATATTTAATGGTCGTAAAAGCTACTTTTAGTAGTATTATAAATCAGGAGTCTTGTATGTCATTTGTTGTCCTCAAGGGATGTTTATACTCATGTAAGGCGTCTAATCTTGTAAATAAAGTATTTTTTGCAGCGTATAAGTATCTTTTTTCTTTTTGACTAGAAGAGCCACTGATCCGAGTGATACGGCTAACTGCTTAACTTAAACTCGATTTTCCATAAATAACCTATAGATCTTTTATAAAGGTGTTAGGTTGGAGTTGTGCTTGCGCGTCTGCAGTTATCCCATGCTAACGTGGCATCATAACACGCATTTTTCCTTACTCTGATATATTCTTAAATGCGGAGAAAATATGGGTTATGATAGTTTGTATCAGTGGGATAGACTGTTTGACAATTGGTCAAATAGCCCTCTCAGGTTTTTGTTTTTTATCTAGTTTCATTTCATACATACACTAATATGTGATCAGTACGTCTTGGCTGAAGAATGAACACTACACTCATAAGCATGATAAGAAATATAAGGGGCATATTATGTAGTATGGGATGCATAATATGGGTTTGTAAAGGGATCCTCATAGGAGGCAACATGTGACTGTTATGTAGTATGGGATGCATAATATCATCACATGAATGTACATTAGGTTTTGATTTTCGTTGCATGCGATATTATGTAGTATGGGATGCAAAATATTTCATGTGTATACAGCTCATAACATGCATTAAGGCCTTTTTAGATTGCATGACAAGACAAAACATTGCATCTTCACACGTGCAAAGCTAAAGATTTATATGATGACAAACACACACATATGGTTTTGAGTCAAAACAAATAAGAATTCATGCATTCATGGTTTAACCACGTGAGTTAGTAGGATGACGGTATATCATCATATGTTTAGGCATGATATCATAAATGAAAATCCTAGAGCAAGTTAGCAGCATGAGCAAGTGTTTAATTATGTATTGTCTGAACTAAGTTGTTTGGTTTTAGAGGTTAAGCTAGGTTTTGATTGCATATTCGTTGTCCGTTTAGATCCCGCCTAAGCGTCCAGTGATTAGGTTGACTCCCCAGTCAGAAGGGGAATCATCTGGTGCCCAGAGTGAGGGCATAATAGAAGGATTACAACAAAGTAATGAGGCTCTGTCGAGGCAAATGCTAGAGATGCAGTCGCAGATGCATTGTTATCTATTGTGGCTAGTCAGTCGCATATAGTACACCCCTACCGTGGGTCAGACTATTCCTGTTCTTGTTCCCCCTACTCCACTGGTGCCCTAGTCTTGTTTCCACTATAGATGACGTTTATTTCACATTTCCAGATATTTTTACCCCCTACCTTTGATGGTAGAGCAGATTTTATGGCTTTGGATGATTGGATTATAGCCATCGAGGAGATGTTTGCTTACTCAGGTTTTTTGCGAACCAAAGAGTGATGGTCGTTGCGTATCAACTCAAGGGAATTGCAAAGAGTTGGTGGCTGAGAGAGAAGGAAAACCTTAAGGATGGGTGTTCATGGGAATCCTTCAAGGAATTGCTGCTGAAAAGGTTTCTGCCGTCGGTCGAGAGGGACTGTTTGATGAATGATTTTCTGCATCTAAAGCAAAGGCAACTCACCGTTAGCGAGTACGAGGTGGAGTTCAGCAAACTGTGTCGTTTTGCCCCTAATATGGTCTCTTTAGAGTCTAGTCGAATTAAACATTTTTTGGTGGTTGTAGGAATAACATCCAAAGGCTAGTTAGTGCTTATGGATCTGAAAGCTATGCTGAAGTTGTGGAGGTTCTCTGAAGGTTGAGGCGATTGACAATGCAAAGAACCTAGGTCAACAAATGAGGTAAGATAAGAGATAGAGTAGTAAGCGTAAGAGTTCCCAAGAGTATGGTGCTGCTTTGAGGAAAAGGGGCAAAGCGATACGCAGTTTCTATGCCCAGTCAGGCCATCCATTTGAAAGGTGTTACAGGAGGTTAGGAGCCCAGAAGTAGGAGCAAGTTCATGCGATTCAGAGTGATCCTAAGAGAGATTTGTTTTGTTCTACATGTAAGCGGAGGGGGCATGACGCTGCCCATTGTTGGGGAAAGGAAAGCGTCTGTTATCAGTGCAGACAGAAAGGATATCTCAGGTCAAAGTGCCTGCAGGCTCAGCCCCCATTACAACCAGTCCCACTTCAGGCTATGCCACCACCACAACCATTAGACAAGGGGAAGGGCAAGCTAAACGTGGTGTCATTAGAGGAAGCTCAAACATCTACTCAAGTTATTTCAGGTTAGATCCTAACCTAGTTCTATCTTTAATTTGTAGTTACAGTTTTGATGTTCGTTCACTTAGTTGCGTATATAATTTTATAGGAAAGTTTAAGATCAAGAACTGCTGGGCGAGCATTCTTCTCGATTCTGGTGCTACCCACTCGTTCGTGGCTAGAAACTTCAAAGAGTGTCACCGTTTGACCCTCGATCTTGTTGGCGATGCTTTTCATGTCAAGTTTCCCTCTAGCGATTCAGTTGTATCGGACCAAGGAATTCAGAGTTGATTCTGTTGGGAGATTTTCTAGCCGTTGATGATCTGAAGGTGATAGACTTGGAAGATTTTGACATGATTTTGGGCTTGGACTGGTAGTCCAAGTATGATGCAGTTATCTAGTGTAAGGTCAAGCACTTGGACTTCAAGATGGACAACGATCAACCCAGGAGTGTTTATTGTTTTCCCCGCCAAGTTTCTCCGATCATTTCTATAGTATGTGCTCGGAAGCTTGTAAATTTCGGATGTTTTTCCTATTTGGTTTCGGTGTTGGCGACCAGTGGTAGTTTCCAGCGAGTAGAGGAGATTGTTGTAGTGTGCGAGTTTCCTGATGTTTTTCCTGATTACCTTTCTGGTCCTCCACCTGAGAGAGACGTGGAGTTCCTCATAGATTTGGAGTCGGGAACTTGTCCTATTGCGAAGGCATCATATCCTATGGCCCTGCGTGAGCTGGAGGAGCTACATACCCAATTGGATGAGTTTCCATAGAATGGATTTATTAGACCAAGTTCTTCTCCAAGGGATTCTCTCGTGCTGTTTGTCAAGAAAATGGACTGATCAATGAGGTTGTGCATTGATTATAGAGGGCTAAACAAGGTAACCATCAAGAATAAGTATCCCCTGCCCAGAATAGATGACTTATTTGATCAGTTGTAAGGTAGCTCTGTGTTTTCAAAGATTTATCTTCGTTCAGGCTACCATCAGTTGAGGATTCGTGAGATAGATATTCCACGAACTGCTTTTTCGTTCACGGCATGGACATTTCGAGTTCTTGGTGATGTCTTTTGGATTGACCAATGCACCCTCTACCTTAATGGATATGATGAACAGAGTGTTTACGGACTTTCTGCAAAGTTTTGTGGATGTATTAATAAATGACGTTCTGGTATACTCCCGCAGTGACGAAAATCATGCACAACACTTGCGACTAGTTTTGTCTGCTTTGAGGGAGCATAGGTTGTATGTCAATATAAGAAAGTGTGAGTTTTGGCTTCCTCAGGTTTCTTTTCCGGGTCATGTGGTAAATAATGATGGAATCTCTTTGGACTCGGAGAAGATAGTTGTTGTAATGGATTGGAACAGACCTACCTTTTTTATAACGGCCCGCCTTGCATTGGCCCTACCGACACGTTAAAGGGCTGCAGCCCAAGCACCCCAAAGCTTCCCGCACCTATTTATCGGCCGTGCGTATTGTTGGCGTTGGGTCTCGAACCCGAAACCCTTGATAAGGAGCCTTAATACCACTCCTCATCGCCAACTGAGCTGCAACTCAGTTGGTGATGAGGTGTGGTATTAAGGCTCCTTATCAAGGCTTACGGGTTCGAGACCCAACGCCAATAATGCACATGGCCTATAAACATGCGCAGTAGTCTTTGGGGTGCTTGGGCTGCAGCCCGGTAACGTGTCTGTAGGGCCAATGCAAGGCGGGTCGTTACATAAAAAGTGCACTTTTTATGTAATGGCTAGCTCAGTTGGTGATTAGGAGTGTTATTAAGGCTCCTTATCAAGGTTCGTGGGTTCGAGCCGCAACGCCAACAATGCGCGCAATAGATAAACATGCACGAGAGGCTTTGGGGTGCTTGGGCTGCAGCTCGGTAATGTGTCAGTAGGGCCAATGCAAGGCAGGTCGTTACATAAAAAATGCATACACATGAAATATTATGCATCTTATACTACATAAAAACACATGCAACGAAAATCACAATTTAAAGAGATAAGAAGTTAACGGTGTAATGGATTGGAATCTTTGTGGACCCCGAGAAGATAGCTGATGTAGTGGATTGGAATAGACCTACCACACCTAAAGAGATAAGAAGTTTCGTCGGGTTGGCAGGCTATTATAGAAGGTCTTTGGAGGGTTTCTCTACATTATCCGCGCCTTTGACTAAATTGATGCAGAAGAACACAGCTTTCATTTGGAGCGTTAAGTGCAAATAGGCTCTTCAGGAATTAAAAAGGAGATCGTGCACTGCTACGATTTTGGCCTTGCCTACCGAAGGGTTAGAGTATGTTGTGTATGTGGACACATCGCACGTTGGACTTAGTTGCCTGTTGATGCAAGAAGGCAAAGTGATTGCTTATGGGTCGCGTCAGTAAAGATACCAAAGAGGAATTACCCTACGCAAAATTTGGAATTCGCAGCTGTGATTTATGCCTTAAAGTTATGGAGACATCTGTTATATGGCGCTCTGTGCAAGATTTATACCGATCATTAGAGTTTGAAGTATGCCTTCACTCAAAAAGACTGAATTTGCGCCAGCGGAGAAGGTTAGAGTATGTTGCAGATTATGATGTTGAGATCCAATATCATCCGGGCAAAGCTAATGTGCTGGATGATGCCCTGAGTAGGAAGAAAGCAAAATATTTTAACATTTCTATGGATTCACTGATGGAGGAATTTCTCTTGATGGATATATCGGTGGGGAATAGCAGCTCGTCCAGCAGTTTGGAAGTAATAGAACCTTCATGGATCACACTTACGAGGTTATATCAAAAGGATGATCCTGATTTGTTGCACCTTTATAATAAAACTGTGAAAGGGGAACTACCAGACTTTTCGATTGATAACGCCAATACTTTGAAGTACTGCAGAAAATTTTGCATTTTCGCAGTTGAGTGTTGCCTACCGTCCCAGTTCTACTAAAATGTATAAGGATTTGAAACAGATTGTTTGGTGGTACGGTATGAAGGGCGATATAGCTAAGTTTGTATCAGAATATTTTACTTGAGAGCGAGTGAAGGCCGATCATGGAAGTCCTGGAGGTAAGATGACGTCGTTAGAAATTTCGAGTTGGAAGTGGGAGAGTATTTCAATGGATTTTATCACTGGATTGCCGAGATCTCCCCAGGATACGATTCAGTTTCAGTTATAGTGGACATGCTGACGAAGTATGCTCACTTCGTGCCATTCAAGATCGACTACTCGATGAAGAAAATAACTGAGTTATACTTGGATGAGGTCATCAAGTTACATGGTGTGCCTGTTAGTATTGTAATAGATCGAGACTCCAGGTTCACGTCTAACTTTTGGAAGAGTTTACAGGGGGTTGGGTACCAATTTGAGGTATTCCACCGCATATCATCCCCAGACAAATTGTCAGACAGAGAGAGTAAATCAAATCGTGGAGGATATGATCAGATGTTATATGTTTGACCACGGAGGAGTGTGGGATGAACGTTTGAGATTGATGGAATTTGCATACAATAACAGTTTCCAAGAGAGTTTACAGATGGCCCCGTTTGAGGCTTTTTATTGGAGACGTTGCAAGACTCCTCTATTTTTGGCCGAGGTTGGCGAGAGACCGTTATTGGGTTCAGAAACATTGGAAGAAATGGATATTTCTATTAAGCATGTTCGAGATAAGCTTCAGATATCACAAGAGCATTATGAAAAGAATGTCAATCGGCGTAGGACTGATGTGGAGTTTGTTGTTGGGGACATTATTTTTCTTATGGTTTCCCCAATGTCTGGCATTAAGAGGTTTCGTAAGAACCATAAATTAGACCCCTGGTATATGTGACCTTTTAAAGTTATTGAGCGGATTAGTGTGTCAGCTTACAGGCCTGATTTGCCTGCAAATTTTCCAGGTCTGCATGATGTTTTCCACGTAAGCCAATTGAGGAAGTGTGTGCTGCGCGACAGGCAAATACTTGATGTTGTACTCCAGTTGGGGCCAAATCTTTCTTATGTGGAGATGTCTGTTCGTGTTTTTTTACTCAAGATCAGGTATTGCGAACGAAGATATTACCCATGGTTAAAGTTTTGTGAAGGAACCAAGACGTGGAAGGCGCGACTTGGGAGTTGGGGTCAGCTATGAGGGAGGCACATCCTCATCAGTTCTCCTATTTTTTTGGGTAAGTGTTTTCCTTGATAGTCTATGTCTGCTTTTCTTCTGTTTTGAATTTGATTCTACTTATGTTATGTTTTAGGACAAATCTACCTTTTAGGAGGGGTGACTGTAACGCCCCTGATTTTTCGGTACTTATTTTAATTCTCGTAGTGACGTATTTTTGACATCAGGGCGTTACGTTGATGCATAGTTAACGGGCACCATTTATTGGAGCATGGGTTTGCTTAGTGGGTTTTACTATTGGTTGTTCTTGTTTTGGTTGTGCACCTTCCCTCGTGAGCCAGGTCTATTTTGGTGACTCGGTGGAGCGTTTTATAGGGATGTTGTGGCATTTTGTCTTCAGGTGGTGTTTTACCCAAATTTGGAATGTCGGATTGGGATTTCGACTTTGTCGTTAGATTCGTAGCATTAGTATTACCTACAGTGTGATTCTTATAAGATTCTGAGTTTGTTTGGATTTCGGGTCGTGTTGGGATTATTGATTATTAAATTTTATTATATTATGTTGGTTCCCTAGTTTGATTTGGGATAGGTTCACTAACTTAGGATCATAGTTGTATCCTATAGTCTAGGCAAAGTTTTAAGAGTCAACATCACATGGATCGGCTATCAACAAGACTGTCAGAGACTCAAGACTTAGAAGATTTCAAGACTCTGTTAAGTGAGTTCGACGTTCGTCGAACTCAGGTCGACGATAGTCGTGCTCAGCTTGACGATCTCAGAGTAAAATCTCTGAGCTGAGATCGACGAACTTGGTACTCAGGTCGACGAAAACTTGGACACTACAACAACACCTCAAGTTCAGAAAATATCAAGATATTCTAAGTCCTTAGTATCAGACTTTGTTCGACGAACTTAAGTCTCAGCTCGACAAACTCTATACTTTGGTCGACGAATCTTTGGACTACTACAACATTCTGTCAACACTATGTTTTCTAGTCTCATGCCGACGAACTCAGTTCTCTGCCCGATTCTGGATCATCTACTTCAACAACTAAGAACCAGAAGACTTGTGTCGGCACTCAGAGTATATGTTGACACCAACTGAGTCAACACTAGAAGAATGTCTGTCGACACCCAGATCATCAGGCGACAACTTGGAAAGGTTATGTCGACACACAGAATATTTGATAACTCCAGAATAGTTGCTGAACTCCAGTCTACGAACACATTTACCAGCTCGATGAACTTCAGACACAGAGTAGGCAAAGTTCAGAAGAGACATCAATTCAGTTTCTAGCTCTACGATCATGGAACTCAGCTCGACGAACAGCAGTCGTCTGGTCGACGAACACAACATCTCAGCTCGACGAACTGTGTACTCAGTTCAACGATTTCTGTTAACTGTTCGACGATTCCAGACTAAGTCATTTTCAGCCCTGTCCCCATTATTACTGCAATGATTCCTGTTAATCAATGCTCTAACATTCTCTGAATATAACCGTTAGAGGAGAATTGATTGGGATATTATCCAGGATTATTGCCTGCCATTTTTCCACGAGACAGTTGGGGAAATTATTCAATGCTGCTTATTCTCTAGGCCGTCAACATTGAATTAAGAAGGAATTCAAATTCGAAAGACCAATTTCCCCCGGACAATATAAAAAGAGATTTTTTTCTTTTCTCTCATACGAGCAGAACAGACAGATAGAAAGAAAGTTAGAAAAATATCCAGAGAGAAGATTACTGAATCAAACAAAAAAAAACTCAACCCGTCTACTCTCAGTCTGACACAAGATTTCTGATACTAAAGAAGAAGAACAATCATTCAAATATCAAGAGTCTTCATTCTTCAAACTCTTCAGGACACTTCACAGGACAACAAATCTTCCATCTGTCAAAGAAGTTCCTGAAGCTCACTCTGATCATGGCTGAAAGCTTGAAGGCCTATCACCATGTGCAAAGCTCTAGTTCTCTTGAACTCTTCTACATCTCAGGGGGAGATTTGACAACATCACTGAATCCACATAATCTTGTCATTGTGATTGAGAAAAGAAGACTTTCATCACTCTCTCATCCTCACCTCTGTAAAGGGTTGTCATCTCCCTACAAAAGTGATTCCTGGTTACAAGTCACCTGATCAAAAGACTTGAGGGTTTGGTTTTTGAGCACCTGATCAAAAGCTCATTGGTGTCAGACACCTGATCAAAAACCTGAGTGGATTCCTACCAGGGTGGTAGAAGAGTGGATGTACACAGGTTGGTGAACAACTATAAAATTTCTTGTGTCATCCGGTTGCCCCTTTTCTTTTTGTTCTTACTGTTCTTGTGTTTTTAGGACTGCTGTATGATTATTTACTTTAGTTTAATTCTGCACATTTTAATTACAGCAGAAGTTATAACAGTTTTTTAGGGACCTACAAATACTCTATTCACCCCCCCCCCCCCCCCCGCTGGAGTATATTAGATCTAACACATCACTTTCAATTGGTATCAGAGCAGGTTTCTTTGGTTGTACAATATAAACCTTGAACCAAAGATCCTTTGTTAGATCTAAACATTATTTTATTTTCATTTAGATTATAAACACAGCTATGGCACAAAATAAGGATTATGAAAGCACCAGACCTCCAGTTTGCAACCTTAATTGGTTTGCCATCTGGAAGTTAAGAATCAAGTTGTACATGAACTCTATTGAAGAAGATATCTACAACTCTATTTTGACAGGTCCCCCACAGGTATCTACATCCACAACATCTTCCAGCAACAATGCAGTCCCACCACCTGAGTGGACTGAAGCCCAGAAGAAAGCAAAGATTGTTGATGCCAAAGCCATGAACGTATTGGCTCAGACTATGTCAGATGATATCTTTCAGAAGGTAGCTGAGTGTACCTCTGTAAAAGCAATCTGTGGTTCACTCAATCAAATGGTTGCTGGCTCAGCAAATGAGAGGAAAGATAGAAGATCAAACCTCATCACACAGTATGAAAACTTCAAGAAGGATGAGGCAGAAATAGTTGAAGTGATGTACAACAGGCTTAGCTCCATCATTAGTGAGCTAAGGACCTTAGATAAAGAAATCACCTTGACTGAAGTGAATGACAAGATCCTAATGTGCTTCCCAAGCTCATGGGACACCAGGATTTGGCCAATTAAAGAGGCCAGAAGCTTGAATGAGATTTCAACTGAATTTCTCCTGGGAAAGCTCAAATCTTATGAGCAGCTAATCAAGTCCAGAGAGGCAGTGGAACACAGGAATCCTCCTCCAGCACGGAAAGAACAATCCATTGCATTCAATATTGCTGAAGAAACTGAAGCCCCAATAGTCAATGAAGAGCTAATGAGTCTCTTTGCCAAGATATTCTTCAAACTGGCAAGGAAAGACTTCAGAAGGAAGTCATCCAGAAATGACAACCAGCCAAGGTATGACAAAACCCCCACTAAAGAGGTAGTGTGTTATGGGTGCAGGAAACCAGGACATTTCATGTATGAATGTCCTGAAAATCAAAAGAAGGAAAGAAGAAAAGAGAAGGAATCAAGAATGAAGCATTACAACAAGCCCTCTTCCAGCAAGCACAAAAAGAAGGACAAAGGATTTGTGGCTGAAACATGGAGTGACACAGAAGATGAATCCACATCTTCTAGCTCCAGTGAAGAAGAAGAGGAGGCCAAGGCAAAGGAGGTTTGCCTCATGGAAATTGATGCAATCAGTAGCAGATCAGATATAGATGAATCTGATAATGAAGAAAACATATTAGCTAAAGATCAGGTAATAGCATCTTATGATTTTGAATCTGATGAATTTTAATTTGAATTTTAAAACCTATGCCTAGATTTGATAAGCTCTGAGTAGGAAATCAAACTTCTCAGAGATAAATTGAATGATCTAGATAAAATCACTTCTGAAAATGCAAATCTATCTAGTGAACTAAAATTTGCAAATGAACAAATTACTTTTCTGAAATCAAAACTTAGTAAAGCTAAGATATTAGAAGAATCATTAAATGGCAGAAGTTTGAAATTGCTAGATATAACTAGCACAGTAAATGCTAGAACAAATAACTGTAGATTAGGATTAGGAGCCACATCCAGTGAACCAACCCTAATCCAAAGGAATCATCTGTCAAAACTGTAAATTTTATCTCTGATCAAGGAAAGAAAAACACTGAACAACTAAATAAGGTTAATAAAATTCTAGAACAAATTGAAGCTAAGGACAAAATTAAAAACCAGAAGAATGATAAAAATAACAATATTCAGCAGTTATCGTCGAACCCAGATCGACGATATAGGAACTGATCGTCGAACTCATAACGCCGATCTCTGAATGCAAATTTCAATAATAATCATTCGTCTAACTGTGATCGACGAACTTTGTATGTTTCGTCGAGCAGAGGTCGACGAACGTGGGGCACAAAAAATAAATATGTTCATTGTCTGGGCATAGATCGACGATCTCAACCCAATTCGTCGAACTCTGGTCGACGAACTTACAAAAATTCGTCGAACCCAGAAAGATTTAACCAAAATTTTAACTATAACTACAAGTTAAATAATTATAGAAAAGCATTTAATCCTCTAGCTGATTGTGTTATACCACCTAGAAGATATCACCCTCTAGGATATAAATCCCAACCAGAATTTTTAGTTATTTCTAGCTTTTCATATCAACAAAACAAAGGACCCAAGGTAACCTAGGTCAAGAATATTTAACTGTTTTCATTGTAGGAGAAGAGCTGTCCAGGAGTGAATCAGCCATGGTACCTGGACAGTGTATGCTCCAAACACATGACAGATAGTAAGGACAATCTCACCAATTACAAGTCCAAGCTAGGGCCAAAGGTGATCTTTGGTGATTTAAAAAGTGGCCAATCTGAAGGATATGGAGCGGTGAAGATTGGAGCAGTTACATTCAAGAAAGTAACATATGTAATAGGACTCAAACATAACCTTATCTCAATAAGTCAACTTTGTGATGAAGGTTATCAGGTAACTTTTAACTCTAGCTCTTGTATTATTTCATATAAAGGAAACAAACTTGTTTTTATTGGAAATAGACAAGACAACATATACTTAGTTGATTTTCTATCTGCCACTTTTGATATCTGTTTACTTAATTTAACTAGTAACCAGAATGATTTATTGCATAAAAGACTAGATCATGTAAATTTGAAAAATATTGCTGGGCTATCTAAAGACAACCTTGTTAGAGGTCTACCTCCTGGTCCCTACAAGAAGGAAGGCCTTTGCAGAGCTTGTCAATTAGGCAAGCAAACTAAATATAGTTTCAAATCCATTAATAAAAGTGATTCATCTAGGATTTTGTATTTGCTACATATGGATCTATTTGGACCCATTGTTGTACAAAGCCTAGGGGGGAAATCCTACCCTTTGGTTATTGTGGATGACTTCTCCAGGTTCACTTGGGTATTCTTTCTGAGATCTAAGTCAGATACATTCAAGGTTCTTATAGATTTTCTCAGGACCATACAGATTGAGTTCTCTACTCATATTGTATTGATCAGAAGTGATCGTGGCACATAGTTTGAGTCTCTTTTTATGCTTGAGTTCTGGGAGAAGGAAGGTATCGGGCATTGTTTCTCAGCTCCTAGAACTCCCCAACAAAATGGGGTAGCAGAAAGGAAAAATAGGACACTCATTAAAGCTATAGGTACATTGCTTACTGATGCATACATGCCACTAACCTTTTGGGCAGAGGCTGTACACACTACAAACTTTGTCCTGAACAGAAGCCTGATATATAAGCTAAAGAATAGGACTCCCTATGAATTACTAAAAGGGAAGAAACCTAAAATAAACTATTTTAAAGTATTTGGTTGTACTTGTTATATACATAATAACAACAAGAAATACATTAGAAAGTTTGATGCTAAGGCTGAAGTGGAAATTTTTCTAGGATATTCCCAAGTAAGCAAATCCTATAGGGTCTTTAATAAATCATCAATGAAAATTGAGGAATCAATTCATGTAAGCTTTGATGAGACTAACATGTATTGCAAGGAGAAAGAAGTTTCTACCAGTAACTCTCTGCAGGTACCTCACTTGTGTGAGAAGTTGGATGACCATAAACCTTACCCAAGGGGTTCCAACTCATCCTTCTCCACAAGTCAATGAAGATAGTGAAGAAGAAAGCATTGAAGGGATTGACTCTCCTCCAACAGCCAAGATAATTCCACAAGAGGAATTGGTTTCAAATGCTGTTGCACAACCAACTCCTCCCACTAATCTTGTCAGACTTAGGGATCACCCCAGATCTCAAGTGATAGGAGACATATCAACAGTCGTACAGACAAGGCATCAACTCAATTAAGATGTGATGCATGCCTATTTTCTCTTTCAGATTGAACCTCAATCCATTCATGATGTAGAGCAAGATCCCCACTGGATCATTGCAATGCAGGAGGAATTAAATCAGTTTGAGAGATGTAGAGTTTGGGATTTGGTTCCAAGACCACAAAACTATCAAGTTTTTGGAACCAAATGGGTATACAGAAATAAGCTTGATGCCCAAGGAGCTATTGTGAGAAACAAGGCTAGGCTTGTTGCTCAAGGCTACAGGCAAGAGGAAGGAATAGATTATGATCAAACCTTTGCTCCTGTTGCAAGGTTAGAGGCCATTAGAATATTCCTAGCCTATGCAGCCTACAAGAAATTCAAGGTCTACCAAATGGATGTGAAGAGTGCATTCTTGAATGAAGTATTAAAAGAAGAGGTTTATGTTGACCAACCTCCAGGTTTTGTCTCTCCAACTCATCCTTTGCATGTATTCAAGTTGCATAAAGCCCTCTATGGTCTAAAGCAAGCTCCAAGAGCTTGGTATGAGAACCTAGCAAGCTTTTTATTAGAGCATAAATTCATTAGAGGCATAGTAGATAAAACAATTTCCACTAGACATCATAAGGACCAAATCTTGTTAGTACAAATATATGTGGATGACATCATCTTTGGGTCTACTGATTCAAAATTATGCAAGAGGTTTTCTGACCTCATGAATTCCAAATTTGAAATGAGTAGCATGGGTGAGCTTTCTTATTTCCTTGGTCTCCAAGTGAAACAGCTCTCTGATGGTATCTTCATCTCCCAAGCTAAAAATGCTAAAGAGCTAATAAAGAAGTTTGGGATGGCTGATGTCTCAGCAAAGAAAACACCTATGGCTACAAATGCTGTGATTGACTCTGATGCATCAGGGAAACCTGTAGATCAGAAACTATATTGGGGCATTGTTGGGTCCCTAGTATAGCTCACAGCTAGCAGACCTGATATCATGTCTGCCACATGCATTTGTGCTAGGTTCCAGGTGAACCCAAAAGAATCTCAACTTATTTTCCTAAAAAGAATTTTGAGATATATAGATGGTTGTCCTAGTCTAGGCCTATGGTATCCCACAGAATCAGAATTTGAGTTAACTGGATACTCAGATGCTGATTTTGCTGGATGCGGGGTGGACAGAAAAAGTACCTCAGGAACTTACCATTTCCTTGGTATGAGATTAGTGTCCTGGTTTTATAAAAAGCAATCCTCTGTATCAACCTCCACTGCTGAGACAGAATACATTATAGCTAGTAGTTGTTGCTCACAGATACTATGGATAGAAAACCAATTACAAGACTATGGTCTCAACTTAAATAATTCAACTCTACTTTGTGATAACACAAGTGTTATAGCCATAACATAGAATCCAATCCATCACAGTAGGACATATCATATAGACATTAGGCATCATTTTCATTAGAGTGTGTGTAGACAAAAATAAAATTAATCTTGTATATATCTACACTGATTTACAAAGAGCTGATATATTCACCAAACCTCTGGATGAGAAAAATCATGTATTCTTTATAAATCAGCTTGGAATGATAAATGAAGAAGATTTAGTTTAAGTTCTGTATGCACTCGACGAATTTTCCAAAGTTCGTCAAACGGAATTCGACGAACCAGGGAGAGTTTGAGAGGTCTTCATTGAATAGAGTTCGACAAACTCTCCGTGAGTGAAAAAATTTTTGTCGACCGGAGATCGACGAACTTGGGACAGAAGATATTCGTCGAACAATGCTCGACGAATTGTCTTCAATTCTTTAGGATGAGATCGACAAATTATTTACTTCAAAATAATTTCGTCGAACTCAGTTCGAAGAATTATTTTATTTTCGTGTAACGGAGTTTGTCGATTTATATTATGGAAAACCTTATATCTAGGTTTTCTTGGACCTCCATCGCGCACTTTCTGTTTCCTTGCACTTGATCGTCGTTTCTCTCTTTTTTAGGTGATTCCATGGCGATTCCAGCAGGAGCTCTAACCACTATGAAGTTTGACACCATCTTTGATGTCGACTTCGAATCGTTCCAGCACTCAGATCCATTCTTTCTCTATATTCTGGAACTTCTGGAAGAACAAAATTTGAAGAACCTGATGACTAGATGGATAAATTTGGTAGGAATAGAAATCCAAGAATGGGTCTATACTTCATCAACATCTGAAGACAATACTATGACAGGATCAATAGCGGGTAACACTGTTTCCTTAACTCCCGCTGTTTTAACTGAAATCTTTGGTTTGACAAATGGAGAAGAGGAATTAGAAACTGATTCTGAAGAGTTTGATATGATGCTAAATCTGATGGGTTATGCTGGTGATAACCCAAATAAATTGTTGAAGAAACATTTGTCTGCAGCATACAAGTTTCTGGCAGACATTATTGGGAAGGTCTTGCTTAGCAAGCATACTGCCCATGACTACATCACAAGGCATCAGTTCTTGGTCATGTGTGCAGTGATAAATAAGAAGCAAGTGGATTGGGATCAGATCCTCTTTGATCTGATAAAGAAGAAAAATAATAAGAAAGAAGTGTGTTTTGGAAGGATCCCAGAGATCTTCCTCAAGGAGAAGGTTGCAGAATCCCTGGTCACCCAGACCATATTCATTAATGCCAGTAAAAGGCTTACATGTGCCTTGTTTGGAAGATGGGAGAGGACCATACATAAGCCATCCAAGGATTCTACCTCTTCCCCCCAGCTTCTGAAGGCACCAAGGCTGTTAAAGCCACTCCCCAATCTACTGAAGAGATTCATCCAACACCACCATCTCTTCAATCCCCCCTTCCAGCGACACAAATACATCCCTCTCCCACACCTCCATCATCCCCTGTTAAACCTCCTACACCACCAGAATCTCCACATGCTTCACCAGCACCAACTCCCCTTCATCTCCACTTCCTCCTCATTAATACTCCATACCATTTTTCAATATAAATCCATCACCTCCCAATTCCCCTTTTCCTCTAAACACCCACATGAAAGATGTCACCCATCCATCCCCATCAACATCTACTATCCCTCAACATTCATACCCTCCAGATGTTAACATACCAGATGCTCCACTTCCTATCCCTCCCACAGTTCCCACTTCTACACCTTCTGCAACACCATCTACCACTCCACCATTAGACACATCAACAATTGCTTCTCTCATTGCACTCCTCACTCCCCTTCTCAAAACAATTATAGAAGATTTCATTACACCTCTTGATACTTCAATTACTACCCTATCTGCACAGATCACTGCCCTCACTATTGCCCCATCTTCAGTCAGGGGCATGGCTTCAGGTCTTACTGAAACCATGCAGGGGGAGATGTCTGATGATGAAGCTGCAGTAGTTACAGCAGTAGCAGCTTCAGCAGCAGAGGCAGCAACAGTAGTAGCAGATTGCACAGATTATATTGATACAGATGATATTGATTTTATTAATTATATTGATACTGACATGGACTTAGAAGAGTCAGTATCTGAGAAAGTAACTACTGGTGGTGATTTCATCATTAATCCCACAGTTGATTTAGAGAATTTGTTGAACAATTTTGAATTTGTAGTTTTGAGATGTCTTACAGTAGAACATACTACTAAGCCATCCTTGGCTATTGTACCATATACATCCCCAGTAAGTCCACGGGTTGCAAAGCAACTCTGTTATAGTTTTGCTATTCCTGAGCCAATAGTTATTCCAGCTCCTTCAGAAATTTCTTCTGCTCCTAGTTAGGTCATGGTTGAGTCTCCATTGCCAGATCTGGATGATGTGATCTTGGCTGACATTCAACAAGAGGAAAAGGCAGCTGCTGAAAGCACTGTCAGAGTTGATGACACTCCAGCTTCTTCTATGACTTATCCTCCAGCTCCTGTTGATATTCCATCTCAAGCTCCTTCTTTACCTGATAAGCATATCATCCCTACTGAGGCACTAAAGGCCTTGAATGCTTTATATTATAATCCTCAAATATCTGATGATGAGGATAGTGATGATGGGGATGATGATGATGAATCTGATGATGAACCAAAGAGGAAGCCAGTATCCAAGAAAAGAAAAGCTCCTCCTGCTCCTGCTCCTAAGCCTAATCCAAACAATGACACTCCTTATTACATTCTTCAAAATATAACACCATATAATGGGATGCCAGCTTGGATGTGGCTATCCAAGAATCAGCAGAAGTAGAGGAAGAAAAGCAGAAGATACTCTCCTCCTCCAATTCAAAGATACAGAAAAGATCCACCTCCTCCTCCTCCAGCAGTAGGAGCCTCTAGATTAGCATCTTAAAGATCTCCTTCTATTCCCAGACCTATCAAAGGCAAGACAAATCTTCAAATCCTCCTCTAGCTGCATCATCTGATAAGCATTCATCCTCTCAAAGGTCTATTACTTCAGGAAAGTCAAAAGGAAAGTTTAGTGAAGTCCCACCTCCAGTCAGAAACAACAACATACAATGTCTACAAATTTCCAGGACCAATCTACTCAGTTCAGAATCTTTTCTCTAAAGTCAGACCAAGTAGCAAATTCAGAGAGACCTCCTTCTCCTCCTCTTAATCCTGAGCTTGACCCCAACTTCAGAATGGCATGGTTTAATGAATTAGTTGGGCTCTCTCAAATGAATAAAGCCAGGAAAGAAGGTCAAGACGCCTCTAAATTCACTACTATATCATCATATAGAGAGAAAGAACTTAACAGATTGCAGGTCAGCAAGAAAGTATTTAATCCATCAGAGTATATGTCTCTTCATCCAGAAGCAGTTGTCCCCAGGGCTACATCTCTGAAGATCATAGGCGCTGTTGACATGACCATAACCAGTGTGCATGCTTCAGATCCTAATAGAGAAATAATATTTACAAAGCCAGGAGATAAGAGCAAGGATGCAATGCCAAAGGAAAAGAAGCAGAAGAAGTGATTTTGAACTCCATTTATCTTTCTGCATTATTTATAACTGCTTTATATTTTCTGAACAAAGCTCATGTATATATATATCTGTTGCATGTGTTATCGATCTCTTCTAGATATATGCTTTTTCTGCTTTGTTTATTTTCAGTTTATGTCTGAGTCTGTAGTTAGTAACCTCATCCAAATAGGGGGAGATTGTTGGATTCCTAGTTTGATTTGGGCTAGGTTCACTAACTTAGGATCATGTGACAATGTATAGCTAGGGTCATAGTTGTGTCCTAGAGTCTAGGCAAAGTTCTTAGAGTCAACATCACATGGACCAGCTATCAACAAGATTGCTAGAGACTCAAGACTAAGAAGATTTCAAGACTTTGTTAAGTGAGTTCGACGTTCGTCGAACTCAGGTCGATGATAGTCGTGCTTAGCTCGACGATCTCAGAGTAAATTCTCTGAGCTGAGCTCGGTGAACTTGGTACTCAGGTCGACGAAAACAAGGACACAACAACACCTTAAGTTCAGAAAATATCAAGATATTCTAAGTCCTTAGTATCAGACTTTGGTCGACGAACTTAAGTCTCAGTCCGACGAACTCAGTACTTTGGTCGATGAACCTTTGGACTACTACAGCATTCTATCAAGACTATGTTCTCTAGACTCAGGTCGATGAACTCAGTTCTCTGCCCGACGAATTCTGGATCATCTACTTCAACAACTAAGAACTAGAACACTTGTGTAGACACTCAGAGTATATGTCGACACCAACTGAGTCGACACTAGAAGAACTTCTGTCGACAGCCAGATCATCAGTCGATAACTTGGAAAGGTTATGTCGACACACATAATATTTGACAACTCCAGAATAGTTGCTGAACTCTAGTCGACGAACACATTTACCAGCTCGACGAACTTTAGACACAGAATAGGCAAAGTTCAGAAGAGACAGCAGTTCAGTTTCCAGCTCGACGATCATGGAACTCAGCTCGATGAACAGAAGCCGTCTGGTCGACGAACACAACATCTCAGCACGACGAACTGTGGACTCAGTTCGACGATTTCTGTCAACTGTTCGACGATTCCAGACTAAGTCATTTTCAGCCCTGTCCCCATTATTACTGCAATGATTTCGGGGTAATCAATGCTCTAACATTCTCTAAATATAACCGTTAGAGGAGCATTGATTGGGATATTCTCCAGGATTATTGCTTGCCATTTTTCCACGGGACAGTTGGGGAAATTATTCAATGTTGCTTATTCTCTAGGCCGTCAACATTGAATGAAGAAGGAATTCAAATTCGAACGACCAATTTCCCAGGACAATAAAAAAATAGATTTTTTTTTCATTTCTCTAATACAAGCAAAACAGAAAGATAGAAAGAAAGTTAGAAAAATATCCAGAGAGAAGATTACTGAATCTAACAAAAAAAACTCAACCCGTCTGCTCTCAGTCTGACACAAGATTTCTGAAACTGAAGAAGAAGAACAATAATTCAAATATCAAGAGTCTTCATTCTTCAAACTCTCTAGGACACTTCACAGAACAACAAATCTTCCATCTGTCAAAGAAGTTCCTGAAGATCTCTCTGATCATGGCTGAAAGCTTGAAGGCCTATCACCCTGTGCAAAGTTTCAGTTCTCCTGAACTCTTCTACGTCTCAGGGGGAGATTTGACAACATCACTGAATCCACATAGTCTTCTCATTGTGATAGAGAAAAGAAAACTTTCATCACTCTCTCATCCCCACCTGTGTAAAGGGTTGTCATCTCCCTTCAAAAGTGATTTCTGGTTACAAGTCACCTAATCAAAAGACTTGAGGGTTTAGTTTTTGAGCACCTAATCAAAAGCTCATTGGTGTCAGGCATCTGGTCAAAAACCTGAGTGGATTCCTACTAGGGTGGTAGAAGAGTGGATGTACCCAGGTTGGGGAACCACTATAAAATTTCTTGTGTCGTCTGGCTACCCCTTTTATTTTTGTTCTTGCTGTGCTTATGTTTTTAGGACTGTTGTGTGATTATTTACTTTAGTTTAATTCTCCACATTTTAATTATAGCAGAGGCTGTAAAAATTTTATAAGTACCTACAAATACTCTATTCACCCCCCCTCTAGATTATATTAGATCTAACACATCACTTTCATATATTATAATTATTTATGTATGTATATATATATAGTCGGTTATTAGGTCGCTTCAAACAAAACCCTGTTCATCTTCTTCCCGGGCCAAGCGGCAGCTGTTTTCGCAAAACAGAAGAGGAGTGGCATCCTGTGTGCTCTCGTCCGGTGATTTCTAGCGATTGGGTGGTCAGATTCCTGCATAAATTAGAGATTTGGAAAGCTCTCACCGAGATCTACCCGATCGTGGTAAGATTTTCTCGATTCCTTGATTTTTAGGCATTAGTGTTAGTAATTTTGACCTCTTTTCCACTCCAGAAGTTTCAGGAAGTGTTTCTAGGGCCTTTTCACGGCCGATCCTTATTGCGGTGCGAGCGGGTGGCGATTTTCCGAAGTTTCAAGGCAAGTGGATTTACTCCCTTGCGCGTTCATTTCTTACGTATTTTATTCCTTCCTTTCCTCATCCCTTAGAGAGTAGAATTCGTGTAAGTAGGCTATGAAAAGATCTCTTAGAGTAGGGCAAGTTTTCGGCCAAAGCGAGGAGAATAGGTTTAGGGGTTAAGTACAATTCAGCGGGTTTGGGTAACAAGAATTCGTCGAATATCGACGGTAGTATTCGTCGAGAATGGTAGATTAGCTGGGTGAGAATTCAACGTACATCGTTAAGTAAAATTCACCGGGATAAGTGAGTTATTTCGTGGAGTATCAGTGGTGGAATTCAGCGAGTGTCTATTAGTCATTGGTCGAGTAAGGTTAGAATTTCGTTAAGTCAGAAACAGTCGAATATCGTATCTTAGGCTAAGGAAAGATCGGCGTGTATCATTGAAGATCGTCGAGTATAATCTAGGCTTAGTATGTGTCGAGTAGCATTGGTCGACTCGTTGAGTATAGATGCATTTTGTCAAGTATCGTTGGGAATTTTATCGAGTATTACAGGTCTTATTCCCCAAGTGTTGTGCAATTCGTCGAGTATCGGAGGTCTTAATCGCCAAGTGTTGTGCAATTCATCAAGTATCCATGTATTCCGTCGGGCGTACTTACCGAATTTGGCCAGGACTTGGAATACTTTGTCGTTTCGTGTATGATTCGTCGTGTATAGTTCTTAGGGTGATTTTACAGCTTGTTTAGGTATGTCTTTTGGTTTAGGCTTGGGTTTTGGTTTGGGTTGTTTGGGTATGATGTTTCTTCGGCTAGGTAGGTTGGCAGTGGATGAAGAACCACCAACTAGATGTCGGTTTGTGGGTCATTACACTTGGTGGTTTTGTTTGGTCTCTATTTTGTGGCTTGTTGGGTTGTGTTGGGCCAGGTGGCCACCACCGCAGTGCTTTTGTGGGATGTTTGGGTATGGTAGTTTGGGTTTGAAAGTTTTGGTCACCGACTCTGGCCCAGTTGTTTTTATCAAGTGTTAATGACTCACGTTTTCAAGCTGTTTTGTGCTCACTTTGCTTCTTAGATCAGTCTATGCTATTTTATGCTAATCCTTGCAGATTTTGTCAAAGCATAGATTCGTTCCACACTTGGTGCAAATGTTCATTTAACTTCTTTTTACAAAATTTTACTTTACCTGTTTTATTTGGCTAATCAGCTGTGGTTTTTCAGCATTTTTTATAGACATGTTTGGTAAACCCTTTCTTCCCTTTGTACCTTTTACCTATTTATTTCTTTTGCCACTTGTATTTTCTTGCTGAGGTGTTCTTCTTTTGAATTCCTCAGGTTCAGGGCTGTAGCCGGTGGAGCAGCTGTGTGGGTTAGTTGCTCTTGGACTGCAGTGGTTGTAGTAGTTTTCCTCACGGTCGTGAGGTAGTTGTTGTTTTTCGGTTTTAGTTCAGACTTGCATACTTTCTGTGTGTTCGTTTCTGATCGTTGACGCACACTAATAGTTTTCTTTTGGATTATTGAATACTCTACTAGCTGATAATTTACCTCTATGTGGTTATTTTTACTTGTTCTCTGTGAAGGTTTTATGCTAGGTTGCATATTAGGTATTTTAAAGTATAAAATTACTATTATTACATCATACATACCATATTTGAAAACCAAAATCACTATATTTAACGGTCGTAAAAGCTACTTTTACTAGTATTATAAATCTAGAGTCTTGCATATCATGAGTTGTCCTCTAGGGATGTTTATACTCATGAAGGACGTCTAATGTTGTAAATAAAGTATTTTCCGTAGCGTATAAGAATTTTTTTTTTCTTGTGGACTAGATGATCCAGTGAGCCGAGGTATACGACTAACCGCTTAACTTAAACTGGATTTTCTCTAAATAACTTATAGATCTTTTATAAAGGTGTTAAGTTGGAGTTTTTCCTGAGCGTCTGCAATAATCCCCTGCTGACGTGGCATCATGACGTGTGTTTTCCCTTAATTTGATATATTGTTAAATGAGCAGAAAATGCGAGTTGTGACATTCGCGTTCGGCTTTGGGCTTTAAAGTTGGTTGAACGCGAGCATATATGACCAGGAATCTACCATGACTCTCGCCCATGAAGCTGTTCGAGCCGAGCTGTGCTTGTTTGAGCATGCACATATGTTTGCGGGCCGCTGCCTCAATATTGAGCATAACCTAGGCGATGTGCTCAAGACGCGGGATCTCACCGCTGCTTAGGTGGTCACGCTGAAGGCCGACCTAGAGGCCTCCCAGAAACTTCTCACTCTCTACTCAATGACAGAGGTATGTGAAACTTTAGAGGCCTTCCGCCTCATGGCTATTCCCACCATTTAGTCACATTTAGATCTAATGAGTTTCTTACAGGATTTATCCCAAGCTGAGCTATCGTGTACGTAGGAGGCTGCTCTTAGGTGCGAGATCACGCTGCCGAAGACTGAGCTTAAACGATCGTAGGAGGTCAAGGCACCTGTTCCTCCGCTGCCGGTCGAGAAGGTCAAGAATCACCAATATTACAACTATGAGATAGAAGTGATGATGTAGGAGAATGCACAGGCGGAGACCAAATGCATGATCCAGGTGCTGAGAGAATCTAGGTTTCTGAACGAGGGAAGCGAGACGCTCATACCGCACGTGATCCTGCCCTAGCTGTTCAAACCCGTCCTTAAGACCGCGGGAGAGTATGACTCCTCGGGTGAGGATGACGAAATAATCCTCAGCGAGAGCGACAGGTCCACTGATGAGTCAACCAGTGAGACGCCTGGAGAATATCCCTGAAGACATTTCTCCTTTTTTGTCTTCCTTTAACTTATAATTTTTTCTTTCTATGAATTTCAATAAGGGGAGAGACCCCCAAGCATATATTACAACTTTTGGAATATATAAATGACCTTACTTTTTACCAAAATGACTACTATTTTCCACGCTTTTCTTTGCATCTCGCATTATATTATCTGCAAAATAATACGCACTTTCGCTCAAATCCTAGGTTCTTTGGTGATGACTACCGCCCGTTCGATGAATAGATTACGTAAATTTGTCGAGAGGGACACGTTGAAAGGGACATGCCGAGATCCCTTTGGTGAGAGAAATATATCGAGAGGATAATGCCGAGATGAGTCTGGATTACCTCATCCTTACTTATAATAGGTGTTAGCTATTTGAAAACCTGTTATCGAAGTGCTCAGTAATACTGGTCATGAGTCCAATAGCCCTGTCAGCTTGGTAAGATCCTGACAGTGGGAGTGGCTTTGGATCTAATGATTCGAAGCACCTTACATCTTGCCATCGAGTGGTCTGTCGGCCCTGCAAGCTTGATGCGTGCCAGGTTAGCAGATCTACTCGGGGTTGTTCAAACCAAGAACCTTTTCCCTTACCCCCCAAGAGAGCCTACAACCCTACGAGCTATTGAGAGCCTAGACCTGGGTCTACTCAGGGCCGAGTGCGCCTTCCAGCCCTGCTACATAATGGGACCCTGGTCAGCGGGATCTACTAGGGTTCTATCAAACTACAACCTTTCTACCTCACCCCCCCCCCAAGCGAGCTTATGACCCTACAAGCTAGTGAGAGCCTGGACATATGGTCTACTCGAGGCCGAGTGCTCCTTCTAGCCCTACCAGCTAATGGGAGCATAGTCAGCGGGATCTACTTGTGGTCTTTCAAACTACAACCTATTTACCTCATCCCCCAAGCGAGACTACGACCCGGCCAACTAGTGAGAGCATGGATAGTGAGTCTATTCAGGGCCGAGTGCGGCTTCCAATCCTGCTAGCTAATCGGAGCCTGATCAGCGGGATCTACTTGGGTTCTTGCAAACTACAACCTCTTTACCTCACCCCCCCCCCCCCAAGTGAGACTGTGGAACTTCCAGCTAGTGAGAGCCTTGACAACAGGCTACTCGGCGTCGAGTGTGCCTTATAGCCCTGTTATCTAATGGGAGCCTAGTCAGCGGGATCTACTCGGGGTCTTTAAAACTACAACCTCTTTACCTCACCCCCCCCAAGCGAGCCTACAACCCTTCCAGCTAGTGAGATCCTGGATAACGGGTCCACTCAGGGAAGCATGTGCCTTCGAGCATTACCAGCTAATGGAAGCCTGGTCAGCGGGATCTACTCAGGGTCTTTCAACTATAACCTCTTTACCTCACCCCAAGCAAACATATAGCCATGATAGCTATTGAGATCCAGGACAGCGGGTCTACTCGAGGCCAAGTGCACCTTCCAGCCCTGCCAGCTAAAGGGAGCCTGGTGATGCGCGGGCGGTAAGTTTATCGTTCACGGCCAAGTAATAAAAGGGAGGAGTAGCTTCCCCAAGTATCGATCTCACGTGGAGTGCAAGTAGGGAGCATGGATTTCGCTTTCTGAGAAATGAATGAAAGTGCTAAGCAAAAACGAGGGGGGTTTGATTTTGTGTTTCCTACACTAAGCAACATTAATCTAGTGTGGGTCACCGTCACCGCGTCGCCAGGGTGAATTAATCCAAAGAGTAATAGCTGAGACGGACAAACTAATGATGGTCGTAAACACATCTTCGCAACACGCGCTTCTAGCAGTCACTAGAACGACTCAAATTCCACTTTATCTAACAAAGACGAAGCTCATCAACACACATCATCATCAAGGTATCACCACACCAAACCATAGCAAGATCTTAAGCAAAACATGGTTGTTAAACCTCAAGCATGCTAGCATAAGTTCAGGTTAAAGAGAATACAAGAAAAGAGGGGGTTAAATACAACCAAGCACATGAAGGCACTCCAAGATTCTCGGCCGGAAGTGAGGGTTGTCAAACCTCGTCCTAGCTCGGTCTTTGGAAGGTATTCGGGATCCCGAAGGGCTGTCACTTCCTTCTTCACACCCGTCTTCTTCATGTTGTGGTCGCTAACTTGAATCAGAGCGAAAAGCTTCGCAAGATCTGCAACTAGGAACTCAAACGGTAGCTTGGTGGTCGGCAATGGCGATGGCGGTTGGATACGCAGCTTTAGCAAGCTCTTTGGAAGAGAATGGGTGGCCGAATCAACCCCCAAAGGAGGAGAGAGAAAATGACGGTAGGAAGGACGAGTTCCCGCTCCAAGGGGCGGAAATGGAGGGGAATACAGAGATTTCCCGGTCTAGAAGAAATCTGCGGCTTAAAAAGTAAAAGTCAGAAAAAATGATCACGCACGGTCAGGCGCACGACCGTGCGTGAACCGTGCAATATTAATATCTAGAAAATGCCTGAGGAAGAAGAAGCGTTGACCCGTGTGTTTCCTTCACGCACGGGCGATCTGCCCGTGCGCGAAGTAATTCGCATGGGTAATGACAGAAAGCTGAAATTACAGGCAACCAAGAGTAAAACCAGAAGTCTACAGGAAAACCGTTCATTTCCTTCACGCATGGTTCCGAAGAAACCGTGCGTTAACTGTGCGTCAAGATCATCGAGCTCAGTTCATTGAGCTTGGCTCGACGTTTCTCGTGCATAAACAAAACGCACGATCACAAAGGACTGTGTGCTAAGAAAATGCACGACCGTGCTTTTTCCTCAAAACTGCATTCCAGACTTGGGGAAAACGCACCACCTGCACACAATAAAAAATAGTAAAGGAGGATCCTCCAGCAATCAACAAAATGCAATAAAAAATACGGGAACGAGCCCTGTGGAGCACCAAGTGCATACCCCAGTAATTGAATGCACAATTGCGCATTCACGGGCTTGAAAAGTGAACTAATCGTGGAACATAGTGGAAACGAAATATCAATGAAAACAACATAAAAGTGAAGTGCAAAGCCAAGAAAACAAGCCTAGATTAGTCCACAAAACCCTATATAAACGGGACTCATCACGCCCCCAGACTTACCTATTTGCGCATCCCGATGAAAGAAGATCCTTCCAGACAAGAAAAAGAACTAACTAACACAGTAGTTAAGATCCGGAGTACCATGGGAAGTCGCACACTCGCGGGCGTAAAAAAACAGTAGAGAAAAATTTTAAGCATACAAAATAATTTATACTTTTCAGCCTGCGTAACAAAAATTCTATGACTACTCAAAAACAGAGTCGCGGTGATTCCTCCGGTCACGCGTGGAGAGAAAATAGACAAACCGCTAAGGTGAGTATTGCCAAAGATCGGGATTCAGGACAACCTCCAAAGGAATCCACCAATGTCGGTGACCATATGCTTGCACGTTCGCACTCTCTCCACGGCGCTAGCTTGCTTTAAGCGTGAGTCCGTCGGACTTCGGGTAGTAATGGGCCTTGGGTTAAGGCGACATAATCAAGGATAAAAATGAAGGCCACGCACAAAACCCAACTGAGCTATCCCAAAAGGAGTGTATCCGCTACCCACAAAACACGCGGGTACACCACACCCACAGACTTAATTTTTAAAATACGGGAGTGTGTACCGCCAATTCCTAAAAATATATTAACTCAAATCGGATTTTTAGTTATACTTTTCCTTTCCCTTTTTCTTTCTTTTTCAAATTTTCTTTTTATAAATCTTCATCTTAATTCTTCTTTTTCTTTTTACACAATTCTATAAATAAATTCATGGGAGCACAACCACATATTTCACAAAGAACAACACCGCAACAACACCCCCATCCTGAAATTAGAAAACAGAAAAGCTAGACCTGGGTGTGCGACTAGGGTTTGGTATAAGGCTTTGGTGAAATAAAAGTGGAGCTGAATCAACGGAGGGGTAGGCACAACGGGGCTAGAAAGGATAAGATGTTAGGAATGGGAACAAAGCTCAACCTGGCCAAAACGATGGCCTACATCATGCTCACGCTTAACTAACCATGCACCAATGTTTCGAGAGTAGCTTGTGGCAAGTTCTTAGCCAACGAGAAAGACTATCCATCCACCCGACTCGAGAAATACAAATCTAACGGCTATCTACACACAACCCTATGCTACCGTCAGATTCACACCGGATTCAACAATTTTTTACTAGAAAAAAAAGAATTTACGCAATTAAAAATATAAAACTAAAAGCATGCAGAAAAATTAATTCTACTCTAATTTCTACACGAGACGGGAGCACTCGACTAGGAGCATAGCAAGGTCAACATTTTAACCAGTCTCACAATCATATGTTAGCAAGGTAATTTTCCTAAATCTAACGAAAGAAACAAGAGTGACTCGCCATACGGAAAAAGTTAGGTACGCGCTCATGTGGGTGCAATGATGCGCAATGCAATGAACTAAACAAATAAATTAAAAATAGCTACTGGTATGCAAAAGAAGTGCACATGCAAAGGTAACATCGACAAGCTCTCCCCCATACTTAAGCTAAGAAGCACAACAAAATATGTTGAAGTTGAAATCAAAAAGAGATAAGGGGAGATGTTACCCAATGCTCAGAAGATGAGAATACCAGAAGATTGGCTTTAAACTTGATCAATAAGCCCACATCCTAGTCAAAATCATAAGCAAGAAGCACATCTCCTACCAAGCAAATAATAGGCATGCACACTCAAAAAGCTAAACAAACAAATTAAACACAGCTAAATTGGGTTTTCTCCCAGAAGCCCGTTTCTTTACCGTCCTTAAGGTGTACCAAATACCTATATTAACAGTTTTATATAATGATCAGGTAGCAAAAGTTTATTACGCAGAAAAAGACAATTCAAAGTCACAAACAACATTAAGCAAATAAAACGCTAGTAGCAACAAGACAAAAGGAGATAGCCCTAGAGATTCCTCACTTTTCAGCTAAATGCTGATTTGTGATAGATCCCCCCAGACACGTGAGATAGGAAGAGGGGAGGGCTTTAGGGCCCAAGGAAGACAAGTCTCCCTTGCCCCTACCCTCCTCCATCCCGTGCCTGCGGGCAAAACTCTGCACTTTGCACAGAAGCAACTCTTTTCATTTTAATTCTACAGAAAAAGAGCGTCAGGGCAGCAAGGTCATACACGGATTTTCAGAACTAGATTAACATCCAAAACCGGGGCATCCTTTCTTCACCCGCTGAGGGTGAAAGATCAGCCCATGTTACCTGTTGCATAGTTTACAGACTTTAGTTAAACATTTTGCAGTTTTTAAATCGAAATTCTGCACACCCACATCCGGCGTGCACATCACATCCATATTTGCACCAGCATCAAGCTTCACATGAAGGACATGTGTTACTTCTTTTACTTTAGTTGTCATGGGCGTTTCAAAAACTTCCTCAGCCTATTCTTGTCCCATCGATTGAAATTCTACCTTGACATCACTAGAAACATCATTAGATGACACGATAGTTAAGTTCACTGGTTTAACGGGGACAACAAAAATTAATTGAGGAGGCGAAGGTGGTAAAGGTGCATTAACTTTGGGCGCAACAGTGATGCCACTAGCATCAAAATGCAATGTCGCCTCACTGGCTTTAAGGAAGGGGACCCTGAGTATGGGTTTTGACGTGTTACCTCTGGGTCCAAGCACCTGAATGTCTGTGAAGACAGCCACCCCATTCAAAACCACTTCTACACCTTTCACCTCTCCATTGGCCTCAACCACAGATCCATTAGCTAGCATTAAGGACTTTCTTCCATCAGATTCGATTTTCAAATTCAGCTTTTCAACATCTTGCAAAGCAAGAATGTTGCAAGATGAACCGGAATCACATAGCGCTAGAGTTTCTATGGTATTAATATCATATTTAATAGTCGTTTCACGGGCATTACATTCCCCCACATACTCAAAACTGTTCCCCTGCTCACGGGGATTCTTCTCCGTGTCACTAGGAAGAGTGCCGCGGGTACGCTCAAAAAAAACATGGTCCAATTGTCCAAGTTGCGTTTCCAAATTCCTCATCAAAGCAGTCTGAGTAGCCATATTCGCCTGGACCATTTCAACAAACTTTTCCAGCATCTCCTCTAACGCGCTCTTGCGCGTTCCTTGCAAATTCTGATTATCACCATGCTAAGACGGTCGCAGCTGGCTACCAGAATCATGTGCATCGAATTGATGCTGGCCCCCTGCCATCTTTGACCGGGCGCATTTTGGTTCCACGAGAAATTAGGATGTTTTCTCGTGTCAGGGTTATAAGTATTATTGTAAGGTACAACACAATTTTGATTATTTATAAAATTAACATTTTCTTCACAAGCAATACCTGCCTAGTCAGCAAACAGCTCACCTGCGGGGCACTCATAAGCGTGGTGGCCAGAGTTACCACAACCCTGACATGATATGCTCATCACAGGGGTAGGCGATAGGGTTGATCGGGTCAACATCATCTTCCAATCCAAGGTAGGATGGCTCGTTTCGGCATGCAGCCACACCGTATTTACATCGAACAAATTTCTCGCCCCTCTAGGAGCATTCCTGCCTGCTGTCCAGTATGTGTTGTGGGAGGCCATGTCTTTAAGGAGTCTCAACGCTTCCTCAGGATATAAGTTCATGATCATGCCACCTGCTTCCGCATCGATCATTGCCCTGAAATTTACCTCAATAGCGAAATAACATATGTCTCCACCAAATTCCAAGACTCACAGCCATGTTGAGGACAATGGCACTGCAGGTAGGCAAATCTCTCCATTGCCTCAGAAAGTGTTTCTTGATCCAGCTGTCTGAACGTGGCTATTTCCCTACGAGCATTAACAATTTTATCAACAGGATGAAATTTAGCCAAAAACATAGAAGATAAAGCTTCCCAGGTGGCAGCGGTGCCAGGCGCGATCGTATGTAGCCACGTATTGGCCATATCCCTTAGTGAAAAAGGGAACAACTTTAGTTTCACAACTTCATCGGCAATGCCTGCATAGCGAAAAGTACCGCATATCTCAGAAAATTCAGCCAAATATAGTTGAGGATCATCGCTCAGTAGACCCGAGTACTGTGTATTATTCCTAATCATACTCAAAATCGCCGACTTGATCTCAAAGTGATTATTGGCTATGGCTGGTCCGAACCCTGGATAAACAATCCCCACTTTAGGGGTAGTGAAATCCCGCATTGTCCTAATGCGAGGCTGGGCCACATCCTAGTTCTCAACGATTCGTTCCCATTGTCCATTTCCCAAAGGGCCCAAGTCATCCATCCTTCCCACAGCTGCAGCAGCACGCAAGCGAGCTCTCCTCGCTCATGCAGTCTCAGGATCAACACCCAAGTCTTCTCCCCTCCACCATGGTTCAGATCTGTCATATAACACACCCAAAAAGAAAACACTAAAAACAACAAAACACTCACAAAGAGAAAACAATAAAAACACCAAAACACTCACAAACTTTTCCAAAAAGAAACAAAATCTACGCAACAGTTGCACTCCCAGGCAACAGCTCCAAAAACTTGATGTGCGGGCGGTAAGATTACCGTTCACGGCCAAGTAATAAAAGGGAGGAGTAGTTTCCCCAAGTATCGATCTCATGTGGAGTGCAAGTAGGGAGCATGGATTTCGCTTTCTGAGAAATGAATGAAAGTGCTAAGCAAAAACGAGGGGGTTTGATTTTGTGTTTCCTACACTAAGCAACATTAATCTAGTGCGGGTCACCATCATCGCATCGCCAGGGTGAATTACTCCAAAGAGTAATAGCGGAGACGGACAAACTAATGAGGGTCATAAACACAACTTCGCAACACGCACTTCTAGCAGTTGCTAGAACGGCTCAAATTCCACTTTATCTGACAAAGACAAAGCTCATCAACACACATCATCATCAAGAAATCACCACACCAAACCATAGAAAGACCTTGAGCAAAACATGGTTGTTAAACCTCATGCATGCTAGCAAAAGTTCAGGTTAAAGCGAATACAAGAAAAGTGGTGGTGAGATACAACCAAGCACTTGAAGTCTCTCCAAGATTCTCGGCCGGAAGCGAGGGTTGTCAAGCCTCGTCCTTGCTCGGTCTTTGGAAGGTATCCGGGATCCCGAAGGGCTGTCACTTCCTTCTTCACACCCATCTTCTTCGTGTTGGGGTCTCTAACTCGAATCAGGGCAAAAAGATTCGCAAGATCTGCTACTAAGAACTCAAACAGTAGCTTGGTGGTTGGCAATGGCGATGGCGGTTGGAGACACAGCTTTAGCAAGCTCTTTGGAGGAGAATGGGTGGCCGGATCAACACTCCAAGGAGGAGAGAGAAAATGACGCCAGGAAGGACGAGTTCCCGCTCCAAGGGGAGGAAATGGCAGGGAAAATGGAGATGTCTTGGTCCAGAAGAAATTTGCGGCTTAAATAGTAAGAGTCAGAAAAAATGGTCACGCGCGGTCAGGCGCATGACCATGCGTGAACCGTGTAATATTAATATCCAGAAAACACCTGAGGAAGAAGAAGCGTTGACCCGTGTGTTTCCTTCGTGCACGGGCGGGACTGGCGAGGCGCCCGTGCGCGAAGTAATTCGCACGGGTAACGATAGAAAGCTGAAATTACAGGCAACCCAGAGTAAAACCAGAAGGCTACAGGAAAACCGTGTGTTTCCTTCGCGCACGGTTCCTAAGAAACTGTGTGTTAACCTTGTGTTAAGATCATCGAGCTTAGTTAGTCGATCTTGGCTCGACGTTTCTCCTGCACAAACAAAACGCATGATCATTAAGGACCGTGTGCTAAGAAAATGCTCAACCGTGCGTTTTCCTAAAAACTGCATTCCGGACTTGGGGAAAACGCACCACCTGCACACAATAAAAACTCATAAAGGAGGACCCTCCAGTAATCAACAAAATGCAATAAAAACTACTGAAACGAGCCCTGGGGAGCACCAAGTGCATACCCCCGGCAATTGAATGCGCAATTGTGCATTCAAGGGCTTGAAAAGTGCATTAATCATGAAACGCAGTAGGAACGAAATATCAATGAAAATAACCAAAAAGTGAAGTGCAAAGCCAAGAAAAGCATCCCAGATGAGTCCCCAAAACACTATATAAATGGTACTTATCACCTGGTTAGTGGGATCTACTCTGGGTCTTTCAAACTATAATGTCTTAACCGCACCCCCCAAGCGAGCCTATGGCCCGACCAGCTAGTGAGAGCCTGGACAGCGGGTCAACTCGAGGCCGAGTTCTCCTTCCATCACTGCCATCTAATGAGAGCTTGGTCAGTGGGATTTACTCGTGGCGTTTCAAACTATAACCTTTTTACCTCACCCCTAAGCGAGTGTATGGCCCTGCCAGCTTGTGAGAGCCTGGACAACGGGTCTACTCGGGCCTGAGTGCGCCTTCCAGCCCAGCCAGCTAATGGGAGTATATTTAGTGGGATTTAATTGGGTTCTTTCAAACTACAACCTACTTACCTCACCCCCCCCCCACCCCAAGTGAGCCTACGGACCTGCCAGCTAGTGAGAGCTCAGACAGCGGGTCTACTTGGGGTCAAGTGTGCCTTCTAGCCCTGCCAGCTAGTGGGATCTACTCGGGGACCTTCGAACTACAACCTCTTTACGTAACCCCCAAGAAAGCCTACGGCCCTTCCAGCTTGTGAGATCCTAGACAGTGGGTCTACTTAGGGCCGAGTGTGACTTCTAGCCATGCCAACTAATGGGAGCCTGGTCAGTGGGATTTACTCGGGGTCTTTCAAACTATAACCTCTTTACCTCACCCCCAAGCAAGCATACGGCCCTGACAGCTAGTGCGAGCCTAGACAGTGGGTCTACTCGGGGTCGAGTGTGCCTTCCATCCCTGCCAGCTAATGGGAGCATGGTCAATGAGATCTACTCGGGGTCTTTCAAACTACAAACTTTTTGCAATATCCAAAAAGAAAGAAACTTGAAACAATTCAAGGAATTCATTATAATAGGATTTACAATCTTACCCCAACTAAGGGTAGAAATGCTTCATTTCGTCGCAACACCAAGTGTGGCTCATGGTCAGCCCTTTCACATTCTGGCGGTGGTATCCTCCCGACCCCAGGGTATTTTCAACTATATAGGGACCCTCCCTGTTAGGATTGAGCTTCCAAATGGCTGCCGACCTTCCAGTGGTGTCGACCTTTTTCAAGACCAGATCTCTTTCTTTGAAATGCTTGATCCTGACATGTTTATCGAAGTACTTGGTCATCCTCCATTTAATCTCCTCCTGCCTGACATCGGCCACATCGCGAAGTTCCTCTATCTTATCCAGCGAGAGACAAAACTCCCCTGCATTTCCTTCCCTCCAATCCTCGTCTCCTCTACTAGCGGCCGCGACTCGTAGTTATTGAACCTCAAACAATATGGGTAAGACCACCTCGCACCCATGAGAAAGTTTGATGGGGGTCTCTATGGTGGCCGTTTAGGGGGTTGTTCGCAGAGCCCAAAACACAAAGGGGAGTTTCTCTATCCAAGTCCACCTTAAGTTCTCTACCTTTTTATTAAGCAGGTTCACTATGATTTTGTTTGCCGCCTCCACCTGGTCATTGCTTCTTGGGTGGTGGATGAAAACAAACCTGAGGTCAATCCCCAACTGGGTGCAGAAACTGATGAATTATTCACTGTAAAACTAGGGCCCATTATCCGTGACAATGGCTTGAGGCAACCCATGTCGGCAGATGATCTCCCCCATATGAAATTTCTGATGACTTGGGAAGTCACCTTGGCCAACGCTTTGACCTCCAGCTACTTTGAGAAATAATCAATCATGACTAGAAGGAACCTTCACTGCCCACTTACTGGGGGAAAAGGCCGGAACAAATCCATCCCCTAGATGGCAAAGGGCCATGGTGCCATGATGCTTCGAAGCCTTTGTGTGGGCAAGAGTTGGAGGGGGGCATGTAGCCGACACTTTTGGCACCTCCTTGCAAACTCCTTCGTATCCTTCCTTAGTGATGGCCAGAAGTACCCTTGTCTAACCACCCTTGCTTCCAAAGTTCTGCCTCCTAAGTGAGCGGCACATTTCCCAGAGTGTATTTCCTCCAGGATCTGTGAGATCTCCTCTTCTACCACGCATCGCGCTAGGAGACCTGACAACTTCTTCTGATACAGCCCTCCTTCATGCACTATGTAATGTGTTGATTTGTGCCTGAAGCCTTTCGCATCTTTGGTCCCTGTGGGACTTTTACCAGTAGTTAGGAAAGCTACAAAGGGATCTACCCATGTGGGCCACTGATCCACTTCCATCAACTCTCCCTCCTCGATCGCTGGGTGAAACAACTCGGTCATAGTTCCTCCACCCAGAGGGCCAAATTTAGCTAACTGATCGGCTGTTGCACTCTCCTCCCTAGGGACATGCTGGAATGAAAATGTCCGGAACCCTCCAATAATCACCCTTACCATGGATAAGTATTTTAGGATGGTAGGCTCCCTAGCCTCATACCCCCCCCCCCCCTGATTTGTGACACCACCACCAACGAGTCTGTGAACACTTCCAAGTCATGTACCCCGAGCTCTTTGGCCAATCGCAGACATACTATGACGTCCTCATATTCCGCCTGATTGTTGGTGACGGTAAAGTGCAAGATCATTGCATGTTCTATAGTGACCCACTGAGGGCTCACTAGCACTACCACTCCCCTATAGAATGTTTTCCCGAGGCTCCGTCAACCAACATCTTCCAAGCATCCTGAGTCGGTGGCGTCTAACCTTCCACCTCGACAATTTAGTCGGCCAAACAATCAGCCACCACTTGCGCCTTAATGGAGAGCCGCGGCGCAAAGGTGATCTCAAACTCACTCAACTCGATGGACCACTTGGCCAACCGCCCCGAGTTCTCCACCCCTTCTATGATCTTTCACATGGGGTGGTCTATCACTACCTTGATTAAATGGGCCAGAAAGTACGACCTAAGCTTCCTCACCGAGATGATCAAGGAGAAAGCCAAATTCTCCAGGATGGGGTAATGGAGCTCAGCCTTCTTGAATATTCTGCTGACGTAGTAAATTTATAACTGCTTCTTCCCTTCTTCCCTGACCAAAACATATCTTACGGCCTCTGCCCACACTCCGAGATACAAAGCTAAGTCCTCCCCCTCCTTTGGGCTCTGAAGAAGCGGTGCTTGGGAGAGTTGATCCTTCAGTGCCTAGAACGCCTCCTCGTATTCCTTTGTACACTCGAACTTCTGATTTCCCCGCAGCACCATGAAGAAAGGTAAGCATTTATCCCTAGCTCGAGAGAGAAACAAACTCAGCCCGGTGAGCTTGCTCGTCAAGAGCTGAACCACTTTGGCATTACGCGGCGACTCCAACTCCATGATAGCCTTCACCTGGTCCGAGTTAGGCTTTACCCCCGCAGGGGTCAAAAGATGTCTAAGGAACTTGCCTCGGCTTGCCCCAAAGACACACCTCTGGGGGTTTAGGCGCATCTTGAACTTCTGTTTGGTGGCCAATGTTTCTTCCAGGTCGAGAAGAGGTGAACCCACATCCCTACTGTTCAACATGAGATCAATGACATAAACCTCCATATTTCTCCCCCTTTTATTTTGTAAAACACGATCCATCATATACTGGTACGTGGCCCCCACGATCTATAGCCCAAAGGGCATTATTTTATAGTTGAAGCATCTCTCCCTTGTGATGAAGGAGACATCTTTGACGTTGGGGGATGTATTCAAATCTGATGATAACCTGAAAAAGCATCCAAAAAACTCATAATAGAAAAACCAACGGTTGAATCAAGCAGTGCGTCGATCCGAGGCAGGTGTAGCAATCCTTAGGGCATGATTTATTTAATAAAGAAATGTCCACACACATTCTCCACCTCCCATCCCATTTCTTTATCATTACCACATTGGAGATCTAGCATGAATACTGGATCTGTGAGACGAAACCTGCATCAAGAAGCTTTTTTACCTCCTCGTCGATGGGCTCCTTCAGCTTGGTGGTGATGGTCCTCATCTTCTGGTGGATGGGACATGTTTTGGGGTCCAGATTCAGACGGTGGCACTCCATGTCTGCATCGATGCCCAGCATGTTCGCCGTGCTCCAAGTGAATATGTCGACGTTCCTTTGGATGCACTCTTACATCCTCTCCTAATCTTCAGGGCTCAAGCAGCCGCTAATTCGTATCCTCTCCACCTTTCTAGCCTTGGTGAAGACCTCCATCTCCATGTCCCCCTAAGCTGTCTCCAACCTGGACTGATCTCTTCCACTCCTCGGCTCCTCCTCCTACACAAACTCTTCCTCCCCGCTTACTTTCTCAACCACCATCACCTCCAACGGGCTCTCCTTGAGCTCCGCTTCTCCGCCTCCCTGGGCCTCCACCCTAGCTTCTACTTCTCCCTGCCCCTTCTCTGCAGCCTTCTCTCCAGCCTCACCTAGACTCACTTACCCCTCCTCTGCAACCTCCTCCTGTGTCGCCATCTCTTTCTCCAACTCCTCTGCCTCTGCCATCCAGTATATGGTGTTGACAGCAGTCACAAAGCACTTCCTCGCGACCTTCGAATCCCCCCTAATCCTAACCTGGACTCCTCCACTGCAAAACTTGAGACATTAATGGAATGAGGAGGGGACGCAACTGAAGGAGCTGATGAGAGGGCACCCAAAGATGGCATTGTAGCTGCTTGGAGCATCAATAATGACGAACTGATAGTTCCTTGACAACCCCTCATAGCATTACATACAGACCCACCCCTCCCTCAACTTCCTTCCTCTACCCCCAAGAATCCGAACAACAGTCCATTCGAGACCAAAATCCTTCGAGCCTCTACCTTCATCTCATCAAATACTTTCTTGAAGATTACGTTCATGGAGCTCCCATTGTCCACCATAATCCTAGAGACTGTGAAGTTCTCTACGGCCATCTGGATAACCAAGGCGTCACAAAATGGGAGGGGAATTTGCGAGGTCGAGGCATCACTCCTCCTGTACATGGTCTGACAGCTCCCATTACGAGTGACCTTAATCCACACTCCCCCTAGGATCACTCCAGTGCCTCCTTGGGCTCCCACATCTACGCGTTCGTTTCATTCCCGTACATCATCTCTGAACCCATCGGGCACCGGGGTAGAGACAAACAACTCATTAAAAGGCCATAACTTGGCGAGAGGGCACATCTCATAGCCTCGGCTCGCTAACCCTATCGGTACTAGCCTGCCCAAGGAAGAGTTCCCGCCCGACGATATCCCTCTCGGTACTCTTCGCCGGAATCTCCTTCTCAAGACGCTGTCCGGGAGCATTCTCACCCAAAGAATGAGTTGCGACCACTGCAAGAAAAGGCGTAGCCCAGTCGCTTCTCTTGGAAAAGGCCAACTACATGGTCTGAAAGACCTCCCGCCTAAAGTCTTCTAGCATCCCCATCATCACCCCACTCGCTAGTGGTGGAGAACTTCCCGAGCCAGCTCCTTCCTCCTCGCCTCTATCCATGAGACTTAGTCTGAGATTTTCATTTATCAGCTAAGGTCCACGCTCACCGCACCAGAAATGTTGGAAACAAAAATCAGCCCCAACGAGAGTTCAAACCCTGCGGTGTAGTTAACACCTACTGTAAGACCCCCCCCCCCCCTTTTTTTCTTTTAATTCACCGGGGTCTTAGGCCCAGAACCGTCATTTTGCGGTGACTCCTTCATGCCCAGAAAGGTCATCACCACAAAGCGCCGATTCTGCCGGCCAATTCGATCGCAGAAAACTAGCAAAACAAAGTAAATGCAAACTTACAGTCCACAGAAAATCACATATCATATAGAAAATCTCCACGAAGGGAGTGTCCACAGAATAATATATCAGAGTACTAAAATACGGGCTTATGCCCGGTACATCATGTCCTCGCTACAAATCGATCATGCGGAAGCAAAAACAGAACATCTACTTAAGGTTGAGACTCACGGTCCCGGCTGTATGAACTCTGGAGCTAGACTGCCCCATCTCCAAGCGCACCGGTCTCTAGGGCTGCTCGCCCGTGCTGGGCTCCACGGTTCTCTAAAATGATGCGGTTGGAAAACCGTTAGTCTAAAAGACTAAGCCCTATCATCCCCCACCCCTTCCCCTAAGGCCCCGAGGCACCGAGCGGAGAGGAAGAAAGGGGAGGACTTGAAGGTGGAGAATAATCAAAAACAGATGGCAGCGGACCTATAATAGCAATTATATAATAGATATTGACAATAAGATGAAATATGAAAAGTAACCTTCACTTATGTGAGAACACATAAGCCAAGGGGTCTTCTGCAAGGCTCCCATCGTATAAAAAGTCCCATACCAATTTATACGTTGGGGTGTCGGTTTTCAAACAGCAGTAAATATATATCAAATTGACCTTAATTTATAAACTTGCCCACATAAGCTTATAGACCAAGGGATCATTTTGCAGGTCCTAATGTATAAGCGTCCCATTCCACTTATACCTTAGGTGTCAGGGTTAAATGAATTGATTATTCTATGACATGCAAGTGGGAATGATGGAACATGCAAGTGCAACACACACACCCGATTCTGTGCGCACAGACCTTTAGTTCCCCCTTTCTGGAGCCGTAACCTCCCAGGATACCTCCGTAGTGGCAGACGGAAGCGGTGGGTTGGGCCTCGCCCACCTCTAAACCAGTAAAGCACTACCGGTCAGACCTATCATACGCCTCAATGCATGGTGCACGAAGCGGACTCCTGCGTACTCTTGCCGGCTGGCGTACCAGACTTTTGTTGGAGAAGTGCTAGCCACACTTCCCGAGTCAGCGTATTGGCATCGGTGCATCGACCCTCCAATACCGAAGACCCACCACCTTAATTTTCTTTCCTTTTATGCACATGCAAATTTAACATATCAAAAAACCGAGTCGAAGCTCCCCAGACTAAAAAGTCCATCTCAAACAATCGAGCCGAAACTCCCCGGACCAAAACGTTCGTCTCTAACTATCCAAGCCGAAGCTCCCAACTATCTTCCTGTTTTATCTGTGTTCGTGAAATGTGCAACCTTAATTACTAAGTTACTCTTTTCAGCTTGTTAATACAGTTTATGTTAACCCAGGACTACCACTGGTATACCTGTGAAGGGCTCTCAAGGGGCACTAGGAACTATGTTGGGTTTACGCCCATCGTTCCCTTTCGTAAGGTACTTTTTATTATTGGTTGATTCCCTTACCCATTACCTTCTCATATTAAAATAGGCTAATCCTAGGGTGATTTGACTCGACTTCACCTCGGGAAAGACGATCTTTCATCGAACCCGAGCGCCTCTAAACTCTAGCCACACCAATTTCTCACCACTCTTCCTATCCTTCTATGGTGAACTCATCCACATCTATCCAAAATGACTAACTCCTACACCATGTCCCATCGTATCTTATTGCAATTTCCCATCTTGCCAAATGCAGACCATCGTAGGTTATATGTCGGACCGGACAGGAGATAATACAAATACTCATCTAAATGGCCTACCTTATTTACTGGAGACTTATCGTGACACAAATAGACTAAATCCAGAAAATTATAATTTTCCTAATTTATCTGACATTTAATTAATTTCCTTAAAGCTTCTAAAGGCTACCAGTTTGAATATGAACTACCCTAAGTACTCCTGCAAGATGTCTAACAAAATTATGATAAATATTAGGTTATCTCAGTATGGTATATCCAAAGTTTCACAATTTTTCTATAAACAAAAGGGCACTAAAACTATTTTAGCAATATTTATAATCATCCATTGTTTATGAATCAAGTACAGAAAATATCCATCCAAAAATTATAAATTAATTATACTATGCAGATACAACCTTAAAAGTAACATTGGCCAAGTTTCATAATTTTTCAGCAAGTATTATTCTCTGAATAAATTAATTATCAAAAAATCTTCATATTATGGACTTGTAAAGGAAGTACTGTAAACAGCCCTCTACAAATTATGAATAAATTTCTACAAGAATATTTTGGCCTGAAATCATCAGTACCTAAGTCTCATGATTTTTCAACAGTTATATCATCTATAAATAATTTTATACAACCAAAGCTCCTTTTTGAAACTAGTGAAGGAAGTATTAAATATAATCAATTAAAAATTGTAACAAAATTCAGGGATTTTCACTTAGACCTATATTATCTTCTGACCAGGTTTCTTCAGTTTCAAATGAACAGAATAATCAAATTAATTAAAACACCATTTTGAGCCTTTTGATAGTTAACAAATAAAGTACCAGAGATATAATCCAAAAAATTCTACTAAATTTACTAGGGTATCTAGATGGTCTAAAACTTACTCTACCCAAGTTTCACAACTTTTAGATAAGGTTTAGTGGCTGAATTTACAAAATTATGCTTCTACCCTAAAACTAGGGTTTGGGTTTTGAGGTGTCTACCTTCCTCCAAGTCCTCTAAGATTCCTTCCAGAGAACTTAGTTTACAATACCTTCAATTCTACTGAGTTTTCAAGGTCATACAAGGGTATTAGCCCCCATGTCCTTCACAACCCCCAAAAGTACTTCCTTAGGGTTTGGGTTTGAACCCTAGGGTAAATCAAGCCTAAATCACCCCATTTTCCTTACGAGGGTGACATTGTCCATACTAAGTCAGTGTCCAAAACCTCAGCCTCTATTGAGGGGAGGTGGCCACCCTAAGCCCATGGTGCACTTTTAATCAAAAACACCTCCCTAAGGCCAAACTAGGTTTGGTGATTCCCTAACCAAAACCAATCCAAATGAGTTGAAATTTTGTACAGAGCTAGGTATTGATGCCAGGGACCACTCAACAAAGTTTGGGAGGGTTTGGAGGTCATTAGGCCACCTAATTAAAATACCATAGCACTATTAAATAAAAGTAAAAACTTTAGGCAAAGTTTCTCCAACAAAATTTCAATTTTGCTCAGACCCTAAGTATAGTTAAGACTGATCCACTGTCCAAATTTCAGCCCATTTGGACAAGGGATGAAGGGTGGGCATCCATTTGAATCTCAGGATAGTCCTATGTACAGGTCACACCAAAATGGGTGCCCTGGTCCAACCACAGGGCCAAATTGGTCCACATCAATTTTGGATAAACGTAGACCAATAGGGCTACAACTTTCATATTGAAAGTTTTCCCATCAGGTGGCCCTAAGTATTTTTAACAATTAAAACTAATAAATACAAAATCTGTGACATAAATCGTAATATCATAAATTAATATCCTATAGTTTAAATCATATGAAGCACGAATCTTGGCGCAAATGGACGGAATCCCTTCATCTCCTTCCTTGAGCCGACGGCCAGGATTTTTTCTGTAACGTCCCGAATCGCTCTAGGCCCCTAGTGTGTGTGTTTTGAGTCAGGAGGGCTGACTTGAGTCCTGAGAGTGCAGGGAATTGGACTGCACTTGTGGGGAAATGGAGAATCAGTGTAAAAAGGAAGTAACACGGGTATGGACACGGCCGTGTGCCTACCCGTGTGCGTCGAGTTGAGCTCGACGAGCTGTGTCGAGATCGTCGAGCTGTGTCGACACCAAGGAACACGGGTAGGGACACGGCCGTGTGCCTACCCGTGTGCGTCGAGTTGAGCTCGACGACCCGTGTCGAGATCGTCGAGCTGTGTCGACACCAAGGGACACGGGTAGGGACACGGCCGTGTGCCTACCCGTGTGCGTCGAGTTGAGCTCGACGACCCGTGTCGAGATCGTCGAGCTGTGTCGACACCAAGTGACACGGGTAGTGACACGGCCGTGTCCCTACCCGTGTGCGTCGAGTTGAGCTCGACGAGAAGTGTCGAGACGCAACCCGAGAAGTACACGGCCAAGGACACGGCCAAGCACACGGCCATGTCATAGGGACACGGGTCGGGACACGGGCGTGTCCCTACCCGTGTCAAGTATTGAACCGACATGGAAACTGTCGTTGCCGCTTCGCCAGGCAGGACACGGGTAAGGACACTGCCGTGTCCCTACCCGTGTCACATTTTATTTATATAGGGGACAGAAAACCCTAGTCGTTTTCATGCTATTTTCATCCCCTAATTCCTGAGAGAACTCCTGTGAGAGGGAAAACTGCAGAAGCAAGTTTTACCAAAGGAGATCCGCCATCGCCGTGAAAGAGAAGATGCCGCCAAGGAGAACTACGAGATCCATGGCTAGAAATGGTGGTACCGCTGGAGCCAATGTGAGTTTCCTACCCTCTCCCTTGGTGCTAGATCTATAGTTATTTTCCTAGGAGAGACATCGGCTCAAGAGAGTCTTGATGGAGAGGAGAAGATTTCTAGGTTCGGCCATGCTAGGATTTGAATCCTAGACTTTAGATCTCTTCAACCCTTCCCCTTTTCTTCAATACGACGATGGGTGAATGGTTTCGTGAGGAGTTTTGGCCTTTGAGGTTTAATAAGGGAGGAGGACATTTCTGGAAAATTTAGGAAGGATCGCTTGAGGAAGAAGACGGACCGATGCCGTCCATTTTTCCTTAAGATGCGTGCAGAATCTGTATTCTGCGCGCAGCAAACTTCATGGCCATTTTTAAGTATGCTATGGCCAGATCTGGGCTTTCGGCTTAAAACGAAAGTTGAAGCCCTTGAAAATACCTTTCCAACGAATGGTTGCACGACTTCTGGCGAAGTCTGTAGCCACGGAAAAGTCTAAACGAAAATGGTGTTCAATAAACCTCGTATGCAGAAACTGTTTCTGTACGCAGCGGACTTCAAGTCCGATTTCAAATAGGATAATGTCAAATCTGGGTTGAGCTCTGAATATGAAAGATGTAGTCTATGGAAATACCTTTCCATCGAGGGGTTACACGACTTCACCGGATTCCTGTAGCCTCGGGAATCTCCGGTCGAAGTTGTTGTCCAGACTATTCCTGCACTTAAAAATCTGGGTTTATAATATTTGGATTTGGATTCAGTGAAACTAATATTACAGGTAACCTTGAGGCTTGGATAAACTCTTATGAATAATTAATTCAGTTGCATAAATGATGAAGATTATTAATTGGATTTCATGTGATAGAATTGTAAGATAGTATACTTGAATGATTTGACTGGTTAGAAGTTAGTAGATTTTTATACATGTGCATCTTGATATATTGTGTTGAAATCACCTGATATGACATATAGAAGGATAACTCATGGCCATGTGAATGTTGAATAGTGGATTGAATTTGGTAGTCCAATACTTAGAGAGTTGTCTTCCTATGAGTAGTGTTGTGTGAGTTTGTAAGTGCGGTGTGGACCGCCACTTGTTTTGGTTGTGTTGAGATGAGGTGTGGATGGATGGTTGGGCTGTGCCCTCGTGTTTGCTTCCGAGGCCCCTTCCACGTTATGTTGATGTGGTATTTGCATGTGGTGTGAGTCGACACGCGGTGTCGTAATCCCGGGTTAAGGATAGTGTGGCAGGTCTACGGGCTCGCCAGTCGTCACACCGACGGGAGTTGGCAGTTAGACTTGGTCGGTTTGGGCTGTGTCCTCGGTGTTCACGTCCCGAGGCCCCTCCGACCATGTGAACGGTTGGGCTGTGTCCTCGTGCTTTCTTCCGAGGCCCCTTCCGGGTCACGCAAGGCCAGTTCGGGCTGTGTTCTTGGTGCACATCTACCCAAGACCCCGCTGGGCCATAGTACGCATGGGCTCCGCTGTTGTGTTCTTAGCGTTGAGGCGTACGGAGGCCTAGGTGAAGTAGTGTGATACCCGCCTAGTAGTAGAAGTGCCCGTTCTACTATCACCGCCTGGCCACGGCGGCTGATGCCTGAGAGGTTAGCTACCTGCTCGAAAAGTGGGAACTATAGTCTGTGTCGACATAGCAATTGCATGGGTGTGCATGGGTGAGTCATTGCATAGCATTCATAGCATTTCATAACATTGCACAACAAGATCCTCATCGTATAAGTTTGTATGGGCACTCTTATACGATGAGTTACTTTATGTAACCCGATCCTTAACTTATAAATTTGTATGTGCATTCTTATAAGTTAAGTTACTTTCCTGCTGTTACTTATACTTGCTAGTTTAGTGTAGCTCTTTCATATATGCTGACTATGATGCTGTTACTCTTACACTACTGTCACTTGCTTGTACCTCCTTTACTTGCTTACTTGTTATATACTATACTCTTGTTTCTTTTCTCCGCCCGGTGCCGAGGAGTCGCCGGGGGAGCGGATGTGAAACCACTTAGTCGTTTCGACTAACGGTTGCTACGTCTTCCTTTTTTAGGAGGTCACGCCGCAGGTAGAGCAGCCGCAGACTACGCCGCAGGACAGCCAGGCCAGGACGACAGGGCCTGACGTGACGGTGCCGTCGATACCGTCTGTTACCGATGTTAGTGTTTTGCTTACTCTAATGTAGCCCGTTTGGGCATTGTTTAGCTGTACTCTGATATATTGTAGAAGCATGTTTTAGCTTCTCATTATTGATGTATTTGGACATTATAACTTAGTGTGGATTTTGACTTCTTCTGTTTATTTATTTGGTTGGGTTGGCATGATATATTGATATTGTTGTAGCCGGCGGAATAGGCGTCTTGTGGTACAGGTTAGCCCGTGTGCTAATGCTACCGCAAGGCGGCTGTTCCGGGCATAAGACTCCCCCTTAGTGCCGTGTTTTGGGATCCGGGGAGGGGGGGTCTTAAAAATGGTATCAGTTTGCCACGATCCTCAACTACGAAGTCATTCAACAATGGTGCCACCCCCGTTTGGTTAGTCAGTTTGGGGACAAACTGACTTAGCGGAAGCAGTGGTGTGCCCATATGTAATTCACATTAAGTTTGTCCAACTTAGACCTTAAGTTTAGCCAACCTGACCACAAATTTGTCGTGTACGTGTAGATTCCACTGCATGTTGAGCCGATGGGGGGCACTCCTACCCCTCCCATACCCACTCAGTTCGAACAGTCTGAGTTGGGGCAGACGCTCACCGCCATTCTTGATGCTTTCAAGGCACAGCAGGCTCCGGTGCAACAACAGGCCCCGAGCTCCAACTGGCTGAGCACCTTCCGGGCTCTCTCCCCTCCCATCTACCTTGGGACGGAGTCAGCCGTACGTACAGAGGAATGGCTAGACACAATACAGGAGTTGTTGGCCGGTATCCGTTGCCCAGCCAACATGGCAGTGACATTGGCAGTGTCCGTCTTGGACTTACATGCGAAGAGGTGGTGGAAGTCCCTCTTTAATGGGCTCTACCTTCCGAGGCCGGATCTACACAGAGATAAGTTGGAGTGAATTCTCGGGTGTTTTCTTGGAGCACTTTATCCCTACATCGACCCAAGATGAGCTTGAGCAGAGGTTCCTTCTACTAAAGCAGGGATCAAAGTCGGTCACAGAATACCAGCGGGAATTCCAGCATCTCGCAAGGTTTGCGGACTCTTATGAGTTGGATGACAGAGGTTATGCCAAGCGCTTCTATAAAGGGCTGCGAGATCCCCTAAGGCAGTCCCTTTTGTTTATAGCGGATGGTAGCTTGGCGGAGATCATTGATATGGCGAAAAGATTGGAGGCGGACCACATGGGATGTAGTAAGAGGCCTGCGGAGGACGTGATGGAAGCCAGCCCAAGTAATAGAAGGAGACGGGACTTCAGAGGAGGAAGAGGTTATCAAAGAGGTGGAGGGCGTGTCCACCGAAACTATAGGGTGGAGCATCCAGTTCCGTAGCCGCCTGCGTTGCCTCCACCCCCACAACATCAGCGATTTCAACAACTTGAAGGGCGTCGTGGTCTGGTGTGCTTCGAATGCAACCAGTCGGGCCACATCTGGCGTTTTTGCCCGCAGCTATATGGGAACGCCCCTCCTGCTCTCCCTCCTGCTCTCCCTCCTGCTCTCCCTCCAGCCGCTCCATGAGGGAGGGGATATATGCGCGGTCGAGGACGAGGACCGCCAAGAGGAAACCCCGGACCGGTCCGGGATCAGGTGTACGCGCTTGACATGGCGCAGGAAAGGAACCCACAAGATGTGATTGCAGGTATGCTTTAATTAATTTACATATTTGCATGATCTAGCTTGAATTAATTAGAACTTACTAGCCAATAACAATAAGTTTTGGTTGTTGGTACTTAGGCACCGTGATTATTGGCGGGAAGACAGCCTATGCGCTGTTCGATACCGGTGCCTCACACTCCTTTGTGTCCGAGGATTTCATAAAAGACATGGGGGATGTACAGTACTTCACTGGCATAGCTCGACGTGTACGCCTTCCGGACGGCTTGGAGATGATCGCGACCGCCAAGTGCGAGTTGGAGTTATTTATTGATGGGAAGGCCTTTGATACGCCGACCACGGTTCTGAGAATGCCGGAGTTTGACATCATTTTGGGCATGGCATGGCTGGACTGGCACTTCGCGAGGATCGACTACGCGGAGAAGCGGATCTATTTGAGGCATGGAGACTCTGACGTCATCTTCCAAGGTATTGGCTTCGCGCCACGTATGATATTATCTTCTATTCAGGCTGTAAAAGCTCATACGAAGGGGGATGAGGTCTTCATGATCTGGTTCGAGTTGAAGGAAGCAGCGTTGGAATTAAAGGATGTACGGGTAGTGCGGGATTTTCCTGAGGTATTTCCTGAGAAGCTACCAGGATTACCTCCGCATAGAGAAGTTGACTTCCAGATCAATCTAGTACCAGGTGCCAAGCCTGTATCCAAGGCTCCATACAGAATGGCTCCGAAAGAACTCGCGGAGTTTAGAGTTCAATTGCAAGAACTGGTGGATTCAGGGTTCGTTCGCCCCAGTTCATCACCATGGGGAGCCCCTGTGCTGTTCGTGAAGAAGAAGGATGGAACACTGCGATTGTGCATAGATTATCGGGAACTCAATCGGTTGACGGTGCGGAACACTTATCCGCTACCGCGGATCGATGAGTTGTTCGATCAACTAGTGGGAGCACATTGGTTTTCTAAATTGGATTTGCGCTCCGGATACTATCAGTTGAGGATACAAGAAGGGGACATCCAGAAAACGGCCTTCAGTTCGAGATATGGTTTGTATGAGTTCACAGTAATGCCGTTTGGGCTCACAAATGCCCTTCGGCCTTCATGAGCTTGATGAATAAGGTGTTTGAACCGTATTTGGACATCTTCGTCATTGTTTTCATCGACGACATCTTGGTCTACTCAAAGACGGAGGGGGAGCATGTCGAGCATCTGACCTTGGTTTTGAAGAAATTGAAGGAGCACGCCTTGTATGCCAAGTTTAGCAAGTGTGAATTCTGGCTTAAGGAGGTTGCCTTCTTGGGGCATGTGATCAGTGGAGCAGGGTTAGCAGTGGATCCAGCAAAGGTGCGGGCCGTGAAGGAGTGGTCGCCCTTGAAGTCGGCGGCAGATGTACGAAGCTTTCTTGGACTTGCTGGCTACTACTGCAAGTTCGTGAAAGGATTTTCCAAGATTGCCCTTCCTCTTACCTCCTTGACGAAGAAGGGTGTGCCATTTGAGTGGACACCTCAATGTGAAAAGGCATTTCAAGAATTCAAAGATAGGCTTACCTCCGCCCCCATCCTTGCACTTCCGTCTGGGAAGGAAGGATTCCAAGTTTACACGGACGTATCAAATCAAGGGATGGGAGCGGTGCTGATGCAGCACGGGCATGTGATCGCTTATGCTTCAAGGCAGTTAAAGAAACATGAAATCAATTACCCGGTTCATGATTTGGAGTTGGGAGCAGTGGTGTTCGCTTTGAAAGTCTGGAGGCATTATTTATATGGCGTGCACTGCGAGATCTTTTCCGATCACAAAAACTTGAAGTATGTTCACACTCAGAAGGAGTTGAACCTGAGACAACGGCGGTGGTTGGAATTTCTATGCGACTATGAGTTCACCATGAACTACCACCCCGGGAAAGCGAACTCGGTAGCCGATGCCTTGAGTAGAAAAGTGCCAGGCTCTAGCCCAGAGTCTCGGCTGATGAGTATGGAGTTGGCTCGGATGATCGAGGAGATGGAAATTACTCTAGTATTCAAGGATCCTTCGGCAGAGTATGCAGAGTATTTGGCCAACATGAGCATAGTTTGTGATATCCGAGACCGGATTCGGGTGGAGCAAGGAATGGATGCGTCCTTGGCCCCGGCAATCAAGGCAATTGAAGATAGGACCACCGATGAGTACACACTCAAAGACGGCCTCGTTTATTTTCGTGGCCGACTTTATATTCCCAAGGGCGGCAAAATTCGGGAAGATATATTGAGAGAGGCGCATTCCTCTCAATATTCAGTGCATCCGGGTATTGCTAAGATGTATGCCGGACTGCGGAAGACCATGTGTTGGCCGGGAATGAAGAAGGATGTTCGCTACTATGTTACACATTGCGAAGCTTGCCAAAGAGTGAAGGCTGAATGCAGGAGTCCCAGTGGTTTGTTGCAGTCGCTGCCCATCCCCGAATGGAAGTTCGAGGATATCTCCATGGACTTTGTTCATGGGTTACCTCGTTCCCGCTCCGGGAATGATTCGGTGTGGGTTATTGTGGATCGACTAACAAAGGTGGCCCGGTTCATTCCAATGAAGAAGGAAGCACACGTGGATGTTTTGGTACGCCTTTTGTGGAGCAATTTGTACGGTATCATGGCGTGCCCAAGACAATTGTTTCGGATAGGGATGGTCGGTTTACATCCAATGAGTGGAAGGCAGTACAGGCGTATTTGGGCTCACGCCTAACCTTTAGTACCGCATTTCATCCACAGACTGACGGGCAGTCTGAAAGGACCATCAGGACACTGGAAGATTTATTGAGGTTATGCGTGCTGGACAGAGGAGAGCCATGGGAAAGGCTCTTGCCCCTGGTGGAATTCTCCTATAATAATAGCCATCAGGCGAGCATCGGCATGGCGCCCCATGAAGCCCTTTACGGAAGAAGGTGCAGGACTCCCTTGTCTTGGATGCAAGATGAAGATCCGAAGGCATTGGGAAACGAATACATAGATGATACTGATGCGACGGTCAGATTGATACGGGATCGCATGTTGGAGGCTCAAAGTCGACAGGCGAAATATTACAACAAAAAGCACCGGATGGTGGAGTTCCAGGTGGGCGAAAAAGTGTTCCTTAAGATTCGGCCGATGCATGGAGTGTCACGGGTGCGGGGAGTGAAAAAGCTCAGCCCAAGGTATGTTGGGCCTTATACTATATTGGAAAGAATTGGCCCGTTGGCCTATCGGTTGGAGTTACCACCAGAACTAGAAAATCTCCACGACGTGTTCCATGTGTCGTCGCTTCGAAAAGCACTGTTGCGGCCCGACCAGTATATTCCCACTACTGATGGTGCAGTGGCATCAGATAGGTCTGTGCGACTAGAGCCGGTGCGGATTGTTGACAGCGAGACAAGGACTTTGCGCCGCAAAAGTGTTCCCTTAGTAAAGGTGCTATGGTTGAATCATGGGAAGGAGGAGTACACATGGGAGCCATTGGATTTAATGCAGCAACGCTACCCGGAGTTGTTTGCTCAAGGTAATTTTATTTAAAAGCAAGTGTTAAATTTCCTGTCATGCTTTCCTCCCCACAGCCTAAGCCTGATTTCGGGGACGAAATCTTTTATTTTGTTTATAGGATTTGTAACGTCCCGAATCGCTCTAGGCCCCTAGTGTGTGTGTTTTGAGTCAGGAGGGCTGACTTGAGTCCTGAGAGTGTAGGGAATTGGACTGCACTTGTGGGGAAATGGAGAATCAGTGTAAAAAGGAAGTAACACGGGTAGGGACACGGCCGTGTGCCTACCCGTGTGCGTCGAGTTGAGCTCGACGAGCTGTGTCGAGATCGTCGAGTTGTGTCGACACCAAGGGACACGGGTAGGGACACGGCCGTGTGCCTACCCGTGTGCGTCGAGTTGAGCTCGACGACCCGTGTCGAGATCGTCGAGCTGTGTCGACACCAAGGGACACGGGTAGGGACACGGCCGTGTGCCTACCCGTGTGCGTCGAGTTGAGCTCGACGACTCGTGTCGAGATCGTCGAGCTGTGTCGACACCAAGTGACACGGGTAGTGACACGGCCATGTCCCTACCCGTGTGCGTCGAGTTGAGCTCGACGAGAAGTGTCGAGACGCAACCCGAGAAGTACACGGCCAAGGACACAGCCAAGCACACGGCCGTGTCATAGGGACACGGGTCGGGACACGGGCGTGTCCCTACCCGTGTCAAGTATTGAACCGACATGGAAACTGTCGTTGCCGCTTAGCCAGGCAGGACACGGGTAAGGACACGGCCGTGTCCCTACCCGTGTCACATTTTATTTATATAGGGGACAGAAAACCCTAGCCGTTTTCATGCTCTTTTCATCCCCTAATTCCTGTGAGAACTCCTGTGAGAGGGAAAACTGCAGAAGCAAGTTTTACCAAAGGAGATCCGCCATCGCCGTGAAAGAGAAGATGCCGCCAAGGAGAACTACGAGATCCATGGCTAGAAATGGTGGTACCGCTTGAGCCAATGTGAGTTTCCTACACTCTCCCTTGGTGCTAGATCTATAGTTATTTTCCTAGGAGAGACATCGGCTCAAGAGAGTCTTGATGGAGAGGAGAAGATTTCTAGGTTCGGTCATGCTAGGATTTGAATCCTAGACTTTAGATCTCTTCAACCCTTCCCCTTTTCTTCAATACGACGATGGGTGAATGGTTTCGTGAGGAGTTTTGGCCTTTGAGGTTGAATAAGGGAGGAGGACATTTCTGGAAAATTTAGGAAGGATCGCTTGAGGAAGAAGACGGACCGATGCCGTCCATTTTTCCTTAAGATGCGTGCAGAATCTGTATTCTGCGCGCAGCGAACTTCATGACCATTTTTAAGTATGCTATGGCCAGATCTGGGCTTTCGGCTTAACACTAAAGTTGAAGCCCTTGAAAATACCTTTCCAACGAATGGTTGCACGACTTCTGGCGAAGTGTGTAGCCACGGTAAAGTCTAAACGAAAATGGTGTTCAATAAACCTCGTATGCAGAAACTGTGTTTTGTACGCAGCGGACTTCAAGTCCGATTTCAAATAGGATAATGTCAAATCTGGGTTGAGCTCTGAATATGAAAGATGTAGTCTATGGAAATACCTTTCCATCGAGGGGTTACACGACTTCACCGGATTCCTGTAGCCTCGGGAATCTCCGGTCGAAGTTGCTGTCCAGACTATTCCTGCACTTAAAAATCTGGGTTTATAATATTTGGATTTGGATTCCGTGAAACTAATATTACAGGTAACCTTGAGGCTTGGATAAACTCTTATGAATAATTAATTCAGTTGCATAAATGATGAAGATTATTAATCGGATTTCATGTGATAGAATTGTAAGATAGTATACTTGAATGATTTGACTGGTTAGAAGTTAGTAGATTTTTATACATGTGCATCTTGATATATTATGTTGAAATCACCTGATATGACATATAGAAGGATAACTCATGGCCATGTGAATGTTGAATAGTGGATTGAATTTGGTAGTCCAATACTTAGAGAGTCGTCTTCCTATGAGTAGTGTTGTGTGAGTTTGTAAGTGCGGTGTGGACCGCCACTTGTTTTGGTTGTGTTGAGATGAGGTGTGGATGGATGGTTGGGCTGTGCCCTCGTGTTTGCTTCCGAGGCCCCTTCCACGTTATGTTGATGTGGTATTTGCATGTGGTGTGAGTCGACACGCGGTGTCGTAATCCCGGGTTAAGGATAGTGTGGCAGGTCTACGGGCTCGCCAGTCGTCACACCGACGGGAGTTGGCAGTTAGACTTGGTCGGTTTGGGCTGTGTCCTCGGTGTTCACGTCCCGAGGCCCCTCCGACCATGTGAACGGTTGGGCTGTGTCCTCGTGCTTTCTTCCGAGGCCCCTTCCGGGTCACGCAAGGCCAGTTCGGGCTGTGTTCTTGGTGCACATCTACCCAAGACCCCGCTGGGCCATAGTACGCATGGGCTCCGCTGTTGTGTTCTTAGCGTTGAGGCGTACGGAGGCCTAGGTGAAGTAGTGTGATACCCGCCTAGTAGTAGAAGTGCCCGTTCTACTGTCACCGCCTGGCCACGGCGGCTGATGCCTGAGAGGTTAGCTACCTGCTCGAAAAGTGGGAACTATAGTCTGTGTCGACATAGCAATTGCATGGGTGTGCATGGGTGAGTCATTGCATAGCATTCATAACATTTCATAACATTGCACAACAAGATCCTCATCGTATAAGTTTGTATGGGCACTCTTATACGATGAGTTACTTTATGTAACCCGATCCTTAACTTATAAGTTTGTATGGGCATTCTTATAAGTTAAGTTACTTTCCTGCTGTTACTTATACTTGCTAGTTTAGTGTAGCTCTTTCATATATGCTGACTATGATGCTGTTACTCTTACACTACTGCCACTTGCTTGTACCTCCTTTATTTGCTTACTTGTTATATACTATACTCTTGTTTCTTTTCTCCGCCCGGTGCCGAGGAGTCGCCGGGGGAGCGGATGTGAAACCACTTAGTCGTTTCGACTAACGGTTGCTACGTCTTCCTTTTTTAGGAGGTCACGCCGCAGGTAGAGCAGCCGCAGACTACGCCGCAGGACAGCCAGGCCAGGACGACAGGGCCTGACGTGACGGTGCCGTCGATACCGTCTATTACCGATGTTAGTGTTTTGCTTACTCTGATGTAGCCCGTTTGGGCATTGTTTAGCTGTACTCTGATATATTGTAGAAGCATGTTTTAGCTTCTCATTATTGATGTATTTGGACATTATAACTTAGTGTGGATTTTGACTTCTTCTGTTTATTTATTTGGTTGGGTTGGCATGATATATTGATATTGTTGTAGCCGGCGGAATAGGCGTCTTGTGGTACAGGTTAGCCCGTGTGCTAATGCTACCGCAAGGCGGCTGTTCCGGGCATAAGACTCCCCCTTAGTGCCGTGTTTTGGGATCCGGGGAGGGGGGTCTTACATTTTCTTCCTGGGTCGACTTCAAGCGGCTGCCGCCGGCCACCCAGCCCCTTCCCCGGCCGGCCACCGCCACCACCACCTCCGTTGAGGTGGTGGCTGTCGCTAGGCGGTGGCACAGCCGCCGGAGAGGAGGATTCCGGTGGTTCTACCAAGAACGTTTCCGGCCGAAAACCATGGAATCCAGAATTTGGATCGGGCTCAATTGAGCCCGAACCTTGCACCTAATGAATTTTACGATTGACGCATGAGATAAATAGAGGAGGAGGACCATGCAGGTGGTCTGGAGTCGAGCCGATCTTCGGGTTGCCATGGTGGTGGTGCCGCCGGCCGGATTTCTGCAACAGTGCAGTCAAGTGGCTCGAAATCCTCAGGTTAATGGTGGGAAGGGCTCCTCTCATATCACTGATGGTGTTTAAATGGCCAATTGGGGAGGGGGCGGCTGGTTCTTCAATGCCCATCAAACACCTTTAATGGTGTGGCTCAGGTTGAGTGGGGGGCTGAACGTACCCCTTGCTGGCCGGGAAATGGCTGGAATCAACTCCTCTTCCCTAGAGGAGTTGATTGCAGCCATAAAGGATGGTTGTTGACCTCCTTTGGCCGGTTCCCACCCATCCTTTCTTCTCCCCCAACTCTCTCTCCACCATTATCATGAAAGGAAGCTCCTTTCTCTCTCCTAGTCACCTATATTGACTGGTCAACTCCATAGGATATGTGTAGCCCACTTAATCATAATAATTATGAAAAGTGAGGTTATCCCAAGGGAAGAATGGCTTGAGCTTGGGTTAGCCCATTTGCGCTAGGTTTGACTTGGCTTAGGCTAGGGTTGACTTGGGTCAATTTGATCATTTGGGTTGACCCCATTGGGTCCTTGGTGACCAATTAGCCTCCCGTAAGGTCTATGTACGGTTGGGTAGGGTTAACTTGGCACCTTGGAGGTCACTTGACCCTTGGTAAGGGCACTTTGACCAAATTAGGGGTTAGAGTTGACTTGGGTCAACATACCATTTGGGTTGACCCCAAGGGATCCTTGGTGACCCCATGGATTCCCTGAGGTCTAGGAAGGGTTATGTAGGGTTACCTTGCACTTTGGAGGTCACCTACCCTTAGTAAGGGTACTTTGACCAGATGAGGGGCCTATGTTGACTTGGGTCAACTTGGTCTCTAGGGCTGAACCCAATGTGTCCTTGGTGACCCATGAACCTCAATTTAGGGTTAGGAGGGCATGAGTGGGGTCCACTTGGCTAGGGGAAGGTCAATTGACGCTAAATAGGCTAGTTTGACCCATTTAGGGTTAGGGTTGACTTGGGTCATCTAAGTTTCTTTGATTCACCCCAATGGGTCCTTATGGCTTTATGGGCCTCCCAAAATGTTTGGGGGTGTTGTGGTAGGGTCTTGGGGTCAAGGTGTAGGCCCTTGGTCATCCTAAACTATTGTTTAGAATTTTACTATTTGCAGACCATGATGATTTCCAACTTCATGTCTAAGCTCACTCGGTCTTCTTGATCTTCCTAGTGTTTTGTCATGACCTAGTCATTACAAAAACACTCTTAGGGGTCTAGTTGGAAATAGGATGTTACAAATCCCAATAAACAAAACAAAGATTTCGTCCCCGAAACCAAGGTTATGCCTACGAGAATTTCTACCGAAGGAGAGAAACTTGTAACATCCCATCACGACGCCATGTTTGCTAAATTAGTTTTAAAGGGAAACCTAAATCTATGTCCAATTCGCCTAATTGATGAAGCCAAGATCCCAATAAACAAAAGATTAGCCTCTACTCTTCCTAGAGCAGCCCTACTAGTTTAAAGCAGGAAAATAAATTAAACATCTTGAGGGGTTGTGAGGTATACCTGACTGAACAGCTCTGGGTATTTTTGTCGCATCAGGTCCTACGGTTCCTAGTTATGCTCCTCCTGACTGTGGTTCCTCCACAGAACTTTGACTAACAGAACCTTCTTGCGACACAAGATCCGTACTCCTCGGTCGTCGATCCGAACCGGCTCTAGGCGAACTGAACAGTCTGAAGCTACCGGCCCTTCGGTGGTAAAAATCTACTGCTCCGGGCGTAGTAGAGCCCTCCTTAGCGAAGAAATATGGAAGACGGCGTGCATAGCTGCCAGCTCTGGTGGCAACTCCAGCCTGTAGGCTAGGGGTCCGATCCGCTCTAGGATCCTATAAGGGCACATATACCTAGGACTGAGCTTCTTCCTCCGGCCACGCACCCGTGAAACTCCATGCATGTGCCGGATCTTAAAAAACACTCAGTCCCCCACCTGAAACTCGACCTGACGATGTCGGGCGTCATAGTACTTAGCCTGTCTGCTCCGCGCCTCTAACATCCTGTCTCTGATCAGCCTCACCTGAGCCTCAGTGTCTTCAATAAAATCCGATCCCAATGCCTTCGGATCCTCCTCCTGAATCTAAGAAAGCGGGCTCCTGCATTTCCTTCCATACAAGGCTTCGTAAGGTGCCATCCTGATACTGGACTGGAAGCTATTGTTATAGGAGAACTCGACTAGGGGTAAGAGCTTATCCCACGGTTCCCCTCGGTCCAAAATGCATAGCCTCAAAATATCTTCCAGCGTCCGATTGGTGCGTTCCGTCTGCCCATCCGTCTGGGGATCGAATGCGGTGCTGAAGGTCAATCGCGTGCCTAAATAAGGCTGCACGGATCTCCACTCCCTGGAAGTGAACCGGCCATCCCGATCCGACACGATCGTCTTGGGCACCCCGTGATATCGAACGAACTGCTCCACAAACCTCCGCGCTAATACTGCCACAGAGTCATCCTTCCTGATCGGAATGAATCTGGCCACCTTTGTCAACCGATCGACGATGACCCAAATCGAGTCGTTTCCCGTCCGTGATTGGGGAAGTCCATGAATAAAGTCCATCGCGATGTCTTCAAACTTCCACTCCGGTACCGGGAGTGGTTGCAACAATCTTGCGGGGTTTTTGCACTCCGCCTTCACTAGCTGGCATGCTTCATAGTGGGTCACAAACTGAGTGATATCCTTCTTCATGCCTGGCCAGTACATAGTCTTCTTCAAGTCCGCAGTCATCTTCGTGATCCCCTGGTGTACCGAGTATCTGCTGTGGTGGGCCTCCGCCATGATATCCTCCTGGACCTGGCCTCCTTCTGGTATATAAGTCTGGCCTCTAAAGCATACCATGCCGTCCCTCATCGTGTAATACCCTGCTGCACCGTTCTCCAAGGCCCAGAATATCGGCTCCAATATGGCATCTCGCCTCTGCCCATCTCTGACTCGGTCCCGGATATCGTCTGTAGCACTCATCGCAGCTAAATACTCCATGTAAAACTCGGGGTCCTCGGACGACACCAGTATGATGTGCATATCCTCCAATCTCCTCACCAGCTCCATAGACATAACCTGGGGCCCGGCTTTGGAAGTGACAGCTCTCCGACTCAACACGTCAGCCACCACGTTTGCCTTCCCTAGATGGTAGTGCATCTCATATTGGTAATCCGCTAAGAACTCCACCCAGCGCCTCTGCCTGATGTTCAGTTCCTTCTGCGTGTCCACGTATTTCAGGTTCTTGCGGTCAGAGTAGATGTCACATTGGACTCCATAAAGATAGTCGTGCCAGACATTCAAAGCAAAAACGACCCCCCCATCTCAAGGTCGTGCACCGGGTAGTTCTGTTAGTGCTTCTTCAACTGGCGAGACGCATACGTAATCACATGACCCTTCTGCATTAGTACAGCTCCCATACCATGGTAGGAAGCATCGGTGTAGACCTGAAATCCTTCTCTCCCCGAGGGGAGAGCAAGTATGGGAGCCGAGGTGAGTCGATCCTTCAGCTCCTGGAAAGCTGTCTAGCACTGCGAGGTCCACACGAAAGGTACCTCCTTCTTCGTCAAAGATGTGAGTGGGAGGGCGATTCGAGAGAATCCCTCCACGAACTTCTGGTAATAACCTGCAAGTCCTAGGAAACTTCGTACGTCGGTGGCTTCCTTCAACTGCGGCCAATCCCGAACTGCCTCAATCTTTGCCGGATCCAGTGCCAACCCGGCTCCACTAATAATATGGCCTAAGAAGCCCACCTCCTTCAAGCAGAACTGACATTTGCTGAACATTGCATATAAATGATTTTCCCGCAGTCTCTGTAGGGTCAGTGCCAGATGGTGAGTGTGCTCCTCCTTCGTTCTCGAGTAGATGAGGATGTCATCGATAAACACAATGACAAACACATCTAGATACTCATTGAAAACCTGGTTCATGGGGGTCATGAACGCTGATGGTGCATTCGTAAGCCCGAAGGGCATCACCGTAAACTCAAACAATCCATATCTGCTACTAAAAGCAGTCTTCTGAATATCCTCCTCTTAAATCCGAAGCTGGTCGTAGCCCGAACTCAAATCTAAATTTGAAAAGAACTGCACCCCCTGCAGCTAGTCGAATAGCTCGTCTATCCTTGGCAGTGGATAGGTATTCCGGATAGTCAACCGATTTAGTGCTCGGTAATCAATACACAAGCGGAGACTTCCGTCCTTCTTCTTAGCAAATAGCACCGGGGCTCCCCACGGCGAAGATCTTGACCGGACAAACCCTGCCTCTACTAGTTCCTGCAACTGACTTCGGAACTCTGCCAACTCTTTCGGGGCCATCCGGTAAAGGGGCCCTATATGCCGGCTTGGCCCCTGACACAAGCTGTATCTGGAAGTCCTGCTCTCGGTGCGGGGGTAACCCTGGAAGTTTCTCTAGAAAGACGTCAGCAAACTCCCGCACCACCGGGATGTCTTCTACAGACCCCTTGGCCTCCGCCAACTCAAATAAAACATGATAAACCTCCTCTCCCTATAGGTGGGCCTTAACGGCCTGTACTGAAGATAAGGGTATACGAGAGGCAGGTCTTATACCTTCGATGATGATGACAGAGTGTAACGCCCCAAAATTTGTAGAGGGACGACCAGCGTTTCTGGCCAAGTTTGGGTCTTAGCTGAGAAGGAAAATTGGTTTCTGGCAGGGGGCACAGGGCCTGGGACACGGGCGTGTCCCAGGGCGTGTCAGGCTCCAGTCGACGATTTGGTCGTGAGGTCGACGATCGTCGATCAGAGAACACGGCCTGAGACACGGGCGTGTCTCATGGCATGTCGAGCCCTTGTCGACGATCGGCCCGGGTGTCGACGAATTTCTCTCGACGACGTGTCGAGACAAGGGACACGGCCTAGGACACAGGCGTGTCCAAGGCCGTGTCAGGGACTCGACGAATTTCGCTCGACGATATGTCGAGACAAGGCACACGTCCTAGGACACGGGCGTGTCTAAGGCCGTGTCAGTCAGTCGACGAACTTTGCTCGATGAAGTGTCGAGATAGTGAACACGGCCTGGAGCCCAGGCGTGTTTAGTTAGACACGGGCAAGGACACGGGCGTGTCCAGTACCCGTGTGAGTCTCGGGTTATTTTTGGGGCTGTGTCGATGGAGGCACACGGCCGACCACACAACCGTGTTACTTGGAACACGGGCATGCCGGGTGGAACACGGGCGTGTCGGATGCCCGTGTGTTGTTCCAGGCATGTCAATTTTCACAGCGAATTGGGGACACGACCCTGGACACGGGCTTGTCCCAGGCCGTATTCGGCACAGTTTTAGCATTTCAGGGCCGAATCAAGGCTGTTTGTTTCTTTAATTTGGGATCCAATGGCTGGGGGTTGTTCCTGATGGGATATGCACAGGATTGGACCCTTAGAAACCCTCATTTTATTTTTAGTGGTTCTCTTTCTAAAGTTCTAGAGAGGGGAGAGCAAGGAAGAAGAAGAAGCCTAGACCCGGTCACCGGCGGAGCTTCGAAGCTCCAAATCGCGAGCCGAGTTCAGATCCGTGGAGGCTAGATCGTTGCGAAGGTTTTCATTCGGCTATTTTTCCATGGCTAGGAAGAGGAGTCGGAAGGTAATGACAATTCTCCTCTCGGTTTTAGGATGCATGTTTTAGCATCTTTTCTTTTCTCATTTTTGGGCACCAAACACTCAAATGAGAGGGGTTTGGGTCGCCAAGGTTCAAGAGGAACCTCCGGGTCGATTGAGTCCATCCCCGACATGTTTTTGCATTAGAGATCTGCTCCGTTAGTGGATTAGGCATGGTGTGTGAAGCCGTAGTCGCGACCATTAGTCCGACTCGGTGATGTTGCATACGAGCTTTAAGGATTCATAGAGATCCGGTGCGGAAAGATGCCGTTTGTGATGTGGTGATGTTTCCCCCTTTTTCTCGAGTAAGTACGTGTAGTCGGAACCGAACAAGGTTAGCTACTCAATGGCGGTAAATGGTTTCCTTGGTGGACAAGGTTAGCTCTGCATGAGTGGTAGATGGCTTCCTTGGTGCGCGGGAATGCTGCAGTACAAATGTGGGACTAGGGTGGAATTGTCTTGGATTGTGATGTGCCAATGCATGGTTGTGTCTCCATGGTCGGTTGGATATCCCGTGATGTATACGTCATGTGTGGAGAGTGTCCCGGCGAGACTAGTCCCCTTCTATGAGACTGACGAGAATGCCAATCATGGGGGCAAGCCCGGGCAATGAGACCATGAGCGGCTGGGGTCCAGCAAGGCTTCTTAGAACCGGTCAGTTGTGTTTGTTGGAATCCTGACATGAGACGTCAGAGCTTGCAGGCAAGCCCGGGTCTAAGACCTTGAGTGGGTGGGGCCTTGGCAAGAGTTCCATGTGACGGCTTGTGTGCCGTTGGGGGGAAGTGTGTTTCCCTTTTTGTTTGCGGCTTTATGCCAATGGGGAAACGATGAGTACCCAATTGATGTGATGTTGTGCTAGATGCATACGCTATAGGGTTCCTTGGGGGAAACCCGGGTGTTGCATTCATGTTGCATAGTAGGCCCTAATATTATATGCTCAACAATAGAGAACATGTATGATGTTTGAGACATCCAAGCCTGTTTCTATAGTTGCTTTTCTTGCTTATGAATATTGCATACGAAGTGCTAACTTGCAGGTTGGAGGTGTACCCCGGGGTCCATTAGGGGCGGCCGGGAGGAGATGTGTTTGTTACACAGTTTGAGGTCAGGCTTTGTTGACCCACGTTACTAACAATTTTTACAGGGCAAGGATCGCAAGCAGGAGCTAGCTCGCCGGCCAGAAAGGCCTAAGCCTCATGAAGTGTTCCCTTTTGCTGTAGCTTTACGTTTTTGGCATTGTATGTTTTATGCTCATTTTGACCGTCTTGCATGCCGAGGTAGACTAGGTGTGCTTATGCACTTTTAGGACTGATGTATTGTTTGAGTTTGGATTTACTCTTGTTGTAAGGCCTTAAGGCCATTTTCTTACTCTTGCAGGCGTGGATAACTTCTAGTCTCTTTGGTTGTTTCCGCTGTGTTGACTTTTGACTTTTGAGTTTGGGAAGCTATATCATTTAACTAATACTGAAGCTGTGGCGTCTGTATGTTGTGGGGCCCCGGCCGGACCCATATTATATGGTCATTATAGGGGAGGTGTTACAATTTCGTATCAGAGGGAGGTTAGATTCAAGGTCAGTGCGTAGAGGTGTTATCCACATAAGAGTAACGCGGGACCATGAATGTCCTTATGTTTAAGTCTTGAGATTAGAGACTAATCCCTTGTTTCTTGTTTTCTTGAAGAGTGCAAGCAACGAGGCGAGTACGTCGAGAGCAAGAGAAGAACTCTCAGCGAGCAGTGCCACTGCTCCAGGTCTTTTGGGCCCGGGTGTAAACCCGGCCGACTTCTGCCGCATGCTTGCAAAAGCGATGGTGGTAGCCCAAGCTGCAGTGGCAGCTCAGGTAGCAACCCCTGCTACACCGGACACAGCGACGACCGTGCCAGGCGGAGAGGCCAGGCGAGTGGAGCCTTTGGCGGAAAGGGTGGTTGTCGGACATGGAGACCGACACATGAAGTATTTCCTGAGCTTCCATCCCCTGTCGTTCAAGGGAGTTGGTACGCCAATAGATGCAGAGGATTGGTGGGTTCGAATTCAAGAGCTTTTGAGGGCGGTAGAGACGCAAGAAGAAAAGAAATCTGAGTATGCTTCGTTCATGTTGGAAGGAGACGCCAAGTTGTGGTGGGTGAGCCATAGCGGCCGCCAGTTCCCTGGACGCACCCCGTCGATGGAGGAATTTGGGGATGCTTTTATAAATAGGTACATTCCCGTTTCTACACGGTTGGCCCTTCAGAGGCAGTTTCTGCACTTAATGCAGCGAGATAAGACGGTGGACGAGTATGTGCAGGAGTTAACCCGTTTGGGTCGTTACGCGTGAACGATGATGGCAGATGATGTAGAGAGGGATAACCTCATCTACCAGGGGCTGACGGAGAATCTGAGGCAACCCCTCATTTCCATGAAGAGTGCTGGTTTTAGTGAGCTAGTTGAGGCTGCCAGGATATTGGAAAGTGATCTGGAGCGAACCCAACGTCATAAGGGTTTCACTCCCAAGCAACGGGAAGGGGAGCCTCCCCAATCCCAGGGAAAGTCTGAATGGAGTAGGTGGAGGAAAAAGCCTCACACTTCCAGGTCTGGTGAGAAGAGCAAGTGGATGCCTGGAGTTTCTCACTCTAGGGACCGCCGACGTGCTACAACTGCGGTAAGGTGGGGCACATAGCTCATGTTTTCCCTCAAGGAGGAGCGGAGCAAGAGGCAAGGCATGAGCAAACTGTGCGCTCCGGCCCCAGTGTCATAGAGAAAGGGAAGATGGCGGAGTCAAGAGCTTCTCGGTTCCAACCGGTGCAACGAAGGGCCTATAACCTTAGACAACAGGAAGCGATCTGCCAAACCGATGTGGTGACAGGTATGAGGAAATTTAAGTTTAAATTTTGTGCTTCATACTTTTAGACTTTTATATGTGATGTCTATGTTGTAGGCTTCATATTAGTTTCCGGATACCCCGCTAGGGTATTGTTCGATACAGGAGCATCACACTCCTTTCTTGTGGAGATCTTAGTCCGGAGAATAGGAGTTGAGTGTTTCTTGGCAGACGCGGAGCTGAAAGTGCGCATTCCCAATGGGTCATCCATGACCAGCGGGGCCAAAGGGCGCATCTGTTGGGAGCTGGATGGAGTTGACTTCGTTTTGGTATCAGCGGTTTTACCATTGGTTGAGTTCGATGTCATTTTGGGCATGGACTGGCATGCAGAGCAGCGCGCCAGTATTGATTGCCTATCTAAGGTAGTGACCCTAAGGAGCAAAGGGCAGGCGGAAGTCAAATTTAAGGGCCTTTGTGGAGTGGCCTATTCCCTGATTTCGGCCATGCAATTGATGCGGGCGGTTAACTAGGGTGGTGTAGCGCTGGTAGCATTATTGGAGGTTCGCCACTCCTAGTTGTCTATTGAGGAAGTGCTCGTAGTGGCAGAGTTCAAGGATGTGTTTCTGGATGAACTTCCTGGAGTGCCTCCTCGGTGGGAGATCGACTTCTCGATCGAGTTAGTGTCGGAGGCTAGGCCGGTGTCACGTCCTCCGTTTAGGATGGCACCAAAGGAGTTGGCTGAACTCAAAGTACAGTTATAGGAACTGTTGGAGCAATGGTATATCAGACCCAGTTCTTCGTCGTGGAGCGCGCCGGTGTTGTTTGTAAAGAAGAAAGACGGTAGTATGCGCCTGTGCATAGTCTACCGAAAGCTGAATAAACTTACCGTTTAGAATAAGTATCCGATTCCTCAGATAGACGACTTGTTCGAGCAGTTGGTGGGGTCGGTTGTGTACTCAAAATTGGACTTGAAGTCAGGCTATTATCAGTTGTGAATTCGTGACGAGGACATCCCCAAGACTGCCTTTGGTACGAGGTACGGACACTTTTAGTATACGGTGATGCCGTTCCGGCTGACGAACGTGCCATCTGTGTTCATGGACCTTATGAATCGAGTATTTCGGGAATACTTGGATTCTTTTGTGGTTGTCTTCATTGATGACATCTTGGTGTATTACAAATCGGAAGTGGAGCATGAGAACCACTTGAGAGTGGTCTTGCAAGTGTTGAGGGAGAATTAGTTGTATGCAAAGTTCTCAAAGTGCGAGTTCTGGTTAGAGAAGGTGGCATTTTTGGGCCACACGATTAGTGGGGATGGAGTGGCAGTGGATCCAACAAAAGTGGAAGCCATCAGAGATTGGCCGGTTTTGAGGACCGTGGCGGAAGTCCGAAGTTTTCTTGGACTAGCCGGGTATTATAGGAGATTCGTGGAGAATTTTTCACGGATAGCTCTACCCCTCACCTCACTCACTCGTAAAGATCATAAGTTTGTGTTGACTCAAGAGTGCAGTCAAGCATTTGAGGCTCTGATGGAGAGAATGGTGATGGCTCCAATCCTAAGTCTACCGCAAGGGACCGAGGGATTTCAGATCTTCAGTGAAGCATCGGGATGCGGTTTGGGTTGCATTTTGGTGCAACATAGCAAGGTGATAGCTTTTGCGTCTAGACAGCTGAAGCCTCATGAGAGGAATTACCCCGTCCATGACTTGGAGTTGGCGGCGGTAATTTTTGTGTTGAAAATATGGCGACATTATGTGTATGGTGCAAAGGTGGAGATCTTCACAGATCATAAAAGCCTGAAGTATCTCTTGGATCAAAAGGACTTGAACATGCGACAATGCAAGTGGGTTGAGTTTCTTGGAGACTACGAGGTGGCGATTCAGTATACGCCAAGTAAAGCCAATGTGGTGGCGGATGCCTTGAGTAGAAAGTACTCGGGGTAAGGGAATTGGATCGAAGCTCATGATGAGCGGTTGGTACGGGAATGGGATTCCCTTGGTTTGGAATGTGTGGCGAGAGGCGAGTCCAGCGTGGCTCGGTTGAACTGGATTGAAATGCAGAACGACTTGTCTGATCGCATTCGGGAAGCAACTCGGTTGGATGTAGAGTTTCAACCATATGTAATGGAGGCTCAAAAGGGCGAGAGCAGCGCCTAGGAGATGATTGATGGGATTCTGAGGAAGGACGGAATGGTTTGTATACCGCAGTTCGGCAAACTCCGTGAGGAGTTGATGTTTGAGGCTCACTTCACAAAGTACTCCATTCACCCGGGCAGTACAAAGATGTACTTGGATATGAAGAAATGCTTTTGGTGGCCGGGCCTGAAGCGGGACGTAGCATTGTATGTGAGTCATTGCCAAACTTGCGCCTTGGTGAAGGCCGAATGTCAGAAGCCGGGTGGGTTCCTGAAGCCCCTTCGAATCCCTGAGTGGAAATTTGATGACATCTCCATGGATTTTGTACATGGTCTTCCTAGATCGCAGCAGGGTAATGATGCTATTTGGGTCATCTTGATCGCTTAACCAAGGTGGCCCACTTCATCCCAAATCGGAAGGAGGACAGCATGGAGAAGCTGGTGGAGTTGTATGTTCGCAACATTGTACGACTGCATGGGAATCCTAAGAGCATAGTTAGCGATCGAGATCGACGGTTTACGTCCAAGGACTGGAGATTGGTTCTGAAGAGTTTGGGCACGAAGCTAAAGTTCAGTACGACGTTCCATCCTCAAACTGACGGGCAAACCGAAAGAGCGAACCGTACTATGGAGGATATGCTAAGAATGTGCATTCTTGACTTCGGCAAGATGTGGGAGGATCACCTCTTCATGGTGGAATTCGCGTACAATAACAGTTATCAAGCAAGTATAAAAATGGTGCCATACGAAGCTTTGTATGGGAGACGGTGTCGAACACCGATGTCTTGGACAGAGGCGGGAGACACCAAAATTTTGGGAAAGGAGGTGGTGGTTGACGCTTGTGAGTTGGTACGAACCATTCAAGAGCGTGTGAAGGTGGCGCAAGACCGGCAAGCAAAAAACTTTAATGCTCGTCACAGGGAGTTGGAGTTTGCGGTAGGTGATTGAGTATATTTGAAGATCAAGCCGTTCAAAGGCGTCTCACGGATTCGCCGACTCAAGAAGTTGAGTCCAAGGTTTTTGGGGCCTTTTGAAGTTGTTGAACGGGTGGGAGAAGCAGCCTATCGATTGGCATTGTCCGCGGAGCTGAGTGGATTGCACGACGTCTTCCATGTCTCCGTCTTGAGGAAAGCCTTGGTGGAGGCTAGTGTGGTGATCGAGCCGGCATCGGTGCCGATAGAGGAAGACTTGAGGACGCGAGTCCGTCCAATTGCTATAGTGGATTCGGAGACTCGGCAGTTGCGGAATAAAGAGGTTAAACTCGTGAAAGTCCGGTGGGACAACTGCAGTCGTGAGGAGCACTCTTGGGAGCGAGAACAAGCCATGCTAGAAGAGTATCCAGAGCTCTTCAAATCAGGTACCATTTAAGTTTTGTTCCCTTTTGCTTTGTAATTTCGCGACGAAATTCTTTTAAGGGGGAGAGATTTGTAACGCACCAAAATTTGTAGAGGGGCGACCAGCGTTTCTGGCCAAGTTTGGGTCTTAGCTGAGAAGGAAAATTGGTTTCTGGCAGGAGGGACACGGCCTGGGACACGGGCGTGTCCCAGGGCGTGTCAGGCTCCAGTTGACGATTTGGTCGTGAGGTCGACGATTTTGGAGTCGACGATCGTCGAGTTGAGAACACGGCCTGAGACACGGGCGTGTCTCAGCGTGTGTCGAGCCCGTGTCGACGATTGGCCTGGGGATTCGACGAATATTGCTCGACGACGTGTCGAGACAAGGCACACGGCCTAGGACACGGGCGTGTCCAAGGCCGTGTCAGGTAGTCGATGAATTTCGCTCGACGATGTGTCGATACAAGGCACACGGCCTAGGACACGGGCGTGTCCAAGACCGTGTTAGTCAGTCGTCGAACTTCGCTCGACAAAGTGTCGAGAAAGTGAACACAGCCTGGAGCCCAGGCGTGTTGATTTAGACATGGGCAAGGACACGGGCGTGTCCAGTACCCGTGTGAGTCTCGGGTTGTTTTCGGGGCTGTATCGATGGAGGAACATGGCCGACCACACGGCCGTGTCAGTTGGAACACTGGCGTGTCGGGTCGAACACGGGCATGTAGGATGCCTGTGTGTTGTTCCAGGCACGTCGATTTTGATGGTGAATGGGGGACAAAGCCCTGGACACGGGCGTGTCGCAGGCCGTGTTCGGCCCAGGTTTTGAATTTTAGGCCCGAATCAAGGCCATTCGTTTCTTTAATTTGGAATCCAACGGCTGGGGGTTGTTCCTGATGGGATATGCACGGGATTGGACCCTTAGAAACCCTCATTTTCTTTTTAGTGGTTCTCTTTCTAAAGTTCTAGAGAGAGGGGAGAGCAAGGAAGAAGAAGAAGCCTAGATCCGGTTACCGGCGGAGCTTCGGAGCTCCAAATCGTGAGCCGAGTCCAGATCCGTGGAGGCTAGATCGTTGCGAAGGTTTTCATCTGGCTATTTTTATATGGCTAGGAAGAGGAGTCGGAAGGTAACGACACTTCTCCTCTCTGTTTTAGGATGCATGTTTTAGCATCTTTTCATTTCTAGTTTTTGAGCACCAAACACTCAAATGAGAGGGGTTTGGGTCGCCAAGGTTCAAAAGGAACCTCCGGGTCGATTAAGTCCGTCCCCGACATGTTTTTGCATTAGAGATCCACTCCGTTAGTGGATTAGGCATGGTGTGTGAAGCTGTAGTCGCGTCCGTTACTCCGACTCGGTGATGTTACATATGAGCTTTAAGGATTCGTAGAGATCCGTTGCGGCAAGATGTCGTTTGTGATGTGGTGATGTTTTACCCTTTTTCTCGAGTGAGTACGTGTAGTCGGAATCAGACAAGGTTAGCTCCTCAATGGTGCTAGATGGTTTCCTTGGTGGACAAGGTTAGCTCCGCATGAGTGGTAGATGGTTTCCTTGGTGCGCGGGAACGCTGCAGTACAAATGTGGGACTAGGGTGGAATTGTCTTGGATTATGATGTGCCACGGCATGGCTGTGTCTCCGTGGTCGGCTGGCTATCCCGTTATGTACACGTCATGTGTGGAGAGTGTCCTGGCGAGACTAGTCCCCTTCTGTGAGACTGACGAGAATGCCAAGCAAGGGGGCAAGCCCGGGCAATGAGGCCATGGGCGGGTGGGGTCCAGCAAGGCTTCTTAGAATCGGTCAGTTGTGTTTGTTCGAATCCTGACATGAGACGTCCGAGCTTGCAGGCAAGCCTGGGTCTAAGATCTTGAGTGGGTGGGGCCTTGGCAAGAGTTCCATGTGGCGGCTTGTGTGCCGTTGGGGGGAAGTGTGTTTCCCTTTTTGTTTGCGGCTTTATGCCCATGGGGAAACGATGAGTACCCAATTGATGTGATGTTGTGCTAGATGCATACGCTATAGGGTGCCTTGGGTGAAACCCGGGTATTGCATTCATGTTGCATAGTAGGCCCTAATATTATATGCTCAACAGTAGAGAACATGTATGATGTTTGAGACATCCAAGCCTATTTCTTTAGTTGCTTTTCTTGCTTATGAATATTTCATACGAAGTGCTAACTTGCAGGTTGGAGGTGTACCCCGGGGTCCGTTAGGGGTGGCCGGCAGGAGATATGTTTGTTGCACAGTTTGAGGTCAGCCTTTGCTAACCCACGTTACTAATAATTTTTACAGAGCAAGGATCGCAAGCAGGAGCTAGCTCGCCGGCCAGAAAGGCCTAAGCCTCATGAAGTGTTCCATTTTGCTGTAGCTTTACGTTTATGGCATTGTATGTTTTATGCTCATTTTGACCAGCTTTCATGCCGAGGTAGACTAGGTGTGCTTATGCACTTTCAGGACTGATGTATTGTTTGAGTTTGCATTTACTCTTGTTGTCAGGCCTTAAGGCCATTTTGTTACTCTTGTAGGCGTGGATAACTTCTAGTCTCTTTGGTTATTTCTGCTGTGTTGTGTTTTGAGTTCTGAGTTTGGGTAGCTATATCATTTAACTAATATTGAAGCTATGGTGTCTGTATGTTGTGGGGCCCCGGCCGGACCCATAGTATACGGTCATTATAGGGGAGGTGTTACACAGAGTCCCCGTGCCTCACGGTGATCCTCTTTGCTTGACAATGAATCTGGGCATGGTTCCAGTATAACCATGTCATGCCCAGGATCAGCTCGAAGACTGGCATCCTCAGGATCGTAGCCGATACTTCGAATGACTTTCCTCCAATTTATGCCTCCATGTTGCAATGGGCAGAGGTGAGTATCTCTGATCCGTCGGGTAGACGCACACTCCTCATCAGGCCTGTAAAACTCTCCACTCCTTCCAGCCCTTCCAGAAAGGCCTCCGACACAAATGACTGTGAGGCACCCGTGTTAAACAGAGTATAGGCGGGCTTGCCGCTGATGAAGACTATACCTGGGACGGTTAAATGTCTTAGTATTTTATAATGGGTTTTCTTTAATATTCATTCTAATTAGTGCAGTTCTACTTATCGGGCAATTGAGAAAGGGAATTCAATTTAAACAATTTAAACATCTTGGCATACCTGCTATGACCTGCTCTGGGTTACGAGGCTATGCCAAGTCCAAAGCATACACCTTCTCCCTTTCTTGTCTACGATCCCCTCCCTGGTAACCACATCCTCGGCCGCGTCCTCGGCCTCCGAAATGCTGAGCAGGTGGGCCACCCTGTGGTGCTGGAGGTTGTGCCCACCTCATGGGGCAGTTTCTCCGGAGGTGTCCAACCTGATGACAATGGAAGCACTTTGGTGGGGGATACACCATACCCCTGGGTCTCGGCATCTCCTGCATCCGAAGAGGTTGAGGGGCCAATATCACCTCCTCCCTCGGCTCCTGCCTCACTTCCTGACGAGGCTGGTCCTCTGTCCTTCTCCCATCTGGTATAGCACCTCGTCGTTGATCATTTCTGGATCTCCAGCCCTGATCCTCCGCTTGCCGCTTTCGACCCCGAGTGGTGTGCCAATCAGCCTCAATCCTCTTTGCCATCTCCAAAATCCGGGAGATAGGCCCGTCGGATAAAAACAACAAGGCCTCCCTCAACTCCTCTTTTAGACCCTTATAGAGCCTCTTGATGTATCCTACTTCGTCTAGCTGGTAAGAACCTGTATATCGAGCCAAATGGTCTAACTCCCGATGGTACTCCACCACCATTCTGGTGCCCTGCTTCAGCTGTAAGAACCGCTCCTCCAACTCATACCTGGCCGACTGCGGAACAAAATGCTCCAGCAGCGTGGCCCTGAACTCTTCCCAGGTAATTTCCACAACCTCCCTATCAGCAAACGTCGTGTCCAGCAGCGTCTTCCACCAACTCTTGGCATGGGACTCCAGGCAAGATACCACCAAAGCCACCCTCTCCTCCCAGGGGCACCGTATCCCGGTTAACATTTCGTACATAACATCCAACCACTCTTCCGTCCGAACTGCCGACTCTGTCCCCAAGTAGGATGGGGGAGAAAGTCCTCGGAAGGTGCTCAACCAGTTGGCCCCCGGGTTTGGATGCGGAGCCGGAGCCTATTGAGTCCGGAAGGCCTCAAGGATATCAGTAAGAGTTTGCCCTATGTCTGACTGAAGGAAAGGAGTGGGGACCGGGGGTGGTGGTGCAATGTCCAGAGTCTGCTGGGCTCCGCCTTGCAGTGTAGGCTGTGCTGGGGGCTACGTAACAAAAGGCAATTGTAAGTAATCGACTCAACCTAATTAAAGTGGACAATTTACATGTGATCCCTCATATGGGCACACCACTGCTTCCGCTGCTTAGTTTGTCCCCAAACTAAACTCGCGCGGGGGTGACCCAGGGTTGTGGACTGCTACTTTTCAATCGAGGTCTCCCTCTGATACCACTTGTAAGACCCCCCCCCCCCCTTTTTCTTTTAATTCACCGGGGTCTTAGGCCCAGAACCGCCATTTTGCGGTGACTCCTTCACGCCCAGAAGGGTCATCACCACAAAGCGCCGATTCGCCGGCCAATTCGATCGCAGAAAAGTAGCAAAATAAAGTAAACGCAAACTTGCATTCCACAGAAAATCACATATCATATAGAAAATCTCCACGAAGGGAGTGTCCACAGAATAATATATCAGAGTACTAAAATACAGGCTTATGCCCGTTACATCATGTCCTCGCTACAAATCACTCATGCGGAAGAAAAAACAGAACATCTACTCAAGGTCGAGACTCACAGTCCCGGCTGTATGAACTCCGGAGCTAGACTGCCCCATCTCCAAGTGCACCAGTCTCTGGGGCTGCTCCCCCGTGCTGGGCTCCACGGTTCCCTAAAATGATGCGGTTCAAAAACCATTAGTCTAAAAGAATAAGCCCTATCATCCCCCACCCCTTCCCCCATGGCTCCTAGGCACCGAGCGGAGAGGAAGAAAGGGGAGGACTTGAAGGTGGAGAATAATCAAAAACAGATGGCAGCAGACCTATACAAGCAATTCTATAATAGATATTGACAATAAGATGAAATATGAAAAGTAACCTTCACTTATGTGAGAACACATAATCCAAGGGGTCTTCTGCAAGGCTCCCATCGTATAAAAAGTCTCATACCAATTTATACGTTGGGGTGTCGGTTATCAAACAGCAGTAAATATATATCAAATTGACCTTAATTTATAAATTTGCCCACACAAGCTCATAGACCAAGGGGTTGTCTTGCAGGTCCTAATGTATAAGTGTCCAATTCCACTTATACCTTAGGTGTCAGGGTTAAATGAATCGATTATGCTATGACATGCAAGTGGCTATGATGGAACATGCAAGTGCAACACACACACCCAACTCTGTGCGCACAGACCTTTAGTTCCCCATTTCTGGAGCCGTAACCTCCCAGGATACCTCCGTAGTGGCAGACAGAAGCGGTGGGTTGGGCCTCGCCCACCTCTAAACCAGTAAAGCACTACCGGTCAGACCTATCGTACGCCTCAACGCTTGGTGCACGAAGCGGACTCCTGCGTACTCTTGCAGGCTGGCGCGCCGGACTTCTGTTGGCGAAGTGCTAGCCACACTTGCCGAGTCAGCGTATTGGCGTCGGTGCATCGACCCTCCAATACCGAAGACCCACCACCTTAATTTTCTTTCCTTTTATGCACATGCAAATTTAACGTATCCAAAAACCGAGCCGAAGCTCCCCGGACTAAAAAGTCCGTCTCAAACAATCGAGCCGAAACTCCCCGGACCAAAACGTTCGTCTCTTAACTATCCAAGCCGAAGCTCCCAACTATCTTCCTGTGCTATCTGTGTTCGTGAAATGTGCAACCCTAATTACTAAGTTACTCTTTTCAGCTTGTTAATACAGTTTACGTTAACCTAGGACTGCCCCCGGTATTCCCTGTGAATGGCTCTCAAGGGGCACTAGGAACTATGTTGGGTTTACGCCCAGCGTTCCCTTTCGCAAGGTACTTATTATTATTGGTTGATTCCCTTACCCATTACATTCTCATATTACAATATGCTAATCCTAGGGTGATTTGACTCTACCTCACCTCGGGAAAGACGATCTTTCATCGAACCCGAGCGCCTCTAAACTCTAGCCACACCAATTTCTCACCACTCTTCCTATCCTTCTATGGTGAACTCATCCACATCTATCCAAAATGGCTAACTCCTACACCAGTCCCATCGTATCTTATTGCAATTTCCCATCTTGCCAAATGCAGACCATCGTATGTTATATGTCGGACCGGACATGAGATAATCCAAATACTCATCCAAATGGCCTACCTTATTTACTGGAGACTTATCATGACATAAATAGACTAAATCCAGGAAATTATAATTTTCCTAATTTATCTGACATTTAATTAATTTCCTTAAAGCTTCCAAAGACTACCAGTTTGAATATGAACTACCCTAAGTACTCTTGCAATATGCCTAACAAAATTATGATAAATATTAGGTTATCTCAATATTTTAAATCCAAAGTGTCACAATTTTTCTATCATCAAAAGGGCACTAAAACTATTTTAGCAATATTTACTATCTTTCGTTGTTTATGAATCAAGTACAGAAAATATCAATCCAAAAATTATAAATTAATTATACTATACAGATACAACCTTAAAAGTAGCATTGGCCAAGTTTCATAATTTTTCAGCAAGTATTATTCTCTGAATAAATTAATTTTCAAAAAATCTCCACATTATGGACTTGTAAAGGATGTACTGTAAACAGCCCTCTAAAAATTATGAATAAATTCCTACAAGCATATTTTGGCCTGAAATCATCAGTACTTAAGTCTCATGATTTTTCAACAGTTATATCATCTATAAATAATTTTATACCACCAAAGCCCCTTTTTGAAACAAGTGAAGGAAGTACTAAATATAATCAATTAAAAATGGTAACAAAATTCAGGGATATTCACTTAGACCTAGATTATCTTCTGACCAGGTTTCATCAGTTTCAAATGAACAGAATAATCAAATTAATTAAAACACAATTTGGGCCTTTTGATAGTTAACAAATATAGTACCAGAGATATAGTCCATAAAATTCTAATAAAATTACTAGGGGATCTAGATGGTCTAAAACGTACTCTACCCAAGTTTCACAACCTTTAGATAAAGTTTAGTGCCTGAATTTACAAAATTATGCTTCTGCCCTAAAACTAGGGTTAGGGTTTTGAGGTGTATACCTTCCTCTAAGTCCGCTAAGATTCCTTCCAGAGAACTTATGTTACACTACCTTCAACTCAACTGAGTTTTCAAGGTCATACAACGGCATTAGCCCCCATGTCCTTCACAACCCCCAAAAGTCCTTCCTTAGGGTTTGGGGTTGAACCCTAGGGTAAATCAAGCCTAAATAACCCCATTTTCCTTAAGAGGGTGACATTGGTCATACTAAGTCAGTGTCCAAAACCTCAGCCTTTGTTGAGAGGAGGTGGCCACCCTAAGCCCATGGTGCACTTTTAATCAAAAACACCTCCCTAAGGCCAAACTAGGGTTTGGTGATTCCCTAAACAAAACCCATCACAATGAGTTGAAATTTTGTACAGAGCTTGGTATTGATGCCAGGGACCACTCACGAAAGTTTGGTAGGGTTTGGAGGTCATTAAACCACTTAATTAAAATACCCTAGCATTATTAAATAAAAGTAAAAACTTTATGAAAATTATCTCCAAAAAAATTCCAATTTTAGAGAGACCCTAGGTATAGTTTAGACTGATCCCCTGCCCAAATTTCAGCCCATTTGGTCAAGGGATGAAGGGTGGGCATCCATTTGAATCTCAGGACAGCCCTATGTACAGGTCCCACCAAAATGGGTGCCCTGGTCCAACCATAGGGCCAAATTGGTCCGAATCAATTTTGGATTAAAGTAGACTCATAGGGTTACAACTTGTAGATTGAAAGTTTTCCCACCAGGTGGACCTAAGTATTTTTAAAATTTAAAACTAATAAATACAAAATCTGTGACATAAATCAAAATATCATAAATTAATATCCTATAGTTTTAATCAGATGAAGCACGAATCTTGGCGCAAATGGATGGAATCCCTTCATCTCCTTCCTTGAGCCGACGGCCAGGATTGTTCTTCCTGGGATGACTTCAAGCGGCTGCCGCCGGCAACCCAGCCCCTTCCCCGGCCAGCCACCGCCACCACCACCTCCGTTGAGGTGGTGGCTGTCGCCAGGCGGCGGTACAGACGCCGGAGAGGCGGATTCCGGCGGTTCTACCAAGAAATTTTCCGGCCGAAAACCATCGAATCCAGAATTTGAATTGGGCTCAATTGAGCCCGAACCTTGCACCTAATGAATACTACGATCTACCCATGAGATAAGGAGAGGAGGAGGACCTTGCTGGTGGTCTGGAGTCGAGCCGATCTTCGGGTTGCCATGGTGGTGGTGCCGCCGGCCGGATTTCTGCAACAATGCAGTCAAGTGGCTCGAAATCCTCAGGTAAATGGTGGGAAGGGCTCCTCTCATGTCACTGATGGTGTTTAAATGGCCAATTGGGGAGGGGCGGCTGGTTCTTCAATGCCCATCAAACACCATTAATGGTGTGGCTCGGGTTGAGTGGGGGGGGGGGGGTGGCTGAACCTACCCCTTGGTGGCCGGGAAACGGCTGGAATCAACTCCTCTTCCCTAGAGGAGTTGATTGCAGCAATAAAGGATGGCTGTTGACCTCCTTTGGCCGTTTCCCACCCATCCTTTCTTCTCCCCCAACTCTCTCTCTCCACCATTATCATGAAAGCAAGCTCCTTTCTCTCTCCTAGTCACCTATATTGACTGGTCAACTCCATAGGATATGTGCAGCCCACTTAATCATAATAATTATGAAAATTGAGGTTAGCCTAAGGGAAGAATGGCTTGAGCTTGGGTTAGCCCATTTGGGCTAGGTTTGACTTAGCTTAGGCTAGGGTTGACTTGGGTCAATTTGATCATTTGGGTTGATCCCATTGGGTCCTTGGTGACCCATTGGCCTCCCCTAAGGTCTATGTAGGGTTGGGTAGGGTTAACTTGGCACCTTGGAGGACACTTGACCCTTGGTAAGGGCACTTTGACCAAAATAGGGATTAGAGTTGACTCGGGTCAACATGACCATTTGGGTTGACCCCAAGGGATCCTTGGTGACCCCATGGCTTCCCTGAGGTCGAGGAAGGGTTATGTAGGGTTTCCTTGCACTTTGGAGGTCACCTACCCTTAGTAAGAGTTCTTTGACCAGATGAGGGGCCTAAGTTGACTTGGGTCAACTTGGTCTCTAGGGCTAAACTCAATGTGTCCTTGGTGACCCATTGACCTCACTTTAGGGTTAGGAGGGCATGGGTGGGGTCCACTTGGCTAAGGGAAGGTCAATTGACCCTAAATATGCTAGTTTGACCCATTTAGGGTTAGGGTTGACTTGGGTCAACAGAGTCTCTTTGATTGACCCCAATGGGTCCTTATGGCTCTAATGGGCCTCCCAAAATGTTTGGGGGTGTTGTGGTAGGGTCTTGGGGTCAAGGTGTAGCCCCTTGGTCATCCTAAACTATTGTTTAGAATCCGACTATTTGCAGACCATGATGATTTCCAACCTCATGTCTAAGCTGACTCGGTCTTCTTGAGCTTCCTAGGGTTTTGTCATGACCTAGTCATGACAAAAGCACTGTTAGGGGTCTAGTTGGAAATGGGATGTTACACCTACTTCTCCCAAAATGATGGAACCAGAAATCAGCCCCAACGAGAGTTTGGACCCTGGGGTGTATCTAACACCTACTTCTCTCAAACTCGTACCATTGACCAGTTGCTGAGAAATAAGGAACTGATCCTGGGAAACAGCAGAGAGGTCCCTCTACTAACCTAGAAGATCTCAGAGCGCTTCCCCTCCTTAGCCAAGTGTTGAGCAAAGGATACCTAATAAAGCGCTACAAGAATTTACAAAATGAGAAAGCTTGCCTTTTGAGGTACCCTGTGGGTCAATTTATAGATTCTCAGTATCTGCTCTGTCATTAGCGTAACTCTGTTGTTCCAAAAACTATATGCAGCCTAATGTTGTCTGTCAACAGGCGAACTCCGCTGTTTTGAGGAGCTAAATGCAGACCTCTAGTGGAAGCCTGGTAAATTTTCCTTTGGACCAAACTAGGCGGGAGGCTTCTCGGACACCTAGGCGGAAGCCTTTCCGAATGCCCTGTCAAAAGGCCAATATTTGGCTGGGTGTGGGTTTGCCTACCACACTCACCTGCTCTTATAAGATATATGGCCATGTCCAAAAGCGTGGAGACCGTTGAGTGGAAAGGCTTCACTTGACTCCAGAGGTGAAAATCGTCGAGAGAGTTGTGTGGAAAGACTTCACTCAACACTAAAGGCGTAAAGCATCGAGAGTGCTGAGCTGAAAGGCTTCACACAATTCCAAAGGTGAAAAGCATTGAGTGTGTTGAGTGGAAAAGCTTCACTCAACGTCGGAGGTGAATAGCGTCGAGAGCATTGAGTGGAAATGCTTCACTCAACGCCAGAGGCGAAAAGCGTCGAGAGCGTTAAGTGTAAAGGCTTCACTCAATGCCAGAGGTGAAAAGCATCGAGAGAATTGAGTGGAAGGGATTCACTCAATTCCATAGGCTAAAAGCTTCGAGAGCGTTGAGTGAAATGGCTTCACTCAAATCCAGAGGATAAAAAGCGTTAAGTTAAGGAGCTTTTACTCAACGCCTTCAACAAGGACTCTGCCGACCCTGGGGCTTCCCGCTTATACAGGCGCAATCCTTTTCGCCTGTCTTGGCAGGAGCCCTTTTGCCTCTTGACTCGCCTAACCTGAACAACCTGGGCCTAAGGTCGCACTCGGTGAATATGGGGTTGTACACTTTGAGTTCGTCAAGTCATATTCGTTGATTCACCTTAGTAACGCCTGACTTTTCTTCCATTTAAATTGTCATGAAAATCTGATGGTAAGCCTTGGTTTTCATTTTGTTGGTTTATATAATGCATGGTTGTGGGTGGCCTTGGTTAATTATATTTTGCATGGTTAATTGTGCCTCTAGGTTGACAGTGGATAAAGGACCACCACCTTATGGGTATATATTGTATGGTTATTTGTGGCTAGGTTGACAGTGAATTTAGGATCACCATGTAACGGCCTCCACAACCCACGCTCGCAAGGACGGCCGACGGCACCCCCAGCACCACGCTCGAAAGGGATCAGCCTAACCAGGTCTGCAGACCATGCACCCCAACCCCTCTCCATCCACAGGCGGCTTGTTGAGGTCGGGGATCGAACTCGAGCGTGGTGCTGGGGGTGCCGGTGGCCGTCCTTGCGAGCGTGGGCTGGGGAGGTCGTTACACACCAACTCAATGCTAGTTTGTGAATCATTACAGATGGTGGGTTTTCTTCTCTTCTTATGGACTGTTGGATTGTGTTGGACAATATGGCCACCACCACAGTGCCTTTTTGAGATGTTTGGTCTAAAGGTTGGTGTTGGACAATATGGTCCCCAAATTACTACTGTTTTTACCGATGTTAATAATTCACATGTTTTGAGCTGATCTGTCTCTTATATATATATATATATATATATATATATATATATATATATATATATATATATATATATATATATATATATATATATATATATATATATATATATATATATACATACATATTCTTATGCATACACTTGTAAATGTTAATAAAGCATAATTTTATATCGCACTTGATGCAATTTCTTATACTTAAAACACTGTAAATCTTTTTTTTGCTAATTACCTTATGATTGTATGTTGTGGATTGACATCTATTTCAATTGTGAGCTGTTAACCCTTTGACCTCTCTTATTATTTATCTTTGGTTTCTTTTGCCACATGTACAATCTTACTGAGGTATTCTTTTCTTTTGAATGCCTTAGCTTTGGAGCAGTATCATTTTTACCGGTGTAAATAATTCACGTGTTTTGAGCTGATCTGCCTCTTATATATATATATATATATATATGTGTGTGTGTGTGTGTGTGTGTGTGTATGTGTGTGTGTGTGTTCTTGTGCATACACTTGTAAATGTTAATAAAGCATAATTTTATATCACACTTAACGCAATTTCTTATACTTAAAACACTATAAATCTTTCTTTTGCTAATTACCTTATGATTGTATGTTGTGGATTGGCAACTATTTATATTGTGAGTTGGTAACCCTTTGACCTCTCTTATTATTTATCTTTTGCTTCTTTTGCCACATGTACAATCTTATTGAGGTATTCTTTTCTTTTGAATGTCTTAGGTTTGGAGCAGTAGTCGGTTGAACGGCTAGGGTTGGTTCTTGTCGGTGTCCTGTAGCTGTTGTAGTTGTTCTTCCCTCTCCTTTATGAGGTAGATTTGTTGATTTGTTTTAGTTCAGACGTACATGCCTTTTATTGGGTTCGCGACAGGTTGTTGATGCCCATTGAATGCTTTGGTAGATTGTTAAGTTACTTGCTAGCTGTTAAACTTCTTCTAGATGATTTGATGGTTTTAATTTCTCTCTGAGAAGGTTTTATGTTAGAGATGCATGTTACTTCTTTTAAGTATCAAAGAATCACTTTGACTATCTCATGCATTGCTTTGCTTTAAACAAAAGTCACTATACTTTAACTAACGTAAAAACCTATTTTTATATTTATATTAAACCTAGAGGTATACATATCATGAGTTGACCTATTTGGATATTCATGCTCATGTAGGATGTCAATCAACATAAACAAAATATTTTCTACAGCGTATATTCATATTTTCATTTGTGGACTAGTTGATCCACTGAGCCGAGGGATACGACCATCAAAACTTAACTTAAGTTACAACCTTCTTCATAATAAACTTGAGGACTTCATATAAAGTGTTAGGTTAGAGTTCTTGCCTGAGCGCCTGCAGTTATCCCCTATACGGTAAGGCATCATGACACGTGTTTTCTCTCACTCTGATATATAATTTATATGCGGACTGTGTCTCATGCCGCCAAGCTTGGAAGAAGTGTTGTGTTCCTTGGTTGCGAGTTTGGGAGAAGCAGACTGGAGATTGTGTCCGCAACTGTGTGCGGACAGGAGATGGAGTCTATTGAGTCCGACAGATTCCTTTCTAGCGTGGCTATGAACTTGGGATATGCGGACTGGAGCAGTCTACGGGATATGCGGACTGTAGCAGTCTGCGGAAGATGCAGGCTGGAAGTGTCTGCTGTGTAAGCAAACTTTAGCAGTGTCCGCTGAGTCTAGTAGGTGTCTTGGTGACAAGGCTATGGACTCAGGGCTTGCGGACTGGAGTTGTCTATATGGATATTCAGACTAAAGTTGTTCGTAGTGTGAGCGGACTGAAGAGCTGTTTCCGCTGTGTCCGACAGTTGCCTTGGTGGTGAGGTCATGGGCTCCGCTTGTGCGAACTGAAGCTTTATGTCCGCTGAGTCCGGTAGGTTCCTTGATGATGAGGCTGTTGGCTCGGGATAAGCGGGCTGGAGCAGTGTCCGTGGATTGGCGGACAGTGTTGCTGCATAGTCCGGCTGTGGTGGTCTTGGCTTGGCCCTTGGCGATAAGGCGGACAGGCGATTGTGATCGGCCTTTGAGAAGCTATGGTGGACGTTATCCTGCACAGTGGCAGCGGACTGGAATGTATCCGCGGACTACAGAGATGTCTTGCTGCGGGATGTGGCGGTAATCCTATCAACTAGGGCAGTGACCACACTCATCATCGTGCCTATAAATAGGACCCATGTCATATCAGGAAAAGGAACCGAGAAACTGAATGAACAGTAAGTGAGCTCGCAATAGTTGCTGTGGACTGGACTTTTGTGTCCGCGCGTTTGTTTGAGTTGACCAGGTTATGCTGTGTAGGTTGTGCGGATAGCATTGGAAAGCCAGGACTTGACTCTGATTGCGGTTAGGGATAGTGCGACCTCTACGTTTAAGCAACAGGATGTAAACAACAGGACGCGGACAGGGACCAGACGGTCTTCTCTTTGGCAACTTGGTTTGGGGTTCAATAACTCTTCTGCTTCAGGAGGACTGTTCTATTCGGCATCACAGCTTGTGCGGTCTAGCGGCTAGGTGACCTCGCGGTCAGGCGGCTTGCAGATCGATGGCTAGAGCAAGCATTAGAATAAGGGGTAGTCCACGCGGCTTGGGTTGCAGTCTGGCTACCTGGCGGAATGAGCGAACTCCATAGCAGTAGACCAACGGCTTGATGTTTGAGTCCGCATGACTTGTGTCAACTTGTCTTGTATTTGTAGTCTCTGCTTTCCCTTGGGTGGTTGTTTGGTGAAGCATGTCTCGCCATGTATGTATCGCTGTGTAAAGAAGATTGTTGTGAATCAATAAAGACTCTTGTGCTACATGTGTTTTCTGGTTGGCTGCCTTTAGTTAAGATAACCCCTGCTCACTCCAAGTTCTAGGGAAATTTCCGCGTGATCAAGGTGTGATCTTGATAGTGCTAAGAATATTAATTTGACATCAGGCTATCTTGTTGACCACCTAGAGAATATTCAACATGGTATTAATTCCAGGTTGTTGAATTTTAACAACTATATGACTAAGGAACGCCACTGAGGACAACCAAAACTCGCATTTAGAGAACTTGTCATACAATTAATTCCTCCTCAGCATCTCCAACACCAAATGCAGATGCTTAAAGTGATCCTCCTCACTCCGCGAGTACACCAATATATCATCGATGAAGACCATCACAAAGAGGTCCAGGTACTCTCTGGAAGTTCTGTTCATCAGATCCATAAACACTGACGGCGTATTAGTCAGCCCAAATAGAATGACCGTAAACTCATAATGTCTGTATCTCGTACTAAAAGCTTTCTTGTGGATATCACTTTCCCTTATCCTCAGCTGATAATACCCGGAGTTAAGATCCAATTTGAGTACACCGATGACCCGACTAACTGATCGAACAGATCATCAATCCTTGGGATCGGGTACTTGTTCTTCTCCGTCAACTTGTTCGGCTCTCAATAATCAATACAGAGCTGCAAACTTCCGTCCTTATTCCTAACAAAATGCACTGATGCGCTCCAAGGCGACCAAATTAGGCGCTAGCCGATAGAGAAGTTGTACCTTCCGTCCTTCTTCTTAATAAATGTCATTTCACGCACATAACGCTGTTCCAAAAGCTCTTGAAGTTGTATCTTCATCTCCACCATCTCCTTAGGTGCTAGCCGATACAGAGAGCGTGAAACAGGTTTCGCACCTGACACTAGCTCGATAGTGAAGTCTATCTCCCGCTGAGGTGGGGCTCCAGGGAGATCGCCAAGGAAAACATCAGGGTACTCGGATACCACTGGGATGCTGTCCAAAGTAGGCTTAGGCTTCGAAGTCTCCACTAGCGTGAAGAACAACTCTGCACTAGCACGAACCGCCTTAACCACCTAAAGAGCAGACATCAAAGTCTTGCTCGAACTTTTCAAGCCTGCAAATTTCGTCTCACAACCCATTCCCAACATGACCTCCTTGTGATTGCAATCAATGTATGCTTGCTGCTCCGACAGCCAGTCCATACCAAATATCACGTCGAACTCCACTAGCGGCAGTAGCGATGCTTGCAAATCGAACTCTTGACTCCCAATACGTATCTTTATGCCACAGACTCTATCCACGAGCATTGAACTCCCATTTGGTAACAACACATGCAGTTTCTCCTTTGCCATCGAAGAAGGTACTCCGATGCACGATATAAATCCTTCAGACAAAAAGGAGTGAATTCCTTGGCTATGTCCATGCTTGTATACTCTTAAGACAACTGGGGGCAGATTTGTTTAAGGTGGTAACCTATTGATATAAAACCTCCATCTAATAACAATTGAAAATATCTAGTTGTCTACCTAAATCACCTAGAGGGGGTGAATAGGTGAGTATTGCGTCTTTTTGGGGAATAAAAATTTTACAAGAGATGCGTAGAAAATAAACAAGCAAACCACAGACGACACAAAATCTTATAGTGGTTTCCCAATCTTGGGTACATCCACTGTCCACCTCACCGATCTAGCAACACACCAGACTCGGCTACTTCACTATTCTCTCGGATTGAAAACAACCCTACAACGTGGAACCAAGTTCCTACAACTTAGAGTAAAACCACTCCTACAACAACTCAGAGAACAACTCCTACAACTCGAAGAATAACTCCTACGATCTCGGAGAATAACTCCTACAAGAATAAAATGAATTTAAATTGAAATACAAAAACTTGTCTTCATAGATCTGACTGATTCTCGGCTTCTTCCTTCATGAATAATTGTAAAGCTCTATCAGAAAAGTTGAGGAAGAAATCGGAGAACTCTTCGATCTGAGAACGTTGGAATCACCACGATCAAGGAGAAGATTTGCAGATGTTGAAAAGCTTGATCGATTCAATCCTTCTTGTGTGAATCACTGGATCGAGAAGTTTGACAAAGAAGAAAAAGTCTAGTTGGCGCGAACGGTGCTCCCAATTTAGAATATTAAAAATGATTCAGAATACTTGAAAATTCTTCTTCTTAGAGCTTGTTGATTCTGACATGACCTTTTATAGGTCTTACACAACGGTCTGATTACATTAATTACAATCCACATGTACCAATCAAGAGTTAATCAAATTTTAAATCAAAACCGTCTGACACTTAAAGAAATTCAAAAACAGAACACCATTTCTCGAGAGAGATAAAACTACTCGAGTACAAGTTCTGTTTCTCGAGAAATGATGTAAGGTTCTTGAGAAGAATCACTTAAGGAAAATGTAAAAGATGAATTCTAGTTTCTCGAGAATGGATAGACTTACTCGAGAAAAATAAATTTCTGTTACTAGAAAAAAAATTCTTCTGTTACTTGAGAACAAGAAAACATCTTTAGACAGAACATCTGGTTCTCGAGAACAATTCTTGGCCTTCTCAAGAAATCTCTTCGGCTTTCTCGAGAAAACAGAGCGGACAGGCACCCCTCTCGACACTCTCTTTATCACTTTCTTAGTTTTCATTGGCGTTATTGGTTTTTCATTTTTTGCAGTAAGGCTAGTGAAGAAAGAGTTGAGTCTTGCCATGCCGGACTGCAAAGTTTAGACCGCAAGAGGTGAATACCGACCCGTGTCATTGATACTTTTGAAAATTCCAGCCCCTCCTACGATATTTATAGCGCTGACAGCATTAATGAGATTTGCGGACTCGGCGGTTAAGCAAACATTTTTGAAGTTTCCAAAAACTTAAAAATGTGCGGGGATTATGTTAACCCCAAAGTCCGCAACATGTCCAAGGTCCCATGCACATTAGTGGCGGACTCAGTTTAGCAGTCCGCCCAGATCGGCAAAGCATCGACATTCAGCAAGTCCCAAGGTTAATCCCCTTCGGCGGCAACTCGGTGCTCAGTCCGCCCAGCTCGGCATGCCCCAGGTGATAATTTCTAAGGATAGCTCTTCAGGAGGACTTAAAGATCAGTCCGCCCAGGCCGCCGTCCTCCAGCAGGATCGCACCTAGCAGCAGCGGATAGAATCTCCAGCCCGCGAGCCCAGTTCGGCCCTTTTGCGCAGACTGGTGTGTTCTTTCTATTTTCCTTCCCGTCACCGTTGCCTGGTTCTCCTGTCCCCCGGGCAGCCGGTTATTTTAGCACTGCCCATTTGGGCAGGCCCCCATCCTATAAATAGGGGGAGGTGGTGCACCCAAAGCACGTTGACTCGAGTCCAGAAGCCCATTTAGTGAAAGCTGCGGACTTAGATCTCGGACTTTGTGGTCTCGAATCTATCTTGATCACCGTTTTTTCCTTGATCCATTAGTAAACGGTTGCTTGCAGCCTCCTCTCTTTTTCCCTTTTTACTGGAATTTGAGGCCGCATTTTCTACATCAACAGGAGGGAATGTAGATGTATCCTTGTTTGGGGAAGCACTATAAATCCTATGTGCCTTGTGTGTTTTCTCTATGTTGGTTTTATTGTAGGTTGCATGTCTTGAAAGTTGAATATTATCAATCAATAAAGCATCCAACCAAAAGAACATAAAAGATAGTCACTAAGGACTAAAAAACATATTCACCCCCCTCTAGATGATTTAGCTATCCTTGGAATCAAATACTTTCACTGAAGATCTCCCTGGAGCTACACCTCAGTGAGAGATCAATTTCACCATTGAGTTGGTGCCAGGTGCCAAACCTATGTCGCGGTCCCCTTACCGCTTAGCACAAAGAGAAATGGCGGAGTTGAAGGCGCATCTTTAAGAATTGATAGAACAGGGGTATGTGCGTCCAAGTTCGTCACCTTGGAGCACCCCAATTCTCTTTGTGAAGAATAAAGGCGGAAGTGTGCGGCTATGTATGGACTATTGGGAACTGAACAAGATGACGAAGAAGAATAAGTACCCGATTTTGAGGATTGAAGATCATTTCGACCAGCTAGTTACGTCGACTGTTTAGTCGATGCTGGATTTGAAGTTTGGTTACTATTGGCTGAGAAACAAGGAAAGCGTGTAAGACTATCTTTTTTTTCTTCACCATTGGTCTTATGCCCAAAACTCCCGCTTTGCGGTGACACCAACACCTGAGAAGGTCATCACTACAAAATGCCGATCCTGTCATTCATATTGATCACAGAAGAAAGTATAAGTACAAATGAACAAATATAAGTTCAAGTCCACAAGATCACACACAATATAGAATCACACTAGTAAGGTGTCCACATGATAATAACAGAATATTAACAACAAAATTAAAAAATGGGCTTCTGCCCAGTACATCACATCCTCACTACAAATCACACGCGGAAGCAAAGCTACTATAGTCACTCAGTATCCCATTAGGTGGTACTCTAGTGCTAGACTGGCCCACCTCCAACTACAACAGCCTCTAGTGTTGCAACGTCTCCTGGTGCTACTCATCGATCCCGTAAAATTATATGGTCCACGACCGTTAGTCAAAAAACAAAGTCAACCATACCCCACCCCTCCCCCTGTGACTCCTAGGCATTAGGTAGAAGGAATGAAGAGAGGAGGTACAATATAATCAGTAAGTACAAATAAGCAGGTGATAGCGACCTTAAGCAAACAGTTATATAAATATGTAAGACAAGCTACGCGATTCTATATATAACATGATGTATGGAACAACAATGATAAGAGCTAAATAATGAAATGTACATCTAGTAATCACATGTAAATAATTAACCTCAAATTATATGCATGCTCATACAAACTTATAAGTTAAGGGGTCTTTTACAGGGCTCCCATCGTATAAGCTATCTCATACTAGTTTATACGACAGTGTGTCAGGTTATATGTAGGTATGTGTTTTGTGATATGTTATGTCATGATTCATGCAAGTGCAACACATGCACACGACTCTATGCGCAAAGACTTGTAATTCCCCAATTTTGGAAGCTATCTTCACTCACAGGAGCCTCCGTAGTCAGCAACAGAGACAGTGTGTTGGGCCATCCCACTCCCAGGGGGATAACCGCACTACCAAGCCTAGCCCATACATATGCCTCTGAACCACGCACCAAAGTCACCACGTAATAATGCAGGTTAACCCGCCAGTCTTTTGTGGTCAGGTGTAGAGTCACTAGGTAAGCATCTCCTAAGAAACTGCTAAACCAGTCCCAACCACTACACCCTCTAGAGTCTTCATTCCTCTGGCAAAGCGATGACCAGAGCGAACTAATGACCCACCACTTTTATGCACATGCACTTGTGCTAGAAGAACTCCAGAGCCATCGGCTCGCCAAACCGAAAACCATCTTTCTATCAAACACTGATCCCACCACCCATGAATCTATACCATCTATACTCTCTAAATGATTGGGTGTGTGTTCGTGTTGGTGGCTTATTAGAGGTTACTCTTTAAATCAGTTTAGTCTCCTGGTTTATGGTTCGACTTGGACTGCCCAGGGCATTTCCTGTGAAGTGCTCTCGAGGGAACTAGGGACTACGATAGGTTGAAACACAAAGTTCTCTTTCTCAAGGTACTTACTTTTATGATTATTTATTTATGACCAAACCTCATTCCCATGTTGCCTCTTAGCTAATCCTTTGTGAATTTATATACTCCCTAGGAGAAGACGATACACTGTCGAGCCTGAGTACAACCTCATCTCCAAATTACCTAGTCTACTCTGAACTTGGCCCTAAGGGTGACCTTATAATGACTTCACCAAACCTGATACACCCACTATAATTTCACCCATTTATGGTCTACTATTCTACCCCAAAACCTCTAATTCACTATATGTAGACCATGTGATCGATCCAAAGCATTCGAAGGTACACACTATGAATAATTGTCTATAACCTTAAAATTATTATTGAGGGTCTACCATGATATATTAAGCCCCAAACCAGAACTAGCTATTTTTCCTAATTAAATCAGCCTTTATTTTAATTTTCCAAAAATTATTCCTCCTATGACTTTAAACATGATCGAAAAGATTCTATCGTGCAATGACCCTACAAAACTTTTCAAAGCCTCTTGTTGACTAAATAACATCAGGGTATAAATTTCATAATTTTACAAAAGGAATTTTACCATAAACAAATTTCAAATCTTGATCGAAAAGACCATTTACAAAGTAAGTACAAGTTTTTGTGATCTAAAAATTATAGCAAAATTAACAGGGGACTATAATGATCAGAATAACATGCCTGCCCAAATTTCATAATTTTCTTTTGCTATTTAACTATTTATTGGAAATTACAAAATAATTTGCCTCTAGGGCAACTTGTGAAGGACTGCTATAAATACTCCTCCAAAACTTTTAATAAAATTAACAAGACTTTCCAGAAACATAAAAAGTTTAACAGCCAAATTTAACAATTTTCTAGGACAAATTAATCAGATAAATAATTAAATTCAAGAATACTATAAACAAAAGGGGTGTGAAGGAGGTACTTTAAATAACCTTCTAAATGTTTCTATAAAATTTTCAGAGCACTATGTTACCTTAGGAGCTCTCTGGGCAAGATTCATATTTTTCCAAAATACAATGACCAACCTATTAATTTATATCAACATAATTGAATTAGGGAACATTGTGAATAATCTCCCCGAAATACACATCCAAAAATTATTCCAAAATTCACAGAGAAAATTTTTTCATAAAGACATCACAAGCAAGATTCCAAGGCATTTCCTCCAGCAAGATCATTCGAACGACGCCTGATCTATTATAAACCTAGGAAACCGAAGAAGACTAAGTGAACCTAGGAATGAAGATGAGATCACCTTAGTCTACAATTAGCTCATTCTAGAAGCAGCTCTACAGTTTGACCTTAGGACTTCAACTTAACTCCAGGACCCAACCACAACACTCCTAACCCTTTAAGAGGTCCATAGGGACACTAACGATCCATTGGGGTCAACCAAAGTGGTCAAGTTGACCAAAGTCAACCCCAACCCTAAATGGGTCAAACTAACATATATAGGGCCAGTTACCCTTGCCTTAGTCAAATTGACCGCAACTACACCTTCCTAACACTTAAAGGTGGTCAATGGGTCACCAAGGACCCATTGGGGTCAAATAAAGAGGTCAAGTTGACAAAAGTCGACTCTTGCCCAAAAATAGTCAAAGTGCCCTAACTAAGGGTCAAGTGGCCTCCAAGGTGCCAAACCAACCCAACCCTGTAACACACCAAAAAGGACAAGTGGTTATTAACGGTTATCGCACGGGGATAGCTCAGTGAATTAGAAGACCCACGTCTCGGGTTGTTACCGCCAGGCAATAGTTATTACCACGCCGCGCTGCCTCTCGATTACTGTCAAGAAGGATTTCTCGAGTAACCAATCTACCGCCAGGCTATAGGTGTTACCGCACCGCGCTAGACTCTCGACGAGTGTCGAGAAGGATTTCTCGAGTAACTAACGTACCACAGTGCTATAGAGTTATCGGGGGCGATAACTATGGATTGTAGTGTCGGCTGGTCAAAGCAGTAACCACCTGTGATACCGCGCGGAGGTAGGAGTTATCGCGTAGTGGTAGTTTTTAGATAAGTGTTGGACTTGAGATTTTATTCTCATTTTCTCTCATACACTCTTTTGCTTAGTTCTGGAGAGGGAAGAGGATGAAAAGTGCAGTAGCTTAAGAGGAGATTCGATCCAAGGCATGCTTGTGATCGGAATCGTGAGTCAACGCTAGATCCGTAGAGAAGAAGTTGTGACAATCAATTCCAACCAGATCAAAGATTAAGGTCATGGCTCAGAGGAAGACTACAAGAGTAACGACCTTCCTTCTTGCACAAGTGAAGTCCTTCTTTTGGCATATGCATGGAATCCTCGACAAAAAGGTGGAGAATCGAGGGAATTCCGTTGGCTCGATTCATGAAATTCCCAGTAAGTCCTAAATATAGATCAAGAAATGTGTAGTACAGAATATGCATGCTTTGTGAAGCCCATCCAGACAGGTTTGTCTGGATTGGTGATGTTTATTTTGAGTACCAAAGAAGACTTCGAGAATAAATGAGTAGTTTACGGGGTCTGCGGGGTTGTACCTATGAACTGGAAGTTTCAGGAAATACTGGAGCTGCACTCTAGGAAAGTATCCATGAAATACCCCAGTTTGGATGACTATTGGATGTCACCGGATGACAGTTAGTATCACCATCTATGATAGTTCTTGGTGAGCAAATAGTGCTATGAATGTCCAGTGTTTATGGCACTGCAGGTTACTGCAAAGTTTTGGCTGGATCTGGTATAGAAAGTGAATTCTATGGCTAACGCATGGCGACAGTGAGTATCGCGGGCAATAGCTGCCAGATATACGTTTGATGTTAAAGACTTTCTCTGGGAGACAGGGAGGTTACTCTGTGAGCTGGGAGCTCCTAAAGGCCAGGGATCTGAACGGACAAGGGGAAGCCGAACTGTGTCAGAGTAGCCGTAAATTTGACGATTTGATCAACGGGCAAAGGCTGAAACCTATTCGCATTATGGTTGTCTAACACGAGTGCCTAAGTTATTGGGGTTCATTAGGATCGCATAACGAGAGTCTTAGGCTGTATGCCATAAAGAGTAAAGTCTCAGGTCGGGGGCTGTGGAAAGTGGGAATGCTCAAAGTAAACTGTTATGTTTGGGCCATCTGAAAGGTGGTGGGACCCTGGCAACAGGTACACCAAAAATATGCCCAAAGTGCACGGAATGTTTGGTCGTTGAATCATTCGTTTGTGACATGTTGAACTATGCATGAGTGCATATTCTTGTGATATATCTGCATGTGAAAATACTATGCCTGTAGGGAAGGGATACCACTGCCAGAGGAAAGGGGTATGGTCGTAATAAATTGGTCAACTGAATGCTGATCGTTGCCATGTGCCCCTATCGCGGTGGATTGTCCTTGTGCAGGTGCTGGGAAGCGGAGCTGGAAATAGCGGGCTGAAGCCCATGTTGCTGCTATTGCTGGACCTCGAAGGCCAAATGGATAAAGTTTACTATTTTCATGTGTGGCCGGCCTACGTGCCGATGCTTGTAATCCACATTTGTGAAATGTAACTGTAAGGCCTTAAGACCATAAATTTTGTGTATTTATACATGACATTCCTGTTATATATATAAATTGTGGTTTATATATTGTGGACATTCAAATGAGTTTGAGTTCAAGTAACCATAAAGCATCCGCTGGAAGCTCTGAGATAGGATTTGAGTAGTTCTTGATATTAACATGTAATCTCGCTGCCTGTTTGTGGAATATGGTGTGGGGACCCATTCAGACATTCTATTATATTTCATGTGATGGACAGAGGCATTACAATTTTGTATCAGCTTGTCTTGGTCTTCCTCCTATGAATTTGTGGTCGAATTCTTTTGAGGGGTGGGAGCACGTGTAAGTGTGACCCGTTATAACATAAATGAACTCATGAATGTTCACTAAAGAATGAAAATACACCTTTTTGAGGAACCTATGCGTTCCTACAAAGTTGTTGTTGCTTTTGCAAATACAAAATTCTGGGTGAATCACTTTTAGAAATACAATTTTTAGTTTGCTTAGATAACTGACAAGCCCTACAAAGTCCTTCCTTCTTGTAAGAACCAGAAGGTAGTCCTCTGACAAGGTTGTCCTTAGATAATTGATCTATAGTTTTAATAATTAGATGTCCTAACCTTTTATGACTTAATTCATTTGTTTTACTAATCTGATTAAACAAGGAAATTTCAGATTTTGCAGAGTTGAAATTAACTAAGTAAATATTACCCTGTCTAATCCCACTTAAAACATAATGACTTGCTAAAAGATAGCTGATAACCTTCATCATATAATTGAATTATGAAAATAAGGTTATGTTTGAGACCTTTCACATAAGCTACATTCCTGAAGGTAACTGTTCCAAGTTTGACATTCTCATAGCCCTTTGTCTGGCCACAGTTGGAGTCTCCAAAGATGATTTAGGTCCATGCTTATCTTTGAAGTCTTTCAGGTTAGCCTTTCTTCCTGTCATATGTTTTGAACATCCACTATTCAAATACCATTGTTCATATGTGGTAGGATAGTTCTGTTCCTGCATTAAAACAAATTAGGTGTTTTTGACCCAGGTTACCTTGGGTCCTAGTTTTCTTTGATAATGATTAGAAATATAAGAACACTCAGGTTGATCTTTATAACCAAGTGGTTGATATCTCCTAGGAGGAATAATCTACTGAGTAAAATGATTTATAAATCTTTGTGTCTGATTATTCTTGTGAAAAGAATTAAAATTTCTGTTAGAAAAATTTTGGTTCGATGAAATATGTTGAGTTCGTCGATCTGAGTTCGACGAATGGAAGTGTGTTCGTCGAGCTCCATTCATAGAATAATAATGTTCATGTTCTGTGTTCCACGTTCGTCGATCGCAGTTTGACGAATCATATTGATTTCGTCGAGCACCATTTGTTAGATAGTTATACTCAAATCTTGTGTTCATAGTTCGTCGTTCTCTGTTCGACGAATCGAATTTATTTCGTTGAACTCGGTTCAACGAAGTATTTTGAACATAATTATTATGAAAATTCATATTTTGATTTGGTTTTTGTAAAACTTCTGTAGCCTCATCTAAATCTTCTAATTTTTCTTTACCTTTAGCAGAAGTGAATTTTATAGGTGTAGATAAAATATTTTTCTTTAAAAGATGAGGTTGACTTGATGAAGCTCCCAAGCCTACTTTACCATTTAGTCTGGCATTGAATGCACTTATGATATACATCAGTTCGATACTTCTCCCATTAAGGGATTCTTCAAACGTTTTGGCCTCACATAAATTGTGTTCTAGTGAAATTAATTGTTCCTTAAGATTTTTCAAATCTTCTTTAAGTTTCACATTTTCTGAGGATAAATTATTAAATTTAGTTAACTTATCTCTGAGAAGTTTTATTTCTTTCTCAGAGTTTATCAAATCATTAAATAGCAATTTAAAATCTACTTTAAACTGATCTGAAGTAAAGTCAAAGGTAGAGATTACCTGATCCTTTTCTGATTGAGATTCAGAATCTGAATTGCTTCTTGATTCATTGACTGCCATCAAGCAAACTTCTTTGGCTTTTGCTTCATCTTCATCCTCACTTGAGCTGGATAAAGATTCAGATTCTGTTACACTCCAAGTTTCAGCTACAAAGACTCTCTCATTCTTTCTGTGTTTAGAAGGTTTGCTTGTATGTTTCTTGTAGTCTTTCTCCTTCTCCTTGTCTTTCTTTTGATTTTCAGGACACTCTGGAAGAATGTGTCCTGGTTTCCTACAACCATAACAAACAATTTCTTTAGTTAGTGTTTTATCATAACTTGGTTTATCCTTGTTCCTATAAAACCTTTTTCTGAAGTCCTTCCTGGCCATCTTATAGAATCTCTTAGCCAGTAGACTAATAAGGTCTTCATTCTCAGGAAGTTATTCTTCCTCTTCAGTTGCTTGAAAAGCAATGCTCTTTTCTTTGTTTATTAAATGCGATGTATTTTGTTTGGCTTCTCTGGTTTTGATGAGCTGCTCATAAGATTTAAGCTTGCCCAACAAAATCTCTCTTGAGATTTCATTGACACTTTTGGCTTCTCTGATTGACTAGATTCTTGAATCCCATGTGCTAGGGAAACACATGAGGATTTTTTCATTGACCTCTGTCAATGTAATGTCTTTCTCCAAAGTTTCAGCTCATTGATTATGAGACTAAGTCTTGTGTACATTTAAGCAACAGATTCTATTTCACCCTTCTTGAATTTCTCATGTTGAGAAATCAAGTGTGATCTTCTGTCTTTTCTCTCATCTACTGATCCAACAACCATGGAAGTGAGGGAGTCCCAGATGTCTTTTGTTGAGGTACATTTAGCAACTTTCTGCAAAATGTCATCAGACATTGTCTGGCCTAAAATATTCAGAGCCTTGGCATCATCAATTTTAGCTTTCTTCTGGGCTTTTGTCTATTCTGGAGGTGCTACAGCACTGGTACTTGTTGTTGCAAGTGGTATAGGTGGACCTGTCAAAATAGAGTTGTAAATATCTTCATCGTTAGAATTTATGTAAAGTATAATCCTTGCTTCTGATAATGCAAACTTATTTAGATTGTGTATAGGAGGACTTGTGCTTGCATACTCTTAATTTCGTGCCATGACAAAATCAAGATAAGTAAAGTAAGTTCTATCAGGATCTTTGTTGGTTCAGGTGTTAGCCTGCAAAAATAACCAACCTCCCTCTGATACCAATTGAAATTGAGAGATACATCTATTTTACACTAGAGGGGGGGGGGTGAATACTGTATATTAAATTTTTTGATTTGTTTTCAGAGTTGTTTAGAAAATAAGTGATATACAAATATATAAATAGACAGATTGACAATCACAACACACAGCTAAAAGAAAAGCATCAAAGACTGACGACACAAGGAATTTTATAGTGGTTCCCTAATAAATCTGCTTACATCCACTCTTCTACCATACTGGTAGGAAACCACTACAGGTTTTTGATCAGGTGTCCTGCCACCAGAAGATCTTTTTTCTAAGGGAGATCTAGCAACCCTTTAAGCTTTTGATCAAGTGCCCAAAAACCAAGCTTAAGTATTTTGATCAGGAAAGTTAAGAACCAAGAGGTTAACTTTTGAAGGGATTTATAACCCTGTACACAGTTTAGTAAGAAAACTAAAAATGATGTTGCCTTCTCTTTCAAATATCTCTGAGAAGACTTTAGTGGATATTCTTGAAGCAAAAAATCACCCCCTTAGTTGAGTAGAATTTGCAATCAAGGGAGAAGCTTTCCTTCTGGGTGTAGGTCTTCAAGTTGCTGATTAATTGAAGATGTTGCACTGGAAGACTGAAGTAGAAAATCAGATAAAAATATGTTGATTTGAAAGAATGTATCCCTTAAACTCTAAGTCAGTAACCCTCTTTGAGGCAACAATCTTCTGAATATATATTGTCTGAGAAAAATTCAAATATTTGAATTTAAAATCATTTTGAAATGTCTAAAGTGCCTCCGAGAATTGTAACTGCCCTAGGGAATTAATTAGGTTTAAACTCCATGATAAATCCATAATTAATGCTGCTTGTAACGACTATATTCATTGAGAATATTTAGCATTAATTATCAGAGTGTAACTGACAATAATTGAGCGTTTTAAAGACATTTTGCCTCTGAATATAAAACTGCCCGAACACTATAAAGAAATCATCGAACACAATAAGAAGTTCGTCGAGTAGAGTGTGGAGGATGTCGAACGGAGCCTGGAGTTCGTCGAGCTGAGCTGGGGAGTTGTGATCAACATTCATCGAACGGAGCCTAGAGTTCGTCGAGCTGAACCCATAGTTAAAACTCTGAGTTCGTCGAACTGAGCTCGATGTACGTCGACCTGAGCTTAGCTTTTGTCGTACAAAATCCTACATTCATTGAACTGCACTTCTCTTTAATTTTTCTGAAGGAGCAACCCTGGAAATAAACCTATTACCTTAAATTATACATATTGGGTCAAATTAATCATCCTAAACAACTGATAGTGATCCTAGCCAAAATCAGTAATAGAGTTCCAACAGTGCTTGTGTTCGGAATCGCGAGTCGACGCTAGATCCGCAGAGAAGAAGTTCTGACAATCAATTCCATCCAGATCAAAAATCAAGGTCATGGCTCCGAGGAAGACTACAAGGGTAATGATCTTCTCTCTTGGACACGTGAAGTCCTTCTTTTGGCATATGCATGGAATACACCTCCAAAAGCTGGAGAATCGAGGGAATTCCTTTGGGTAGATTCATGAAATCCCCAGTGAGTCTTGCATATAGATCTGGAAATATGTAGTACGGAATAGGCATGTTGTGTGAAGCCCATCCGGACAGGTTGGTATGGATTGGTGATGTTTATTTTGCATATCAGAGAAGACACCGAGAATAAACGACAAGTTTATGGGGTCTGAGGGGTTGTACCTGTGAACTGGAAGTAGCAGGAGGTACTGGAGCTGTATTCCAGGAAAGTACCCATGAAATACCACAGTTTGGATGAATGTTGGATGTCACCGGGTGACAGTGAGTATCGCCATTGGCGATAGCTCTTAGTGAGCTATTTGTGCTGTAAAAGATGACGAATATTTTCTCCACTCTAACGCGTGTTTCCAATCGATGAGGAAAGTATACCTATCGTTCGGAGTATAGAATCAAGTGTCGTATTTCAACTCGGGGCTTGTCGAGTACTTGTACTCACAAGAGAGTGGTATTATTTTATCGGACGAAAGAAATTGGTTTTTGTTTTTAACGGAAATACAAGTGTTACACTAAGAAAGAGAAATTCGATGTTGGGGAAGGTAGCACTTGATATAGAATCCCCTTGAATTAAAATAAACCTTCTTGAAAATTAAAGTAATGCGAGTTCTTAAATTTACACACCCGACCTTGGAGGTTCCTACAGTACAAAAGCGTCTCACTCGAGCTCATGCTTTTGACTAACCTTAGGTTGATAGATTAAAACCTCTCGGCCAGTCCGAATGATTTATGTCGTCCACTCTCGAGGAGTGCATGCAACTCCTTTTATCTTTGAGTGATCTCCTCGTATCTGCAACCTCTCAGTCATTTAGGAAACGGATCTTAGATCAAAGACATATTCGCGAAATATGAATTTGACAAAATATAATTCAAAGATAAATCTTTGGTGAGCAAGATAAAGAACACAAGACATTTTTTTGATAGAAAATAAAAAGTTTATTTTATTCCAAGTTTCATCATGATCAAGTGCTAAATGAAATTTAGTTACTCATCATGATTAGAGAATTACAAGATAAGGTGGGGAAAGACATGCTTGAAATAGAAATAACTAGAAATTAAGCTTACACAAAATTACTCTAGACTAGAAAATATAGCAAATAAAGCAGCAAAACACAAGACTCCTACTCCCCAAAATTCGACCCCCCAGCATTTGAAGTTGTCTGTAATTTATAGGAAAGTTTGATGGATGGTCACGCCCTAGGTCACGCCCGTGACCTAGGGCGTGTAAGGTTCGGAACCGTCGTATTCAATTCTAGGGAACGGTGGAGCGAAACCGCAAAAAATCGTTATGTTACGCCCGGAATCCGCGACCTATTCACACAACTTTCCATACTGGCTGCCTGGTTGTTCTAGCCGCCAAGTATCTCAATTCGGACGGTCACTAGAGGTCGGGCGGCCTGTGCGGCTATCCGCAGCACAGATCAACTCGGCTGGTCATCATCGAAGCCGGGCTGTCTCCATGTCAGGCCGCCGCCAGCGCCGACCCTGCTCAGTGACAAGGCCAAGGACCCAGACCTTCAGCTCACTACGAGGAATCAGCCAGGCCGCACAGCTTCCCTCCTTTCTCTTTTTCTCCTCATTTACTTCCCCTCACCTCTGCCCGATTCCACTGTACCCCGGGCAGCCGGTAACTTTAGCCATTCCCGCTTGGGCAGGTCCCCGAGCCTATAAATAGGGGGAGGGTGCACTCCCTAAGGGACGCTGACTTGTATCCAAGAGCTCGCCTGTTAAGGGCTGCGGTCTCAAGTCTAGTATTTTGCGGCTTGCAGCCTGGCCGGCTTCCCCTTTTTCTCCTTCTTGTAACTGTTTCTCACTTTAAATAAATAAATCTCGTAGCAGGATGGGCATTTAAGCCGCGACGGGCAAATTCTGCTGTTGCCGCTGCCAGCGGCCTCTTTTTCTGTCCCTTAGCTACGATCGTTAGTGACCGACTACTCGACAGTCTCCTCTTTTCCATTCCTTCCCCCGGTGCTCGAACCGTTAACTGGTGGTGCCCGACTCCCTGTCCGTTTTCGTGCATCAACAGTTAACACGCGACCTTCCGATCTTGATTTGTCGATGAAATCAGTGGTCTAGTGGGTCAGACCGCTCTAGCTTCAAGAGCTAGGCAGCCTGTCGAGCAAGCCGCGACTTTGCCGGCTAAGGCTTTCATCCCGCCTCCAGCACTGTAGAACCTGTCGTTCTACCCGCTCGCTTTTTCGCCGGTCTTCTTATCGGTTTGTTCCGCCGTCTAGCCTCCAGTTCAAGCCGCGACTAGTCGGCGGTCTCTAAGAAAGGTTTTGTTATTTTCTTCCCTTCAAGATGAATCCTGCAAAGGGACATAGTGAATATAATTTCATGTCAACTACTACGGATCTCTCAGAAGTGCAGGATTGTTCATATTTTAATGATGAGTCCCTTGGCCATGATAATAAATTTTCTGCGAATTGTGTTGAGCATGTGCCAAAATCTGTTGCAAGAGAACCTCCTTATAAGGAAAAAGAAGAGGCCCCTTCTCCATTCATTGATCGTATTTGATGGGATACTGTCTCCGATGATTTCAGAGTACCGCATCTCCCGGAGTATTCCGGATGTGATGATCCGTTTTCTCATTTGCAAGCCTCTAAATTGGCTATTTCATTAAGAAGGGTGTCAAATGGAATAAAATGCAAACTCCTTATTATATCTTTTGGCGATATTACAAGGGAATGGTTCTATAGTCTGCCACCTCGATCGGTAACCAGTTTTAAAGATCTTCGAAGTCAATTTATTTCAAGGTTCATTATTTACAGGAAGCGGAGAAGAGACGTTGGGGCTCTCTTCCGAATCAAGCAAGGAATTGACGAGTCTAATCCGGATTTTGTTGACCGGTTCCAAAAGGAAGTTCTGGATGTTTGTAGCGTCCATCAAGATTATTACTTACATGCTTTCATAAATGGACTTCGAGAAGGTCATTTGAAATTTAAGCTCACCACAAAGGACCCTAAAACTTATGGAGATCTTATTGATATTGTTAATAAGTTCATAATAGGTGAAGAAGCAAATAAAGGTTATATCTTGTTTCTGAATTAGATGACTAAACAATCTCAAGGGACTTCTGGTGATCAGCAATTTATTTCGTCCCAAAATGTTTCACAAGTTAAAGATTGCAAATCTCCTCCTCTTCTCAGGATAGAGATACATTATCTCTTAAGCAGAACGAATTATCTGAATTTGTGAAAGTACATCCAGTCACATCTTCGCATCTGAAAACTCTAAAGCGTAAAAAAGGTTCAGATAAATATGTTAAATTCAAAATTTCTATGGAAGATCTTCTGATAATCCTTCAAGGAATGTCTGAGTTCAAAAGGACTCGGCGTTTGAAATCTAAAATCAAATATCGGCATGAGGGTCTTTTTTGCAATTATCATAAAAATATTGGTCATCTGGCAGAAGGTTGCATAGCTCTCCGGGAGTTAGCTAATCAACTTGCAAGAGCTGGGAAGCTGCAAGACTATGTCATTCAGTAATTTTCTAAGGCATTCTTCTATGGCTTACTCAATGGTTCAAGCAGGGATTTCTTTTTCTCTATATGATAAAAATGCTTAAGATCAGAATAATATATAAAGTCCCCTTGGCAATTGGTATTAATGGGGCATAGTCAAGCTTCAAACATATATTCTTTTGACACATCCTTAACATCAAACAAGCATTATCTTTCATTTTAAGCTTATTTCTTAGATTTAATTATAATGCTAACATGCATACATATGGGGGCAAAATTCCCATTGAATTCTTAAGCCCTCTGCATCCCGCTTGACATCAGTCGCAGATGTGTAGTGTAAATTCCGCTTGACATCAGTCGCAGACATTGCGTACTTATCCCGCTTGACCTTCGTCGCAGACATTGCGTACTTGTCCCGCTTGAAATCGGTCGCGGATATTAAGAATTTTAATCCCGCTTATGTGTTCTTTGTGTGGAAAGTACTGCCACACGCACCTGCCCACATCGACACATAAGCGCATAGCTTCATCTATTCTTACAGGACGACACGACCCTATCCGCTATCTCGCGGCTTTATTAAGCGGCCTGTACCAATTTATATCATTCAATACACAGGCCGCGTGGTTACTTATTCCGGCTTAAATTATTTGGCTTCCATGTGCCTATTGCCGATTTATTATTCATATAGTCGGGAAGTCGGCAGACCTGTTTCTGGCAGTTAATTCTTGACCTTAGTTAGCTAACTTATATGGTATCAATTATACTAGTCGATCCATGACTTACCATCACAAAATTATTTGGCTTCCATGTGCCTATTGCCGGCCTGTATTATCAGAATCCACAGATTATTCTCTATCCTTGTCTCTTTCATTAAAAGGGCAATTTGTATCAGAGTTCGCCCTTGAAAGATATAGTACCTAAACACCTAGAGGGGGGGGGGGGGTGAATAGGTGACCTACTTCTTTTTAAACTTTAATGACAGCAATCAGTTAAGTTCACAGAATTCTAACTATTTTAACACAGCAAATACAGCAAATTAGCAAGCACAATCACAACACAGCAGACACAGAGTTTTTATAGTGGTTCCACAAGCTTTGGGTACATCCACTTTCCCCCTACGCCTATCTAGCAGTGTACTAGATTCGGCCAAACTTCACCACTGTCTCAGAACCCAAACTGGTTCCTACACCTCAGGCCCAAAGCCTTACAACTCAGCTTTTCAACAAAGCCTACACTCAGCCACAAAGGCCTACACTCAGCCAACAAGGCCTACACTCAGCCAACAAGGCCTACACTCAGAGATTTCAATCTCCTACACTCAGGCTCTCAAGCCCTACCCTCAGCCTTTATAAATACAGGCTTACAATTCACTCAGATCCAAAGGATCCTACAAGATAAAAATGATTAGAGAAATAATAACTCAACAACTCAGAAACAAGAGAGGGGAGTTGAGAGTTTCTTGATGAGTTCTTCGACGAACTCAGCTGGATTCAATCTGACTTAGCTTTCTTCAAAGCTTTTTGAAAGTAGAACTGAATAAGAATGAATCCTCCTGCAGTTGATCCTTGATCTCTGCTTCTTAAGATCAAGAATTAATCTGAATCCTTCTTCTCAGCCTAGTTCCAATGGCTGATTTCTTGGATGGAGCCCTCTCTCTCCAACTTCTTAGATCTTCACTTGGACAGCTAGATCTTCTTGTGTTGATACTCTGTGTACCACTTTAATAACTACTTGAACAATAATCTGATCAACAGTTTCTGTAAACTGTATGAGCCTATTTATAGGCCTTCTCCATGGTAACTTGCTGGTCCGGTCCATAACTTAATTCTGACATCTCTGACAGGTGCTGTAGACCGGCTGGAACGGCAGCTGTCAAGTCATCCTGTCAATTCTTGAAAATCTCTAACTGTCTGAAAGTGTCGAGACTTTCTCTCTTTAAGTGTCTACACTTATAGACCAAGTGTCGACACCAGTTATGTAAGTGTCGACACAAGTCTACAAGGTGTCGACACAACTCCTTGTGTTGTAGATACTATGTCTCGACACAGTTTCTTCTGCATGTGTCGACACTGAAATTGAGTGTCGACACAAGTACTTGATCTTCTGTAACTTGCTGAATTCTTCTAAGTGTCGACACATCTCCTTTGTGTCGACACAACTTCTTGTGTTGAATCTGTTAAGTGTCGACACTGCTTCTTGGTGTCGACACATAGTCTTCTATGTTGATACTTGCTGAGTGTCGACACAGCTCCTTATGTCGACACTTGATTCTTCTGTTGAGACTTCAGCTGAGTGTCGACACATTCCCTTAGTGTCGACACTTGTACTTAGAATAATTTGACAATCTTGCTGTTCTTTGCTAAGTGTCGATACTGCTCCATGTGTCGACACTTTCTTCAAGTGTAGAGTCTTCAGCTGAGTGTCGACACATTGTTCTAGGTGTCGACACTTACTTCATGTGTTGACTCTTCTGTTGAGTGTCGACACTTTGTTCTTGGTGTCGACACTTTCTTCAAGTGCTGTCTCTTCTTATTGTGTGTCAACATATTGTTCTTTGTGTCGACACTTTAACTTAGTTTCTGCTGACTTTTGCTGAGTGTCGACACAGCTCCAAGTGTCGACACTTTCTGGTGTCGACACAGCTTCACTGGGTGTCGACACAGCTCCTTGTGTCGACACTTTCTGTCTGCACTTTTCTTCACTGAGTGTCGACACAGCTCCTTGTGTCGACAATTTCTGTCTGGTGTCGACTCTGCATCCCAGGTGTCGACACAATGACTCCAAGTGTCGACACTGCTTGTCTGGGTGTCGACACAAGTCTTCTTAAGTGTCGACACTTTCCCTCTGGGTGTCGACACATGGACTTAGAAACTTTTTGCTTCAGTCCAGTAATTACTTAACCTGCACAAGTAAACTCAACATACATCAAATACATTATGATGTATATCATTGAGTTGGGTGAGGCTTCTTCAAATCAGGTACATTTAACCAATGTACCCAACAATCTCCCCCTATTTGGAGAAGTCATAACCCTTAGTCAATGATATACACCATTCATAATTAAAATTACAAAATGATGTAAAGCAGGACAATGTTCAGCAGGGTAATCATAAACATGTATCAATTTCACATGTATACAAATTCATCATTACAGAACAAATAAGAAATAGACATATTCACAGAACAAACATGAAATATATTAATCATATATTGTTCTAACATTTGTCTTATACATTTTCAGAAGTTCACTAAATATTTTACATTCAAAAGATTACAAAATAGACTTCAAGAAAATTCTAAATCTATTTTTGTTCAGGTTCCTTGATAACTATTCCCTTGCCAGCTTGAACTTGAGCTTTGACAGGGGCATCAACAGTTTCAGCATCAGCAGACTTCTTACCTTTCAGATCTTTCTTTTTGAGCTCTTCAGCTTTGATCTTTTGCCTCTCAAAATAGTGATATGGCTTTGGAAAGTACTTGCTAGGCTCCACTGCAGTAGGAGGTAGCTTTCCAATCTTTGCCTTCCTTCTATACTGAACTATTGCCTCCTGCCTGATCTCATGTTTTCTCCATACAGCTTCAGAAAACCATTTGTTCCTGTCATGAGTGTTATCCTTGGCAGCTTTCCAGGCAGTTAATATTATGTTTCTAGAGGTAGGGCTCCACTGTTCAAAGTCTGGCCTTTGTTCTGCTTGTTCCCTAAACCTCTTCTTAGACAACCTTGTCTCTTCCTCTTTCTGCAATGCCTCTTGCATAGCTTCTGATATAGGCTGAACAACCTTTTCAATATGGACATTGTCCTTGCCCCCAGACGGGCTGTACATGGTCTGTACCTCAGCATGAATCATCTCAAAATCTGGAGGTGGATAAATGACCTGAGCTACTTCTGGTTGCTCACCTCCAAGATATGCAGGTTGAATTCCAGATTCAGCAACATTGTCATCATCACAAAGTGGAGGATAGCCCAGTGTAGCTCTGATGGAATTAGATATCCATTTGGCATGATCAGAGCTAGCTTTGACTAAAACTCTCTCCCCCTTTATGACTTCTCTAGTCATATGATCTCTGACATCATCCTTTTGAAATCTGATTTGACTATCCAAGTATTTGATTCCATCTTTAAAGTAAGGTTTGAGCTTTTGAAGTTGGTCAGATATGGCTTTCTGGGATGCTTGGATAGCAGTCTGAACAGCAGAGGTTTCTTCTTGAAAGACTTTATCAAATTCAGCTTTAGCAGCAGTAGAAGTAGAGGGTTCAGCAGCCTTGTTCTTCAATTCAGTGACTATAGCATTACGAGAAGCAGTCAAGATATCATTCATTCTTAACTGATTTTCAAGAACATATCCTTGCTTCAATGCTATGTCATCCACCTGTGCCTTGATCTTTTCCTGGTGTGTTGCCAAGTACACTACTGCATTGCCACCCTTGTGGAAGCAGTCTGTCATCTCCTTATTATTTTGGTTCATTTCAAACCTTATAGATTTTATATCCTGGGCCAGATCAAATTGGAGTGATTTTTGCCCTTCATCTACATATTTCTCTATGGCCTGCCTTTGCTCATCCAACTTGATTTGCATTGCCACCATCAGTGCACTATAATCAATGGCTGGGACTTGTTGAATTATAGGCTGTGGTGCAACTGTTTGGAGAGCCTTCTTGTAACTCTGGCTTCTTCTCCTGAAGACATAAAGTTTCTTTTTCTGTGCCCTAGTAGCCTCCTCATCTTCAGACTCTGAGGAGCTGGCTATGTCAACCCTTTCCTTAGGGCTTGAAGGCTTTTCAGCTTGCACAGCTGGAGCTATCTCAGTTTCTTGCCTTATAGGCTCTTCCAGAACTTGTACCTTCTCCCCCTCAACAGCAGCATCATCAGTTTCCTTATCAAAATCTGCTTGATCCAGATTTAGGAAAAAGTCTTCCATTGTGTATTCTTGTGGAGACTGTGCAGGAGAAGTTCTTGGTTCTTCAACCTCTGGATCAGGAATTACTTCTTGTACAGCAGATGTGTCATCTCCAACAGCATCTGGTTCTTGAGTATTCAGCTGAGTTTGCCGATGAACATCAGACAAATCAACATCTTCTATAAGAAATTTTAAAGTATTTAGGTCAGTGAGTACCTCTAGTATGATGGTGGTGGCTTGTTCACTTTCCAGTGTAGAGGGTTCTTCTACACCTGGAAGCTCCCCCTTGCTTTGATCCCTGTGGATGGGGCTAGCTTGTGGTAGCTCCCCCTGGATCTCAGCACCAACTTGAGGAGCAGGAGTCTTTACTGCAGGCTCTTCCTCATGGTCATCAGGAGTGAAGACAACCTGTTCTTCACTATCAGAACTACTGGTGGACTCTTGTGACACTGGAGCAGTTTTTCTTTTCTTATTAGGTGGAATTTCTTTCTCAGGAACTAGTTTCTCAGGGGTTGGCATTTCCTTTGATAACACCCTGTCCCATCCAGAAAAGATCCTTAGATCCATCTTCCTCATGTGATTTATCTTGCTTCCAGCAGCAGTATTCATTACCTCTGGTATGGTACCAGCTAGGTAGAGACTTAAGATTCTGCCCAGATTGGGCTTCTTCAAACTTTCCTTGATTTTCTCATAAACTACTATTGACCAGTCTGTTTTCAGAGTGAAGATTATCCTTGTCATTATTCCAAACATATAGGCAGACAGTCTGTCATGCCCTCCTGGATTGCTGAGTAACACTTTTCCAACTATCTCAGAAAGAAACTTTCCTTGATTGTTCATTCCCTTCCTGGTGAAAACAGAACCTATCTTCATCTTGGAATCAAGTCCACACCAGATTAGAGCTTCCCTGGTCTTTGAAGCGATAACCTCATCTTCTTCTTGAGTTCTTGATAGCTGGAGAATCTTCCTCAGACTTTTAGGAGATACATTAACCCTTGCACCATGAACTCTGGATTTGATTTTGTATCCAGATTCATCCACCTTGGCTCCATTGAGGAATTCAAGAACCTCCTTCTTCCATATCTTAGTAGGTTCTGAAACTAAGTATTCTAGTCCAGAATCATCGACTAGGGTTACGACCGACTTGATTTCTTGATCTGCATCATCGAAAGCGCCGCGCACTAGCTCATATCCTTCGTTAACGTTCTCCTCAAGCTTAGGTGCCATTAGGGTTTGTAGAATTTGTCTTTAGAGAAGAGAGGTGTTGACACAGAAGTTTGAATCTCGAAACTTTGAAGGCGTGTCGACAAACAAAGACAGAACCCTATTTATACCTTTCTGATTTTGAAGATGAACAGGCGGGATAGATAACTTAAAATGTGTCGACACTGGCAATAAGTGTCGGTATTGACTTATAATGTCTCGACACACATGTGTCGACACAAGTTTAGTCAACAGATTTTATGTGTCGACACGTGGTTATGTGTTGACACAACATAACTCGACACATTGTCGAGGCTTTACTTAGAAAATTCTGAGTAAAACTTAAGTGTCGACACCACTTTGGATGTGTCGACACCTACTTGACATGTGTCGACACTAACATTCTGAGGTGTCGACACCAACTTCCTAGATGTGTTGACACCTTTTTTCTGAAGTGTCGACACCAACTATTCTGTGTCGACATAGACTTGTCTATGTGTCGACACCTTTTTACTTAGTCATTTTCAATTCTGTAAACTTACTCTAAGTTTATCATTCCTAGTTCAATTTTGAATCTATTGAACTTAGCTTCTTCTAGGGGCTTAGTAAACATATCAGCTATTTGATTATCAGTTTTAACATATTCAAGTAAAATATCTTCTCTTTCTACATGCTCCCTAAGAAAATGATATTTAATTTCAATATGTTTAGTTTTACTATGAGATACAGGGTTATTAGCTATTGAAATAGCACTTGTAGAATCACAGAAAAGTGGAGTTCTACTTACCTGAAATCCATAGTCCTCTAGCTGATGTTGAATCCACAGAAGTTGAGCACAGCAACTTCCTGCAGCCACATACTCTGACTCTGCTGTGGAGATAGCCACACTGGTTTGATTCTTGCTACTCCATGAAATTAGTCTCCCACCTAGGAATTGACAGGTTCCAGTAGTGCTCTTTCTATCTTCTTTGCATCCTGCAAAGTCTGCATCTGAATAACCTGTTAGATCAAAATCTCCATTCCTAGGATACCAGAGGCCTAGATAGGGAGTGCCCTTAAGATATCTCAATATTCTTTTAACTGCTGTCAAATGAGACTCTTTAGGGCAGGCTTGATACCTTGCACAAACACATGTAGCATACATGATGTCAGGTCTACTAGCAGTCAAGTATAATAGGGAGCCAACTATCCCTCTATACAAGGTTTCATCTACAGGTTTCCCTGCATCATCCTTGCTGAGAGACATACTTAACCCCATAGGAGTCTTCATGGTGCTGGATGAATCCATACCATACTCCCTTATGAGTTCTAGGGTGAACTTGGACTGACATATGGATAAACCACTCTCAGTCTGTTTAACTTGGAGACCCAAGAAAAACTTCAGCTCTCCCATACTACTCATCTCAAACTGACCTTGCATAAGTTTTGCAAACTTTTTGCAAAGGCTGCTTTCAGTAGACCCAAATATAATGTCATCTACATATATTTGGACTAGTATGACTTTGCCTCTAGATTCCCTAAGGAATAGAGTCTTATCTATTTTCCCCCTTGAGAACTTGTTCTCAATGAGGAAACTAGATAGGGTTTCATACCAAGCCCTAGGGGCTTGCTTTAACCCATATAAAGCTTTCCTAAGTCTATAGACATGATGAGGTAGAGTTGGATCAACAAAAACCTGAAGGCTGTTCCACATAGACTTCTTCCTTAAGATTACCATTTAGGAATGCTGACTTGACATCCATTTGGTAAACCTTGAATCCTTGATAGGTTGCATAGGCCAAGATCATCCTTATGGCTTCCAGTCTAGCTACTGGAGCAAAGGTTTGATCAAAATCAATACTTTCTTCTTGCCTATATCTTTTAGCAACCAGTCTAGCTTTATTCTTAATGATGACCCCTTGTTCATCCATCTTATTCCTGTAGATCCACTTAGTTCCTATTATATTGTGGTCTTTAGGTTTAGGAACAAGTTCCCAGACCTCGCACCTCTTGAACTGATTAAGCTCTTCTTGCATTGCTTCAATCCATTGTGGATGTTGTATTGCTTCTTCAAACTTCTTAGGTTCAACTTGAGACAGGAAACTGGAGTAGATTGATGCGTTCATGTATCTGCTCCTGGTTTGTACTCCTTGTCTTGGATCTCCAATAATCTGCTCTACTGGATGATCTCTTAGATGCCTGTTGGCTGGAGGCATCCTAACTTCTGGTTGAACCTCTTCAGCATCTCCATCATGCTGTATTCCTTGTACTTCATCAGCAATTGGCACATGTAGTTCTCCCCCTGGACAATAGCTACTCTCCTCTCCTTGCTGTCTTACAGCAGGCACTTCTTCTATAGTAAGCTTGTCCATTTTCTTTGTCAAACCTGTGGGGCTGCATACACTACTAGACAACTCATTGTTAATAAGTTTAGTATCATCAAAAACTACATGCACAAATTCTTCTACAACTTGTGTAGTCAAGTTGTAGACTCTATAAGCCTTACTATTATTGCTGTACCCAACAAAAATTCCCTCTTGAGACTTCGCAGCAAACTTAGTTAAGGAAGACTTCCCATTGTTAAGTATGAAGCATTTGCAACCAAAGATCCTGAAGTAGGATAGGTTTGGTTTCCTGCCTTTCACAACTTCATAGGGGGTCTTGTTAAGCCTTTTAGTGATGGTAGCCCTATTTATTACATGGCATGCAGTGTTGACTGCTTCAGCCCAGAAATACTCTGGTAGTGATGTATCACTTAGTAGGGTCCTACCAGCCTCTATCAAGGTTCTATTTTTCCTCTCAGCAATGCCATTTTGCTGAGGTGTTCTAGGTGAAGAGAATTCTTGAAATATCCCAAATTCTTCACATAGTTTTGTCATGCTATCAGACTGAAATTCAGTACCATGGTCACTTCTAATCTTGACCACTGTACTGTTTAGTTCATTCTGAATTTGCTTGACAAAGCTATGGAAGACACTAGGTGTTTCAGATTTCTGTCTTAAGAAGAACACCCAGGAAAACCTTGAGTAGTCATCTACAACTACAAGGGTATAGACCTTCCTACCTAAGCTGTGAACTGGCATTGGACCAAAGAGATGCAAGTGCAAGAGGTATAAACACCTCACAGCATCTTTGTTCTCTATGCTTCTAAAGGTGGATTTAGTCTGCTTGCCCTTTTGACAAGTTGGGCAAATACCATCTTTAACACACTTAACTTGAGGACCATTCCTCACTAACTCTTTGCTAAAGAGTTTGCTAATAGTCTTGTAGTTAAGATGAGCTAGACTCTTGTGCCATTTGACACAATGAGTGGCTGTCTCATCAGCTATAAGACAAACTGGAGAACCATTATTCTCAACCATAATGTCTAGGCAGTAGACATTCCTCTTCCTATAACCTGTCAAGATGATCTCTTGATCACTTGACCTCTTGATATGACAACCATTTTTAACAAATGAGATGTCATACCCTACATCACTTAATTGACTTATACTTATTAGGTTGTGTTTCAACCCTTTAACATAAGCCACTTGAGTAATGGTAACCAAGTTGCTAGAAATGTTACCAAATCCTTTGATGATTCCTTTTTCAGAACCACCAAAGGTGACTTTTGGACCATCTTTTATTGGTATGTAGTCCTTTAGTAATCCTCTAGTTCCAGTCATATGTCTGGAACATCCACTGTCCAAGTACCATGTTGGGGTATGGCCACTTGGACTCACCTGCAAAACAGATTAATGAACCTTAGAACCCAAAGAATTCTTGGGTCCTTGGTACTTGTTAGTTTGCAATCTGACAAAGCTACCTACTGGCTTTCCAACAGGTAGTTTGGTACTCACTTTGGCACTAGCATTGTGCCAACAGTCCACTGCAAAATGACCAACTTTGCCACAGCACCAACATTCAAACTTATTGTACATTTGCTTAGGTACAGTCTTTGCTGTCTTATCTACAGCTGACTTGTTGAATGTTGGGGCTTTGCCCTTGGACTTGGGCTTGGACTGCTCAGTCCTTGCAGGTCTAATAAAGCCCAGTCCAGCCTTGCCTTTATGTTGAACAAATTCATCAATTAAAGGTAGCACTGCCTTAGGTTTAGAAAACCTAGCAACAAGCTCTCTCTCTTTCTGAAGATTGATCTCCAGACTCTTGATTTGATCATTTTTAATTGATATAGTACCCATTTGAATCACTGTTATGTGCTTCAACCTGGCTATCTCATTCAGTTTTTGATCAAAAGACTTCTCAAAATCTATTGCTGCAGCTTTAAGATCAGCAATTTCCTTTGCCTGACTTTTGGCTAGGGACTTGCTTTTCTTGTAAGCTTGCAACAACACTTTATATTCATCTATAAGCTGATGAATATCATCCTCAGACTCAGATACACTTCCATCACTTGATGAAGATGAATCTGATTCTGTACTAGAACAAGAAACTGAACTTAGAGTTGAACATTGTACCTTACTGGGTCCTGGCTGTTCCAGGTTTTTGTCTTGCTCTGTCAAAGCCATTAGCCCTTGGCATTGACAGTCTTCTTGTTCATAAATAGACTCCATTATTTGCATAAATTCTTCTTCTTCTTCAGCAAACAGCCCTATGTATGCCTCAGCATCAGACTCAGTTTCTGAAGAAGAGATATCTGATAGAGTCTTCTCCTTCTTGGCAACAAAAGACTTTTCTTTCTTGCCTTTGAAATAAGTCTTTTTTCCTTTCACTAGATTCTTTCCTCTTTTCAGGACAGTCTGCAATAACATGACCTTGTCTATTGCAGCAATAGCACACTATCTTAGAACTAGTTGCCTTGCTAGATTTTGTCCTCTTTCTGTCCTTCTTTGAATCCTTTTTATCCTGATAAGAAGCTTCATTTCCTTTTGAAGTAGAGGGCTTTGTCCTCCACTGTTTCTTCTTCAAGAATTTCTGAAAGTGTCTAGTGAAGGCAGCAAAGTCTTCATCACTTTCACTGCTTTCAGACTTGGTGCTGACTGACTCATCTGTCTCTGATTCAACTACCTTTGGAGGTGGAGTTGGTGACTTATTCCTGCACTTCCTGGAGGCTTCTGTCTTGAAGGCTACTGTTCTTTCCTTGTGCTCAGTTCTTGTTGATTTCTCCTCCACTTTCCTCACTATCAACTGCATCTCATATGACAACAATTTGCCAAACAGTGTAGGTGGAGGAATTTCTCCCAACTTAGCCATTTCTCTAATGGCACAGATCTTTGTGTCCCAATCTTTGGTTAGGGACCTTAGGAACTTGTCATTTAGTTCATAGTTACTGAACTCTCTTCCATAAGACATGAGTTCATTTACTATTCTGTAGAACTTCTTATAACACTCAGTTATGCTATCACCTTTTCCTTATCTAAAACTCTCATACTCCTGATTTAGCAAGGATTTTCTATCTTGTCTAACTTCTTCAGATCCTTCCATATACACTATAAGAGTGTCCCACATCTCTTTGGCAGTCTTACAGTGTATAAGATTCTGAAATGTTGCATCATCTATGGCACTCACTATAATGTTTTGTGCCCTCTTGTCCATGGTAGCTAGGACAATCTCATCCTTAGTCATCTCAGAGAAATCCTTTGGGGTTCTCTGATTTGCATCTACAACAGATATCTTCATGGGCACATAAGGCCCTTCCTTTACTGTGATGTATATCCTAGGGTCAGAGGCTTCCATAAACAGCCTTACCCTTTCCTTCCAGATCCCAAAGATTTCCTTCCTGCATAGGGGCAATTTCATGGAACCCAATTCCTTGTGATTTTCAGAGGAACCCATGGTTCTTGATTTTCTTGAATCTGTATTTTGACTTAGACTGAATCTGCCAAACAGGATCTCCTTAGACTGTTAGTCCTTTTTGAGGAACCTCCCTCTAATACCACTTGAAAGATATAGTACCTAAACACCTAGAGGGGGGGGTGAATAGGTGACCTACTTCTTTTTAAACTTTAATGGCAGCAATCAGTTAAGTTCACAGAATTCTAACTATTTTAACACAGCAAATACAGCAAATTAGCAAGCACAATCACAGCACAGCAGACACAGAGTTTTTATAGTGGTTCCCCAAGCTTTGGGTACATCCACTTTCCCCCTACGCCTATCTAGCAGTGTACTAGATTCGGCCAAACTTCACCACTGTCTCAGAACCCAAACTGGTTCCTACACCTCAGGCCCAAAGCCTTACAACTCAGCTTTTCAACAAAGCCTACACTCAGCCACAAAGGCCTACACTCAGCCAACATGGCCTACACTCAGCCAACAAGGCCTACACTCAGAGATTTCAATCTCCTACACTCAGGCTCTCAAGCCCTACACTCAGCCTTTATAAATACAGGCTTACAATTCACTCAGATCCAAAGGATCCTACAAGATAAAAATGATTAGAGAAATAATAACTCAACAACTCAGAAACAAGAGAGGGGAGTTGAGAGTTTCTTGATGAGTTCTTGGAAGAACTCAGCTGGATTCAATCTGACTTAGCTTTCTTCAAAGCTTCTTGAAAGTAGAACTGAATAAGAATGAATCCTCCTGCAGTTGATCCTTGATCTCTGCTTCTTAAGATCCAGAATTAATCTGAATCCTTCTTCTCAGCCTAGTTCCAATGGCTGATTTCTTGGATGGATCCCTCTCTCTCCAACTTCTTAGATCTTCACTTGGACAGCTAGATCTTCTTCTGTTGATACTCTGTGTACCACTTTAATAACTACTTGAACAATAATCTGATCAACAATTTCTGTAAACTGTATGAGCCTATTTATAGGCCTTCTCCATGGTAACCGGCTGGTCCGGTCCATAACTGAATTCTGACATCTCTGACAGGTGCTGTAGACCGGCTGGAACGGCAGCTGTCAAGTCATCCAGTCAATTATTGAAAATCTCTAACTGTCTGAAAGTGTCGAGACTTTTTGTCTTTAAGTGTCGACACTTATAGACCAAGTGTCGACACCAGTTATGTAAGTGTCGACACAAGTCTACAAGGTGTCGACACAACTCCTTGTGTTGTAGATACTATGTCTCGACACAGTTTCTTCTGCATGTGTCGACACTGAAATTGAGTGTCGACACAAGTACTTGATCTTCTGTAACTTGCTAAATTCTTCTAAGTGTCGACACATCTCCTTTGTGTCGACACAACTTCTTGTGTTGAATCTGTTAAGTGTCGACACTGCTTCTTGGTGTCGACACACAGTCTTCTATGTTGATACTTGCTGAGTGTCGACACTACTCCTTGTGTCGACACTTGATTCTTCTGTTGAGACTTCAGCTGAGTGTCGACACATTCCCTTTGTGTCGACACTTGTACTTAGAATAATTTGACAATCTTGCTGTTCTTTGCTAAGTGTCGACACTGCTCCATGTGTCGACACTTTCTTCAAGTGTAGAGTCTTCAGCTGAGTGTCGACACATTGTTCTAGGTGTCGACACTTACTTCATGTGTTGACTCTTCTGTTGAGTGTCGACACTTTGTTCTTCGTGTCGACACTTTCTTCAAGTGCTGACTCTTCTTGTTGTGTGTCGACACATTATTCTTGGTGTCGACACTTAAATTAGTTTCTGCTGACTTTTGCTGAGTGTCGACACAGCTCCAAGTGTCGACACTTTCTGGTGTCGACACAGCTTCACTGGGTGTCGACACAGCTCCTTGTGTCGACACTTTCTGTCTACACTTTTCTTCACTGAGTGTCGACACAGCTCCTTGTGTCGACACTTTCTGTCTGGTGTCAACTCTGCATCCCAGGTGTCGACACAATGACTCCAAGTGTCGACACTGCTTGTCTGGGTGTCGACACAAGTCTTCTTAAGTGTCGACACTTTCCCTCTGGGTGTCGACACATGGACTTAGAAACTTTTTGCTTCAGTCCAGTAATTACTTAACCTGCACAAGTAAACTCAACATACATCAAATACATTATGATATATATCATTGAGTTGGGTGAGGCTTCTTCAAATCAGGTACATTTAACCAATGTACCCAACAGCCCTAGCCGCAATCTTATACTTCAATGTCATGGCTTTTCGGCGACTAAGAATATTAGCCGCGCGGCTTATTGGTCGTAGTTTATGTACAAATAAGCCGCGATCATTTCCCTCTTCCCAGGGGATAACTTGATTACTTCATTAAGGAATATGGCGGTTTAAACTGTTAGCCGCGCGGCTTATAGTCGATGTGTATTCTTAAATAAACCGCAAGTATATCTATCACTCTTGCGGGTAACTTCATTGAAGTCGCAGTATGGCCTCAGACCAGTTTATATGTTAACTATCTATTAAATCAGAAGTTACACTGAGACCGCGCAGACTTGAACAAGTAAGAAAAATGAGATGTAAAGTAAGCCACACGTCAAAGGTGAAGTTTTCCTTCATTTCTATTCCTATTTCATTGAATGTTACAAAATGTTAACCGCATGGTTTACAAAACAAATACCGCCGGTTTCCCAAAAAGATCAAAATACAAGTAAAAAATTTAAAACTACCTAATCGGCCGACTTGAGATTTTTTAGCCGCAGGAGAGCCTGAATCACCACCATCCTCTATGTCGATGGAGGATTCAGAGTACCCGCTGCTGCTAGCCGCTGAGCCGCCCGAACCGCCAGAAGTCGCTGAATCTGTCCGCGCGGTCTCGGATTCTTGACCGCCGGACTCAGACGATGCGCCTCCACTCCGGCTTCCCTGGCCACCCTCTTCCTCGTCGTCTTCCTCCTCTTCGCCGTCTTCCTCCTCTTCGCCGTCTTCCTCGCCGACCTTGACCTTGCCTTTGATCGCCCAATATATGGCTGCCACCTTCTTTTTCATGGTTGGGTAAATGTCAGCACAGGTGAAGTCGGTGAAACCGGCCGCCAAGCCGCCAAGGTCTCGGAGGCGGTTAAGTGCTCCATCAATCCCCTGGACAACCTGCGGGAAGACGTTGTCTTGGAAAGTGTGGTTCGCCGGGTCATACATTGCCTGTAAAAGAAGTGAAAGGTTATACCGGTTTAATATTTTTAGCCGCACATGTATCAGGTGATAACTTACCGCTTCCTGATGAGTGCACTTTATATACCTATTTTTGGACTCATCTGGGCTAGTTTTCACGCGTTTGCACTTCACTTTTAGTTCTTTATCATTCGTATTCATCTAATCATTATTTCCATAGGAAGTGCACATTTATGCCCGTGGTTATGTATTTTGTTATTTTTATGGTCTGTTCTCCTTTTTGTTATTTCCTGGAATGTCTGCACATATCAGTGATTGGTTTTTCCTTTCGGTACAGGGGTCGTGTGCGTGTTCCGAGATGGTTGTGAAACAGGAATACTGCGCACGATCATGAGATCTAATGCGCACGACCACGGGTCGTGCGCCCCTGATCGTGCGCACTACTCTACGTTTTCCAGAATCAGCCTGGGGTAAGCGCACGACCACTGGACATAATGCGCATGACCATTGGTCGTGCGCCACTGATCGTGTGCATTGATTCCTCTTTTCTGGAGTCCTATCTGGGGTAATCGCACGACCATTGAACTTAGTGCGCACGACCACTGGTCGTGCGCCACTACTCGTGCGCTTTATCCCAGTTCTTCTTCCTGATCTTCCATGCTAGTGCGCACGAGTACCGGACATAGTGCGCACGACCACTGGTCGTGTGCCTGTGACCGTGCGCATTGTTCATTTTTGCTTTGTATAAATAGTGCAGGTCTCGCCCTAATTAGAGAGAGGATCCAGAGCTCGACAATTCTCCGCCGTTTTTCGCCTTCTCCGCCGTTCCCCTTCATCTTCCACCCTAGGGAGGTGCTCCGCGCAAGCTTTCACCGCCAAATCCAAGCCGGAGCTTCCTCTCGGCCTTCTCCTTCATCTGTGTGCTTCAAGTAGGGTTTGACGCCATAGCTATCAAGCAAAGGAAAGCTAGCAAACTTCGTCCGCTATTGTGAGATGAAGAAGACGGGCCATTGGAAGGTGGTGACAGCTCTTCTCTACCCCGGACGCAGTTGAGGACCGAGCTTGGATGCGGAATGACAATCCGACGATTCCAACCGTGAATCCTCAGCAAGACTTCGGATTCGGTCGATCTCTTGACTTGTTCTTGCTTTATTGTTAAATATTGGTGTTTAACTTTGTTTATATTGATGAAGTATGCTTAGTTTGTAAAACGTTTTTATACAATCATGTCTATGTGATTTTGTATGTTTTCGTTATTTACTTTAGTTGCGCCAAACTCCATCCACCACCATCCACCCTTACCGCACTAGCAATTGCTAGTGGCGTGCGTTGCGAAGAGGTGCTCATGACCCTCATTCCGCTGTTCTAACCACCTCATACGCTAGCCTTCTCGTCCATCCGCCTAGTGATTCGGTGCATAGCGGCCCGACTAGTCTTCCATCCCGCCTGGCGAAGCATCGCATAGCGGCGTTTCATAGGAGTAGTTGTTAGCCTTTTATTTTCTGTTTCCGCAAACATCAATACCCCCCTTAGTTAGCTCCGACCTGAGGACTTCAATCTCAAGTCCCCCTCGAAATTAACTCCACCTTACTGTGTTCCTTGTGAGATCGATACTTGGGAAAACCCCCATTTTATATTACTTGTACGACCGGTTCACTGCCGTGATCTTAAACATCAAGTTTTTGGCGCCGTTGCTGGGGAACACAGTCGTGTGAGTTTGTGGAGAGGGAGATAATAGATTGAAGACCTTTTCCATTTGTGCATATCATTTTTTTTGCTTTGGTTATTAAAATTTTTATTTTGCTTATTTCTTTTTACCCTTTTCTGATTTTTTTATTTAGCTAGCAGATCCGTGCTATTTTCATTTTAGCTGTGTAGCACTTTTTCAGCAATTATTTTTGTTCGAGATGGATCCTAATGCTGAGTGTCGTATCCTTGACACTTTGCGTCGATCCATCGATGTCATTGCTGTTATGAATGCCGAGCATTGCATTCGGTGTTTGTTATGTCAAGGTGTAGGCCACATGTTGAAGGATTGCCCTCGTTTGTGCAAGCATTCTCCCTCTGAGGGCGTGTGCACAACAACCTCCCATTCGCGGAAGACTTTTGTGGACAGGCCTACCAGGGTGTTGCCTAGCCCATACACTGACATAACGCACTTTGCTCATTCTTTACTCGTTGAGATTACTGAAGAATCTCTGGCCGCATACAGCTCTTTCATGGGTCCCTCGATCCCTTTTTATGAGCTTTCCTTGAGTGATGATGATCATTCTGGTGTTGGACAACAAAAAGAGGAGCAGGAAATCATGGATGCTCCTGTATGGGACGATGAGATTGTTCCGTTGGTCGACGGGGTGGCGTCAGCAAATGATTTTACGATGGGGCCTGCTCATTCAGTGCTTGATTTTGAGAGAAGCCTTGCCCCTCCGTAATTCTTGCCGGATTGTACTATTCCTCTTTATTGTGAGTCGGTTGATGATGCCGTGATTGTGGATGATTCGATGCCCGAGGTTGCGCCGAAGTGGGATGATGATTCCTCTATCTCCGACGTAGAAGGTGGATCTTCGGAACACCTTTATGCACCTCGGTGGGATGAGGAATACCCTCTTTCCGATGCAGATGTTTGCACCTCCTTATTGGATGAGGCCGTTCCTCTTACCACCGCGGACGTCGAGTTCTCGGATTCCCCTCGGTATGACTCATATGACACCGACAGTGATCTCTGCTTGGATCTTGCTGGGAGTGAGACCGGGATCACACTCCCATTTTCTGATTCTTTTAGTTCTTCTTCTCTTTTATTACTTGATCCCCCTTCCTTATCTGAGCCTGTGCAGGATGAGTCTCCACAGGTACGTTGGGACGATGATGAGCTTTGTGCCCATGTTGTTGCCATCGCCTCTTGCAGGCCTATGATAGACGATACCTTGCTAGGCAAGGATTTATTTTGTGATAAGATGAGCGAGGACCAGTGCTCCTCCTCTTCTTATTTCCTATTTCCTCTACCTGTGTTGGGCAGGTATTACTATTTAGGTAGAGGGGTAACTGTTCTATCGCCGTATCGGTACCCGCTACCGAAACGGATATTGGAATAATTACCTGTGCATTTTTCTTTTCATAGGCCCATTAGCTAGAACCTTTTTGTAGCCGAATAAGTCGTGCTAGGATGACAATAACCCCAGTACTTATCTTTCATTTTCTGCATTTTATTTTTCTTGTCTATTTTAGTTTAGCATTTCTTTTTGTATATTTTGTTTTGTTATTGCGGATCTCACCCCTGTAGGTATTCTTGGAAAATTGCATTGGCAGGGTTGTGGTTCTACGTATGGCGGGCCTGCTTCAAGTTTACATGCGTCTTCTGGTATGCTCACTGGCTGAGCATTGGGTAACATCTTCCCTTAGCTCTGTATGATTTTAATTTCTCTATCATATGCTGTGTAGTTTAGTTTAAGTCTGGGGGAGAGCCAGTGTTGTTAACTTTTGCACGTGCACATTTCATGTACATACTAGAAGCTTTTATAATTTGATTTTGATTAGATCGTTGCATCACACACCACTCCACCCACATGAGCGCGTGCTTAGTTGTTAGTGTGCCGCAAGTTAAACTAATTTCTTCGTTAGATTTGGGAAAATTATGGTGCTGACATAGGATTGTGAGACGGAATAAAATGTTGACCTTGCTGTGCTCCTAGTAGACTGCTCTCATCTCGTGTAGAAATTTGAGTAGATTTAATTATTCTGTATGCTTTTAGTTTTATATTTTTCTAATTGCGTAAATACTTTTTATTTTACTAAAAAATTGGTGAATCCGGTGTGAATCCGACGGTAGTTTAGGGATGTGTGTAGATGGCCGTTAGTTTTGTATTGCTCGAGTCTGTAGGATGGATAGTCTTTCTCGTTGGCTAAGAACTTGCCCCAAGCTATTCTTGAAGCATGGGTATAGGTTAGTTCACTCGCATGAGCGTGATGTAGACCATCATTTTGGCCCGGTTGAGCTTTGTACCGTTCCTGACGTCTTATCCTCGCTAGCCCCGTTGTGCCTACCCCTCCTTTTGATTCAACTCCACCATGATTTCACCAAAGCCTCATAGCCGATCCTAGTCGCACACCCAAGTTGAGCTTTAGTGTTTATATTTTAATGTTGGGGTGTGATGTGGTGATTTTACTTCTGATTATGTGGATGTGCTCCAATGTTATATTTGCTGAAATTGCAAAAATAAAAAGATGAATTGAATAAAGAAAAAAAAAGGAAAAATATTTGTAAAGAAAAAAAAAGTGACAAGAAAAAGTTTTAATTGAAAATCATTTTGGAAATGAGAATGTATTTGGAGTAGGCGGTACGCACACCCATATTTGAAAAAATTAAGTCTGGGGGTACCGTGTACTCACGTGTATTTTGGTTAGCTGATGGATTCATTTTATACTAGCTTATTTGGGTTTGGTGCTTAGTCATTCTTATTTATCATTGTTTACCTCACCGAAACCCAAGCCCCATCTCTTCACCTACAGTCCTACTGATTCGTGTGTGGACCAAACCAGTGTCGTGGAGAGAATGTGAAAGGGCAAGCATATGGTCACCGACATTGGTGGATTTCTTTGGAGGTTATCCCGAGCCCCGATCTTTGGCAATGCTCGCCTAGCGATTAGTCTACTTTCTCCCTACGCATGACCGGATGATTCACCGTGATTCTATTTTTGAGTAATAATAAAATGTTGAGACGCATTGTGAAAAGTATAAACTATTTTGTATACTGAGAAATTTCTTCTATTATATTTTTACGCGCTCGAGCATGCGACTTCGCATGGTACTTCGTATCGCAATTTCTTTGTTAACTAGTATTTTTCCCTATCTGCTTAGATTTTGTTTGCTCGGGACGCGCAAACAGTTAAGTCTGGGGGTGTGATGAGTGCACTTTATATACCTATTTTCGGACTCATCTGTGCTAGTTTTCACGCGTTTGCACTTCACTTTTAGTTCTTTATCGTTCCTATTTCATCTAATCATTATTTCCATAGAAAGTGCACATTTATGCCTGTGGTTGTGTATTTTGTTATTTTTATAGTCTGTTCTACTTTTTGTTATTGCCTGGAATGTCTGCACATATCAGTGATTGGTTTTTCCTTTTGGTACAGGGGTCGTGTTCGTGTTCCGGGATGGTTGTGAAACAGGAATACTGCGCACGATCATGGGATCTAATGCGCACGACCACTGGTCGTGTGCCCCTGATCGTGCGCACTACTCTACGTTTTCCAGAGTCAGCCTGGGGTAAGCGCACGACCACTGGACATAATGCGCACGACCACCGGTCATGCACCACTAATCGTGTGCATTGATTCCTCTTTTCTGGAGTCCTGCCTGGGGTAATCGCACGACCATTGAACTTAGTGCGCACGACCACTGGTCGTGCTCCACTACTCGTGCGTATTATCCCAGTTCTTCTTCTTGATCTTCCATGCTAGTGCGCACGAGCACCGGACATAGTGCGCACGACCATTGGTTGTGCGCTTGTGATCGTGCGCATTGTTCATTTCTGATTTGTGTAAATAGTGCAGGTCTCGCCCTAATTAGAGAGAGGATCCGGAGCTCGACAATTCTCCACCGTTTTCTGCCTTCTCCGCGTTCCCCTTCATCTTCCACCCTAGGGAGGTGCTACGGGCAAGCTTTCACCGCCAAATCCAAGCCGGAGCTTCCTCTCGGCCTTCTCCTTCATCTGTGTGCTTCAAGTAGGGTTTGACGCCATAGCCATTAAGCAAAGGAAAGCTAGCAAACTTCGTCCGCTATCGTGAGATGAAGAAGACGGGCCATTGGAAGGTGGTGACAGCCCTTCTCTACCCCAGACGCAGTTGAGGACCGAGCTTGGACGCAGAATGACAACCCGACGATTCCAACCATGAATCCTCATCAAGACTTCGGATTCAGTCGATATCTTGACTTGTTCTTGCTTTATTGTTGAATATTGGTGTTTAACTTTGTTTATATTGATGAAGTATGCTTAGTTTGTAAAATGTTTTTATACAATCATGTCTATGTGATTTTGTATGTTTTCGTTATTTACTTGAGTTGCGCCATACTCCATCCACCACCATCCACCCTTGCCGCACTAGCAATTGCTAGTGGTGTGCGTTGCGAAGAGGTGCTCACGACCCTCATTCCGCTGTTCTAACCACCTCATCTGCTAGCCTTCTCATCCATCCGCCTAGTGATTTGGTGCATAGCGGCCCGACTAGTCTTCCATCCCGCATGGCGAAGCATCGCATAGCGGCGTTGCATAGGAGTAGTTGTTAGCCATTTATTTTCTGTTTCTGCAAACATCAATACCCCCCTTAGTTAGCTCCGACCTGAGGACTTCAATCTCAAGTCCTCCTCGAAATTAACTCCACCTTACTGTGTTCCTTGTGAGATCGATACTTGGGAAAACCCCCATTTTATATTACTTGTGCGACCGGTTCACTGCCGTGATCTTAAGCATCACTTCCGTTTCCTTCAGTCCTTTGTTTTCTTCTTCTTTTTCCTCTAACCGCATCTCCATGCCGCTTTTATCTTTCAATTACTGCTTGTAGGCAAGGCCCATGAAATGGCTTATCACAAAGCTCCTGGCCCCGACCTGAGCGGCAAGCCGTGGCAAGTCGTCTGCAGGGACTTTACGCAATGCCTTCAGGTTGCGCTTGCCATACAGCGCGGAGCCCACCAAGTTTGTGTGGCGGGTTAATTTTTTGCTCCCCCAGTAGGGGAGGGCGGTGAAGACCTTCACGGACTCGCCGTCCGGACTCCACAACACATCCGGGTTGCCATGGACGTCCTTCAGGCCGCTGCCCATTCCATGCATCATGAACTCGTCGGGGGAGCCTGACTCCTCCTCTTCCTCAGCCCGCGGCGGCTTGGCCCGCCTGGCTCACTTCTCTCTTTGGGTGAGAGTTAGGCCGCCAGGCATCAGCGGTTTGTTCTGTGGGACCTCCACAGTTGCTGCAATGATAAAGTCAAAGTCAGTTCATAGGCCGCGCGGATAAACGATCAGTTCAGCCGGTTTGAAGCTTACTGTCTTCCGCTTCAATCCCTTCCAAAGACGGCAGAAGCAGGATGTAGTGGTTGACAACAAGCCGTGCGCCCTTGAAGAAGTCGTGGATCTCCTTCGCCAAGCCATCCAGGCCGCTGCTGCCGAAGGTGGACTCATCCCGAATTTATGGGTTGACCGACAGCAGCCCCAAGTTTCCCTCGAAGATGATAAAACGCTCCGACCAGTTCGGGATCTTGTTCGCCAATTTGATGATCTTCAGCCCCCTGCAGCTGAAGTACAAGTGCCCCCGGAATATCCTTATCCCGGAGTCCGGGATAGACCGCACCGAGAAGCATTCCCTGAAGAGCTTCATGGAGAATCGGACTCTTTCCGACCTCAAGTATGAGATGAAGCTGTATATGGCAGCTATCGAGTTTGGTGGCAGTTGTCCTGGCATAACGCCATAATGATCGAAGATCGCGACGGCCTCCAGCATGACCGGAAAGCGGAAGGCGCAGTCAAAGTGGTCGATGGGAATGGCGATCAGATTTGCGTTGGATGTATTAATCCGCTCGTCCTGCAGCGGAAGCCGCGCGACTAGAGGGCTTCCCTGCATATGTTTCTCTACAAAATCGTCTAGATCGGCTTTTGTTACCCATCATTCTTTGTGGTCGGCGGAATGGAAAGCAGAGGCCGCATCAGTCCTGACCGCGGTAGCTTTGTCAGACCGCATCGATTTGGATTTAGCCCGCATCCTTTTTGTCTTGTGATGAAATCTCCGGAGACGGCTCTATTTATAGAAAACCAGTGGAGGTACAGTACTCAACGTCAAATCGCGGCTAGCCATCACGACGCGCGACCTCAACCTGCAGGAAATACAGATCAGTGCAACGACTAAGCCGCAGTTCAGTTCGTCATTCCGCACGGCTACATCCCTGCACTTAGAATAATTTCATGGCAAATCATGTGGATATCATACTTTCAAGCCGGCGATTTGTTCGCCAGACCGCACGACTACTTTCCTGTCCTTGTATATTTCAGAACAAAACACATGTATGGTGATCGTAAATACAAACCCCATAAGCCGCAAACAGTTCGGAGCAGAATAAACATACAACAATTTTCAGTGACCAGATTGTCCAACATCCAGCATAAAAATATATTACACCATAATGTTCAATTGTTCGTGCGGCTTATGGCTCTCAAGTCGATCAGCCTTGCTTATCACCCTCCTGCGCCTCTCGCCCTATTCGCGCGACCTGGTCACCGGTTCTTACAATCTCAGCGTATACTTGGCTAACAAGATTGTGATGTGAGTGCAGAGACCGATGAACCCGCGCAGTGTCGCGCTCTACTCTAGCGAATGGAACCATTAGTTGAGCCCGAGCATCTAGCCCACTAGAAGATGCGGCCTGCCCGACCACCGCGGCCTCCGGTGGATTTGCAGCCCCTCCCGAAGATGGGTGGACAGTTTCCGGAAACTTCTTAGAAGCCGCTGGTGCAGACCGCTGGTTTTCGTCGGCTTGCGCGGACGGATCTTGGTCTTTTCCTTGCTCAAGGAAACGAATCTCTTCTCTCTCCCTCTCAATCTGTCCGGCAGTCAGCAGCTGAGCTTGCATATCCTGCTTCTCTGCCCTCTCCTACTCCAAAGTGGTCTGCATCTCTGATATCTTCTCCTCCACGGACTGCAACCTGGCGGTCTCTTGCTCCAATATAGAATGCAATATTGTTGTCTCTCACTCCATTGTAGTCTGCAACTCTTGAATCCTTCTCTCAGCGGCCTCCTAGGCAGCCCGCTTTTCTTCATCCTTAACCCGCAGGGCTTCAGTGTGCTCGTTCAAAGCAGCCTGCAATGTGTCGACCTCCTTCCGGAATTCGGCTATCTCTTTCTCGCGAACAATTGGCGGAGGCGGCGACAGCATAGACAAAAGTGATGTCAAGTCGCTCGGTTTCATCGCGGTCTCCGGTTCACCTGCAGAAGATAAACTGCAGTCAGGTTCAGCCGGATAATTGTGACCTTCTTGCAAGGAAATCAGTAAGAGAAGACCGTCGGTTTGATTTTCATCTCCTTGAGAGGCCGCGGTATGGTTTCTAAATACTGGCCGCGTGAATCATCCAGGATCTATCCTCTTTAGCTTTTCTTTCCATAGCTGCTCGGCTTCTTTAGCTCGGCCTTTCAGTAGAGCCGTGGCCAGGAAAAAACTGGACGGCGGATTTAATATTATGTTCGCCCCCTTCTTCCTTGACCGCGACTTGTAGAAGTTAACAATTCGCCTAACTTCCATGTGTTTACCTTGCAGCAAAGGGAGTGTGGTCGCCACCGGCTTCCCGGCGATCAGCTTCTTCATCTCCTCCATATTCTCTCGAAGTTTCAGTTTCTCAGCTCCTTTGGAAACCGTGGAACCCGGATCGCCAAGCTTCTCCCCAATGCTTCGACTTCGGGGCGGTTAACCTCTTCAGAAGCCATTGGGGTTGACAGTAGCACATCCTGCTGCTGGAGGGTCTCCATGCCCTTGAGGAGGTCGCTAATCATCTCGCTAGCCGCGGATACATCCTCCGGCTCGTTCGGCTTGGAATCCGGTATGGACGGACTCTCGGGTGCCTATTTCTTGTGCGGCCTATGATTAATATTGTCCGCGCCGGTCTTTACGGAAATATTCCAGTTTTTGGCCTGTATATTCCTCATCTTCCTTTTCATCCTTTCCTCAAGGGTCTCGCTCCGTTTCTTCTGTCATTTCAAGGAGCCGAACAACATTCCTGTCTGCTTGCTTTGTTCCGCCAAAATCCGCCCGGTTTCCAGCACCTTCTCCGGCTCGTTGTCATCCACAACGACTAGGTCGACCTTGGCCTGCAATTCGCGCGGCTTGCCAGATTCAACACTTTTCTTCTCCGTCTCACCTATTTTTAAGAGCGGTTCTATAAGACCCCCCCCCCCCTTTTTCAACACCGGGGTCTTAGGCCCAGAACCACCGTTTTGCAGAGACTCCTTCATGCCCTGAAGGGTCATCACCACAAAGCGCCGATTCTGCCGGCCAATTCGATCACAGAAAATTAGCACAATAAAATAAATGCAAACTAGCAGTCCACAGAAAATCACATATCATAGTAAATAAACCTCCACGAAGGGAGTGTCCACATAATAATATATCAGAGTACTAAAATATGGGCTTATGCCCGGTACATCATGTCCTCACTACAAATCGCTCATGCGGAAGCAAAAATAGATCATCTACTCAAGGTCGAGACTCACGGTCCCGGCTGTATGAACTCCGGAGCTAGACTGCCCCACCTCCAAGCGCACCGGTCTCTGGGGCTGCTCCTCCATGCTGGGCTCCACGATCCCCTAAATGATGCGGTTCGAAAACCGTTAGTCTAAAAGACTAAGCCCTATCATCCCCCACCCTTCCCCATGGATCCTAGGCATCGAGCGGAGAGGAAGAAAGGGGAGGACTTGAAGGTGGAGAATAATCAAAAATAGATGGCAGCGGACCTATACTAGCAATTCTATAATAGATATTGATAATAAGATTAAATATGAAAAGTAACCTTCACTTATGTGAGATCATATAAGACAAGGGGACTTCTGCAAGGCTCCCATCGTATAAAAAGTCCATACCAATTTATACGTTGGGGTGTCGGTTATCAAACAGCAGTACTTATATATATCAAAATTGACCTTAATTTATAAACTTGCCCACACAAGCTTATAGAACAAGGGGTCGTTTTGCAGGGCCTAAAGTATAAGCGTCCCATTCCACTTATACTTTAGGGGTCAGGGTTAAATGAATCGATTATCCTATGACATGCAAGTGGGTATGATGGAACATGTAGGTGCAACACACACACCCGACTCTGTGCACACAGACCTTTAGTTCCCCCTTTCTAGAGTCGTAACCTCCCAGGATACCTCTGTAGTGGCAGACGGAAGTGGTGGGTTGGGCCTCGCAAACCTCTAAACCAGTAAAGCACTACCGGTCAGACCTATCGTACGCCTCAACGCTTGGTGCACGAAGCAGACTCCTGTGTACTCTTGTTGGCTGGCGCACCGGACTTCTGTTTGCGAAGTGCTAACCACACTTGCCGAGTAAACGTATTGGCGTCGGTGCATCGACCCTCCAATACCGAAGACCCACCACCTTAATTTTTCTTTCCTTTTATGCACATGCAATTTTAGCATAACCAAAAACCCAGCCGAAACTCCCTGGACCAAAACGTCCGTCTCAAACAATCGAGCCGAAGCTCCCCGGACCCAAAGTCCCGCTTTTAACCATCCGAGCCGAAGCTCCCAGCTATCTTCCTATGCTACCTGTGTTCGTGAAATGTGCAACCCTAATTACTAAGTTACTCTTTTCAGCTTGTTAATATAGTTTACCTTAACCCAGGACTGCCCCCGGTATTCCCTGTTAAGGGCTCTCAAGGGGCACTTGGAACTATGTTGGGATTACGCCCAGAGTTCTCTTTCTCAAGGTACTTATTATTATTATTGGTTGATTCCCTTACCCATTACTTTCTCATGTTACAATAGGCTGATCCTAGGGTGATTTGACTCTACTTCACCTCGGGAAAGACGATCTTTCGTCGAACCCGAGCGCCTCTAAACCCTAGCCAAAACAACACTCTACTCATTTTATCTTCCAATGATGCTCCTAATTCTATTTATCCCTTCCAGCAAACCAGCAAAACCCAACTCATGTGCTCTAATTCATATTCCAATTTATTTCCTGCAGTTTTACTAAATGCAGACCACTTAACAAATATGACCCGTAAAATGGGAAGTATGCCAAATGATCATCCAGTACTCATATAATAATTATTAGAGGCTATACTGGCATTTGTAGCCTAAATCCATAATTTCCTAATTTTCATAATTAAACTGATAATTTATTTATTTATTCTAATAACCACAAGTTCCAAGTTTGAACATGAAGTACAAGTTTAGACAAGATAAAATTCCACTAAATTCATGTTAAATGCAAAATGAATAATCATCTAAATATCCAGAATCTCCCAAAAATTCAGAGAAAATTCCAGGATGATTGTAAGGACACATAAAACCTCTAGATAAAGTTTCATAATTTTTTTAGAAAGATTTATTCTCTGAATTAATTAAATACCAAATTCTCAAAATTATGGACTTGTAAAGGAAATTCTGTAGACAGCCCTATAAAAATTATAAATAAATTTCTACAGGTACATTTTGGCCTGAAATCATCAAAAACCTAAGTCTCATGATTTTTCAACAAATATATCATCAATAATTAATTTTATACTACCAAAGCCCCTTTCCAAAACTTGTGAAAGAAGTACTAAATATAATCAAGTAAAAATTATGATAAAATTCAGGGGTATTTACTTAGGCCTAGAATATCTTCTGATCAAGTTTCATAAGATTCAAATGAACAGAATAACTAGAAGTAATTTAAACATTATTTTGGGTCTTTTGGTAATTAACAAATAAAGTGCCGGAAATATAACCCATAAAATTCTAATAAAATTATCAGGGGTTCTAGATGGTCTCAAACTTACTATACCCAAGTTTCACAACCTTTAGCTTTAATCTAGTGGCTGAATTTACAAAATAGTGTTTCTACCCTAAAACTAGGGTTAGGGTTTTCGGGTGTCTACCTTCCTTCAAGTCCTCTAAAGTTCCTACCAAAGAACTTAGGTTACACTACCTTCAATCCTACTGAGTTTTCAAGGCCATACAAGGGCATTTGCCCCCATGTCCTTCACAACTCCCAAAAGTCCTTCCTTAGGGTTTAAGGCTGAACCCTAGGGTAAATCAAGCCTAAATCATCCCATTTTCCTTAAGAGGGTGACATTGGCCATGCCAAGTCAGTGTCCAAAACCTCAGCCTATGTTGAGTGGAGGGGACCTCCGTAAGTCCATAGTGCACTTTTAATCAAGAATACCACCTTAAAGCCCAACTAGGGTTTGGTGATTCCCTAGCCAAATCCTATCCAAATGACTTAAAATATTGTACAGAACTAGGTATTGATGCCAGGGACTACACACCAGAATTTGGGAGGATTTGTAGGTATTTAGACCACTTAATTAAAATACCCTAGCATTATTAAATAAAAGTAAAAACTTTAGGCAAAGTGTCTCTATAAATTCTGATTTTTGGGCAAGCCCTAGGTATAGACAGTTAGACTCCTTGCCAAAATTTCAAGTAGTTTGGACCAAGGATGAAGTGTGGTCACTCAGTTTAATGACTGCCTAGCCCTAGGTATAGGTCCCACCAACATGGGTGCCCTGGTCAAACCATGCACCCAAATTGGTTCAAACAAATTTTAAAATAAAGTAGACCCAAAGGAATACAACCTTCATGTTGAAGGTTTTACCAGCAGATGAGCCTAAGTATTTTTAAAATTTAAAACCAAAAATATCAAAATCTGTGACATAAATCACATTATTTTAAATATACTTCCTATAGTTTAATCATATATCCGCACGAATCTTGAAGCAAAAGGGACGGAATCCCTTCATCTCCTTCCTTGAGCCGACGGCCAGGATTCATCCCGCTTGGAGCCACTTCCAAGCTCTGCCGCCGGTGATCCAGCCCCTTCCCCGGCCGGCCACCGCCACCACCACCTCCATTGAGGTGGTGGCTGTCGCCAGGCGGCGGCACAGCCGCCGGAGGGGTGTTTTCCGGCGGTTCTAGTAGGAACTTTTTCGGCCGAAAACCAGGAAATCTAGAAATTGGATCGGGATCAATTGAGCCCGAACCTTGCACCTAATGATTTCTACGATCTACTCATGAGTTAAGGGGAGGAGGAGGACCTTCCTGGCAGCTTGAGTGCGAGTCGATCTTCGGGTTGCCCTGGAAGTGGTGCCGCCGGCCGGATTTCTGCAACTGTGAAGCCAAGTAGCTAGAATTCCTCAGGTAAAAGGTGCGAAGGGTTCCTCTCAGGTCCCTGATGGTGTTTAAATCATCAGTTGGGGGAGGGGTGAGGCCAAACATCAATGGCCATTAATGCCCCTGAAAACTTGGCTCGGGTTGAGTGGGGGGGGGGGGGGGCTGAATCTTCCTCTTGGTGGCCGATAAATGGCTGGAATCAACTCCTCTTCCCTAGAGGAGTTGATTGCAGCCATTAAGAGTGGCTGTTTGCCTCCTTTGGCCGACTCCCACCCTTCCCTTCATCTCCCCCAATTTTCTCTCTCCACCATTATCATGAAGGGGAGCTCCCTTCTCTCTCCTAGTCACCCATGTTGCCTGGTCAACACCATAGGCTATGTGCAGCCCACTTAGTCATAATGATCATGAAAAGTGAGGCTAGCCTAAGGGAGAAGTGGCTTGGGCTTGGGTTAGCCCATTTGGGCTAGGTTTGACTTGTCTTAAGTTAGGGTTGACCTAGGTCAATTTAATCATCTGGGTTGACCCCATTGGGTCCTTGGTGACCCATTGGCCTCTCCTAAGGCCTATGTGGGGTTATGTAGGGTTACCTTACACTTTAGAGGTCACCTACCCTTCATTAGGGCACTTTGACCAGATTAGGGGCTTGAGTTGACTTGGGTCAACTTGGCCTCTAGGGCTGACCCCAATGTGTCCTTAGTGACCCTTTGACTTCACTTTAGGGTTAGGAGGGCATAGGTGGGGTCCTCTAGGCTAGGAGTAGCTCAATTGACCCTAAGTAGGCTAGTTTGACCCATTTAGGGTTAGGGTTGACTTTGGTCAAGTGAGTCTTTTTGATTGACCCTAGTGGGTCCTTATGGCTCTAATGGGCCTCCCAAGGTATTAGGGGGTGTTGTGGTAGGGTCTTGGGGTCAAGGTGTAGCCCCATGGTCATCCTAAACCATTGTTTAGAATTCTACTATTTGCAGACCATGGTGATCCTCACCTTGGCCTCCCACCTCTTGGCCCATTTCTGGCTTCCTAGGGTTTGTCATGACATAGTCATGGACCAAACCACTCCTAGGGGTCTAGTTGGAAATGGGATGTTACAAATCCCAATAAACAAAACAAAGATTTCGTCCCCGAAATCAAGGTTAAGCCTACGGGAATTTCTACCGTAGAAAAGAAACTTGTAACATCCCATCACGACGCCAGGTTTGCTAAATTAGGTTTTGAGGGAAACCTAAGTCTATACAAAATTGGCCTAATTGGTGAGCCAAGATCCTAATAAATAAAAGATAAGCCCCCAATAAACAAAAGATAAGCCTCTACCTTCCTAAAGCAGCCCTTACTAGCTTAAAGCAGGAAAATAAATTAAACATCTTGAGGGGTTTGTGAGGTATACCTGACTGAACAGCTCTGGGTATATTTGTCGCATCAGGTCCTGCGGCTCCCAGGTATGCTCCTCCTGGCCGTGGTTCCTCCACAGGACTTTGACTAACGGGACCTTCTTGCGACGCAAGATCCGTACTCCTCGGTCGTCAATCTAAAATGGCTCTAAGCGAACTGACCGGTCTGAAGCTACCGGCCCTTCGGCAGTCAAAATCTGCTGCTCTGGGCATAGTAGAGCCCTCCTCAGTAAAGAAATGTGGAAGACGTCGTGCAGATCTACCAGCTCTGGTGGCAGCTCCAACCTGTAGGCTAGGGGGCCGATTCGCTCCAGGATCCTGTAAGGGCCCATGTACCTACGGATGAGCTTCTTCCTCCGGCCACGCACCTGTGAAACTCCATGCATGGGTCGGATCTTCAGAAACACTCGGTCCCCCACCTGAAACTCCACCTAATGATGCCGGGCGTCATAGTACTTCGCATGTCTGCTCTGCGCCTCAAGCATCCTGTCTCTGATAAGCATCACCTGGGCCTCGGTGTCTTCAACAAAATCTGTTCCCAACACCTTCGGATCCTCGTCCTGAATCCAAGAAAGTGGGGTCCGGCATTTCCTTCCATACAAGGCTTCGTAAAGCGCCATCCTGATGCTGGACTGGTAGCTGTTGTTATAGGAAAACTCGACCAGGGGTAAGAGCTTCTCCCACGGTTCCCCGCGGTCCAAAATGCATAGACTCAAAAGATCTTCCAGCGTCTGGTTGGTGCGCTATGTCTGTCCGTCCATCTGGGGATGGAATGTTGTGCTGAAGGTCAATCGCGTGCCTAAGTAAGCTTGCACGGATCTCCACTCCCTGGAAGTGAACCGGCCATCCCGATCCGACACGATCGTCTTGGGCACACCGTGATATCGAACGAACTGCTCCACAAATCTCCGCACTAATACTCCCACAGCGTCATCCTTACTGATCGGAATGAACCTGACTACCTTTGTCAACCGATCGACGATGACCCAAATCGAGTCCTTTCCCGTCCGTGATCGGGGAAGTCCGTGAATAAAGTCCATCGCAATGTCTTCAAACTTCCTCTCTGGTACCGGGAGTGGTTGCAACAAACCTGCGGGGTTTTTGCACTCCACCTTCACTAGCTGGCAAGCTTCACAGTGGGTCACAAACCGAGTGATATCCTTCTTCATGCTAGGCCAGTACATAGTCTTCTTCAAATCCGCAGTCATCTTCGTGATGCCCGGGTGCACCGAGTATCTGCTGTGGTGGGCCTCCACCATAATATCTTCCCGGACCTGGCCTCCTTCCGGTATATAAGTCTGACCTCTAAAGCATACCACACCATCCCTCATCATGTAATCTACTACTGCACCGTTCTCCAAGGCCCAGAATATCGGCTCCAATTTGACATCTCGCCTCTGTCCCTCTCTGACTCGGTCTCGGATATCGTCTGTAGCACTCACCGCAGCTAAATACTCCATGTAAAGCTCGGGGTCCTCGGACGACACTAGTGTGATGTGCATATCCTCCAATCTCCTCACCAGCGCCATAGACATAACCTGGGGTCTGGCCTCGGAAGTGGCAGCTCTCCGACTCAACGCGTCAGCCACCACGTTTGCCTTCCCTGGATGGTAGTGCATCTTATACTGATAATCTACTAAGAACTCCACCTAGCGCCTCTGTCTGATGTTCAGTTCCTTCTATGTGTCCACGTATTTCAGGTTCTTGTGGTCGGAGTAGATGTCGCAGTGGACTCCATAAAGATAGTGGCGCTAGACCTTCAAGGCAAAAATGACCTCCCCCATCTCAAGGTCATGCACCTGATAGTTCTGTTCATGCTTCTTCAACTGGCGAGACGCATATGCAATCACATGACCATTCTGCATCAGTACAGCTCCCATACCCTGGTAGGATGCATCGGTGTAGACCATAAATCCTTCTCTCCCCAAGGGAAGAGTAAATATGGGAGCCGAGGTGAGTCGGTCCTTCAGCTCTTGGAAAGCTGCCTGGCACTGCAGGGTCCACACGAAAGGTATCTCCTTCTTCGTCAAAGATGTGAGCGGGAGGGTGATTCGAGAGAATCCCTCCACGAACTTCCGGTAGTATCTGGCAAGTCCTAGGAAACTTCGTACGTCAGTGGCTGTCTTCAGCTGCGGCCAATCCCGAATTGCCTGAATCTTTGCCGGATCCACTGCCAACCTGGCTCCACTGATAATATGGCCTAAGAAGCCCACCTCCTTCAGCCAGAACTGACATTTGCTAATCTTTGCATATAAATGATTCTCCCGCAGTCTCTGTAGGGTCAATGCCAGATGGCGAGTGTGCTCCTCCTCCGTTCTCGAGTAGATGAGGATGTCATCGATAAACACAATGACAAACACATCTAGATACTCCTTGAAAACCTGGTTCATGAGGGTCATGAATGCTGATGGTGCATTGGTGAGCCCGAAGGGCATCACTGTAAACTCAAATAAACCATATCTGCTACTAAAAGCAGTCTTCTGAATATCCTCCTCTCGAATCCGAAGCTGGTAGTATCCTGACCTCAAATCTAATTTCGAAAATAACTACGCTCCCTGCAGCTGGTCGAACAGCTCATCTATCCTTGGAAGTGGATAGGTATTCCGGACTGTCAGTCGATTTAGTGCTCGATAGTCGATGCACAATCTGAGTGTCCCATCTTTCTTTTTGACGAACAATACCGGGGCTCCCAATGGTGAAGAGCTTGGCCGGACAAATCCGGCTTCCACTAACTCCTGAAGCTGGATCCGGAACTCTGTCAACTCCCTTGGGGCCATCCGGTAAGGTGCCTTGGATGCCGGCTTGGCCCCTGGCACAACCTGTATCAGAAAGTCCTGCTCCCTGTGTAGGGTTAATCCGGGTAATTTTTCTGGAAAGACGTCCTCAAACTCTCGCACCACCGGGATATTCGATATAGAGTCTGTGGCCTCTGCCATTTCAAACAGCACCTCGTAGACCTCCTCCCCCTGTAAATAGGCCTTAACGGCCTGTACTGAAGATAAGGGTATACGTGAGGCAGGTCTTATACCTTCGATGATGATGATAGAGTCCACGTGCCTCACGGTGATCCTCTTCGCTTGACAATCAATCTGGGCATGATTCCACTGTAACCAAGTCATGCCCAGGATCAGCTCGAAGACTGGCATGCTTAGGACCGTTGCCGGAACTTCGAATGACTTTCCTCCAATCTCCGCCTCCATGATACAGTGGGCTGAGGTGAATATCTACAATCCGTCGGGTAGACGCACCCTCCTCATCTGGCTTGTGAACCGTTCCACTCCTTCCAGCCCTTCCAGAAAGGCCTCCGACACAAACGAGTGCGAGGCACCCGTGTCGAACAGTGTATAGGCAGGCTTGCCGCTGATGAAGACTATACCTGAGACGATTAAATGTCTTAGTATTTTATAACGCGTTTTCTTTCCTATTTATTCTACTTAGGGCAGTTCTACTTGTTGGGAAATTGAGAACGGGAATATAATTTAAACAATCTAAACATCTTGGCTTACCTGTGATGACCTGCTCTGGGTTTCGAGGCTGTGCCAGGTCCAAGGCATATACCTCCTCCCTTTCCTGTCTTCGATCTCCTCCCTGGTAACCACGTCCTCGGCCGCATCCTCGGCCTCCGAAATGCTGAGCAGGTGGGCCACCCTGTGGTGCTGGAGGTGGTGCCCCCCTCATGGGGCAGTTTCTCCGGAGGTGTTCCACCAGATGACAATGGAAGCACTCCGGTGGGGGATACGCCATACCCCCGGGTCTCGGCATCTCCTGTATCCGAAGAGGTTGAGGGGCCAAAATCACCTGCTCTCTCGGCTAATGCCTCACCTCCTGACGAGGCTGCTCCTCTGTCCTTCTCCCATCTAGTATAGCGCCTCGCTGTTGATCATTTCTGGCCCTCCGGCCTTGATCCTCCGCTTGCTGCTTCCGGCCCCGAGTGGTGTGCCAATCAGCCTCAATCCTCTTTGCCATCTCCAAAATCCGGGAGATAGGCCCGTCGGATATAAATAACAAGGCCTCCCTCAACTCCTCTTTCAGACCATTATAGAACCTCTTGATGTATCCCGCTTCGTACAGCTGGTAAGAACCTCCATATCGAGCCAAATGGTCGAACTCTCGATGGTACTCCACCACCGTCCTAGTGCCCTGCTTTAGCTGTAAAAACCGCTCCTCCAACTCATCCCTGGCCGACTGCGAAACAAAATGCTCCAGCAGTGTGGCCCTGAATTCCTCCCAAGTAATTTCCGCAACTTCCCTATCGGCAAACGTCGTGTCCAACAGCGTCGTCCACCACCTCTTGGCATGGGACTCCAAGCAAGATACCACCAAAGCCACCCTCTCCTCCCAGGGGCACCGTATCCCAGTAAACATCTCATACATAATATCCAGCCATTCCTCTGTCCGCACTGCCGACTCTATCCCCAAGTAGGATGGGGGAGAGAGTCCTCGGAAGGTGCTCATCCAGTTGGCCCCTAGGTTTGGCTGCTGGGCCGGAGCCTATTGAGCCCGGAAGGCCTTAAGGATAGCTGTAAGAGTTTGCCCCATGTCTGACTGAAGGAAAGGTGTGGGGACCATGGGAGGTGGTGCAATGTCCGGAGTCTGCTGAGCTCCGCCTTGTGGGGTACGCTGAGCTGGGGGCTGCAAAACGAACTCCATTAGTAGGTAATCGACTCAATACCTAATAAGAAGTGGATAATTTACATGTGATCCCTCATATGGGCACACCACTACTTTCGCTGCTTAGTTTGTCCCCAAAATAAACTCGCGCGGGGGTGACCCAGGGTTGTGGACTGCTACTTTTCGATCGAGGTCTCCTTTGATACCACTTGTAAGACCCCCCCCCCCCTTTTTCAACACCGGGGTCTTAGGCCAAGAACCGCCGTTTTGTAGTGACTCCTTCACGCCCTGAAGGGTCATCACCACAAAGTGTCGATTCTGCCGGCCAATTCGATCACAGAAAAGTAGCACAATAAAGTAAATACAAACTAGCAGTCCACAAAAAAATCACATATCATAGTAAATAAACCTCCACAAAGGGAGTGTCCACAGAATAATATATCAGAGTACTAAAATACGGGTTTATGCCCGGTACATCTTGTCCTCACTACAAATCGCTCATGCAGAAGCAAAAATAGATCATCTACTCAAGGTCGAGAATCACGGTCCCGGCTGTATGAACTCCAGAGCTAGACTGCCCCACCTCCAAGCGCACCGGTCTCTGGGGCTGCTCCTCCATGCTAGGCTCCACGATCACCTAAATGATGCGGTTCGAAAACCGTTAGTCTAAAAGACTAAGACCTATCATCCCCCACCCCTTCCCCCATGGCTCGTAGGCACCGAGCGGAGAGGAAGAAAGGGGAGGACTTGAAGGTGGAGAATAATCAAAAATAGATGGCAGCGGACCTATACTAGCAATTCTATAATAGATATTGACAATAAGATTAAATATGAAAAGTAACCTTCACTTATGTGAGATCACATAAGCCAAGGGGTCTTCTGCAAGACTCCCATCGTATAAAAAGTCTCATACCAATTTATACGTTGGGGTGTCGGTTATCAAACAACAGTAATTATATATATCAAAATTGACCTTAATTTATAAACTTTCCCACACAAGCTTATAGGCCAAGGAGTCGTTTTGCAGGGCCTAAAGTATAAGAGTCCCATTCCATTTATACTTTAGGGGTCAGGGTTAAATGAATCGATTATGCTATTGAAAGGTATGGTACCTAAACACCTAGAGGGGGTGGGGGTGAATAGGTGACCTAATCCATATTAAACTTTAATGGCAGCAATCAGTTATATCACAGATTTCTAACTACTTTTGCACAGCAATAACAAAGCATACACAACAAATAACAATCACAGCACAGCAGACACAGTGATTTATAGTGGTTCCCCAAGCTTTGGGTACATCCACTTTCCCCCTTCGCCTATCTAGTAGTGTACTAGATTCGGCCAAACTTCTCCACTGTCTCAGAACCCAAATTGGTTCCTACTCCTCAGGCCCAAGGCCTTACAACTCAGCTTTTCCCAAAGCCTACACTCAGCCACAAAGGCCTACACTCAGCCAATCAAGGCCTACACTCAGCCAACAAGGCCTACACTCAGAGATTTCAATCTCCTACACTCAGGCTCTCAAGCCCTACCCTCAGCCTTTATAAATACAGGCTTACAATTCACTCAGATCCAAAGGATCCTACAAGTTAAAATGATTTTACAAATATTAACTCTACAACTCAGAAACAAGAGAGGGGAGTTGAGAGTTTCTTGATGAGTTCTTGGAAGAACTCAGCTGGATCCAATCTGACTTAGCTTTCTTCAAAGCTTCTTGAAAGTAGAACTGAATAAGATTGAATCCTTCTGCAGTTGTTTCTTGACCTCTGCCACTTAGAATTCAGAATAAATCTGAACCCTTCTTCTCAGCCTAGTTCCAAAGGCTGATTTCTTGGATGGAGCCCTCTCTCTCCAACTTCTTAGATCTGCACTTGGACTACAAGATCTTCTTGTGTTGATACTCTATGTACCACTTTAACAACTTATTTTTCAACAATCTGAACTCTCGTTTCTGTAAACTGTAGGTGCCGATTTATAGGCCTTCTTCATGGTAACCGGCTGGTCCGGTTCATAACTATCTTCTGACATCTCTGACAGGTTCTGTAGACCGGCTGGAACGGCAGCTGTCAAGTCATCCAGTCATTTCTTGAAAATCTCTAACTGTCTGAAAGTGTCGAGACTTTCTGTCTTTAAGTGTCGATACTTATAGTCCAAGTGTCGACACATGCTGTGTAAGTGTCGACACAAGTCTACAAGGTGTCGACACAACTCCTTGTATGTCTCGACAAAGATTCTTCTTCAGGTGTCGACACTGAAATTGAGTGTCGACACAAGTACTTGATCTTCTATCTTTAGCTGTATTCTTCTAAGTGTCGACACATCTCCTTTGTGTCGACACATCTTCTTGTATTGAATCTGTTAAGTGTCGACACAGCTTCTTGGTGTCGACACATAGTCTTCTATGTTGATTCTGGCTAAGTGTCGTCACAGCTCCTTGTGTCGACACTTGATTCTTCTGTTGAGACTTCAGCTGAGTGTCGATACATTCCCTTAGTGTCGACAGTTGTACTTAGAATATTTTGTTGATAATTCTGTTCTTTACTAAGTGTCGACACAGCTCCTTGTGTCGACACTTTCTTCAAGTGTTGACTCTTCTGTTGAGTGTCGACACTTTGTTTTTGGTGTCGACACTTTCTTCAAGTGCTGACTCTTCTTGTTGTGTCGACACATTGTTCTGGGTGTCGACACTTTAACTTAGTCTCTGCTGTCTTTTGCTGAGTGTCGACACATCTCCAAGTGTCGACACTTTCTGGTGTAGACACAGCTTTACTGGGTGTCGACACAGCTCCTTGTGTCGACACTTTCTGTCTGCACGTTTCTTCACTGAGTGTCGACACAGCTCCTTGTGTCGACACTTTCTGTCTGGTGTCGACTCTGCATCCCAGGTGTCGACACAATGACTCCAAGTGTCGACACTGCTTGTCTGGGTGTCGACACAAGCCTTCTTAAGTGTCGACACTTTCCCTCTGGGCGTCGACACATGGACTTAGAAACTTTTTGCTTCAGTCCAGTGATTACTTAACCTGCACAAGTAAACTCAACATACATCAAATACATTATGATGTATATCATTGAGTTGGGTGAGTCTTCTTCAAATCAGGTACATTTAACCAATGTACCCAACAATCTCCCCCTATTTGGAGAAGTCATAACCTTAGTCAATGATATACACCATTCATAATTAAAAATTACAAAATGATGTAAAGCAGGTTATATTCAGCAGGGTAAACATAAACATGTATTAATTTCACATGTATACAAATTCAACATTTCAGAACAAATAAGAAATAGACATATTCACAGAACAATCATGAAATATATTGATCACATATTGTTCTAACATTTGTCTTATACATTTTCAGTAGTTCACAAAAATGTTTTACATTCAAAAGATTACAAAATAATCTTCAAGTAAATTCTTAAACTATTCTGTTCAGGTTCCTTGATAACTATTCCCTTGCCAGCTTGAACTTGAGCTTTGACAGGGGCATCAGCAGTTTCAGCATCAGCAGGCTTCTTGCCTTTTAGATCTTTCTTTTTAAGCTCTTCAGCTTTGATCTTCTGTCTCTCAAAATAATGGTATGGCTTAGGAAAGTACTTGCTAGGCTCCACTGCAGTAGGAGGTAGCTTTCCCATCTTTGCCTTCCTTCTATACTGAACTATTGCTTCCTGCCTGATCTCATGTTTTCTCCATTCAGCTCAGAAAACCACTTGTTCCTGTCATGAGGTTATCCTTGGCAGCTTTCCAGGCAGTTAATATTATATTCCTAGTGGTAGGGCTCCACTGTTCAAAGTCTGGCCTTTGTTCTGCTTGTTCCCTAAACCTCTTCTTAGACAACCTTGTCTCTTCCTCCTTCTGTAATGCCTCTTGCATGGCTTCAGTAATAGGCTGAACCACTTTATCCAGAATAACATTAGACTTCCCTTCAGTTGGGCTATACATCTGATGAATATCAGCTTGCACCATGTCAAAATCTGGTGGAGGATAGATCACTTGAGCTACCTCTGGTTGCTCACCTCCAAGATATGCAGGTTGAATTCCAGATTCAGCAACATTGTCATCATCACAGAGTGGAGGATAGCCCAGTGTAGCTCTGATGGAATTAGATATCCATTTGGCATGATCAGAGCTAGCTTTGACTAAAACTCTCTCCCCCTTTATGACTTCTCTAGCCATATGATCTCTGACATCATCCTTTTGAAATCTTATTTGACTATCCAAGTATCTGATTCCCTCTTTAAAGAATGGTTTGAGCTTTTGAAGTTGTTCAGAGAAGGCTTTCTGGGAGGCTTGGATTGCAGACTTAACAGCAGAAATTTCTTCTTGAAAGGCTTTGTCAAATTCAGCTTTAGCAGCAGTAGAAGTAGAAGGTTCAGCAGCCTTGTTCTTCAATTCAGTGACTATAGCATTATGTGAAGCAGTCAAGTTGTCATTCATTCTTAACTGATTTTCAAGAACATATCCTTGCTTCAATGCTATGTCATCCACTTGGGCTTTTATCTTTTCCTGGTGGGTTGCCAAGTACACCACTGCATTGCCACCCTTGTGGAAGCAGTCTGTCATCTAATTCTTGTTAAGGTTCATTTCAAACCTTATAGACTTGATGTCCTGTGCTAGATCAAATTGTAAGGATTTCTGCCCTTCATCCACATAAGCTTCTATGGCTTTTCTTTGTTCATCCAATTTAATCTGCATGGCAATCATCAAAGCACTATAATCAACAGTTGGAGCTTGCTGAACTATAGGCTGTGGGGCAATAGATTGCAGAGCTTTCTTATAACTTTGACTTCTTCTCTTGAAGATATACAGTTTCTTCTTCTTTGCCCTAGCACTCTCCTCATCTTCAGAGGCAGAAGTGCTGGCGATGTCAACCCTGTCCTTAGGGCTGAAGGCTTCTCAGGTTGCACATCAAGTGCCTTCTCAGTTTCTTGCCTTATAGGCTCTTCCAGAACTTGCACTTGCTCCCCCTCAGCAGCAGCATTCTTATTCTCAGTAGCATCTGTTTCCTTGTCAAAATCTGCTTGATCCAGATTTAGGAATAAATCTTCCATTGTGTATTCTGGTGGTGAAGGAGTTGGAGACAGTCTTTGCTCTTCAACCACTGGATCAGGAATCACTTGTACAGCAGATGTGTCATCTTCAACAACATCTGGTACTGGACTATCCAGCTGAGTTTGCTGAGGAACATCAGATAAATCATCATCTTCTATAAGATATTCTAAAGTATTTAGGTCAGTGAGTACCTCTTGTATGATGGTGGTGGCTTGCTCACTTTCCAGTGTAGAGGGTTCTTCTACAACTGGAGGCTCCCCCTGGCTGTGATCCTTGTGGATGGGGCTAGCTTGAGGCAGCTCCCCCTGGATCTCAGCATCCTCTTGAGGAGCAGGAGATTTCACTGCAGTCTCTGTTAAAATTCAACAAACCGCAGACGCCCCCTTGGATACCCTGCTGAAAACTCAACAAACCGAAGGAGAATACGCCCACTTATAATGTTGAAAGTTTTCCCGGATCGTGGAGTTAGCAGGGGTTATCTCAACAAAGCAGTAACAACCAGCAACACATGCAGCACAAGCTTCTTTATTGATCAAGAGCAAACTTCATTACAAGGCGAGACATACATGGCGAGACATGCTTCACCAAAACCCAACACCGGGAGAGCAGAGACAGTTACAAAGACAAGAACAAAAAAACAAGCCGCGCGGACTCAATCAACAAGCCGCCGACCTACTGCTGTGGAGTCCGCTCAGTCCGCCAGGTCGCCAGACCGCAACCCAAGCCGCGTGGACTCACCCTTATTCCAATGCTTAGCTCTTCACCGCCGGTCTGCACGCCGCCAGACCGCACAAGCTGCATCACCGAATGGAACAGTCCGCCTGAAGCAGGCGACTTCCTGAACCCCGAACCAAGTCGCCAAAGAGAAGACCGCCTGGTCGCTATCCGCGACCTGCTGTTTACCGCCTGTTGCTTAACCGCAGAGTCTGCACTGTCCCTGACCGCAATCAGAGCCAAGTCCTGGCTTTCCAGCGCTATCCGCACAACCTGCACAGCACAACCGGGTCAACCCTCAATCCGCGCGGACACAAAGTCCAGACCGCAGCAACTTACGCGAGCTCAATTACTATTCACTTACTTCGGTCTAGGTTCCTTGATTCCTGATGTGACATGGGTCCTATTTATAGGCACGACGATGAGTATGGTCACCGCCCTAGCCGATAGGATCACCGCCACAACCCGCAGCTAGAACAAGTGTGTCCGCCAGCCCGCGGACACACATTCCAGTTCGCCGCTCCTGTGCAGATAGCCAGTCCGCCCCAACTTCTCCAAGGCCGGGCTCCAATATCCAGCCCGCCTTGCCGCCAGAGGCCAAGCCAGGACCACCACAGCCGGACTCCATAACAGCCGTGTCCGACATTCTGCGGACAAGGCATCAGCCCGCAAAACCCGAGCCCGCTGCCTCGCCATCAAGGCACCTGCCGGACTCAGCGGACACCCGGCTTCCGTCCGCATAACCCAAGTCCATTACCTCATTGCCAAGGCACCTCCGGACTTAGCGGACACGCCAATCCAGTCCGCTAACATCAGACTCCAGTCCGCAACTCCTGAGTCCATAACCTCGTCACAAGGCTAAACCGGACTCAGCGGACTCCGGCTCCAGTCCGCACGCTCCTGCACAAGCAATTCTCCAGTCCGCATTTCCCCAAGCTAGCAAACAAGGCAAAGCACTTCTACTACGCTTGGCGGACTGAGAAACCAGCACGCGCTCCACTGCGCGATCTCCCCGGACTGAGCCATCCTGGACTTGATTCAATTCCCACCAAGTCCAGTCCGCTGGCCACAAGGGCCAGTCCGCACTTACTGGCGGACACTGGATCTAGCCCGCCATACCGGGCGACCTCCAGTTTCTATCCGCGCTGACCGGCGGTCTCCGCGGCTTCCACTTGCCGCTTCACTAGAGCAAGACCAAGGCAACTGCCAAACCGGTCTGCCGAGCTCCAGTTCTTCAGTCCGCTTCATGCCGGACTCCGCGGATAACATTCCTATCCGCCCGGTTACTTCCTGGGAGTCAACCGCCTGCTGAGCATACACTGGCCTGTCAGACCGCCGCTGCTGTCCGCGTAGTCCGTACGAACAGACCGCCCAGGCCGCCACAGAGCAAACTGCCTGCAACATCCCTGCCGACCTAGCAGTCCGCCAACCCAGTCCGCGTAGTCCGCGCGGATAGGTTTCCCAAGCCTTCCATTCACCCACTTTCACTTCACAGAATTCAACACTCCCCCTTGAAGTGAGAAGTGGTGAATAACTCCAGCAGCTCCCGTAACCTTGCACCTGGTCCTTCCGATAGCATCTACGAAGAGATGTCCAAGACATAGTCCTCGCCCCGCATATCATGGACCATGAGGGAGCCCTCCAGCATCTCCCAAAAGGAGCCATGCTTCCCTCTGCCTTCTTCAACTTCAACCTCCACTCATGCATCACAGGAGTATCACCAACTTCCTTGGACCCAGAAGCCCAAGCCTCGTTGCCTCTGAGAGAAGTCACCTCTTCAGACTTGGTGTCAACCACCTCCTTGATTTTAGTGGGGTCATCACAGCCAGAAGTCCCTTGCTCGACCTGAGGGCTAACAAGGAAACACGGGACCAAGTCCGCCGTGTTCCCTTCACAATATCGAGCTAGTGGCTTACTGATCCTCTTCGATCTCCGAAGAACCTGATCATGGCTAACCACCTCCGCTGCTTTTGAACCAGCTCCGTTCCCGGGCAAACCCGTAACAATGCTTCCTTTGCTCCCTGAACAAGACGCCTCCTTACTGGAACCAAGAGCACCTGGAGCAACGCTCCCCCTGCTACCTGAACCAGAAGACTCCCCTCTTGAACAAGAACTGCCTGGAACATCGCTCCCCTTGCTTCCTGAACCGGAAGCCTCCGCCTTCGAGCCAGAAGATCCTGGAGCATCGCTCCCCCTTCTTCCCGACTCTGACGCCTTTGCCCCGGAGCTAGAACAACCTGGAGCACCTGGTGACTCAGGCAACTCAACTTCCTTAGCAGCAGCCTCCTTCAGCCCACCATCTGACCTGCTTATCTCTAGCTCCACATAAGAGCTACCCCAATATGGCATCAACTCATCAAAAACAATGTCTCTCGACACTATGAGTTTCTTCATCGCAGGATCCATACACCTCCATCTTCTTCTCTGCTCATCATACCCAACAAAGACTAGCTTTGTCTTGAGAGCACCCGGAGAGTGTATATAGCAGGTAGATCCAAACACCCGAAGGTGCTTCACTGAGGGCTTCACTCCGAACATCAGCTCATAAGGAGTCTTCATTATGATCGGACTAAGAGGCATCCGGTTGATGACATGAGCAGCACAGGCTATTCCCTCCTCCCAAAGAGCCTTCGGAACGCCTTTACTCCGAAGCCAACACTTGCAGGTCTCCGTTAACCAACGGATCATCCGAGCTGCAATACTACCCTGTTGTGAAGTATGTCCACAAGAAAGCTCCATACGGATCACTTGCTTCCTGCAAAAGCGTGAGAACTCGGTTGAGCCAAACTCACCACCGAAACTTGTCCTCAACACCTTAATCCTCCGGCCAAGCTGGCCTTCCACAAGCTTCTTGAACTCCACAAACAAGCGTACCATGTTGAACTTCTTCTTCATAAAGTATACCCAAGTATACCCAGAATAGTCATCAACCAATATCAGCATGAACCTGCTGCCTCCAAGACTGGCCGTGACGGTCGGTCCCACCAGAGCACAATGGACAACTGCCAATGGTGCATTACATCTGGATTGTGCTTTGTCGACCATGAAGCGATAGGCTCCACTTTCCTGACATCCCGCACACCCCCGACCATCGCCATAGGATGACAAACTAGGCAAGCCTCTTACGAGTCTTCTTTCCGCCATTGCTTTCAGCTTGTCCATCCCTACATGCCTCAGTCTTTCATGCCAGATAGCAGCACTATCACTGGCATTCCTCCGATCAACTCCAGAACTAGTTGAAATCCCAACTACGTTCTTCTCCTTCCTCCCTACCTGAGCAACGTTCGCCGAGAGCAAGACAACCTTGCACTCCTTCCGAAGATGACCTTGCTGCTTGCATTTATAGCAACTTGGTCCTTCCTTCCTCTTCCTATCACGCCTAGGAGAAGCACTCCTTTCTTCCTGATATGAAGTAGAGGGACCATCTTCAGCAGCAACCTTCACCTCCTTCCTGAACAACCCATCAAGGGAAGTCTAGACCTCCGCAGCTGACCGACATCCACTGATGTGGTCCAAGAGCTCCGATGAGATCACCTGCTTGAGAATAGACTCCGCTTTCGCATTTGCCTCCTTCCAAGCTCTCATTGCCTCAGCATTGCCAGCAGTATCCTCTTGTCTTCCTGCTCCGCATACAACCTCCCAAAGGTCCTCGCCAAGAAGAAAGCTCTTCATACAGGACTTCCACCGTTCACAGTTCGCCTCTGTAAGAAGATCAATACCAAGACAACTTGTATCCTCCACTGCCATGGTTCTACCACTGGTTTCCTCTACAGACGAGCAACTACTTCCATTGAGCACTGCTTGACCACTCCAACAACCTTGCTTTGATACCATGTTAAAATTCAACAAACCGCAGACGCTCCCTTGGATACCCTGCTGAAAACTCAACAAACCGAAGGAGAATACGCCCACTTATAATGTTGAAAGTTTTCCCGGATCGTGGAGTTAGCAGGGGTTATCTCAACAAAGCAGTAACAAGCAGCAACACATGCAGCACAAGCTTCTTTATTGATCAAGAACAAACTTCATTACAAGGCGAGACATACATGGCGAGACATGCTTCACCAAAACCCAACACCGGGAGAGCAGAGACAGTTACAAAGACAAGAACAAAAAAACAAGCCGCGCGGACTCAATCAACAAGCCGCCGACCTACTGCTGTGGAGTCCGCTCAGTCCGCCAGGTCGCCAGACCGCAACCCAAGCCGCGCGGACTCACCCTTATTCCAATGCTTAGCTCTTCACCGCCGGTCTGCACGCCGCCAGACCGCACAAGCTGCGTCACCGAATGGAACAGTCCGCCTGAAGCAGGCGACTTCCTGAACCCCGAACCAAGTCGCCACAGAGAAGTCCGCCTGGTCGCTATCCGCGACCTGCTGTTTACCGCCTGTTGCTTAACCGCAGAGTCCGCACTGTCCCTGACCACAATCAGAGCCAAGTCCTGGCTTTCCAGCGCTATCCGCACAACCTGCACAGCACAACCGGGTCAACCCTCAATCCACGCGGACACAAAGTCCAGACCGCAGCAACTTACGCGAGCTCAATTACTGTTCACTTACTTCGGTCTAGGTTCCTTGATTCCTGATGTGACATGGGTCCTATTTATAGGCACGATGATGAGTATGGTCACCGCCCTAGCCGATAGGATCACCGCCACAACCCGCAGCTAGAACAAGTGTGTCCGCCAGCCCGCGGACACACATTCCAGTTCGCCGCTCCTGTGCAGATAGCCAGTCCGCCCCAGCTTCTCCAAGGCCGGACTCCAATATCCAGCCCGCCTTGCCGCTAGAGGCCAAGCCAGGACCACCACAGCCGGACTCCACAACAGCCGTGTCCGCCATTCTGCGGACAAGGCATCAGCCCGCAAAACCCGAGCCCGCAGCCTCGCCATCAAGGCACCTGCCGGACTCAGCGGACACTCGGCTTCCGTCCGCATAACCCAAGTCCATTACCTCATTGCCAAGGCACCTCCGGACTTAGCGGACACGCCAATCCAGTCCGCTAACAGCAGACTCCAGTCCGCAACTCCTGAGTCCATAACCTCATCACAAGGCTAAACCGGACTCAGCGGACTCCGGCTCCAGTCCGCACGCTCCTGCACAAGAAATTTTCCAGTCCGCATTTCCCCAAGCTAGCAAACAAGGCAAAGCACTTCTACGACGCTTGGCGGACTGAGAAACCAGCCCGCGCTCCACTGCGCGATCTCCCCGGACTGAGCCATCCTGGACTTGGTTCAATTCCCACCAAGTCTAGTCCGCTGGCCACAAGGGCCAGTCCGCACTTACTGGCGGACACAGGATCTAGCCCGCCATACCGGGCGACCTCCAGTTTCTATCCGCGCTGACCGGCAGTCTCCGCGGCTTCCACTTGCCGCTTCACTAGAGCAAGACCAAGGCAACTGCCAAACCGGTCTGCCGAGCTCCAGTTCTTCAGTCCGTTTCATGCCGGACTCCGCGGATAACATTCCTATCCGCCCGGTTACTTCCTGGGAGTCAACTGCCTGCTGAGCATACACTGGCCAGTCAGACCGCCGCTACTGTCCGCGTACTCCGCGCGAACAGACCGCCCAGGCCGCCACAGAGCAAACCGCCTGCAACATCCCTGCCGACCTAGCAGTCTGCCAACCCAGTCCGCGTAGTCCGCGCGGATAGGTTTCCCAAGCCTTCCATTCACCCACTTTCACTTCACAGAATTCAACAGTCTCTTCCTCTTGGTCATCTGGAGTGAAAACAACTTGTTCTTCACTTTCAGAACTGCTGGTGGACTCTTGTGCCACTGGAGCAGTTTTTCTCTTTTTCTTTGGAGGAATCTCCTTCTCAGTAACTGCCTTCTCTGGGGTTGGCATTTCCTTGGACAACACCCTGTCCCATCTAGAAAAGATCCTTTGATCCATCTTCCTCATATGATTTATCTTGCTGCCAGCAGCAGTATTCATTACCTCTGGTATGGTACCAGCTAGGTAGGGACTTAAGATTCTGCCCAGATTGGGCTTCTTCAAGCTTTCCTTGATTTTCTCATAAACTACTATAGACCAGTTAGTCTTAAGAGAGAAGATAATCCTTGTCATTATTCCAAACATATAGGCAGACACTCTGTCATGCCCTCCAGGCTTGCTGAGTAAGACCTTACCAACAATCTCAGACATGAATTTTCCTTGGCTGTTCATGCCTTTCCTGTTAAAAACAGAACCTATCTTCATTTTAGGATCCAGACCACACCAGGTTAGAGCTTCCCTGGTCTTGGATGCAGTAACTTCTTCTTCATCTTGAGTTTTTGGAAGCTGTAGAATCTTCCTTAGAATCTTTGGTGATACCTTGACCTTCGTTCCATGAACTCTGGATTTGATTCTGTATCCAGACTCATCTACTTCAGCTCCATTTAGAAATTCAAGAACCTCTTTCTTCCAAATCTTTGTAGGTTCAGAAACTAAGTATTCTAACCTGAATCAGCAACTAGGGTTACGACCGCCTGGATTTCTACATCAGCTTCGTCGAAAGCGCCGCGCACCAGCTCATATCCTTCGTTGACGTTCTCCTCTAGCTTAGGCGCCATTAGGGTTGTAGAATTTGTCTTGAGAGAAGAGAGGTGTCGACACAGTAGTTTTGGTCTCGAAACTTTGAAAGCGTGTCGACAAACAAAGACCGAACCCTATTTATACCTTTCTGATTTTGAAGATGAACATACGGGATAGTTAACTTAAAATGTGTCGACACTGGCAATAAGTGTCGACACTGACTTATAATGTCTCAACACATATGTGTCGACACAAGTTTAGTCACAGATTTTATGTGTCGACACTTGGTTATGTGTCGACACAACATAACTCGACACATTGTCGAGACTTTACTTAGAAAATTCTGAGTAAAACTTAAGTGTCGACACCACATTGGATGTGTCGACACCTACTGGACATGTGTCGACACCAACATTCTGAAGTGTCGACACCAACATCCTAAATGTGTCGACACTTATTTCCTGAAGTGTCGACACCACTATACTGTGTCGACATAGACTTGTCTATGTGTCGACACCTTTTTACTTAGCCAATTTTAATTCTGTAAACTTACTCTAAGTTTATCATTCCTAGTTCAATTTTGAATCTATTGAACTTAGCTTCTTCTAGGGGCTTAGTAAACATATCAGCTACTTGATTATCAGTTTTAACATATTCTAATAAAATATCTTCTCTTTCTACATGCTCCCTAAGAAAATGATATTTAATTTCAATATGTTTAGTTCTACTATGAGATACAGGGTTATTAGCTATTGAAATAGCACTAGTAGAATCACAGAAAAGTGGAGTTCTACTTACCTGAAATCCATAGTCCTCTAGCTGATGTTGAATCCACAGAAGTTGAGCACAGCAACTTCCTGCAGCCACATACTCTGACTCTGTAGTGGAGATAGCCACACTGGTTTGCTTTTTGCTACTCCATGAAATTAGTCTCCCACCTAGGAATTGACAGGTTCCAGTAGTGCTCTTTCTATCTTCTTTGCATCCTGCAAAGTCTGCATCTGAATAACCTGTTAGATCAAAATCTCCATTCCTAGGGTACCAGAGGCCTAGATAGGGAGTGCCCTTTAGATATCTCAATATTCTTTTGACTGCTGTCAAATGAGACTCTTTAGGGCAGGCTTGATACCTGGCACAAACACATGTAGCATACATGATGTCAGGTCTACTAGCAGTCAAGTATAATAGGGAGCCAACTATCCCTCTATACAAGGTTTCATCTACAGGTTTCCCTGCATCATCCTTGCTAAGAGACATACTTGACCCCATAGGAGTCTTCATGGTGCTGGATGAATCCATACCATACTTCCTTATGAGTTCTAGGGTGAACTTGGACTGACAAATGGATAAACCACTCTCAGTCTGTTTAACTTGGAGACCCAAGAAAAACTTCAGCTCTCCCATACTACTCATCTCAAACTGACCTTGCATAAGTTTTGCAAACTTTTTGCAAAGGCTGCTTTCAGTAGACCCAAATATAATGTCATCTACATATATTTGGACTAGTATTACTTTGCCTCTAGATTTCCTAAGGAATAGAGTCTTATCTATTTTCCCCCTTGAGAATTTGTTCTCAATGAGGAAACTAGATAGGGTTTCATACCAAGCCCTAGGGGCTTGCTTTAACCCATATAAAGCTTTCCTAAGTCTATAGACATGATGAGGTAGAGTTGGATCAACAAAACCTGAAGGCTGTTCCACATAGACTTCTTCCTTAAGATTACCATTTAGGAATGCTGACTTGACATCCATTTGGTAAACCTTGAATCCTTGATAGGTTGCATAGGCTAAGAACATCCTTATGGCTTCCAGTCTGGCTACTGGAGCAAAGGTTTGATCAAAATCAATACCTTCTTCTTGCCTATATCCTTTAGCAACCAGTCTAGCCTTATTCTTAATGATGACCCCTTGTTCATCCATCTTATTCCTGTAGATCCACTTAGTTCCTATTATATTGTGGTCTTTAGGTTTAGGAACTAATTCCCAGACCTTGCACCTCTTGAACTGATTAAGCTCTTCTTGCATTGCTTCAGTCCATTGTGGATCCAGTATTGCTTCTTCAAATTCCTTCTGTTCAACTTGAGACAGAAAGCTGGAGTAGATTGCTGCATTTATGTATCTGCTCCTGGTTTGTACTCCTTGTCTTGGATCTCCAATAATCTGCTCTACTGGATGATCTCTTAGATGCCTGTTGGTTGGAGGCATCCTAACTTCTGGTTGAACCTCTTCAACATCTTCATCATGCTGTATTCCTTGTACTTCATCAGCAATTGGCACATGTAGTTCTCCCCCTGGACAACAGCTACTCTCCTCTCCTTGCTGTCTTGCAGCAGGCACTTCTTCTATAGTAAGCTTGTCCATTTTCTTTATTAAACCTGTGGGGCTGCATACACTACTAGACAACTCATTGTTAATAAGTTTAGTCTCATCAAAAACTACATGCACAGATTCTTCTACAACTTGTGTAGTCAAGTTGTAGACTCTATAAGCCTTACTATTATTACTGTACCCAACAAAAATTCCCTCTTGGGACTTGGCAGCAAACTTAGTTAAGTAAGACTTCCCATTGTTAAGTATGAAGCATTTGCAACCAAAGATCCTGAAATAGGATAGGTTTGGTTTCCTGCATTTCACAACTTCATAGGGGGTCTTGTTAAGCCTTTTAGTGATGGTAGCCCTATTTATAACATGGCATGCAGTATTAACTGCTTCAGCCCAGAAATACTCTGGCAGTGATGTATCACTTAATAGGGTCCTACCAGCCTCTATCAAGGTTCTATTCTTCCTCTCAGCAATGTCATTTTGCTGAGGTGTTCTAGGTGAAGAGAATTCTTGAAATATCCCAAAGTCTTCACATAGTTTTGTCATGCTATCAGACTGAAATTCAGTACCATGGTCACTTCTAATTTTGACCACTGTACTATTTAGTTCATTCTGAATTTGCTTGACAAAGCTATAGAAGACACTAGGTGTTTCAGATTTTTGTCTTAAGAAGAACACCCAGGAAAACCTTGAGTAGTCATCTACAACTACAAAGGTATAGACCTTCCTACCTAAGCTGTGAACTGGCATTGGACCAAAAAGATCCATATGCAAGAGGTATAAACACCTCACAACATCTTTGTTTTCTATGCTTCTAAAGGTGGATTTAGTCTGCTTGCCCTTTTGACAAGCTGAGCAAATACCATCTTTAACACACTTAACTTGAGGACCATTCCTCACTAACTCTTTGCTAAAGAGTTTGCCAATAGTCTTGTAGTTAAGATGGGCTAGCCTCTTGTGCCATTTGACACAATGAGAGACTGTCTCATCAGCTACAAGACAAACAGGAGAACCATTGTTCTCAATCATAATGTCTAGGCAGTAGACATTCCTCTTCCTATAACCCATCAAAATGATCTCTTGATCACTTGACCTCTTGATATGACAACAATTTTTAACAAATGAGATGTCATACCCTACATCACTTAATTGACTTATACTTATTAGGTTGTGTTTCAACCCTTTAACATAAGCCACTTGTGTAATGGTAACCAAGTTGCTAGAAATGTTACCAAATCCTTTGATGATTCCTTTTTCAGAACCACCAAAGGTGACTTTTGGACCATCTTTTATTGGTATGTAGTCCTTTAGTAATCCTATAGTTCCAGTCATATGTCTGGAACATCCACTGTCCAAGTACCATGTTGGGGTATGGCTACTTGGACTCACCTGCAAAACAGATTAATGAACCTTAGAACCCAAAGAATTCTTGGGTCCTTGGTACTTGTTAGTTTGCAATCTGACAAAGCTACCTACTGGCTTTCCAACAGGTAGTTTGGTACTCACTTTGGCACTAGCATTGTGCCAACAGTCCACTACAAAATGGCCAACTTTGCCACAACACCAACATTCAAACTTATTGTACCTTTGCTTAGGTACTGTCTTGACTGTCTTGTCTACAGTAGACTTGTTGAATGTTGGGGCTTTGCCCTTGGACTTAGACTTGGACTGCTCAGTCCTTGTAGGTCTAATAAAGCCCAGTCCAGCCTTCCCTTTATGATGAACAAATTCATCAATTAAAGGTAGCACTGACTTAGGTTTAGAAAACCTAGCAACAAGCTCTCTCTCTTTCTGAAGATTGATCTCCAGACTCTTGATTTGATCATTCTTAAAGGTGATAGTCCCCATCTGAATCACAGTTATGTGTTTCAGCCTGGCTATCTCATTCAGCTTTTGATCAAATTGCTTCTCAAAATCTGTTGCAGCAGCTTTAAGATCAGCAATTTCCTTTCCCTGACTTTTGGCTAGGGACTTGCTTTTCTTGTAAGCCTGCAACAGCACCTTATATTCATCTATAAGCTGATGAATATCATCCTCTGACTCAGATACATTCTCATCACTTGATGAAGATGAATCTGATTCTGAACTAGAACAAAAAACTGAACTAAGAGTTGAACTTTGTACCTTACTGGGTCCTGGCTGCTCCAGGATTTTGTCACTCTCAGTCAATGCCATCAGTCCTTGGCACTGACAGTCTTCTTGTTCATAGATAGACTCCATTATCTGCATGAATTCTTCTTCTTCTTCAGCAAACAGCCCTATGTAGGCCTCAGCCTCAGACTCAGTTTCTGAACAAGAGATATCTGATAGAGTCTTCTCCTTCTTAGCAACAAAAGACTTTTCTTTCTTGCCTTTGAAATAAGTCTTTTTCCTGTCACTAGATTCTTTCCTCTTTTCATGACAGTCTGCAATAACATGGCCCTGTCTATTGCAGCAATAGCACACTATCTTAGAACTAGTTGTCTTGCTAGATTTTGTTCTCTTCCTGTCCTTCTTTGAAGCCTTTTTATCTTGATAAAAATCTTCTTTTCCTTTTGAAGTAGAAGGCCTTGACCTCCACTGTTTCTTCTTCAGGAATTTCTGAAAGTGTCTAGTGAAAGCAGCAAAGTCTTCATCACTTTCACTGCTTGCAGATTTGGTGCTGACTGACTCATCTGACTCAGATTCAACTACCTTTGGAGGTGGAGTTGATGACTTATTTTTGCACTTCCTGGAGGCTTCTGTCTTGAAGGCTACTGTTCTTTCCTTGTGCTCAGTTCTTGTTGATTTCTCCTCCTCTTTTCTCACTGTCAACTGCATCTCATAAGACAATAACTTGCCAAACAGTGTAGGAGGAGGAATTTCCCCCAACTTAGCCATTTCTCTTATGGCACAGATCTTGGTGTCCCAATCTTTGGTTAGGGACCTTAGGAACTTGTCATTTAGTTCATAGTTACTGAACTCTCTTCCATAAGACACGAGTTCATTCACTATTCTGTAGAACTTCTTATAGCACTCAGTTATGCTATCACCCTTTCCTTGTCTAAAACTCTCATACTCCTGATTTAGCAAGGATTTTCTATCTTGTCTAACTTCTTCAGATCCTTCCATATACACTATAAGAGTGTCCCACATCTCTTTGGCTGTCTTACAGTGTATAAGATTCTGAAATGTTGCATCATCTATGGCACTTACTATAATGTTTTGTGCCCTCTTGTCCATGGTGGCTAGGACAATCTCATCCTTAGTCATCTCAGAGAAATCCTTTGGAGTTCTCTGATTTGCATCTAGAACTGAAATCTTCATGGGCACATAAGGCCCTTCCTTTACTGTGATGTAGATTCTAGGGTCTGAGTCCTCCATAAACAGCCTTACCCTTTCCTTCCAGATCCCAAAGATCTCTTTCCTGCATATGGGCAATTTCATGGAACCCAATTCCTTGTGATTCTCAGAGGAACCCATGTTTCTTGATTTTCTTGAATTTGTATTTTCTTGAATCTGTATGTTTCCTTACACTGAATCTGCCAATCAGGATCTCCTCAGACTGTTAGTCCTTTTGAGGAACCTCCCTCTGATACCACTTGAAAGATATGGTACCAAAACACCTAGAGGGGGGGGGTGAATAGGTGACCTAATCCTTATTAAACTTTAATTGCAGCAATCAGTTATATCACAGATTTCTAACTACTTTTGCAGAGCAATAACAAAGCATACACAGCAAATAACAATCACAGCACAGCAGACACAGTGATTTATAGTGGTTCCCCAAGCTTTGGGTACATCCACTTTCCCCCTTCGCCTATCTAGCAGTGTACTAGATTCGGCCAAACTTCTCCACTATCTCAGAACCCAAATTGGTTCCTACTCCTCAGGCCCAAGGCCTTACAACTCAGCTTTTCCCAAAGCCTACACTCAGCCACAAAGGCCTACACTCAGCCAATCAAGGCCTACACTCAGCCAACAAGGCCTACACTTAGAGATTTCAATCTCCTACACTCAGGCTCTCAAGCCCTACCCTCAGCCTTTATAAATACAGGATTACAATTCACTCAGATCCAAAGGATCCTACAAGTTAAAATGATTTTACAAATATTAACTCTACAACTCAGAAACAAGAGAGGGGAGTTGAGAGTTTCTTGATGAGTTCTTGGAAGAACTCAGCTGGATCCAATCTGACTTAGCTTTCTTCAAAGCTTCTTGAAAGTAGAACTGAATAAGATTGAATCCTTCTGCAGTTGTTCCTTGACCTCTGCCACTTAGAATTCAGAATAAATCTGAACCCTTCTTCTCAGCCTAGTTCCAAAGGCTGATTTCTTGGATGGAGCCCTCTCTCTCCAACTTCTTAGATCTGCACTTGGACTGCAAGATCTTCTTGTGTTGATACTCTATGTACCACTTTAACAACTTGTTTTTCAACAATCTGAACTCTCGTTTCTGTAAACTGTAGGTGCCTTTTTATAGGCCTTCTTCATGGTAACCGGCTGGTCCGGTTCATAACTGTCTTCTGACATCTCTGACAGGTGCTGTAGACCGGCTGGAACGACAGCTGTCAAGTCATCCAGTCATTTCTTGAAAATCTCTAACTGTCTGAAAGTGTCGAGACTTTCTGTCTTTAAGTGTCGACACTTATAGTCCAAGTGTCGACACATGCTGTGTAAGTGTCGACACAAGTCTACAAGGTGTCGACACAACTCCTTGTATGTCTCGACACAGATTCTTCTTCAGGTGTCGACACTGAAATTGAGTGTCGACACAAGTACTTGATCTTCTATCTTTAGCTGTATTCTTCTAAGTGTCGACACATCTCCTTTGTGTCGACACATCTTCTTGTGTTGAATCTGTTAAGTGTCGACACAGCTTCTTGGTGTCGACACATAGTCTTCTATGTTGATTCTTGCTGAGTGTCGACACAGCTCCTTGTGTCGACACTTGATTCTTCTGTTGAGACTTCAGCTGAGTGTCGACACATTCCCTTAGTGTCGACACTTGTACTTAGAATATTTTGTTGATAATTCTGTTCTTTACTAAGTGTCGACAGAGCTCCTTGTGTCGACACTTTCTTCAAGTGTTGACTCTTCTGTTGAGTGTCGACACTTTGTTTTTGGTCTCGACACTTTCTTCAAGTGCTGACTCTTCTTGTTGTGTCGACACATTGTTCTGGGTGTCGACACTTTAACTTAGTCTCTGCTGTCTTTTGCTGAGTGTCGACACAGCTCCAAGTGTCGACACTTTCTGGTGTAGACACAGCTTTACTGGGTTTCGACACAGCTCCTTGTGTCGACACTTTCTGTCTGCACTTTTCTTCACTGAGTGTCGACACAGCTCCTTGTGTCGACACTTTCTGTCTGGTGTCGACTCTGCATCCCAGGTGTCGACACAATGACTCCAAGTGTCGACACTGCTTGTCTGGGTGTCGACACAAGCCTTCTTAAGTGTCGACACTTTCCCTCTAGGTGTCGACACATGGACTTAGAAACTTTTTGCTTCAGTCTAGTGATTACTTAACCTGCACAAGTAAACTCAACATACATCAAATACATTATGATGTATATCATTGAGTTGGGTGAGGCTTCTTCAAATCAGGTACATTTAACCAATGTACCCAACAGCTATGACATGCAAGTGGGTATGATTTTGGAACATGCAAATACAACACACACACCCGACTCTGTGCACACAGACCTTTAGTTCCCCCTTTCTGGAGTCGTAACCTCCCAGGATACCTCCGTAGTGGCAGACGGAAGCGGTGGGTTGGGCCTCGCCCACATCTAAACCAGTAAAGCACTACCGGTCAGACCTATCGTACTCCTCAACGCTTGGTGCACGAAGCAGACTCCTGCGTACTCTTACCGGCTGGCGCACCGGACTTCTGTTGGCCAAGTGCTAACCACACTTGCCGAGTCAACGTATTGGCGTCGGTTCATCGACCCTCCAATACCGAAGACCCACCACCTTAATTTTTCTTTCCTTTTATGCACATGCAATTTTAGTGTAACCAAAAACCGAGCCGAAGCTCCCCAGACCAAAACGTCCGTCTCAAACAATCGAGCCGAAGCTCCCTGGACCCAAAGTCCGTCTTTTAACCATCCGAGCCGAAGCTCCCAGCTATCTTCCTATGCTACCTGTGTTCGTGAAATGTGCAACCCTAATTACTAAGTTACTCTTTTCAGCTTGTTAATATAGTTTATGTTAACCCAGGACTGCACCCGGTATTCCCTGTGAAGGGCTCTCAAGGGGCACTTGGAACTATGTTGGGATTACGCCCAGAGTTCCCTTTCACAAGGTACTTATTATTATTATTGGTTGATTCCCTTACCCATTACTTTCTCATGTTACGATAGGCTGATCCTAGGGTGATTTGACTCTACTTCACCTCGGGTAAGACGATCTTTCGTCGAACCCGAGCGCCTCTAAACCCTAGCCAAAACAAAACTCTACTCATTTTATCTTCCAATGATGCTTCTAATTCTATTTATCCCTTCCAGCAAACCAACAAAACACAACTCATGTGCTCTAATTCATATTCCAATTTATTTCCTACAGTTTTACTAAATGCAGACCACTTAACCTATATGACCCGTAAAATGGTAAGTATACCAAATGATCATCCAGTACTCATATAATAATTATTGGAGGGCTATACTGGCATTTGTTGCCTAAATCCATAATTTCCTAATTTTCATAATTTAACTGATAATTTATTTATTTATTCTAATAACCACAAGTTCCAAGTTTGAACATGAAGTACAAGTTTTAGACAAGATAAAATTCCACTAAATTTATGTTAAATGCAAAATGAATATTCATCTAAAAATCCAGAATCTCCCAAAAATTCAGAGAAAATTCCAGGATGATTGTAAGGACACATAAAATCTCTAGATAAAGTTTCATAATTTTTTTTAGAAAGAATCATTCTCTGAATTAATTAAATACCAAATTCTCAAAATTATGGACTTGTAAAGGAAATTCTGTAGACAGCCCTATAAAAATTATAAATAAATTTCTACAAGTACATTTTGGCCTGAAATCATCAAAAACCTAAGTCTCATGATTTTTCAACAAATATATCATCAATAATTAATTTTATACTACCAAAGCCCCTTTCCAAAACTTGTGAAGGAAGTACTAAATATAATCAAGTAAAAATTATGATAAAATTCAGGGGTATTCACTTAGGCCTAGAATATCTTCTGACCAAGTTTCATCAGATTCAAATGAACAGAATAACCAGAAGTAATTTAAATATCATTTTGGGCCTTTTGGTAATTTACAAATAAAGTGCCTGAAATATAACCCATAAAATTCTAATAAAATTTTCTAGGGTCCTAGATGGTCTAAAACTTACTGTACCCAAGTTTCACATCCTTTAGCTTTAATCTAGTGGCTGAATTTACAAAATAGTGTTTCTACCCTAAAAATAGGTTAGAGTTTTGAGGTGCCAACCTTCCTCCAAGTCCTCTAAGGTTCCTACCAGAGAACTTAGGTTACACTACCTTCAATCCTACTGAGTTTTCAATGCCATACAAGGGCATTTGCCCCCATTTCCTTCACAACCCCCAAAAGTCCTTACTTAGGGTTTGAGGCTGAACCCTAGGGTAAATCAAGCCTAAATCATCCCATTTTCCTTAAGAGGGTGACATTGGCCATGCCAAGTCAATGTCCAAAACCTCAGCCTCTGTTGAGTGGAGGGGACCTCCCTAAGTCCATAGTGCACTTTTAATCAAGAATACCAACTTAAAGCCCAACTAGGGTTTGGTGATTCCCTAGCCAAACCCTATCCAAATGAGTTAACATTTTGTATAGAACTAGGTATTGATGTCAGGGACCACACACCAGAATTTGGGAGGGTTTGGAGGTCATTAGGCCACTTAATTAAAATACCCTAGCATTATTAAATAAAAGTAAAAACTTTAGGCAAATTGTCTCTAAAAATTCTATGTTTTGGGCAGGCCCTAGGTATAGATAGTTAGACTCCCTGCCAAAATTTCAAGTAGTTGGGACCAAGGATGAAGTGTGGGCACTCAGTTTAATGACTGCCTAGCCCTAGGTATAGGTCCCACCAAAATGGTTGCCCTGGTCAAACCATGCACCCAAATTGGCTCAAACCAATTTTAAAATAAAGTAGACCCAAATGGCTACAATTTTCATCTTGAAGGTTTTCCCACCAGGTGAGCCTAAGTATTTTTAAAATTTAAAACCAAAAATATCAAAATCTGTGACATAAATCACATTATTTTAAATATACTTCCTATAGTTTAATCATATATCCGCACGAATCTTGAAGCAAAAGGGACGGAATCCCTTCATCTCTTTCCTTGAGCCGACTGCCAGGATTCATCCTGCCTGGAGCCACTTCCAAGCTCTGTCGCCGGCGATCCAGCCCCTTCCCCGGCTGGCCACCGCCACCATCACCTCCGTTGAGGTGGTGGCTGTAGCCAGGCGGCGGCACAGCCGCCGGAGGGGTGTTTTCCAGCGGTTCTAGTAGGAACTTTTTCTGCTGAAAACCATGAAATCCAGAAATTGGATCGGGCTCAATTGAGCCCGAACCTTGCACCTAATGATTTCTACGATCTACTCATGAGTTAAGGGGAGGAGGAGGACCTTCCTGGTGGCCTGAGTGCGAGTCGATCTTCGGGTTGCCATGGAAGTGGTGCCGCCGGCCGGATTTCTGCAACTGTGAAGCCAATTAGCTCGAATTCCTCCGTTAAAAGGTGGGAAGGGTTCCTCTCAGGTCCCTGATGGTGTTTAAATCATCAGTTGGGGGAGGGGTGAGGCCAAACATCAATGACCATTAATGCCCTTGAAAGCTTGGCTCGGGTTGAGTGGGGGGGGGGGCTGATTCTTCCTCTTGGTGGCCGGGAAACGGCTGTAATCAACTCCTCTTCCCTAGAGGAGTTGATTGCAGCCATTAAGAGTGGTTGTTGGCCTCCTTTGGCCGGCTCCCACCCTTCCCTTCCTCTCCCCAATTTTCTCTCTCCACCATTATCATGAAGGGGAGCTCCCTTCTCTCTCCTAGTCACCCATGTTGACTGGTCAACACCATAGGCTATGTGCAGCCCACTTCGTCATAATGATCATGAAAAGTGAGGCTAGCCTAAGGGAGAAGTGGCTTGGGCTTGGGTTAGCCCATTTGGGCTAGGTTTGACTTGTCTTAAGTTAGGGTTGACCTAGGTCAATTTAATCATCTGGGTTGACCCCATTGGGTCCTTGGTGACCCATTGGCCTCCCCTAAGGCCTATGTGGGGTTATGTAGGGTTACCTTACACTTTAGAGGTCACCTACCCTTCGTTAGGGCACTTTGACCAGATTAGGGGCTTGAGTTGACTTGGGTCAACTTGGCCTCTAGGGCTGACCCCAATGTGTCCTTAGTGACCCTTTGACTTCACTTTAGGGTTAGGAGGGTATAGGTGGGGTCCTCTAGGCTAGGAGTAGCTCAATTGACCCTAAGTAGGCTAGTTTGACCCATTTAGGGTTAGGGTTGACTTTGGTCAAGTGAGTCTCTTTGATTGACCCTAGTGGGTCCTTATGGCTCTAATAGGCCTCCCAAGGTATTAGGGAGTGTTGTGGTAGGGTCTTGGGGTCAAGGTGTAGCCCATGGTCATCCTAAACCATTGTTTCAGAATTCTACTATTTGAAGACCATGGTGATCCTCACCTTGGCCTCCTACCTCTTGGCCCATTTCTGGCTTCCTAGGCTTTGTCATGACCTAGTCATGGACCAAACCACTCCTAGGGGTCTAGTTGGAAATGGGATGTTACAGGTTCGCCCGATGGAGAAAAAGTCATATCGAAGGATTTGGCAGTTGTGGTTTGTGGTGGAGCAATCTTCGAAACCACTTCAGGAACGGTTGCGGCCTGCGATGATTCGCCAACGGTCTGCGTCGGCCTCTTTTTAGATCCAGAAGCCGCTAGAGTAACCGGCTTCTCAATCTTCTTCGCAGGCTGTCGGTCAGAGTCATCCGGTTTCTGGCCCCGGTTTTTCTTCTTTTCAGTCGATTTCTTCTCGCGGGCAAGCATCGACAACATGACGTCCATATTGTGAAAGGCTGCGTCGGCTTGAAAAATTCTAACTGCAAGTGGCAAGTAGCGACCCGTGGCTTGGTATAGATCTTGAAGAATTTCAAGGGCCAGGGGATTTTATAGGCGCTGATGCATTAACGTCAGTCGCAGTTGTTGGGTATTGTATCCACAACGTACCTGATTTGAAGAAGCCCCTGAACAAGCTAAGGTAAATAGGCAATGTTTTTGACAAATTATTTCAAGTTGTGCTTGCAGTTATTCCACGCTAAGTGCACACCAATGTCAGGGTGCAGTAGGTCAATATACACGTGTCTGCACGACGTAATCCCTCGTTGAGCAGATCAGTGTGTTGGCCTACGTGTACTCTCTCTATTGGAGTGCACTTACTTTCAAGTACAGGGCTGTGCTCTTGCAAGAGCAGACAAGGAGCAAAGATGGGTCAAGGAGCACATCATGGGTGGAAAGACGAAAATTCGTCTAAGTGTAAATCGACGAGAATCGTCAAGTGATTCTCGCCGATTCGGCGAGAATCACTAGTGATTCTCGCCGAATCGTCGAGAATCAGTGGCAGATTCTCGCCGACTCAATCCAGCTACTTCCAGACACGCAAATTCTGATGCTAAGTAAGAATCGTCGAGAATCACCAAGTGATTCTCGCCGATTCGGCGAGAATCACTAGTGATTCTCGCCGAATCGCCGAGAATCACTGGCTGATTCTCGCCGTCTCGACCCGGCTAAATCAGTGCGTGCAACCAAGTCAAATTCGACGAGAATCATCCTTGATTCTCGCCGAATCGTCGAGAATCACCTTTGATTCTCGACGACTCGACGAGATTCACTTTCGATTCTCACCGATTTTGACTTGGGCGATTTTCTGGAACTCCCTGAACCGGATTCTGCCGCTGACAATGTTCTGGACCGGGATTTAGGGATTCTTCTTGTGGGACCCACAACGGTCATATTGAAAGTATCTACAGTATATATACGGGTATTTTTTGAACGACAGACACACAGAAAGAAGCCGAGCACGATCTAAACCTAAAATCGCGAAACTGCTCCGCCGCCGCCGTCGCCGCTCGCGCTAGTTGGTCGCCACTGTTGATCGCGATTCTTCCTGATCCTCCGGCGACAGAAGCTTAGCCAAGCTTAGAGTCTCACGCGTCTATCCAGAGATCCCTTGTCTCTCGATTTGTTGATCGGGAAAAACTTCCCCGTCCGAATCGATCGAGACGACCGATCCTCGTGTGACCGTTGGTAGACCTAGCTAGCTTCGCTACGAAGTTTGGATCTCCAAAGTACAGCAGCCGCACATCGTCGTTGCCGCCGATCCCGTGAACCTAGCCGCCGCCCATCTTGCCGCCGCCGGTTCCGGGGAGATCCTCTCCAAGAGAGATCGAGGGTTGTGGACTCTTCGTGGACTTCAAGAACACGTCGTCAACGAAGAGGGACATCTTGGTCTCCAAACGTAGTTTGTATCTTTTGTGCATTCTAGTTTTACTTTTGTTGTAAAGGAACGTAGGTTCCTAGTTGTAAGGGTTGGGTGCAACCCGTGTTGTGGGAGTATTGACTCCTACGTGTGGAAGGGTTCCTTCTGATAGTGCAAGGATTGGATTTCAATCCTGTTGGTGAAGAGACCGAGTCGTCCCTTGTTGGGAGATAGGTCGAAGGGGGAAAGTGGATGTACCCAACTCGGGGAACCACTATAAATAGCTTGTGTATTCTATGTGCTGTGCTATTTATTTTTATTGTGCAGGTACAAGTTTAGATTCCGCAAAAACGCTACACGTCACCTATTCCCCCCCCCCCCCATAGGTGAAGATAGTTGACACTAGGTGGACTTTCAAGTGGTATCAGAGGGAGGTTCCTCATCAAAAAGGTTAACACCTTGAGTTGAATCCTGTCGCTAGTGTCAAGAAGGAGGCAAACTTCTACTATGGACGGGCTCAAGTTCACAGGCAAGATCCCAGTGTGCACCAGGCTCAACTTTCCTATCTGGAAGGAAAGGATCAGGTTCTACATGGAAGCAGTTGATCCTCGACTCTTCATGATCGTGGAGGAGGGACCTTATGTCCCCACTAAGGCCTCCACCATTGATCCTACCCAGAAAGTGCCAAAGAAACTTTCTGAAATGGATAAGGACGAGATGGTGCTAGTAGGACTTGACAAGAAGGCGCAAAACATTCTGGTCAGCGCAGTTGATGACTCAATGATGCAGAACTTCAGCAACTGCAGGACAGCTCAGGAGATCTGGCATTGCCTGATCATCCTAATGGAGGGCACTGATGAAGTGAGGGATGATCGGAGATCCCTCCTGAACCAGAAATATGAGGCCTTCAGACAAGGGCCTAAGGAAGAGATCGGAGTCACCTACGAGAACTTCCTCAAGATTGTCAACGCCCTCAAAGGATACGGAAGAGTGTTCACTAATGGTGAACTCAATGATAAATTCCTTAGGTCCCTTACAAAGGAATGGGACACAAAGATCTGCGCCATCCGAGAGTTTGGCAGACTAGCTGAAACAGACCCGCAAATTCTGTTCGGGAAGCTGATGTCCTATGAGCTTCAACTGAACACCAGGAAAGCAGAAGAAGAAGCAGAGAAGGCTGCAGCCAATGAAAAGACTGTGGCTCTAAAAGCCAGTCACTCCAGAAAAGGCAAGGGTGCGGTTTCATACCGTGCCAGGAAAAAGGATGAGGAGGACTCCGAGCCATGCTCCTCCAGCTCAGAGCTGTCGGAGTAGGATTTCTCCCTCATCACTCGAGACTTCAAGAAGTTCCTCAAGATGAGGAATCAAAGAAAGAGAGACGGCTCCTCCTCCAGGCATCAGAAGAAAAATTATTATTCTGACAGGTATGCTTCTAAACCGAACAAACATCGCTCCTCTGACATTATTTGCTTTGGATGCAATAAGCCAGGACACGTCGTGGCCGACTGCTATCAAGGCAAGAGAGAAAAAGGGAAAGAAGAGGAGCACAAATCTTCGAGAGATAAGAAGAAAGAGCGGAGCTACATCGCCAAAAGGGCAAAGACACTGAGTGAGTCTGATTCCTCAGACTCCAGTGATGATGAGGAAGCCTACTTCGGGCTGGTGGGTCGCTCCGACTCAGAAGGAGAATGCCCCCCATTTACTGGGAAGGTAAAAGCTCACACCCGTCTCTCCGACTCCGACTCTGATCCTGAGTCTCAGGATGATGAACCTGAGGATAGCCCTTCGGCCCGTGAAGCGGAGCTCCTCGAGAAGTATGAGCTTCTGCTCAACACTTTCGAGGAGTGCTGTAAGAGACTGAAGGCTGAGAAAAAGGAAGTGAAATTCCTTAAGGGTGAATGTGTATCCCTAAGGGAAGAAGTCACTAGTTTGATTTCTCTCCGACAGGAGCACCTTGACCTGACTTCTAAGCATTCAGAGTCTCTTAAGCTCCTTGATCTTAAGCAGGAGGAAGTCGACAAGTTGGAAGAACAACTTGCGGCAGAAAGGAAGATCGTCAAGAGCTTCTCTATGCCAAAAACAGTTCTTCCAGTTGTTGATACCTTCTCTGTTCAGGCCAAAGGTGCTGGCTTGGGGCATGTAGGGGTATCTGGTTCCTCATCCAGGAGAAACAGGAACCAGAGGAAGAATAAGGCCGCCAAGAAGGCCTCTGCTGATGAAAAGGGAAAGGCTCCTCTTAGTCATGTTGCGTTCAGAAAGCCTAGCTTTCCTTGCAACCAACATGACTTTGAATCAACCTTTGGTCATCATTTCCGGCCCTTGGTTGCAAAGCCAAAGAGCCGATATGATGGTTGGATCTTTCCCCGGAACTTCGATGAGAGTGCCTTCAAGGCACCTTATGAGGAAATCCACATGGGAAATTATGGTCAATTCTCTAGCGGCCATAATGGAAAGCAGGCACCAAGAGTCAAGCCTGTTATACCGACGAAACAGAAGGTGAAGAAGTCATGTGACTGCAATCACTATGAGGCCTCCACCTCCAGATCCAAGGCCCCGGCTGTACCCACCATTCCCAGGGTAAGGCAGGAGCCTAGGAAGAGGTACAACAGATTCGACTATTGGTGTTGTGGCAAAGTCGGTCACTTTGCCGTGGATTGTTGGTTTAATCCAAGGTATCACGAGACTCCCTATGTTAGCAATGCGAGGCCGACCACTCGTAGGGTTAACCAACCGAGGGGGAGTATGCTAACCAGGAATCTAGGACCCAAGTTTGATTGGATTCCTAAAGGAAATTAATTTTGTTTTGCAGGAATGTCCAAAGGCCACCAAAACGCTGATCTGGTATTTGGACAGTGGATGCTCCCGGCATATGACTGGGACAAGAAGCCTGCTGCGTGATTACACTCCAGTCGAGAATGGACCCAAAGTCATCTTTGGAGGGTCAGATCGAGGAGTCACCAGAGGTTACGGTATGATTTCCAACGGTATAATCTCTATCACCGACGTGGCTTATGTTAAAGGGTTAAACCATAACCTGATCAGTGTAAGCCAGTTATGTGACAAAGGTTATGACGTTAAGTTCTGCAAGGATAAATTTCTGATAATTTCACGTACCTCTTCTGAGACGGTATTATCAGGCATTAGGAGCAGAAATATCTTCTGCTTAGATTTTCTCAGTGTAGATTCATCTACCCCCGTATGCCTTGTGGCAACAGGCAGTGCATCTCTTTGTGATCAATGGCACAAGAGATTGGCACATATTAATTTCAAGACAATTAGTATGCTGTTTTCTAAGAACTTAGTAAGGGATGCTCCCAGTATCAAGTGCATCAAAGATAGCCCCTGTCCTGCATGCCAGATGGGCAAACAGACTCGGGCTACCTTTAAGAGCATTGCAGACAAAGACTCTTCCCGATGTCTTTACCTTTTACATATGGACTTGTTTGGTCCAATGCAAGTTCATAGCTTGGGAGGCAAGTCCTATACGCTAGTGATAGTTGATGATCATTCTCGATTTACATGGGTGTTCTTTTTGAAACGAAAGTCAGATACGTTTGACATCTTCACTAGTTTTGTCAAGCAGGTTCAGAACGAATTTAACTGCTCAGTGGTCAAAATCAGAAGTGACCATGGAACAGAATTCGAATCTGGTGCTATGACAGAGTATTGTGAAGAATAAGGTATCTTTCATGAGTTTTCCTCCCCGCGCACTCCTCAGCAAAATGGAGTTGCGGAGAGGAGAAATAGAACTCTCATTGAAGCCTGCACGACAATGTTGAAAGACGCTTCTCTCCCAGAATACTTATGGGCAGAGGCTGTCAATACAGCTTGTCATGTACAAAACCGAGCATTGATCAACAAGCATCATCGTAAGACGCCTTACGAGCTACTGAAAGGCAGGAAACCAACCATGTCCTACTTGAGGATTTTTGGTTGCAGATGCTATGTACTGAATAATGGGAAGTACCCGCGTACTAAATTTGGTGAAAAATGCTTCGAAGGCATATTCATGGGCTATAGTTCCCACAGTCGGGCATATAGGGTCTTCAATAAGAAAACCCTAGTGGTAGAAGAATCAATAAATGTTGTATTTGATGAAGGAAGTCTGCTTAACAACAACTCTTCTAGTGGTATTCTTGAAGATGCAGGTGCACGACTTGAACAGCTGAGTCTGGATGAGACCTCTAAAGATGACACTCCTAAGTACGTCAAAGTTTCCACCTCCGCATCATCTGGAAATGTTGAAGATCAAAATGGAACAAATCTATTAGAAGAAGGAGAAGCCCAAGAAGTAGTCGAAGCTCCAGATGCCAGACTTCTAGAGCTCCGGCACGTGAGGGATCATCCTAGAGATCAGATCATCGGAGATCCTCGTGTCGGTGTCAGAACTCGAAGAGGTACTATTAATGAAGTACTACATCTTAGCTTCCTGTCACAGGTTGAACCAAAGAAGTTCGACGAGGCGAACAAAGATGCGGCATGGATTCTGGCCATGCAAGATGAACTACATCAATTCGAACGTTGCAACGTTTGGACGCTATTTCCCAGACCTTACAAGCAGAATGTGATTGGCACCAAGTGGATCTTCAGAAACAAGCTGGATGAACATGGTGTCATCATAAAGAACAAGGCAAGGCTGGTGGCTCAAGGTTACAGACAGGAGGAGGGGATTGACTTCGACCAGACCTTTGCACCAGTAGCAAGGCTCGAGGCAATCAGATTGTTCCTGGCGTATGCTTCGCACAAAGGATTCACAGTCTATCAAATGGATGTGAAATCAGCATTCCTGAACGGAGACCTGAAAGAGGAAGTATACGTCGCTCAACCCCCAGGTTTTGTCAATCCTACTTATCCCAATCATGTGTATTTTCTCAATAAAGCTCTATATGGTTTAAAACAAGCTCCACGAGCTTGGTATGAGACTTTATCTAGTTTTCTTCTTGAGAACAAGTTCTCTAGAGGTAAAATAGATAAAACATTGTTTCTCAGGGAAGTCAATGGCAAGATTTTGCTGGTGCAAATCTATGTCGATGACATTATATTCGGCTCAACGGACAACAATCTTTGCAAAATGTTTTCTAAACTTATGCAAGGAAAGTTTGAAATGAGCAGTATGAGAGAGCTCAAGTATTTCTTGGGACTTCAAGTGAAACAGTCTGAGGATGGAATCTTCATCTCTCAGACGAAGTTCACAAATGAACTCCTTAAGAAATTCGGTATGGAGAATGGAACCTCTATGAGGACTCCAATGGGATCCACTATGTCTCTGGATAAGGATGAGAAAGGTAAACCTTTCGATGAAACCAAATACAGAAGCATTATTAGATCCCTGCTCTACCTTACTGCCAGTAGACCGGATATCATGTTCTCCACATGTGTCTGTGCCAGATATCAGGTGAACACTAAGGAATCTCACTATGTCGCTGCAAAGCGAATTCTAAGATACCTTAAAGGTACTCCAAATCTTGGCTTGTGGTACCCTAGAAACAATGATGTCGAGCTAATAGGTTTTCAGATGTTGATTTTGCAGGGAGTATGGATGACAGGAAAAGCACCTCCGGGACGTGTCAATTCCTCGGACGAAGGCTTATCTCATGGAATAGCAAGAAACAGAATTGTGTTGCAACCTCCACAGCAGAGTCTGAGTACATCTCGGCAGGCAGCTGTTGCGCACAACTCCTATGGATCAGAAACCAGTTAGCCGACTACGACCTTCAGTTCAAGGAAGTACCAATGTACTGCGACTCCTCCAGTGCAATTGCAATTGCCAACAATCCGGTTTCGCACAGCAGAACGAAGCATATTGAAGTGCGCTACCACTTCATTCGGGAGCACGTGGAGAACAAGGACATCTCTCTCTGTTATGTCCCCACGGACAAGCAGATTACGGATATATTCACAAAGCCCTTAGACGAGGCCAAGTTCAATCTTTTCAAAACTGAATTGGGGATGCTAAATTATGAGGAATGAAGCCTACAGAAGCTTCAGGCTCGTGCAAGAACTGAAGGGGAGCAAGGTACTCAAGATGAGCACAGGCGCAAGGACTGAGGGGGAGCAAGGGGTCAAATGCTCCAGACCCCGATTTGCAGAAGCCAAAAAGGGGGAGATTACCCTCTCGGCTAAGGCTAAGGTGGCTCCAGTGGCTCCAAGCTTGCTCCCAAGAAATTGATATTGGTAATGAATAACTCACTCAACTCAATTTCAAGTTTATGATTTTCATTCCTATACGCTTTATTCACCTTAGCTTGTAGGGTTTAGGCTTCTTCAAATAGGCGGAGATTGTTGGGTATTGTATCCACAACGTACCTGATTTGAAGAAGCCCCTGAACAAGCTAAGGTAAATAGGCAATGTTTTTGACAAATTATTTCAAGTTGTGCTTGCAGTTATTCCACGCTAAGTGCACACCAATGTCAGGGTGCAGTAGGTCAATATACACGGGTCTGCATGACGTAATCCCTCATTGAGCAGATCAGTGTGTTGGCCTACGTGTACTCTCTCTATTGGAGTGCACTTACTTTCAAGTACAGGGCTGTGATCTTGCAAGAGCAGACAAGGAGCAAAGATGGGTCAAGGAGCACATCATGGGTGGAAAGACGAAAATTCGTCTAAGTGTAAATCGACGAGAATCGCCAAGTGATTCACGCCGATTCGGCGAGAATCACTAGTGATTCTCGCCGAATCGTCGAGAATCAGTGGCAGATTCTCGCCGACTCAATCCAGCTACTTCAAGGCGCGCAAATTCTGATGCTAAGTAAGAATCGTCGAGAATCACCAAGTGATTCTCGCCGATTCGGCGAGAATCACTAGTAATTCTCGCCGAATCGCCGAGAATCACTGGCTGATTCTCGCCGTCTCGACCCAACTAAATCAGTGCGTACAACCAAGTCAAATTCGACGAGAATCATCCTTGATTCTCGCCGAATCATCGAGAATCACCTTTGATTCTCGATGACTCGACGAGATTCACTTTCGATTCTCACCGATTTTGACTTGGGCGATTTTCTGGAACTCCCTGAACCTGATTCTGCCGCTAACAATGTTCTGGACCGGGATTTAGGGATTCTTCTTGTGGGACCCACAACGGTCATATTGAAAGTATCTACAGTATATATACGGGTATTTTTTGAACGACAGACACACAGAAAGAAGCCGAGCACGATCTAAACCTAAAATCGCGAAACTGCTCCGCCGCCACCGTCGCCGCTCGAGCTAGTTGGTCGCCACTGTTGATCGCGATTCTTCCTGATCCTCCGGCGACAGAAGCTTAGCCAAGCTTAGAGTCTCACGCGTCTATCCAGAGATCCCTTGTCTCTCGATTTGTTGATCGGGAAAAACTTCCCCGTCCGAATCGATCGAGACGACCGATCCTCGTGTGACCGTTGGTAGACCTAGCTAGCTTCGCTACGAAGTTTGGATCTCCAAAGTACAGCAGCCGCACATCGTTGTCGCCGCCGATCCCGTGAACCTAGCCGCCGCCCATCTTGCCGCCGCCGGTTCCGGGGAGATCCTCTCCAAGAGAGATCTCGGGTTGTGGACTCTTCGTGGACTTCAAGAACACGTCGTCAACGAAGAGGGACATCTTGGGCTCCAAACGTAGTTTGTATCTTTTGTACATTCTAGTTTTACTTTTGTTGTAAAGGAACGTATGTTCCTAGTTGTAAGGGTTGGGTGCAACCCGTGTTGTGGGAGTATTGACTCCTACGTGTGGAAGGGTTCCTTCCGATAGTGCAAGGATTGGATTTCAATCCTGTTGGAGAAGAGACCGAGTCGTCCCTTGTTGGGAGATAGGTCGAAGGGGGAAAGTGGATGTACCCAACTCGGGGAACCACTATAAATAGCTTGTGTATTCTGTGTGCTGTGCTGTTTATTTTTATTGTGCAGGTACAAGTTTAGATTCCGCAAAAACGCTACACGTCACATATTCCCCCCCCCCCCATAGGTGAAGATAGTTGACACTAGGTGGACTTTCAGCAGTCTCCGGCTTAGTTCTACATTTTCGAAGTTTTTCCGAAACTTAAAAATGTGCGGGGATTATGTTAAGCCCAGAATCCGCGACCTGTTCGCGCAGCTTTCCAGACCGGGCGGCCTGGTTGTTCTAGCCTCAAAGTATCTCAATTCGGATGGTCGCCAGAGGTCGGGCGGTCGGTGCGGCTAGCCGCAGCCCAGATCAACTCGGCTGGTCATCATCAAAGCCAGGAGGTCTCCATGTCAGGCCGCTGCCAGCGCCGACCTTCCTCAGCGACAAGGCCTAGGACCCAGACCATCAGCTCGCCAGAAGGAATCCGCCAGGCCGCGCGGCTTCCCTCCTTTCTCTTTTTCTGCTCATTTTCTTCCCCTCACCTCTGCCCGGTTCTCCTGTACCCCGGGCAGCCGGTAACTTTATCCCTGCCCACTTGGGCAGGCCCTCAAGCCAATAAATTGGGGAGGGTGCACTCCCCAAGGGATGCTAACTTGTATCCAGGAGCTCGCATGTTAAGGGCTGCGTCACAAGTCTAGTGTTTTTCGGCTTGCAGTCTAGCCGGCTTCCCCTTTTTCTCCTTCTTGTAACTATTTCTCACTTTAAATAAAGAAAAGCCCGTCGCAGGAGTGGCATTTAAGCCGCGGAGAGCGAATTCTGCTGTTGCCACTGCCAGCGGCCTCTTTTTCTGTCCCTTAGCTACGATCGCTAGTAACTGACTGCTCGACTATCTCCTCTTTTCCCTTTCTTCCCCCGGTGCTCGAACCGTTAGCTGGTGGTGCCCGACTCCCTGTCCGTTTTCGTGCATCAACACGTTAAGTCGTGCGTCATGCCCCTAGGTCACTCCTGTGATCTAGGGCGTGTTGGGTCTGTTACTGAAAACGGCGGGAAGCTGAACACGGCAGGAGTTATTCTGCGGTCGATGGAGGGGTCACGGCCATAGACATGCCCGTGACCAGGGCGTGTCCAGCTGATACGACAATATGGCAGAAAATGGCAGGAACGACAGAGTAAATTGGCTAGAAATGCTGCGAGACACGCCCTTGGCCATGCCCTTATCGCAGGCGTGTCTTTCTAATTTGAAGTGGAATTGAAGGATGGGGCTCCATTCTGCTGGTCACACCCGTGTCCATTGCCACACTCTATGTCACGCCCGTGACTTGGGGGTCACGCCCGTGACATAGCCGTGTAACTCGATGTTGTCGTGTCCTTAGTTTTTGGTCATCTGGAATGTGCCACGATAATTAGGCACGCCCGTGACCTGATGGTCACGCCCGTGACATGGGCATGTATTGGTGATTTTTTGCATTGCTGCTCGAAATCTTCTTCTGATTAGTTCTACGAGCTACAAATTATTACTTGCAGACTAAATTGTCCTGAAATATAAAAAGAAGATAGTTATGAACTTAATTCGTAAAATATATTTATAAAATAAGAAATTATTAAAAAAAACTATAAGAAAATAAAGATATAATTAGAGTTATCAAATACCCCCAAACTTACTCATGTGCTAGTCCCGAGCAAACAACTTTCCATAGGGGGTAGAAAAATTTAACGCTAGAAAAGAAAATTGAACCTAAGAAGTAGAATGTGAAGTCTTATGTCTATGCACGTAGTTATTTTTGTAGAAAAACCTACTCAGCATACAAATTAGTTTTTACTTTTCAAAAATATGTTTTCACTTATTATTTTTATTTCAAAAATGAAAACCCGATAGATCTTAAAATCACGTTTAGGGAGAAAGTAGCCCTCTCACTAAGATAACATTGCACAAATCGAAGATCGAGATACCCTCCAAATAAATCCATCAATGTCGATGGACATAGGCTTGCCCTTTCACACTCTCGCCACGAAACTAGTTTAACTTATAAGCACAAATCAATAGGACTTAATTAGGTTGAAATGTAGGCTTAGGTTTTTGGTTTGGAAAATCAAATATAAAAATGATGGGTAGACACACCAAAACTAATGAGAGCTTGCACAAAAGAAATAAATTGAAGAACTCCGCCAATTCCCAATTCCCTTTGTTTTTTCTCCTTAACATGCTGAAGGTTTTTCCACTTCCTCTATTTATTTTCATTTTTTCCTTTTTGATGTATATTTTTTGAGGAGGAAGGAAAAAAGAATAACCTTTTTTTCTCAATTAGCCCCCAGAATAAAATGGCTCTGAATCACTCATAAACCGTTTATATATATATTTTTTAGATCGGTCTCAGTTGTGTAATTAGGATGCTTTTAGGCTTTGGTAAAGTGTTTGGTGGAGCTAAAGCAAAAGAAATGGTATAAGTTCAAATTGGCTTCGCAAAGATAAAACGTTTAGGACAGGTACAAAGGCTCAAACTTGCCAAAAGAAGAGCCTAAATTATATTTATTCTAATTAGTTTATCCCATGCAAATTCTTGAGAATAGCTAGAGGGCAAGTTCTAGACATCGAGATAGAATACCTCTTTCTTGATCCACGAAATATCGCTCTATTAAACTTCTACACACTCTCCTAAATTATGTTTAGAATTTACCGGTTTCAAAGTAGAACTAAAATAAACCGTTTCTACTCATTAAGAAAGACAAAACTCTAATTGTATGCTGAATTTTTAATACTCCTTAAATTCTACTTACATGTGCACTTAACTAGAAACGCAATATGGTCAACAGTTCTACTCCAAAATTCAAAATTAAATTAAAGCATCAAAATTATCTAAACATTATGTAAAAGTTGAATACTATGGATTTCGCATGTGAATAAATATAGAAATACACATTTCTGTAATTAAAAATTAACCCTTATTTTTTTGTTACTTCTTAAACTTCCCGAGGTATACCCTGTGAAGGGCTCTCACCGGTACTAGGAGGTAAGATGAGGTGATATCCCAAACATGACTTTCTAAGAAATTTAATTTCTATTTTCTATTTTTTCGAAATTTTCTGATATATATTTTTTTATGATTTCTTTAAAAGTTTTTGGTATTTTTGTGAATACTAAGTAAAAACAAATTTTTAAAATTGAAATTTTTTTGATTTTTTCAAAAAAGGTTTTATGATTTTTTTGTATGTTTTGATTGAGAAATATCCCCCCATACTTAAACAAGACATTGTCCCCAATGAAAAAATAAGTAAAGAAAAGGAAAGGAGACTTCTTTGAAGAGGTCAAATGAGCGGCAAAATGTACATGAAGGAATCACAAGAACTTCACGTTCGAACCCGACCGATCGTCATGCAGCAATGAACCTCCAAACCTGCAAAAACCTCAAGTAGAAAATGAAAATAAAAAAGAGAATAATCGTGGGTTGCCTCCCACAAGCGCTTTGTATATGGTCGTTGAGCTCGACCATAGTGTTGTGCGCATACTATGGGTTTGACAACTTGATGTTATCCAAATGTTCGTTAATATTATCACCGGACAAAAATAATTCTAGTCGGTTCCCATTTACTTTAAATTCGCCTCGTTCCAAGTGCGAGATAAGTATCGTCACGTAGGGCCAAACCTCCATTATGACAAAGGGCCCGGACCAACGGGACTTAAGTTTACCTGAAAATAAGCGTAAGCGCGAGTTATATAGAAGGACTTGGTCTCCCGGTTGGAAGTTTTTTGGGTTCTTAATTTTTTCTCATGATAAAACTTGTTGCGCTCCTTATAGAGTTTATTATTCTCATAAGCGATGGAGCGCCACACATCCGGCTCGTTAATTTGGAATTTGTGGTGCTCGGAGGACAAATTTTCATCAAGATTTAAAAATTTAAGTGCCCAAAATGCACGATGCTCAAGCTCAACTGGTAAATGACATGCTTTCCCATATACCAATCGATACGGCATACAACTGATAGCGGTCTTATACGTGGTCCAATAAGCCCATAGAGCATCATCATGCTTGACCGACCAATCCTTCCTACTAGTAGGAACATTTTTTTCTAATATACGTTTGATTTCATGGTTAACTACTTCTACCTGGCCACTTGTTTGATGGTGATGGGGGTGGCTAACCTATGTCTAATGCCGTATTAGATAAAACTTTAGCAAATTATGTGTCACAAAAGTGGATGCCGCTATAACTAACTATTGCTCGCGGTGCTCCAAATCATGAAAATAATTTTTTAAGAAATCGGGTCATGACTCAGGTGTCATTAGTGGGAAGGGCTTGCGCTTCTGCCCACCTTAACACGTAGTCGACCGCTACCAAAATATATTTATTTCCATAGGACAGTGGTAGCGGTCCAACAAAGTCGATCCCCCATAAATCAAAAACTTCAATTTCTAAAAATGAATTCAATGGCATTTCATCATTGTAGGAAATATTACCTAAGCGTTGGCATTATTCACAACGACTTACATGGGCGTGAGCATCCTTCAAGATGCTTGGCCAATAGAAGCATGCTTCAAGTATTTTTCAAGCTGTCCAAATAGCTTTATAGTGCCCACCGGCGGGTCCCTTGTGGCAATGTTTTAGAATTTGTGCGCCTTCCTCATGAGAAATACACTTCTGCACTACTTGGTCCGCAGAAACATGAAAAATAAGGGATCCTCCCAAAAATATTTTTTCAAATCTGAAAAAAATTTCTTCTTTTCTTGATAAGAAAAAGTATTCGGGAGGAATCTTTCAACAAGATAGTTTGCAAAATCGGCAAACCAAGGAGTGGTGAGAGTAATTACCTTATGAATAGCAAGAAGGCACTCCTCAGGAAAAGTGTCGTCAATGTCCTCCTCTATGAGCTCCTCCAATTCGGATTCTCCACCCGAGAAAGATGATCAGCCGCAAAGTTCTCCGCTCCTCTCTTGTCGCGAATCTCCAAGCCAAATTCTTGGAGGAGTAAGATCCACCTAATCAATCACTGCTTTGCATCTATTTTTGCTAGCAAATATCTCAAAGACGAATGATCGGTAAAAACAATAATCTTTGACAAGGTTAGATGTCAAAAGAGAGTAAGAAGTAAAAGCAGTATAAAGAAACCACTAGTTCATAGGGCACAACACTATCTCATAATAAATAGGAGTACATCAGTCCAACATGAGTTATATAAAAATAGAGAAAAGGGGCTTATGCCCAGTACATAATGACAAATATCTCTCTCATAAATGACAACATGCGGAAGCGACACTATCATCAGAAGACGCGTCCCACTTGACGCAGGGCTGTAGTAGTAGTTGTAAGTGGTGGCGGTATCAGCTCCTCACGTCCTCCCACCTCATCCTACTGGTGCTCCATCTCCTCGAGCTCCTAAAATGATTGGTCACACCGACCGTTAGTCAAAAAGACTAAGTCGTTTCCTCCACACCTCGCCCCGCAACTCCTAGCCACCGGGCGGGAGGACGAAGCAGAGGACAACAAGGGGTGTAACAAAGGGAAGCAGGTGACAGCGGAGTTATACTATGAGCATATATATAACAAATATTCCTACTCTAGCAGTTATATATATAAACAGTGCAAGAAAAGTAAGAAGAGCTGAACAGAAACAAGTAAAGTGCAGTAAGTAAACAAGTACTGTAGGAAAGCTAAGTAAACACATCAAGTATAATAAGCTACTACTACCATCACATAAGTACATTAACTTATATGATTGTCCATACAAACATATAAGTTAAGGTTTCCAGAAATATAACTTATCATATAAAAGAGCCCATACTAATTTATATGATAAGGATCCATGATGCGTATGACCTAGTTATGAATGTATGATATGCATGTGTTTATGGATCATGCAAGTGCAGCTCACGCACACGACTCTGTGATAACAGAACTTTAGTTCCCACTTTTTGGAGTTAGCATCACTCTCTGGTACCACCGTTGTGGCTACGGCAAAAGTGGAGCGGGCTTCTCCACTCCTAGGCGGGTATCACACAACCAGGCCTAGACCTCCCATAAGCCTCTGTACACATCCTAGGTGCACTCTAGAGTCTCAGCGTACTATTTGCTGGCTATCCACCAGTCTTTTTGGTTGAGTGTGCATTTTCGGGGATCGTCCTCCAGACCATAGCGTAAAATAACCCACTGGCCCCTCAAACCATCACAACTCACCAGAGCCACCATACTGCCATCAGTGTGACGATTGGCCCAGTACCGCATGACCCGCCACAAGTTTATGCACATGCAAGATATTCCAACCCGAGCCTCCAGCTAGCAAGACCAACCCGTCCAGAATCCCTCCAACCTATCGCGGGTGAGATTGCACATAGTGCTTTTATTCAAAAACCCTCAAACCCATCACTAGTGAGATTGCACATAGTGCTTTTATCAAAATCCCTCAAACCCATCATGGGTGAGAATGGACAACAATGTCTTAACCTATTAGACTACTATTGTCTAGTGTTAGTTACACCTAGTAATTTAGGGTTGATCCCAGGACTGCCCGAGGCATGCCCGATGAAGGGTTGTCAGGGGCACTAGAAACTACGATGGGCTGAATCCCAAAGCTCCATTTTTCAAGGATATTTACTTTTATTGACATCTACCCATTATCCATATTCTGCTCACATTATTACTCTGGAGTGGTCCTAATGATTTAAGATGTTAATAGAAGGGTGGCGGTCTTCCGTCGGCCTCTGTTATAATTACTATCCTAGGACTTGCACTTTATCGCTCGTAACCAAGGAATGACCTATAGTAGACCAACTAGTGTTTATTCTCCCAAAATAATTACCATCTCGATGTCTATTCTTATCCCCGTTGCGGTCCTAGTAGTATATACCATTTGAGATAGATGCAACCCATGACCTAATACCACCCGTAAAGTACGACTTCCAATTTCTTGGCCAAAGTGACCCTAACCATTTATCATGGGATGGTATGATATATGACATTGATTATGTGGAGTTTTCACTATTTTTCTAAGTCACAAAGACCCTAAATTACATCCATTAATTAAGTGGCCTATGTCACTTTATACAAGAAGTACTATGCCAAATGATCCCCCTGGTCTAATAAATTTTTTTGATGATCCGCTAACCTAATTATGACTGTTTTCCAAGAATTGTAATTTTCCCATTTATATTTCCATTTAAATTTTATTTAAAGTTAAATCCATGAATTTGCCAATTTACAAATGAAGTACATTAAATATGTTTCTAAAAATTCTAGGAAACTTACTGCAGATGTAAATTGATGAAATAATACCAAATACAAAATTTTATTGCCCTAGACAGTAATTTGTCCTAGCAAATATCCAAAATGCCATTATTAGTAAAATGCCATTAATTAGGTTTTCAACTTACTGATACATCCAAAAATTCTCAGAAAATTACAAAAGGTTTAAATCATATAAGTAAACCACTGTAAAATTTTTCCATATTATTCCAATAAAAATTTCTTTTATTTTTAATTAATTTACAATATGGGAAAAATGATAATTCTACTTAAAGTCCAACATAAAATTATCTAACAGCCCCATAAATTTTTCCCGGGATAAACAATGATCCATTTAAGTGTGTGGAAAAATTTGAGAATTTAATATCGTAAATAGCCTTAGTTTCAAATTTTTATTTCTAAATGGCCAAATTTTCAAAAATTCCAATTAATGGGATTTTTGATCCCAAAAATCCCATTCTTTTTGTGGGATGTATATTTCACCCACTTAAACTTCTATCCAGAGTTTCATGGGCATGCAATGTCCTAAATGGGCTGAATTTCTCATTTTGTTAATTTTACTATATGCACCCCAACCCTAAACCTACTTTTCACATGCAAGCGGGATTACCCAACATGCAGAGGTCCATGGAGGCTGAAATTTCTACCATGGTCTGGTATTGATCCAATGGACATGCCACCAAAATTTGGGGACATTTGGAGTTGTATTTTTCAAAATATTCAATTAATTTAAATAAGTGAATTTTACTAAAAACTATTGAAAATATTTTTCCAAAAATTCCAAATTTTTAGTCAGTAACAAAGTGTAATATAGTCACATGAATGACCAAAATCTCAGGTCATTAGGACTTATGGTTTGGCTTGGGCACTGATTTAAATTTTGCCCTAGCCTAGGACCAGTGTTGGTAGATTGGCCCTACAGGGAGCCGTACTGCTCCAAATCTCAAGCTTAGGGTGGCAAAATGAAGGTAAGCCTAGGACTACAATTTTCATTTTGATGTCTGGTTCTGAAAGTTCATTTAAGAGGCATATTTGTATCATGCAAGAACTGTGTAAAAGTGTTACATTTAATTTACTATTCATATCAAATTAATTTCATTAATCATATGAAATAAAACGGTCGGCATCCGTTTATCCCCTGCCTCCAGCCAATGGCTGGGATGAGCCCGATCTGGATCAACTTGATTTCCCATTTTTGGCCACTTGGACCGGCGCCACCGTCGGCGATTATTGCCACAACCTTCGTTGAGGTGGTGGCTGACGTTTCCCAGCGGTGAGGCTGTCGGAGGCAGCTCCTCCGGCGATCCCAAGCAAGAAGGAAAAGCTCGGAATTTTGTTCTCTGCACACATGGTATCGGGCTCAATTGAGCCTGATGTCTCTCCTAGTTGATCTAGAAATCTAGTACGGTGAGAGGTGAAGTGAAATGGACCTAGAGTCGGGCTTGGCGGCGCGTGCAGTGTCGGTTCTCCATGACCGACTCTTGCTCTGGCAAACTAGCCCAATTCTTTTATTATCCAGCAAAAAACGTGCTCCAGATGTCGATCTCCACTCGCCTGAGCTCATTGAAGATGGTGGTGGGCTTGCTTTTAGCTGGGAGTGGGTGTGGGAGTATTTAGAGTTAAAGGGGGGTGGCCGACCAAGCTTTAGAACGTCCTCCTGCCCACCAGGTGTCCCCAAATCACTCCACCTTGCAGGAAAAATGCTGAGGAGCTCAGCCAGCTGCTTGGGCAGAGAGGAGGGTCACATGGCCACCATTTCTTCTCTTCACTATTTCACTCTCCTCATTTCCTCTAAAAAGTCGAAATTGCCCCCATACAAGCATTCTCTCTCCATTTTCTGAGGGGTAGGGGCAGTCCTTGACCTCTTGGGCTGGTCATGGGCCTTGACTAATGGGCTTAGCCCATGGCGAGTGGGTTTGGCTTATTTTTTTCTTTAGGCCTTTTTGTTGACTTGCTGACTTTTTGGGGTTGACTTGGTCAACATGGGGAGTGGGCTGACCACATTTGAAGGTGATGGACCCTATGGCATCACACAACTTGGGTTGTGCCATGGTGGTGTCCCACTTGGACTATTTGGACCTTTAGGTGTGGGTTTGACAAAATTAAGATTAGGGTTGACTTGGGTTGACTCTAGTCAATTGGTGACCTTGTGATATGGCTTATGTTTCCCTTAGGATGGTGTTAGGGTTAAGGATGTAGTGGTGGAATTAATGTGTGACTAGGAACCCTAGTTAGGCTGGTTTGAGTTAGATTACCTTGGGCCCAGTTGTGGGCCCCATGTGACTAAACCATAACCCCATGGTTTAAAACTAGTCTAAACCCATGCCCCCACCACATGACCTAACCCAACCTAAGTAGAGGGGTCTAATAGAAAGTGGGATGTTACAAATTCCAATAAACAAAAAATAATTTCGCCCCCAAAATTCATGTTCGGGTCTACGGGGTTTCCAAGCATGAAAATCTCCGTACTTTAGCTAATAATTAAAGTGTTACCTGATTTAAAAAGCTCTGGGTGGCGCTCTAGCATCAGATCCCTCGGCTCCCAAATGTGCTCATCCCGTCCGTGGTTGGACCACAACAACTTCACCAGGGGAACCCTCTTCTTCCGCAGCACTCAGACCGCGGTATCATCGATCCGGAGCGGCTCCAAACGAACTGATCTGTCGGATGCTAGCGGGCCTGATATAGTGACGATATGCTGCTCTGGCCGAAGGAGAGCTTTCCATAGTGAGGAGAGGTTGAAGACGTCGTGCAAGGTCCCCAGCTCTGGCGACAGCTCCAACCTGTAGGCCAAGGGGCCGATCCGCACCAGAATCAAATATGGTCCCATATATCAAGGGTTGAGCTTTTTGTGCCTCCACACCCGAGAAATACCATGCACCGGACGTATCGTCAAGAACACTCTGTCCCCCACCTGTGAACTCTACCTTCCGATGTTGCGTATCATAGTACTTCGTCTGTCTACTCTGGGCCTCTAGCATCCGGTCCTTGATCAATCATATCTGAGTGTCCGTTTCCTCAATATATTCTGATCCAAGCGCCATGGGGTCCTCATCCTATATCCAAGATAGCGGTGTCCGGCATTTCCTCCCGTAAAGAGCCTCATATGGTGCCATCCCCATGCTCGTCTGGTGACTGTTATCGTAGGAGAACTCGACCAGTGGCAACAGCGTCTCCCAGGGCCTTCCCGTATCTAGTATACACAATCGTAGAATATCCTCCATGGTCCTGATGCTCCGCTATGTCTGACCGTCGGTCTGTGGATGGAAAGCGGCGCTAAAAGCAAGCTGAGAGCCCAAATACACCTGCACCTCTCTCCACTACCTAGAAGTGAATCGACCGTAACGATCCGAGACAATCGTCCTGGGGACACCATGGTACCTGACAAATTGTTCCACAAACAACCTCACCAAAATAGTAACTAGGTTGTCCTTCCTGATAGGTATAAACCGGGCCACCTTGGTCAACTTGTCGACAATGACCCCAATAGAATCGTGCCCCGAGTAGGAGCGAGGCTGTTGGAACACCCTATTACTAATTTGGGTCAGGATCACTATGTCTCTAGGAAACCAGTTTTTGACCTCCTGTATAGATCTAAAGGTCAATTAGAATTGAGTCTAAGGGTTAGAAGTCTATGTTTGGAAGCTCCCCTCAAGACCAAGACTTTTGCAGTTTGAGACTAAGTCATATCGTCGAGCTCAGTACGACGATTCGTCGAACTCCGATCGACGATCGTCTAGCTCAACTTCCACAGATCGTCGAACTCCATTCGACGATCGCTGAGCTCAACTTCTACAAATCGTCGAACTCCATTCGACGATCTGCGAGCTCAGTTCGACGATCTTGACTCAGCATTGGATCTCTATCTCTGAGCTCAGTTCGACGATCTTTGAGCTCAGATCGACGATATTTTGCTGCTGTATAAATCCATATCGCTGAGCTCAGTTGGACGATAGCAGAGCTCAGTTCGATGTTTTCTGATAACTTCAAGGATTTTTCAAGATTCAAATTCAGATCAGTTAAGGAGTTATTCTGCAATTAATTCAGAAGATTTTCTAGCCGTTTTCATTTATTTCTCGAACAAGTTTCAAGGGATTTTCAAGGAATATTTCTGTGGACTTTCCTCCAGAAGACATTCTGCAATTAAGGATGCAATTAATTCAGGCCAACGACTATTCTTGACAGAGGATGTTTCTTCTATTCAGTACCAGAGAATAAAAGATTTTTTTTTTGAATCTCTCTAAGAGATATCACAACACTCAGAACAAAGACAAGAAGAACAAGAAAAATATATTCTCTGTCTCAAAGAATTCTCTGAAGAACACACACCCAAGGAGATCAAACTTTCTGAAATCTTATGATCTCTCTTATCTCAAGTGTTCAAGGCCAACATCTTCCAAGATTCCAGACACCTAATATTTCAGTTGTTGCTGAAATCATCTTTTGCTGGAGATCAACTTCAGAAGGTCTATCACCCTACAGCAAAGCTTCTTTTTCTGAACATCTCAAGGACTCAGGGGGAGCTTTGACACCATCAAATCCACATAGTCTTCTCAGCTGTTTGAGAAAGAGAAGACTTCCATCACTCTCTCACCCCCATCTCTGTAAAGGGTTTCTCAAACTCCCTTCAAAAGTTTGAGCTTGTTTTTTGAGCACCTTGTCAAAAGCTCATTGGTGGCAAGACACCTGATCAAAAAATCTGATTTGGTTTTTGAGCACCTAATCAAACGCTCATTGGTGCCCAGGACACCTGATCAACTCATCCTGCAGTGGATTCCTACCTAGGGTGGTAGAAGAGTGGATGTACCCAAGTTTATGGGAACCACTATATTTCCTTGTGTCATCTGGATTGCTTGTCTTTATTTTTGTTTCTGGCTGTGATTATTCTGTGATTATTTTGTGATTAGTTTAGTTCTGTGATTAGATTTAATAATTGCTTCCCTGCTCACTCACATTACAACAATTGTTGTAAAAAGTTTTTAAGCACCATATACTCTATTCACCCCCCCTCTAGAGTATATCAGATCTAGCTGCACTTTCAATTGGTATCAAAGTAGGTTGGTTAAATAGACCACACCTTGGTAGTTACACAGGCTAACACCTGAACACAAAGATCCCAAGTTAAATCTGTTTTCTTTTGAGTTTATTATTAGATTTTGTTTCCACAAATCATGGCCCAAAACAAAGATTATGCTAGCACCTGACCTCCAGTGTGCAATCCATCTAAGTTTGCACTTTGGAAAGCAAGGATCAGATTATACATGAATTCTATTGACGAGGATATTTTTAACTCTGTTTTGACAGTTTGTCCAAGACCTCCAGATAACTCAAGTACAAATGCTGTTCCACCTCCATCAGGAACAGATGCTGACATCAAGAAATGGAAGGTATTTGATGCCAAGGCTATGAACATCTTAGCACAGACCATGTCTGATGATATCTTTCAAAAGGTGGATGAATGCAATTCAGCAAAGGAAATCTGGGATAAACTCTCTGAAATAGTCTCAGTCTCAGCTGATGAGAGAAAGGATAGGAGATCCCACCTCATATCTCAATATGAGAATTTCAAGAAGGGAGAAACTGAGTTAGTGGGAGATATGTACAACAGGCTCAGTCTAATAGTCAGTGAACTCAGTACATTGGATAAAGAGATCTCACTAACTGAACTCAATGACAAAATTCTAATGTGCTTCCCTAGCACTTGGGATTCAAGAATCTGGCCAATCAAGGATGCCAGAAGCTTGAATGAGATCACCACAGAAGCTCTATTGGGTAAGCTCAAATCTTATGAGCTACTCATCAAGAATAGAGAAGAAGAACAAAAGGCTGTCTCAGCATCCACAAGAAAAGAGAAAATAATAGCATTCAAGGCAACTGAAGATCAGCCTGAAGACAAAGTCACAGGCAATGATGAACTGCTCAGTCTGTTGGCCAAAAGATTTTACAAGATGGCTAGAAAGGACTTCAGAAGGAGATCATACAAGGAGCATGACAAGCCAAGGTATGATAAGTCAATTAATAATAAGGAAATTGTCTGCTTTGGTTACAGGAAACCAGGGCATATTGTTCCTGACTATCCAGAAAACAAAAACAAGGACAGAAGGGATAAGAAAGAAAGAAGAAAGGAGAAACACTCCAAGAGGAATGGGAATGGCAAACCCTCCTCAAGCAAAAACAAACACACAAGAAAGGGGTTTGTTGTTGAATCCTGGAGTGAGACTGAAGAGGAGTCAGAAGCCTCATCCGGCTCCAGTGATGATGAAGATGATGCAGAAGAGAAATAGTTCTGCATGATGGCAATCAATGCCTCACAACATAATTCAGATGAAGAAGAGTCAGAGTCAGATTCAGAGACTCAACCTGAAGAAGATCAGGTAATTAGTTCATTTGATTTTAATTCAGAGGACTTTAAGTCTGAGTTTAAAGCATTATGTTTAGACCTGCTAAAATCTGAGAAAGAAATTATCTCTCTCAGAAATCATTTATCTGAACATAATACCTTAAAGTCAGAAAACCTCAAACTCTCTCAGGAGTTGGAGTGCTGTAGGGAGCAGATAGCTTCACTGAAAAGTGAGCTATCTGAGGCCAAGAAGCTTGAAGAATCCCTTAATGGGAGAAGCATCAAGCTAATGGACATCAAAAGAACAGTGAACTCCAGATTCAATAGTATACTGGGCTTGGGTGCTTCATCCAGCCAACCCATAGTTCTAACAACTCCATCAAATTCATTTCTGGTAAAGGAAAGGGAGTTGTAGAGGTAGCTAGGAAAAATTTTGATCTGCCGAAGAAAACTAAGTCCCAGCAGAAATCGTCGAACGGAGATCGACGATCGCCGAACGCAGATCGACGATCTCAGGCAAAATCGTCGAACTCAGGTAGATGATCTCAAGTTCCTGAACTCTGCCATAGTCGACCGTCGAACAGAGCTCGATGATCTGACCCAAGATCATCGAACGCAGATCCACGATCGTCGAACAGAGGTCAGAGCTCTGGAAAGTCTTTCAAGGGCAAATCAAAATCCAATCCTAAGGGTCCTTCATCCCAAATCTTTAACCCTTATACTGAATGGATTATAACTCCAAGGAGATATCATCTTGAAGGATATAAGAGTCAACCTGGGATGTTTTTTATTTCAGAATTTAAAGGTTATCAACCTAGGCACAAGGTAAACTTTGTCAAAAATAAATGAATTATTTTATGTGCACGTGAAGACCTATCCAACATCTAACCAGTAATGGTACTTGGATAGTGGGTGCTCTAAGCATATGACAGGGAACAAGGACAACCTCACATCCTTTAGAGCCAAGCTTGGTCCCAAAGTTATCTTTGGTGATTCAAACTTTGGACAGACTAAAGGCTATGGTGCAGTCCAGATTGGATCAGTAACATTCAAAAAGGTAGCTTATGTGGAAGGACTGAAGCACAATTTAATAAGCATCAGTCAGCTGTGTGATGAAGGCTACCAGGTGACCTTCAGCAAAGCATTATGCAAGATCAAGTAAGAGGACAACACAACTGTGTTGACAGGTAAAATGAAAGGTAACATCTATCTAGTAGATTTTCTTTTCACAGATGTAGATATTTGCCTGTTCAATTCTGTTTGTAGAGCAAATATTTTATGGCATAAGAGACTAGGACACCTAAACCTTAGAACTATTGCTAGGTTATCCAAGGACAACCTTGTTAGAGGACTACCTTCTGGCCCCTACAAGAAGGAAGGACTCTGCAGGGCTTGTCAATTAGGCAAGCAAACTAAAAACAGTTTTAAGTCACTTAATAAGAGTGATTCACCTAGGATATTGTATCTGTTACACATGGATCTTTTTGGACCCATCACAGCACAAAGCCTAGGAGGGAAATCTTACACTTTAGTAGTTGTAGATGACTTCTCTAGATTCACTTGGGTGTTCTTTCTAAGGAAGTAGTCTGATAACTTTAAGTGTCTGACTGAGTTTCTCAAATGTATACAGATTGAGATCAATACTCACATTGCCCTGATCAGAAGTGATCATGGGACAGAGTTTGATTCTCTTCTTATGCAAGAGTTCTGTCAGAGTGAAGGGATCAGGTATACTTTCTCAGCTCCTAGAACTCCTCAACAAAATGGGGTAGCTGAAAGGAAAAATAGAACCCTTATTGAATCTGTCACTACATTGTTGTCAGATGCTCACATTCCTCTATCCTTTTGGGCAGAGGCAGTGAACACCTCCAACTATGTGCTGAATATAAGTTTGATACATAAACTAAAGGGAAAGACACCCTATGAATTACTCAAAGGGAAGAAACCTAAAGTTGATTATTTTAGAGTTTTTGGTTATGTTTGCTACATACATAATAATGACAAGAAATATTTAGCAAAATTTCAAGCTAAAGCTGATGAAGGAGTGTTTCTGGGATACTCCATGATCAGCAAGGCTTATAGGGTTTATAATAAATCATCTCTAAAAATTGAGGAATTTGTTCATATATCATTTGATGAATCTAACATGTCTTTTAAGGAGAAGATCCCTTCTACCATAGAACCTTTGCAGGAACATTCTCTTGTTTAAGACTTGAACAAGTTATAGGTTACTCAAAGGGATGAAAGCAGTGAAGATGAAGAAAGTATTCAACATATTGAAGAATAACTTGAAGAGCCAGTTGTTGTACCACAAGAGGAAACAACAACACAGGTTGGTGAAAAATCAACACCCCCTATTGATTTAGTAACATCAAGAGACCATCCAATTTCCCAAATAATTGGAGACATCTCAGCTGTTGTGCAAACCAGAAATCAGGTCAACCAAATCCTGTTGCATACCTGCTTCCTATCTCAAATTGAACCTCAGTCTATTCAAGATGCAGAGCAAGATCCACACTGGATCATTGCAATGCAAGAAGAGTTGCATCAATTTGAAAGGAACAAAGTGTGGGAACTAGTGTCAAAGCCTCAGGATCACTCCATTGTTGGAACAAAGTGGGTGTTCAGAAACAAACTGGATGATCAAGGAGTAATTGTAAGGAACAAGGCAAGGCTAGTTGCTCAGGGATATTCTCAAGAAGAAGGAATAGACTATGACCAGGCTTTTGCACCAGTTGCAAGATTGGAAGCCATCAAAATCTTTTTAGCTTATGCAGCACACAAAGGATTCAAGGTATATCAGATGGATGTCAAATGTGCATTTCTAAATGGAGACATCAAAGAGGAAGTATATGTAAGACAACCTCCAGATTTTATCTCTCCAACTTATCCTGATTATGTTTTTAAATTGAACAAAGCATTATATGGTCTCAATCAAGCTCCTAGATCATGGTATGAGACCCTAGCATACTTCATTTTGGAAAATGGATTTATAAGTGGTAGAGTAGACCAAACTCTTTTCATTAGAACCCATAAGTCTCATACCCTACTAGTACAGATTTATGTAGATGATATTATTTTTGGTTCTACTGACTCAAAATTATGCAGAAGGTTTTCCAACCTAATGCATTCTAAATTTGAAATGAGTAGCATGGGTAAGTTATCCTTCTTCCTGGGATTGCAAGTCAAACAGCATGCTGAAGGCATCTTTATTTCTCAAAACAAGTATGCAAATGAATTGGTTAAGAAATTTGGCATGTCTGAAGCATCTTGTATGAAAACACCTATGCCTACTAATGCTGTATTGGATGCTGATGAACATGGGAAACTTGTTGATCAGACAACATATAGAGCAATGATTGGCTCTTTACTGTACTTTACAGCTAGTAGACCAGATATAATGTTTGCTACATGTATATGTGCTAGGTTCCAAGTAAGCCCTAGAGAGTCACACCTAACACTAGTAAAGAGGATTCTCACGTATGTTAAAAGTTGTCCAAATCTAGGTCTCTGGTATCCAAAAGATTCAGCATTTGATTTAACTGGATTTTCTGATGCTGATTATGCTGGATGCAGAATTGACAGGAAAAGCACAAGTGGAACTTGTCAGTTCCTTGGTGACATACTTGTCTCTTGGTTTTGTAAGAAACAAACTTCTGTGTCAACTTCAACTGCTGAAGCTGAGTATATGGCTGCAGGCAGTTGTTGTTCACAAATCTTGTGGATTCAAAACCAACTCCTAGACTATGGCTACAACTTAGAGAAGTATAAAATCTTTTGTGATAACACCAGTGCTATTTCTATAGCTCAAAATCCAGTCCTCCATAGTAGGACAAAACACATAGAGATTAGGCATCACTTTTTAAGGGATAATGTTGAAAAGAATAAAATTGAACTGCAATATATCCCAACTGATTTACAAAGGGGAGATATTTTCACCAAGCCCTTGGATGAAAAAAACACACATTCTTCCTAAATCAGTTAGGAATGTTAGATGAAGGAAGTCTTAAATAATATCCAAGATTTTAAAAATTTAAAAATTGACCAAGACTAGGCAAACATCTTGATTTTTCTTAGTGTCTAGAGTTTTTCTGGTCTCTGAACTGCGCTCGACGATTTTCCCCCAGATCGTCGAACAAAGATCGACGATTTCTGAACGTCGAACTGAGTTCAGCGTTTCTCAGATAGTATGAACTATCTCTTCCAGTAAGCGATCGTCGAACGGCGCTCGACGATTTTGTTCTCTGAACGATCGTCGAATAGAGCTCGACGCTCTCCAATATCGTCGAACGGAGATCGACGATGTTGAAGACTCTTCAGATTCCTTTAGAGGCCCCGATCGTCGAACTGAGTTCAACGATCTTTGCATTTCTGCGTCGAACCCTAATATAAAATTCATTTTTTGCCGTCGTTCTCCTTTGCGCTTTCGATTTCTCTGCAAAAACTTTCTTTCCCTCCAAACATTTCTGCACTTGATCGTTTTGTTTGTTGAATCTTTGTATGTAACTATGGTTGTTTCCGTTGCTGTTCTCGCCGCCATGAAATTTGATGCCGGCTTTGACATAGACATGGAATCCTTCAGCACGATAGACCAGGTTTTTTGGGATATCTTAGAGCTATTAAAAGAGCAGAAACTTGATGTAATCATGACCACAAGGATTAAGCTTGCTTCTGATGAGATTAAAGAGTGGGTCTACACTGCACACAATCAAGATCACAACACCATTATTGGATCAATCTCTGGCATACAGGTACCTTTAACCCCAGCAATTCTGACAGAGGTTTTTGAGTTAAGTGTTGGTGGAGACTCTGCTGATTTGTCTGGAGAAGAATATGCGGACTTGCTTGCCAGAATGGGTCATTCTGAGGCTAACCCTAGCAAGCTGTTGAAAAATAATCTGTCTTTGGAATACAGATTCCTGGCTGATGTAGTTGGGAAGGTTCTATTGGCTAAGCACTCTGTCCATGATACAATTTCCAGGTATCAGCTCTGCAGAATAATCTGAACAGGGGAGAGGTCTTATTTGGCCTAATTAAGAAGAAAATTAACAAAAGTTTTGTAAATTTTGGAAGAATTTTAGGCCTGTTTCTGCAGAATAGATGCCTTGCATTGCTGGCATCCTCTGGGATTCACATAAATGCTTCCAAGAGATTGTCTTGTGCCCTTTTTGGTAAATGGGACAGGCAGATCATCAAGCCCAGCAGACCCTCTTCCAGCACTCCTTCAGGCACCAGGACTGTCAGAGTCACTTCCCCTCAGGTCTCTGCCCCTGTAGCTGACCTGCCTGCTGATGCCTCTCCTCCTCCTCCAATTCCATCTCTTCCAATTCCATCTACCATTCACACTCCATCCACTATCATCATCTCTAGCCCTTCTCCAACATCTACACCATCTCCAATCCCTACTTTTCCAACCACAGAAGACCAATTCCATCCACTATACTCTTACCATCCAACAGACATTGCCACTTCATCACCCTCCATTCCATCCTTCAACCTCATTGATGATTCCTTCATGGATGACTCACCATCCTCTCCTCCTAAGCTACCCTCATCCTCAACATCTTATCAAGACCTTCTGCAAGAAATCATTGATCAACCCACCTTCACCCCATCTATCTCCATCCCTCTGTCCTCCATCACCACCTTACCCACACCTCAACCATCTCTTCCTCCATACACTAGCTCTCCACTACCATCATCAATAGCTACACCTCCATCCTCTACCTCTGCTCCAGTCACTACTGAGCGAGTAGATATTCCAGCCCTTGCTGACAGGATTTATGAATTGCTAGCCCCCAGGCTATCTCTTCTTTTGGAGACCTCCTTGGCTCCATTAATCCAGTCAGTGGTAGATCTTTCTGCCAGGCTCTCCTCTTTATTCCCTCAGGCAGCCCCTTCAGCAGTGTGCCTTGATCCAGCTCTGTCTGAATCTACGCAGGGGGAGATGCCCTATGAAGTGAGCCTGACTGCTGCTGTTCTTGCTATTTCAGTGAGCCTGCCTGCTGTGTCTGCTGGTTCTTCTTCTTTTGCTTCTGCTGCTGTGTTTCAAGAGCCAGTTCCACCTCTTGTTGCAGTCTTTTCAATAGACCTCAGGTCTTTGCTCTCAGAATTTGATTCAATGTATTTTAGTTGTCTGTCAGAGAAAGCTTGTCTTCCAGAGACAGTTTCTATCCAGCCCCCAGAGGATTTGTCCAAGGCCCTTGTGCCCTTCTCTTGTTGTGACCCCAGCATCATCACTTCCTTTGTTAACTCAGTTTATGCTGCTGATGACATTGTTGTTGTCTCTGATGCTACTGCCCCTCTTGCTGTTGAAAGTTTTGATGATATTCCTGTTACTGCTACACATGCTGCTGTTTCTACTGATATCCTTATGACAGAGGCACATGAGTTTGAGCCCTCTGTATTTTCTGATGATATTTCTGCTGTTGATATTGCTGTTTCTGTTAGTGAAACTGCTACTGCCCCAACTGCTGTCATTACTGCTCCTGAACCTTCTGTATATGTTGTTGTTACTACTGCTTCAACCTCTGCTTCTGCTTCAACTTCAACTGCCACACCTTCAGTATCTGCTGCTGTTGCTGCTGCATCAACTCCTATTACCAGTTCTGTATCTGCTTCAATCCAGCTCAAGCAAGATTTAATGAAAAAGATTGACGCTCTTTATGACAATCAAAGTTCTGAAAGTGATGAGTTTAAGACAGATTCTGATGATTCTTCTGCTACCATTGCCAGAAAGAGAAAGGCAAGGAGCAAAGCCATGAAGAGAGTACCTCCAGCCAAGGTCAAGGACAACAATGACATACCATATTATATCCTTCATGATTTCCCCATAACTGAGCACTGGATGCAGTACTCAAAGAATCAACTTAAAGCAATGAAGAAGAAAAGGAAATATGAAAAAGGCTCTTCTCAATTCCAACATCCTCATCCTCCTCCACCACCTCCTCCTGATGCAGGTGCAGGTGGAAGTTCAGCTGCTCAACCCCCTGCTAGAAGTCAAACCCCCTATCAGCCACATGCCAGATCTTATCATAGGGGAAGCCAGTCCAGGGGCTCTCAATCTAGAAGAGGAGGCTATAGAGGCAATCAAAGAGAATTCCAAGTTTACTCTAAAGGAAACTCAAGGCAACATCCCTACTCCAGGGAAGGACAAATCTCATCTGACACCACCTCTGGTCCTTTTCCCTATAAATTGAAGGAAAAAGTTTCATCCAGGCCTCCTCAGGACAATCCATCTAATAGATATGAGCCACCAGTGCCATTTGAAGACCCTGAGAACAATCCAGCTGCTTGGACTACAAGGATGAAAGAACTTGTTGCACTAGACCAGATTAAGAAAGCTAGAGAGCAAGGCAAAGACTCTTCCAACATCACTACAATGTCTGAACAGAGAAAGAAAGAGTTGGAAAGATATGGGTCAAGCAAATTCTTTGATTCTGATAGATACATGGAGCTGCATCCTGAAGCTGTAGTTCTCAGGCCCAGACAACAAACCTCTTTAGGTGCAGCAGATGATACAAGATCAAAGAAGGAAGCTCTCAACCCAAATAGAGAAATCAAACTTATTAAGAGCAAGGAAAAGAAATGATTATGTAAGGTGACAATCACTCTTGACTTCTGATTATTATCTGGGATGATATATATCTGTGGTTCTGCAATGTCCAGCTTTTTGTTTTTCTGTATTATTGCTTGTATGTTGTTATTTAATTTTTCCAAACTCTGTAAATAGTAATCCTAACCCAAATATGGGGAGATTGTTGGAACACCCTATTACTAATTTGGGTCAGGATCACTATGTCTCTAGGAAACCAGTTTTTGACCTCCTGTATAGATTTAAAGGTCAATTAGAATTGAGTCTAAGGGTTAGAAGTATAAGTTTGGAAGCTGCCCTCATGACCAAGACTTTTGCAGTTTGAGACTAAGTCATATCGTCGAGCTTAGCACGACGATTCGTCGAACTCCGATCGACGATCGTCTAGCTCAACTTCGACAGATCGTCGAACTCCATTCGACGATCGCTGAGCTCAACTTCCACAAATCATCGAACTCCATTCGACGATCTACGAGCTCAGTTCGACGATCTTGACTCAGTATTGGATCTCTATCTCTGAGCTCAGTTCGACGATCTTTGAGCTCAGATCGACGATATTTTGCTGCTGTATAAATCCATATCGCTGAGCTCAGTTCGACGATAGCAGAGCTCAGTTCGACGTTTTCTGATAACTTCAAGATTTTTTAAGATTCAAATTCAGATCAGTTAAGGAGTTATTCTGCAATTAATTTAGAAGATTTTCTAGCCGTTTTCATTTATTTCTGGACCAAGTTTCAAGGGATTTTCAAGGAATATTTCTATATACTTTCCTCCAGAAGACATTCTGAAATTAAGGATGCAATTAATTCAGGCCAATGGCTATTCTTGACAGAGGATGTTTCTTCTATTCAGTACCAGAGAATAAAAGATTTTTTTTTGGAATCTCTCTAAGAGATATCACAACACTCAGAACAAAGACAAGAAGAACAAGAAAAATATATTCTCTGTCTCAAAGAATTCTCTGAAGAACACACACCCAAGGAGATCAAACTTTCTGAAATCTTCTGATCTCTCTTGTCTCAAGTGTTCAAGGCCAACATCTTTCAAGACTCCAGACACCTAACATTTCAGTTGTTGCTGAAATCATCTTTTGCTGGAGATCAACTTCTGAAGGTCTATCACCCTACAGCAAAGCTTCTTTTCCTGAACATCTCAAGGACTCAGGGGGATTTTTGACACCATCAAATCAACATAGTATTCTCAGCTGTTTGAGAAAGAGAATACTTCCATCACTCTCTCACCCCCATCTCTGTAAAGGGTTTCTCAAACTCCCTTCAAAAGTTTGAGCTTGGTTTTTGAGCAGCTTGTCAAAAGCTCATTGGTGGCAAGACACCTGATCAAAAAATCTGATTTGGTTTTTGAGCACCTTATCAAAAGCTCATTGGTGCCCAGGACACCTGATCAACTCATACTGCAGTGGATTCCTACCTAGGGTGGTAGAAGAGTGGATGTACCCAAGTTTAGGGGAACCACTATATTTCCTTGTGTCATCTGGATTGCTTGTCTTTATTTTTGTTTCTTCCTGTGATTGTTCTGTGATTATTTTGTGATTAGTTTAGTTCTGTGATTAGATTTAATAATTGCTTCCCTGCTCACTCACATTACAACAATTGTTGTAAAAAGCTTTCAAGCACCATATACTCTATTCACCCCTCTCTAGAGTATATCAGATCTAACTGCACTTTCAGAGGCAATCCGTGCACAAAATCCATAGCAATATCCTCAAACTTCCACTCGGGGACCGGCAATGACTGTAGCAACCCTCTGGGGATCTTACATTCTGCCTTTACTCGCTGGCATGTCTCGAACTGGGTCACATAAAAGATGATCTCCTTCTTCATCCCCGGCCAGTACATGCTCCTCCGCAGATCCGCTGTCATCTTTGTGATACCGGGGTGCATCGAGTACTGAGAACTGTGTGCCTCCCTGAGTATATCCTCCCAGGTACCACATCCTGCGGGTATATAAACATGACTGCGGAAATGAACAAGGCCATCAAGCAAGGAAATATCACCTGGCCTGCCCCCTTCCAGGGCCTTGAACACCGGCACCAAAACTGCATCTAACCCCTGTTGTACCCTGATGCGCTCTCGTATATTACATTCCACGATCATGGAGTTCAAATACTCTCGGTAGATCTCTGGCTGGGACTCAGAAATGACCGAAATGTGCATATCCTCTAACATCCGCAACAGCGCCATAAACATCACACGAGTCTCCGGTACTAAGGTGCTAGCTCTCCAGCTCAAGGCGTCTACCACAATGTTCGCCTTCCCCGGATGATAATGCATGGTGTACTCATAATCACATAAGAATTCAAGCCACCTCCTCTAGCGCAGGTTCAGGTCTTTTTGCGTATCAACATACTTGAGGTTCTTGTGATCCGAGAAGATATCACATTGAACCCCATATAAGTAGTGTCTCCAGATCTTTAATGTGAATACCACCGCCCCGAGCTCTATGTCATATACGGGGTAATTCTATTCATGCTTCTTCAACTGCCTCGAAGCATAAGCAATGACATGCCCGTGCTGCATCAAGAATGCACCCATCTCTTGATATGAGGCGTCAGTATATATGTGAAGTCCTTCATTCCCAGATGGAAGTGCAAGGATGGTGGAAGAGGTGAGCCTGTACTTCAGCTACTGAAACGTCGCCTCGCACTTCTCCGTCCATATAAAAGCTGCTTCCTTCATCGTCAAGGACGTGAGGGGGAGTGCTATCCTCGAGAACCCCTCCACGAACTTACGATAGTATCCTGCGAGCACCGGGAAACTGCGTATGTCTGATGCTGACTTTGGCCGCTGTTAACCCCAAAGTCCGCAACACGTCCAAGGTCCCAGGCACATTAGCAGCGGACTCGGTTTAGCAGTCAGCCCAGATCGGCAAAGCATCTACATTCAACAAGTCCCAAGGCTAATCCCCTTTGGCGGCGGACTCGGTGCTCAGTCTGCCCAGCTCGGCATGCCCTAGGTGATCAGCTCCTGGGATAGCTCTTTAGGCGGACTCAAAGATCAGTCCGCCCAGGCCGCCGTCCTCCAGCAGGATCGCGCCTAGCAGCAGCAGATAGAAGCTCTGATCCGCAAGCCCAGTCCGCCCCTTTTGGGAAGACTGGTGTGTTCTTTCTTTTTTCCTTCCCATCACCATTGCCCGGTTCTCCTGTCCCCTTAGCGGTCGGTTATTTTAGCCTTGCCTGTTTGGGCAGGCCCTCATCCTATAAATAAGGGGGAGGTGGTGCACCCAAAGCACGCTGACTCGAGTCCAGAATCCCATTTAGTGAAAGTTGCGGACTCAGATCTCAGACTTTGCGGTCTCGCATTTATCTTGATCACCATTTTTTCCTTGGTCCATTAGTAAACAGTTTCTTGCAGATTCCTTCTCCCTTTTTCCCTTTTTACTGGAATTTGAGGGCGCATTTTCTACATTAACATCAACACGCGACCTTCAGATCCAAGCTATGGTTAAAACTCGCGGACCGAGATGTCAGATCGCCGATTATCTCATTACCGTGCCCGTTCAGGTCGCGCTCGAGCAATGCCGGAGAGAGGCCGAACAGTCCCAAAGAGAGACCGACCAGCACCTCGACGCAATCAGCCAGGCCCTGGTCGTACTTACCCAGCGACTCGATCAGCCTAGAGCGGCCTTCGCGGAGGAGGCATTCCGCCATACCCCAGTCCGCCAAGTGCCTGCTGCGACGCCACCTCCAGCCAGCGCGCCCATCCAGCCCATAGTTCCACCGAGGTCGCAGACCGACGAGCTCTCTCCGCTTATGGATTTCTTCCGCGAAGTAGCCAGAGGGACTCCAGCCCGCAGGCTTAACTTTACTGAGGATGAATAGGTCGAGCGGCCTCCTGTGATTTCTACTGTAGCTCAAGCCGGGGAGTCCCCTTTTGTTGATCAGATCCTTCAGGAGCAAGCTCCTAATAATTTCAGAGAACCTCGCATCCCATTTTAAACTAGAGAAACAGACCCGGTCGCTCATCTCCAAGCCTTTGACGATGTCGTAGCAATGAGGTGTTTGTTAGATGGATTGAAGTGCAAGTTCTTAGTAACCACTTTCGACGGCCATGCCCGAGAATGGTTCCATGAACTATATCCCAGATCCATAGCCAGTTTTGCCGAGCTATGTCAAGAGCTCATGCTAAGGTTTGCCACTTCCAAGAAGAGGAAGAGTGGACCAGCTGCCCTCTTCAAGATCTAGCAATCAGACAATGTATCGGTAGCACAGTTTGTTGATCACTTCCAGAAGGAGAAACTGGGGGTCAAGAACATGGATCCCGAGTTCTATAAAATCTCCCGGATCAACGGACTCAAGGAAGGGCCGTTGAAGTTTGAAGCAACCACCAAAGAACCGACCACCTTCCTGGATCTGATAGCCTTGGCTAACACCTTCATTGAAGGAGAGAGTGCCAACCCTTCATATGTATCCAACTTAACGGCGAAGGCCGAAAGAAGGGACACCACAAATTCCTCTACAAGTGATCGAACATCCAGGCCCCCTTTACCAGAGTATCAGCCTCCGACACACAGGGGAAGAAATTTCCGGTACAAGCGGCCTTATCAAAGTCATCAACAGTTTCATGAGCAGAAACCACCGCTGGCTGCTACCCCTGCTCCTGTGGCTCCTCGATCCTGCCAGTCCTTCAAATTCGGGACGGCTCATTCTCAGATGATCAGTAAAGCCACGGTCCTGTGGAAGAGCTCGCTGCTATGGGCCAGACATTAGATGAAGTTCTCCAGATCCTGCAGAAAAAGAATGAGTTAAAGAAAGAATTCCAGGAGGTGGAAGGAAAGCCCCGAAGCTCGGATCTTTTTTGGGAATTCCACGAGGAGAAAGGGCACCCAACTGAGGATTGCAGAGCTCTCCGACACCTTGTGGAGCGGCTACTTGCCACAGGGAAAATGAAGGGTCTCGGAGTAAAAGAGGCCTCATCAAAGCCATCCACCTCTAAGGGTAAGGAGGTGGCCGAAGTCTTTCGGGAGAATGAAGACATTGAGAAAGTGGGATACTATGGCAACATCAAGATTGGAGAAAGCATCGACACAGACGACGTAGGTGTCCTCGATGATCACTTTTGCATCCACGGAGGAGTGGGTGTAGAGTCAAGCAGGAAGTCTTCTTTGGCAATGATCTCACGACATGAAGTAGCTATGAATTCCACAGCTCCACAAATGGAAATCGTTACTTTTGGTCCAGACGATCTCCCAAAGACAGCCAACTCGTTCAATGACACGGTCGTGATCAGAGCAATCATTGAGAACTACACAGTTCCAAGAAATTTTGTTGACACCGGAAGTTCGGTTAATCTTATATTCAAAAGTGCTTATGAGGCCCTAAGGTCTGGAAAGACTTTGCTCTCCACCAAAGGGTCACTGTATGGCTTCACGGGCGAAAAAAAGGAAGTTGAAGGAAGCGTTACACTCTCAATAACGCTCGAGGGAGTGACAAAGCTTATCACGTTTGTAATAATTGATGTGGCCAACAGTTATTGCGCCATCTTTGGAAGACCTCTCCTTAATGAATATCGGGCAATAGTTTCCACCTATCATTTCGCAATCAAGTTCACAGCAGGAGGAAAGCAATATCGGGTTAGAAGCAACCAAAGGGAGGCGCGAGAGTGCTATGTCAAAACAGTCAACATGATTGAGCAAATGCCTCCCCAGGTGAATCTAGTCACCGCCTCAGAAGAAAAGGCTCCCTAAGGAGAGACCGGAGATCAGGAAGAAATCCAGGAGGGGATTCACTTTGAGCCTGCTCAAGCAACCCAAGGAATCTCAATTGGCGCATATGAACAGAAAAGACTTACAATCAACTCAGAGCTCCACGAGGAAGAAAAAGAAGAGTTGATCACTTGCTTATTGAAGAACCTGGATGTTTTAGCCTGGGATGCAAAAGACATGCCAGGAGTGGATCCGAATGTAGCCTTCCATGACCTCAACATTGCTCCCAACTTCAAACCTGTTCAACAAAACAAGCGGGATGTGGCGATGAAGCTGGCCGAGCCAATCAACGAAGAAGTTGCGAAGCTTCTAAAGGCTAAGTTCATTCGTGAAATCCAATACCCGGATTGGGTATCAAACGTTGTAATGGTAAGGAAGACGGGAGGAAAATGGAGGATGTGTATTGACTTTACCAGGTTAAATAAAGCATGCCCAAAAGATTGCTATCCGCTGCATCGAATAGATGCTTTAGTAGATTCCGCGGTTGGATATCCTTTTATGAGTTTTTTAGATGCATTTTCTGGTTATCACCAGATTTAGATGCATAAGCCCGACATCCCCCATATATCCTTTATCACAGATGATGGTTGTTACTGTTATCTAGTAATTCCCTTCGGATTAAAAAATGCAGGCGTTACCTATCAGTGCATGATGGACTTTGTGTTTAAAAAACAAAAAGGAAGGAATCTTGAAGTAGATGTCGATGACCTCCTTATTAAAAGTAAAACCTTTGCTTTGCATTTGCAAGACCTCACAGAAACATTCACTACTTTACGAAGGTATAACATGAAGTTGAATCCGTTGAAATGTATCTTTGGAGCAAATAAAGGAAAATTTCTCGGTCATCTCCTTACCCCCGAAGGGCTTGCCCCTAACCCAGATAAGGTTAAGGCAATCCTCGTCATGCCATCACCTCGCTCCCCTAAAGAAGTTCAACAATTAGGGGGAAGGCTGGCAGGCCTTGGGAGATTTATTTATAGAGTAGGGGATAAGAGTGCCTCGTTCTTCAAAACTCTTCATGGAGGGTCCAAATTTGAATGGACCAAAGAGTGCGAAGAAGTTTTAAGCAACTCAAAAAGCAGCTCACCTCCACTCCTTTAGTTCAAAGTCCTCGCACTGGAGAAATGCTATTCATCTATCTAGGAGTAGGCTCGGTAGCAATAAGCTCAGTCCTTGTTAGAGAGGAAGGGAGAAGGCAATATCTGGTATATTATGTCAGCCACATATTGAAGAATGCTGAAACCAGGTATCCAATCCTTGAGAAGCTCGCACTAGCATTAGTAATGTCTGCCAGAAGGCTTCGATCATAATTCCAAGCGCACTCAATCAAGGTGATAATCGATCAGCTGTAAAAAAGTATCCTTGAAAAACCAGAGCACTCTGGAAGACTAGCCAAATGGGCAATTGAACTCAGTGAGTTTGACATTTCATATGTACCTCGAACGACTATCAATGCGTAAGTATTAGCAAATTTTTTAATAGACACAACTGAGTCTAATGCTAAACAAGCCGATCAATCCCCGCTAGCATGGACAATCTACATAGATGGTGCTTCAGGCAAAAACTCCTTGGGAGCGGGAGTAGTCCTCATTAACCCCAACGGGGTCAGATTAAAACAGGACATAAGGTTCTCTTTCCCAACCACCAATAACCAAGCAGAATTTGAAGCACTTTTATTGGGCCTGCGGTTTGTAAAAGAGTTGGGAATAAATTTTGCGCATGTTAAAACCGACTCGCTAGTAGTGGCGTCCCAAGTATTGGGGAATTTTGAAACCAAAGAACCTACCTTGAGGAAATACTTAATACTGGTAAAAGCGGAGATTGGAAAGTTTAAGAGGTTCACTATTGAATATGTTTCAAGAGTATACAATGCAGAGGCAGACTAGCTAGCAAAGTTCGGCCTCCCCTCGGGAGAGAGAACTTTGGAGCTTTTTTACCCAGCTACGGAAGAAGGGGAATTGATGCAAATAGAACAACGACCCTCTTGGATGGACTCATTCAAATCATATCTCTCGACAGGTGAATTGTCGCAGGCTTTGAAAGATAAGAGAAGATTCAGAATGAGAGCAGCCAACTACAAGCTTATCTCTGGAATTCTCTATAGAAAGACTTTCCTCTCCCCAATGGCGAGATGCGTAACTAAAGAAGAAGTTCCTGTGGTGCTCCGAGAAATTCACTCTGTAGAGTGTTGCAGCCATTCAGGGGCCAGAACTTTGGAAAGAAGTATATTGCGGCAAGGATACTTCTGGCCCACAATGAGAAAAGATTCTGAATCTTATCCAAAGAAGTGTGCCCAATGCCAAAACTTTGCTCCGCTTCGACTCCAATCATCGCAGCGACTTGTGTCAATCACCATGCCCTGGCCTTTCGTAGTTTGGGGAATGGACCTCCTCGGGCCATTTCCCATGGCGAGCGGACAGCGACGCTTTATCTTGGTTATGATTGATTACTTCAGCAAATGGATTGAAGCCAAGGCGCTAGCAAAGACAACAACCCAGGTGATAAAAATTTTTTTGTGGGGGGAGATAATTTGCAGGCATGTGATTCCGATGGCAATAATTACGAATAATGGGCAGCAGTTCAACAATGAAGAGATGAAGAATTTTTGCAAACAAGTCGGCATAGAGCTGCGGTTCTCGTCAGTTCATCATCCCATAAGCAATGGTCAGGTAGAAGCTGCGAATAAACAGATACATAACTTGCTAAAAAAAGAAAGTGCAGAATCTGAGGGGAAACTGGGCAGAGGATCTTCCTTCAGTTCTGTGGACCCTCAGAACAACCCCTTCCACAGCTATCGGAGAAACTCCTTTCAAACTATCTCATGGTTCAGAGGCTCTCATCCCGGTAGAATTTGAGGTTCCTGAAAGATATGGTACCTAAACACGTAGAGGGGGGGGGGGTGAATAGGTGACCTAAACCTTTTTGAAACTTTGTTGGCAGCAAAACAGTTATCTCACAGATTTCTACAGCTAACAGCAATAACAAAATATAAACTGCTAATCCACAGCACAGCACAGCACAGCAGACACACAAATTTATAGTGGTTCCCCAATCTTTGGGTACATCCACTTTCCCCCTTCGCCTATCTAGCAGTGTACTAGATTCAGCCAAACTTCTCCACTATCTCAGAACCCAACTAGGTTCCTACACCTCAGGCCCAAAGCCTTACACTCAGCCACCAAGGCCTACACTCAGCCACCCAGGCCTACACTCAGCCAATCAAGTCCTACACTCAGCTAATTAAGGCCTACACTCAGAGTTCTTCAACTCCTACACTCAGGCAACCAAGCCCTACCCTCAGCCTTTATAATATAGGCTTACAATTCACTCAGATCCAATGGATCCTACAAGTTAAAATTGAATTACAATAACTAACTCTACAACTCAGAAAATAAGAGAGGAGTTGAGAGTTTCTTGAAGAGTTCTTGGAAGAACTCAGCTAGATCCAAACTGACTTAGCTTCCTTCAAATCTTCTTGAGTAGAACTAAATTAGTCTGAATCCTCTGCAGTTGATCCTTGACCTCTACTTCTTGAGATCCAGATGATTCTGAATCCTTCTTCTCAGCCTTAGTTCCAAAGACTAATTTCTTGATTGGAGCTCTCTCTCTCCAACTTCTTAGATCTGCAGTTGGACTGCCAGATCTTCTTGTGTTGATACTCTGTGTACCACTTTTCTGATTACTTGAATAATCTGATCTATTACTTCAAAATAGCTTCAACAACAGTTTCTGTAAACTGTGAGTGCCTATTTATAGGCATTCTTCATGGTAACCGGCTGGTCCGGTTCATAACTCACTTCTGACTTCCCTGACAGTTGCTGTAGACCGGCTGGATCGGCAGCTGTCATATCCACCAGTCAATTCTTGAAATTCTCTAACTGTCAGATAGTGTCGAGACTTTCTGTTCTTAAGTGTCGACACTTATAGACCAAGTGTCGACACATGTTGTGTAAGTGTCGACACAAGTCTACAAGGTGTCGACACAACTCCTTGTATGTCTCGACACAGATTCTTCTTCAAGTGTCGACACTGAAATTAAGTGTCGACACAAGTACTTGATCTTCTATAACTTGTTGAATTCTTCTAAGTGTCGACACATCTCCTTTGTGTCGACACATCTTCATGTGTTGAAACTGTCAAGGGTCGACACTGCTTCTTGGTGTCGACACAAGTCTTCAATTTTGTTTCTTCAGCTGAGTGTCGACACATTCCCTTAGTGTCGACACTTGTACTTAGAATATTTTGTAAACTTTTCTGTTCTTTGCTAAGTGTCGACACAGCTCCTTGTGTCGACACTTTCTTCAAGTGTAGAGTCTTCAACTAAGTGTCGACACATTCTGCTGGGTGTCGACACTTTCTTCAAGTGTTGACTCTTCTGGTTGTGTGTCGACACATTGTGCTGAGTGTCGACACATACTTCAAGTGTTGACTCCTTTGAGTGTGTGTCGACACATTGTGCTGAGTGTCGACACATTCTTCATATGTTGACTCTACTGATTGAGTGCCGACACATTGTGTTGAGTGTCGACACTTGTCCTTAGTCTCTGCAGAATTTTGCTGAGTGTCGACACAACTCCAAGTGTCGACACTTTCTGATGTAGACTCAGCTCTTCTAGGTGTCGACACTTCTGCTAAGTGTCGACACAGCTTTTCTGCATTCTTCTTCACTGAGTGTCGACACAGCTCCAAGTGTCGACACTTTCTGTCTGGTGTCGACTCTTCTTCTCAGGTGTCGACACAATTACTCCAAGTGTCGACACTGCTTGTCTGGGTGTCGACACAAGCTTTCTCAAGTGTCGACACTTTCCCTCTAGGTGTCGACACATGGACTTAGAAACTTTTAGCTTCAGTCCAGTGAATACCTAACCTGCACAAGTAACTCAAACAAACATCAAATACATTATGATGTATATCATTGAGTTAGGTGAGGCTTCTTCAAATCAGGTACATTAGACCAATGTACCCAACAATCTCCCCCTATTTGGAGAAGTCATAACCCTTAGTCAATGATATACACCACTCAAAATTAAAAATTAGAAAATGATGTAAAGCAGGTATATGTCAACAGGGTAAACTTAAACATGTAATAAAGCACACATGTATACTCATTAAATATTGCAGAACAAACAAGAAATAGACACATGCTTCTGAACAATCATGAGATATATTTATCAAAAAATGTTCTAACATTGTTTTAATACATTTCCATTGTTTTACAAAAATATTTCATATGTAAAAGATTACAACAATGTTTCTTAGTCTAATCTTAGTCTAGTTCTGATCAGGTTCTTTTATAACTATTCCTTTCCCAGCTTGTACTTTGGCCTTTACAGCAGCAGCAGCAGCAGGCTCAGTATCAGCAGTCTTCTTTCCTTTGAGATCGAGCTTATCAGCCTTGATCTTTTGCCTCTCAAAGTAATGATAGGGCTTAGGAAAGTACTTGCTAGGCTCCACAGCTGTAGGAGGTAGCTTTCCTAACTTAGCCTTCCTTCTATACTGGACAATGGCTTCCTGCCTAATCTCATGCTTCCTCCATTCTGCTTCCGAGAACCATTTGTTCCTTTCATGAGCATTGTCCTTGGCTGCTTTCCAGGCAGTTAGAATTATGTTCCTAGAGGTAGGGCTCCATTGTTCAAAATCTGGCTTTTGTTCTGCTTGTTCCCTAAACCTCCTCTTTGACAGCCTTGTCTCTTCTTCTTTGTCTAAAGCCTCTTGCATAGCTGCTGTAACAGGTTGAACAACCTTTTCCAGAACAACATTAGACTTTCCAGTAGTTGGACTATACATTGTGCTGACTTCTGCATGAACCATGTCAAAATCTGGAGGTGGATAGATCACCTGAGCTACTTCCTGTTGCTCACCTCCAAGATATGCACTTTGAATTCCTGATTTAGCAACATTATCATCATCACACAGGGGAGGATAGCCCAGTGTAGCTCTGATGGAGTTAGATATCCATTTGGCATAGTCAGAGCTAGCTTTGACTAACACCCTCTCCCCCTTTATGACTTCTTGTGCAACATGGTCTCTGACATCATCCTTTTGGAATCTGATCTGACTGTCCAAATACCTGATCCCATCTTTAAAATAAGGTCTAAGCTTTGTAAGCTGTTCAGAAATGACCTTCTGTGAATCCTTGATTGCAGTCTTGACAGCAGCAATTTCTTCTTGAAATACTTTATCAAATTCAGCCTTAACTGCAGCAGATGATGTTGAAGGTTCAGCAGTCTTATTCTTCAGTTCAGTGACTATAGCATTGTGGGATGCAGTCAAATTATCATTCATCCTTAATTGATTTTCCAGCACATAGCCTTGTTTCAATGCTATATCATCTACTTGAGTCTTGATCTTCTCCTGGTGAGTAGCCAAATAGACTACTGCATTCCCACCCTTGTGGAAGCAGTCAGTCATCTCCTTTTTATTAAGGTTCATTTCAAACCTTATGGACTTTATTTCCTGTGTCAGATCAAATTGTAGGGTCTTGTGCTCTTCATCAACATAAGTCTCTATAGCCTTCCTTTGCTCATCCAGCTTGATCTGGAGTGCAATCAGTAAAGTACTATAGTCAGCAGTTGGAGCTTGCTGAACTATGGGTTGTGGGGCAATGGATTGGAGGGCTTTCTTGTAGCTCTGACTTCTTCTTTTGAAGACAAACAAATTCTTCTTCTTAGCCCTAGCACTCTCCTCATCTTCAGAGGTAGAGGTGCTGGTAATCTCAACCCTATCCTTAGGGCTTTGTGGTTTTTCAGCTTGCACATCTAGTGCCTTCTCAGTGTCTAGCCTTAAAGGCTCTTCCAGAACTGCCATGTGCTCCCCCTCAGCAGCAGCACCCTTCTCTTCAGCAGCAGCAACCTTGTCCATGTCAAAATCCTCTTGATCTAAATTCAGAAAGAGGTCTTCCATTGTGTATTCAGGAGGTGACTGTGCAGGAGAAGTACTTGGTTCTTCAACTACTTGAGTAGTATCTGGAACATTTAGCACAACAGCAGATGTGTCTTCAAGACCAACATCTGGAGCTTGGCTAGGTAGCTGAGTTTGCTGAGGAACATCAGACAAATCAGCATCTTCAATAAGATATTCTGAAGTTTTTAAGTCAGTGAGTACCTCTTGAATAATGGTGGTGGCTTGCTCACTGTCCAGAGTAGATGGTTCTTCTACTACTGGAAGCTCCCCCTGGCTTGGATCCTTATACTTGGGGCTAGCTGGAGGCAGCTCCCCCTGGATTTCAGCTGTCTCTTGAGGAGCAGGAGACTGCTCTGCAGCCACTTCCTCTTGACTATCAGGAGTGAAAACAACTTGTTCTTCACTACCTGAACTGCTGGAGGACTCCTGTGTCACAGGAGCTATCTTCCTCTTCTTCTTTGGAGGTGAAGCTTTCTTAGTAACTGGCTTCTCTGGGGTAGGTATTTCCTTAGATAGTACTCTTTCCCACCTGGAAAATATCCTCATATCCATCCTTCTCATATGGTTGATCTTGCTACCAGCAGCATTGCTCATTACCTCTGGTATTGTACCAGCCAGGTAGAGACTAAGTATTCTGCCCAGATTGGGCTTCTTCAGACTCTCCTTAATTTTCTCATACACAACCATTGACCAGTCTGTTTTTAGGTTGAAGATAATTCTGGTCATAACACTGAACATGGAGGCTGACACCCTGTCATGCCCTCCAGTCTTGCTGAGTATAACTTTCCCCACAATTTCAGACAGGAATTTTCCTTGGTAATTCATTCCTTTCCTGTTGAATACAGATCCTATCTTCATCTTAGGATCTAGACCACACCAGGTAAGTGCTTCCCTGGTCTTAGATGTAGTCACTTCCTCTTCTGCTTGAATTTTAGGTAGCTGAAGTACCTTTCTCAGAGTTTTGGGTGAAATCTTGACCTTGGTTCCATGCACTCTTGATTTGATTCTATAACCTGAGTCATCTACAGAAGCTCCAGTAAGGAATTCAAGAACTTCCTTCTTCCATATTTTGGTTGGTTCTGAAACCAAGTACTCCAATCCAGAATCGGTGACTAGGGTTACCACCGATTTGATTTCTTGATCGCCATCGTCGAACGCGCCACGAACCAGTTCATAGCCTTCATTGACGTTCTCCTCGAGCTTGGGAGCCATTAGGGTTTGTAGAATTACTCTTTAGAAAAGAGAAATGTCGACACAGTAGTTTGGTCTCGAAACTCTGAAAGCGTGTCGACAAACAAAGACAGAATCCTATTTATACCTTTCTGGTTTGAAGACGAACAGGCGGGATGGATTACTAAAGATGTGTCGACACTGGCAATAAGTGTCGACACTGACTTATAATGTCTCGACACACATGTGTCGACACAAGTTTAGTCAACAGATTTTATGTGTCGACACTTGGTTATGTGTCGACACCACATTACTCGACATGTAGTCGAGACGTTACTTAGAAAATTCTGAGTAAAACTTAAGTGTCGACTCCTCATTGGATGTGTCGACACCAACTCGACATGTGTCGACACTAACATTCTGAAGTGTCGACACCAACTTCCTAGATGTGTCGACACCATTTTCCTGAAGTGTCGACACTTACTATTCTGTGTCGACATAGACTTGTCTATGTGTCGACACCTTTTTACTTAGCCAATTTTTAGTTCTGTAAACTTAGTCTAAGTTTATCATACCTAGTTCAATTTTGAACCTATTGAACTTAGCTTCTTCTAAGGGCTTAGTAAACATATCAGCTATCTGATTATCAGTTTTAACATATTCAAGTGCAATATCATTTCTTTCTACATGCTCCCTAAGAAAGTGATATTTAATCTCAATATGTTTAGTTCTACTATGTGATACAGGATTATTAGCTATTGAAATAGCACTTGTAGAATCACAGAAAAGTGGAGTTCTACTTACCTGAAATCCATAGTCTTCTAGCTGATGTTGAATCCACAGAAGTTGAGCACAGCAACTTCCTGCAGCTACATATTCTGACTCAGCTGTGGAGATAGCCACACTGGTTTGCTTCTTACTACTCCATGAAATGAGTCTTCCACCTAGGAATTGACAGGATCCAGTAGTGCTCTTTCTATCTTCTTTGCATCCTGCAAAGTCTGCATCTGAATAGCCTGTTAGATCAAAATCTCCATTCCTAGGGTACCAGAGGCCTAGATAAGGTGTGCCCTTTAGATATCTCAAAATCCTTTTGACTGCAGTCAAATGAGACTCTTTAGGGCAGGCTTGATACCTGGCACAAACACATGTAGCATACATGATGTCAGGTCTACTAGCAGTCAAGTATAAAAGGGAGCCAACTATCCCTCTATACAAGGTTTCATCTACAGGTTTCCCTGCATCATCCTTGCTAAGAGACATACTTGACCCCATAGGAGTCTTCATGGTACTGGATGAATCCATACCATACTTCCTTATGAGTTCTAGGGTGAACTTGGACTGACATATGGATAGACCACTTTCAGTCTGTTTAACTTGGAGACCCAAGAAAAACTTCAGTTCTCCCATACTACTCATCTCAAATTGACCTTGCATAAGTTTTGCAAACTTTTTGCAAAGGCTGCTTTCAGTAGACCCAAATATAATGTCATCTACATATATTTGGACTAGTATGACTTTGCCTCTAGATTCCCTAAGGAATAGAGTCTTATATATTTTCCCCCTTGTGAACTTGTTCTCAATGAGGAAACTAGATAGGGTTTCATACTAAGCTCTAGGAGCTTGCTTTAACCCATACAATGCTTTCCTAAGTCTATAGACATAATGAGGTTGAGTTGGATCAACAAAACCTGATGGCTGCTCCACATAGACTTCTTTTTTCAAATTACCATTTAGGAATGCTGACTTGACATCCATTTGGTATACCTTGAATCCTTGATAGGTTGCATAGGCCAAGAACATCCTTATGGCCTCCAGTCTGGCTACTGGGGCAAAGGTTTGATCAAAATCAATACCTTCTTCTTGCCTATATCCTTTTGCAACCAGTCTTGCTTTATTCTTAATGATGACCCCTTGTTCATCTAACTTATTTCTGTAGATCCACTTAATTCCTATTACATTGTGGTCTTTTGGTTTAGGAACCAGGTCCCAAACCTTGCACCTTTTGAACTGATTAAGCTCTTCCTGCATTGCTTCAGTCCACTGTGGATCTTGTATAGCTTCTTCAAATTTCTTTGTTTCTATTTGAGACAGAAAACTTGAATATACTACAGCATTCTGATTTCTGCTCCTTGTCTGAACACCTTGTCTTGGATCTCCAATAATCAGCTCTACTGGATGATATCTTAGATGCCTGTTGGCTGGAGGCATCCTTACTTCTGGTTGTACTTCAACAGCATCTTCATCATGCTGAGTTCCTTGTACTTGTTCAGCTCCTAGTACATGTAGTTCTCCCCCTGGACATAAGCCATCTTCTTCTACTTGCTGTCTTGCAGCAGGTACATCTTCTATGGTTAGCTTGTCCATCTTCTTAGTAAGACCTGTGGGGCTGCACACACTACTAGACAACTCATTGTTAATAAGTTTTGTCTCATCAAAAACTACATGCACAGACTCCTCTACAACTTGTGTAGTCAAGTTGTAGACTCTATAAGCCTTACTATTATTGTTGTACCCAACAAACACTCCCTCTTGGGACTTGGCAGCAAACTTAGTTAAGTAAGACTTCCCATTGTTAAGTATGAAGCATTTGCAACCAAAAATCCTGAAATAGGATAGGTTTGGTTTCCTGCCTTTCACAACTTCATAGGGGGTCTTATTTAACCTTTTAGTGATGGTAGCCCTATTTATCACATGGCATGCAGTGTTAACTGCTTCAGCCCAGAAATACTCTGGCAGTGATGAATCACTTAATAGGGTCCTACCAGCCTCTATCAAGGTCCTATTCTTCCTTTCAGCAATGCCATTTTGCTGAGGTGTTCTAGGTGTAGAAAATTCTTGAAATATCCCAAAGTCTTCACATAGTCTTGTCATGCTATGAGACTGAAATTCAGTGCCATGGTCACTTCTAATTTTGACCACTGTACTGTTTAGTTCATTCTGAATTTGCTTGACAAAGTTATGGAAAACACTAGGTGTTTCAGATTTCTGTCTTAAGAAGAACACCCAGGAAAACCTTGAGTAGTCATCTACAACTATAAAGGTGTAGACCTTCCTACCTAAGCTGTGAACTGGCATTGGACCAAAGAGATCCATATGCAAGAGATATAAGCACCTCACAGCATCTTTGTTTTCAATGCTCCTATAGGTGGATTTAGTCTGCTTGCCCTTTTGACAAGCTGAGCAAATGCCATCTTTAACACACTTAACTTGAGGACCATTCCTCACTAACTCTTTGCTAAAGAGTTTGCCAATAGTCTTGTAATTAAGATGGGCAAGCCTCTTGTGCCATTTGACACATTGAGAGACTGTCTCATCAGCTACAAGATAAACTGGAGAACTATTGTTCTCAACCATAATGTCTAGACAATAGACATTTCTCTTCCTATAACCTGTCAAAATGATCTCTTGATCACTTGACCTCTTGATATGACAACCATCTTTAACAAATGAGATGTCATACCCTACATCACTTAACTGACTTATACTTATAAGGTTGTGTTTCAACCCTTTAACATAAGCCACTTGAGTAATGGTAACAAGGTTTGAAGAAATGTTACCAAACCCTTTGATGATTCCTTTTTCAGAACCACCAAAGGTCACTTTAGGACCATTTTTGATTGGAATGTAGTCCTTCAGTAGTCCCCTTATTCCAGTCATATGTCTGGAACATCCACTATCCAAGTACCATGTTGGGGTATGGCCACTTGGATTCACCTGCAAAACAAATTAATGAACCTTAGAACCCAAAGTAAACTTGGGTCCTTGGTGATTGTTAGTTTGCAACATGACATAGCTACCTACTGGCTTTCCACCAGGTAGCTTGCTACTCCCATTGGCACTTGCATTGTGCCAACAGTCCAAGGCAAAGTGTCCAACTTTGCCACAGCACCAGCATTCAAACTTGTTGTACCTTTGCTTAGGTACAGACTTGGCTGTCTTGACTACAGCAGGCTTATTGAATGTTGGTGCTTTGCCCTTCGACTTGGACTGATCCTGAACAGTCCTTGCTGGTTTAATAAAACCCAATCCAGCCTTTCCTTTATGATGAACAAATTCATCAATCAAGGGTAGCACTGATTTAGGTTTTGAAAACCTAGCAACTAGCTCTCTTTCCTTCTGAAGATTGATCTCCAGTCTCTTAATTTGATCATTTTTATAGGTGATAGTTCCCATCTGAATCACAATAATGTGTTTCAGCCTGGCTACCTCATTGAGCTTTTGATCAAATTTCTTCTCAAAATCTGTTGCAGCTGCCTTGAGATCATCAATCTCCTTTGACTGACTTTTGGCTAGGGTCTTGCTTTTCTTATAGGCTTGCAACAGTACTTTATATTCATCTAAGAGCTGATGAATATCTCCCTCAGATTCAGAAGCACTTCCATCACTTGATGAAGATGAATCTGACTCTGAACTAGAACTGGAATCTGAACTTTGAGTTGGACTTTGTACCTGACTAGGTCCTGGCTGCTCCAGGATTTTGGTACTTTCAGTCAATGCCATCAGTCCTTGGCACTGACACTCTTCTTGTTCATAGATTGATTCCATGATCTGCATAAACTCTTCTTCTTTAGCAAATAGTCCTATGTAGGCTTCAGCATCTGTCTCAGTGTCTGAAGAAGAAATGTCTGAAAGAGTCTTCTCATTCTTTGCAACAAAGGACTTCTCCTTCTTTCCTTTGAAGTGAGTCTTCTTTTTGTCACTAGATTCTTTTCTTCTCTCAGGACAATCTGCAATAACATGACCCTGTCTATTGCAGCAGTAACACACTATCTTAGACCCAGTTGCCTTGCTAGTCTTTGTCTTTTTCTTGTCCTTCTTTGAAGGCTTCTTCTCCTGATACTAGACTTCTTTCCCTTTGGAAAATGAAGGTCTGGACCTCCACTGTTTCTTCTTCAGGAATTTCTGAAAATGTCTGGTGAATGCAGCAAAGTCTTCATCACTTTCACTGCTTGTAGACTTTGTGCTAACAGACTCATCAGATTCTGATTCAACTACCTCTGGAGGAGGAGTTGATGACTTAGTCCTGCCCTTTCTAGGTACTTCTGACTTGAAGGCAACAGTCCTTTCCCTGTGCTCAGTCCTTGTTGATTTTTCCTCCTCTTTTCTCACTGACAGCTGCATCTTATAAGACAACAACTTGCCAAACAGTGTGGGAGGAGGAATTTCTCCCAACTTTGCCATTTCTCTGATGGCACAGATCTTGGTGTCCCAATCTTTGGTTAGGGACCTTAAGAACTTATCATTCAATTCATAGTTAGTGAACTCTCTTCCATAGGACATGAGTTCATTAACAATTCTATAAAACTTCTTGTAGCATTCAGTGATGCTATCTCCTCTTCCTTTCCTAAAGCTCTCATACTCTTGATTAAGCAAGGACTTCCTATCTTGCCTAACTTCTTCAGAACCTTCCATATAGACAATGAGAGTATCCCACATCTCTTTTGCTGTTTTACAGTGAATTAAGTTCTGAAAAGTGGCATCATCAATGACACTTACTATAATGTTTTGTGCCCTCTTGTCCATAGTGGCTAGGACAATTTCATCCTTAGTCATCTCAGAGAAATCCTTTGGAGTTCTCTGTGTAGCATCCAAAACTGAAACCTTCATGGGCACATATAGCCCCTCTTTGACTGTGATGTAGATTCTAGGGTCAGAGGCCTCCATAAATAGCCTAACCCTTTCTTTCCAGATCCCAAAGATCTCTTTTCTGCATATGGGCAGTTTCATTGAACCCAATTCCTTGTGATTCTCTGAAGAACCCATGTTTCTTGATTTTCTTGAAACTGTGTTCTGACTTACACTGAATCTGCCAAACTGGATCTCCTCAGACAGTTAGTCCTTTTTGAGTAACCTCCCTCTGATACCACTTGAAAGATATGGTACCTAAACACCTAGAGGGGGGGGGGGGTGAATAGGTGACCTAAACCTTTTTGAAACTTTGTTGGCAGCAAAACAGTTATCTCACAGATTTCTACAGCTAACAGCAATAACAAAATATAAACTGCTAATCCACAGCACAGCACAGCACAGCACAGCAGACACACAAATTTATAGTGGTTCCCCAATCTTTGGGTACATCCACTTTCCCCCTTCGCCTATCTAGCAGTGTACTAGATTCGGCCAAACTTCTCCACTATCTCAGAACCCAACTAGGTTCCTACACCTCAGGCCCAAAGCCTTACACTCAGCCAACAACGCCTACACTCAGCCACCCAGGCCTACACTCAGCCAATCAAGGCCTACACTCAGCCAATTAAGGCCTACACTCAGAGTTCTTCAACTCCTACACTCAGGCAACCAAGCCCTACCCTCAGCCTTTATAATATAGGCTTACAATTCACTCAGATCCAATGGATCCTACAAGTTAAAATTGAATTACAATAACTAACTCTACAACTCAAAAAATTAGAGAGGAGTTGAGAGTTTCTTGAAGAGTTCTTGGAAGAACTCAGCTAGATCCAAACTGACTTAGCTTCCTTCAAAGCTTCTTGAGTAGAACTGAATTAGTCTGAATCCTCTGCAGTTGATCCTTGACCTCTGCTTCTTGAGATCCAGATGATTCTGAATCCTTCTTCTCAGCCTTAGTTCCAAAGACTGATTTCTTGATTGGAGCTCTCTCTCTCCAACTTCTTAGATCTGTAGTTGGACTGCAAGATCTTCTTGTGTTGATACTCTGTGTACCACTTTTCTGATTACTTGAATAATCTGATCTATTACTTCAAAATAGCTTCAACAACAGTTTTTGTAAACTGTGAGTGCCTATTTATAGACATTCTTCATGGTAACCGGCTGGTCCGGTTCATAACTCACTTCTGACTTCCCTGACAGTTGCTGTAGACCGGCTGGATCGGTAGCTGTCATATCCACCAGTCAATTCTTGAAATTATCTAACTGTCAGATAGTGTCGAGACTTTCTGTTCTTAAGTGTCGACACTTATAGACCAAGTGTCGACACATGTTGTGTAAGTGTCGACACAAGTCTACAAGGTGTCGACACAACTCCTTGTATGTCTCGACACAGATTCTTCTTCAAGTGTCGACACTGAAATTAAGTGTCGACACAAGTACTTGATCTTCTGTAACTTGTTGAATTCTTCTAAGTGTCGACACATCTCCTTTGTGTCGACACATCTTCATGTGTTGAAACTGTCAAGTGTCGACACTGCTTCTTGGTGTCGACACAAGTCTTCAATTTTGTTTCTTCAGCTGAGTGTCGACACATTCCCTTAGTGTCGACACTTGTACTTAGAATATTTTGTAAACTTTTCTGTTCTTTGCTAAGTGTTGACACAGCTCCTTGTGTCGACACTTTCTTCAAGTGTAGAGTCTTCAACTAAGTGTCGACACATTGTGCTGGGTGTCGACACTTTCTTCAAGTGTTGACTCTTCTGGTTGTGTGTCGACACATTGTGCTGAGTGTCGACACATACTTCAAGTGTTGACTCCTTTGAGTGTGTGTCGACACATTGTGCTGAGTGTCGACACATTCTTCATATGTTGACTCTGCTGATTGAGTGTCGACACATTGTGTTGAGTGTCGACACTTGTCCTTAGTCTCTGCAGAATTTTGCTGAGTGTCGACACAACTCCAAGTGTCGACACTTTCTGATGTAGACTCAGCTCTTCTAGGTGTCGACACTTCTGCTAAGTGTCGACACAGCTTTTCTGCATTCTTCTTCACTGAGTGTCGACACAGCTCCAAGTGTCGACACTTTCTGTCTGGTGTCGACTCTTCTTCTCAGGTGTCGACACAATTACTCCAAGTGTCGACACTGCTTGTCTGGGTGTCGACACAAGCTTTCTCAAGTGCCGACACTTTCCCTCTGGGTGTCGACACATGGACTTAGAAACTTTTAGCTTCAGTCCAGTGAATACCTAACCTGCACAAGTAACTCAAACAAACATCAAATACATTATGATGTATATCATTGAGTTAGGTGAGGCTTCTTCAAATCAGGTACATTTGACCAATGTACCCAACAGTTCCGACTCCTAGGTTCTTACTGGCCAGGCAACGTTTGGAAGACTGGCTTGAGATTAACGACAAGAAAATGAGACATAGCTTGGATCAAATTGAAGAAATCCGAGATGAAGCCACCGTCAGGAAAGAGGAAGTCAAGCGAAGAATGGCCAGATATTTTGATAAGAACATCAGGATCAAGCATTTTTCAGTGGGAGATCTCGTCCTGAAAAAATTAGATGCGAACGCAAGAACTGGTTCAGTGGGCAAGCTGAACCTGAACTGGAATGGACCATTCATCATTAAGAAAGTCCTGAGGAATGGAGCATATCAACTACAAACCTATGACGGAGAAGTTGTCCCCCATACTTGGAATGGCGATAATTTAAAGCATTTTTATGCTTAAGAAAACACTTATCATTTGTGTTCATTTCACTGATTATGGCAATAAGAATCTCTGGCTAATAATTGTTTCCGTACAAGGCACAATCACTTTCTCCTATCTACCATGCAAAGTAAAAAATCACCACACCAGGAGACATCGCCAAGTCTAGCTTGGAACCCCCCAAGAATTGTTGTCTTTAGCGTAACACCACGATGATCACGTGTTCTGGGGAGATTTCGCACCACGTAGTGGGAGCTTGCGGATTCTTGTGCGGTGGGCTACTGGATTTTGGATCCCAGCTAGTACCTGATTCCACCTCTGCATTTTTGGAGGGACAGGGTGGTTGACAGCTCTACTAAGCTTGCAAGGAATAGCGTACACCTTGGTGATCTCTTTGAGGAAAGTAATTCCATCCCGCACCTGCACATAGATCATCCAAGTTTGTACCCTCGAATACTCTATGGTACCCTCAAG